>CAMZMU010000106.1:27438783-28038783 GCA_947311845.1 Poa pratensis | reverse complement strand
ATATTTCAAATTACTACGGTAATTGTCTTCTAGTGGTAGCGGAGGGTGCACGCCACCTTTGTGCATGACCCCGGTCAAAAGGTCCATCCTGCTCCTGCAGACTCGTCTCCTGCAAAGGCTGGCGCTTCTTGTTGCTGCTCTCTGCAATAGACGAACGCCACGTGTCGCCGTCCATTTTCGCTCTCCAGACTCCATCGCATTGCCATCATCTCCATTCGCTCGACTCCTTCAAAGATTCCTGTTTTGCTCTTGTCTTCTTCCCTGCTAGCGTGCATCCTCATGCACGCCATGTTCGCCGCGAAGACCGTCCGGGCCCAGCGCGACCGCCTCCTGCAGCTCCGGCGCCGGCTGCAGCATCGCGACGACGGCGACGTGCAGGCCGTGCTCCTTCAGGAGGTCGCCTCCGGCCTCCACAAGGTCTACTCCGAGGGCCTCGAGTGCGCCGCCCGCTACCTTTTTTTTTTTGCGAGATAGATCCAGTAACAACACCAGGAACTTACAGAACAAACGAAGGATCAAAGAGAAAAGTACAGAAGTCCTGCAAGCCGTCGAGGACGCCGTCGTCGAAGAAGATGTACCGCGGCGCGCCGCCGCCGCTCCTCCTCAGAAACCTTGGATCAGCAGGAGTCCCCAGGCGGACGGGAAGTCGACAGAACTCGGCTCGAAAGAGCCTCCACCTCGCGTCGTCGCCGCCGCCCTCACCTTGGTCGTCGTCACCTTCACCACCATGTCGTTCGATCCGAAGCCGCCGCACCACGACCTTCGGCTCGGGGAAGAGGCACAGCACAGCTCCCCGGAGCTGCGAGCACCCCGGAAGAGGCAGATCCATGGCCGCGCTCCGCGGAGCACCACCATCGGAGAGGATCTCCGCCTCGACAAAACGCCGGACCGGCCGCGGCATCCTCTCCTCAACGCCGCCGGCAGGCAAACCCCTCGACCCTAGACTATGTACAAGCGAGATCCGGGGTTTCCCCACCCTCCCGCCGCCGAGGGGAAACCAGCAGATCGTCGCCGGCGAGCTGGATCAAGCGGTGGGGGAAAAAGTTCGCTCTCCTTACTGTAGCGGGGTAGAGGGTCGGGTCCAAGGTGCCGACTCTAACGAACACGCCGCCCGCTACCTCACGTCCGGCCTCCAGGTCACGGCCGAGCACGGCGCCCGCGCCTCCTTCAGCATCTCCGCCTTCGCCGTCATCCCCAACGAGCAGCTCTACGGCCTCCTCCTCGCGCAGTGGCACCCGCCGCGCCCCACCATCCAGACCGACGCCTTCTGCCGCATCGAGTCCGCCTTCTACGCCGTCAAGCTGTCCGAGGAGCACCACGTCCCGCGCTGCGTCCAGATCCTCGGCGGCGACGGAAAGACGGTCAGAAGGAGAGGCATGGTCGGCTACTCAGACGACCTTGTCAGCGCCGCCAACGACCACCTCCGTGAGGGAATGAAGAAGAAGAAGAAGAAGAACGGCTCCCCCGACGACACCGACTCGGCCACAGACGACGACGACGACGACGCCGCCGACCCCACTGTCAATCCCCCTCAGGCGGCCAGCAGCGTGGACCCGGACCAGGCGCTCACCTACCTCCACCGCGCGTGCTCCCTCACCAGCCTCGCCGTCAAGCACATCGACGTCGCCGTCGCCGTCATCTCCAGCTTCCTCGACCCGGACGACGTCGCCGAGACCTCCGAATGGGCCGACGATCACGCGTACATCTCTGAGGTATGTTCGCAGTAAAACTCTGTACTGGCTTTGCTGCTACCAGATCTGTTCATCGATGCACTTCTTCTGTTCCTCATTCATTCTGGTCACTTCGCTGCAGGACGGGCCCTATCCATCGGATGATTCGGATTAACCTGATCGAGGCTCTCAAAGCGTTCGAAGGGGGTGGGATCCCTTTGCATTGTTGATCGAAGCCAAGCTCGCACCAGTCGTTTAATTTTGTTATGCTCTCTAGTTCATCCGATCCAAGTTGCAACCTTTTTATAGTTTCAGTTCAGTTCAGTCAGATTAATTTCTGGACGGCCCTGGCTATCTTAGCTTCATCAGGGGTAAAATGTGCTAGTGTGATACTGTAATGCCATATCTGCATCTTATTTCTGCATGATCGAATCGAATTGCAGCAAAATTGGGATTTTGACAAGCTACTGTATGTTTTTTTTCAATCATGTTCTGTGATGGCATTTTTTCTTGGGATAGCAATATATATCAATGCGTGCATCCCTAGTTTGTATAATCGTGTGATCTGAATGGCGTAAGAGTAATTCTGCTCTGGTTGTGATGATCGATTGTAAGTTCACCCAGGAACTCATGAATTTGGCCGCTGCTCTGAACATGGGCGTTACTCTGAAACTGCCCTGCACGCTACTCTGAATTTAGCACACAGCAGTTTTTTTTTTTTTTTTTTGAGGCCAAGCACACAGCAGCTACAAAATCATCTAGGAACGGGTTTGCTAAAGGCTAGCAGATCTTGGGCCCAACTGCACTAATCGATTATATTTCGGTCGAGGCCCAAGAAATGATCTTGGAGATGATGACTCAGCTCCAAGCCAAGCCGCCCAAAACCCTATGCCTCTGCCGCCGGCGGGCTGCCGGCGCGGCGGCGCGGCCGATGAACTACCGGTGCTCGGCTGCGGCCCGTAGCAGCTACAGCATCACTCTCCTCCCGGGCGACGGTATTGGCCCGGAGGTGGTCAACGTCGCCAAGGACGTCCTGTTCGTCGCCGCCGCCAAAGAAGGCAAGCAAGCTAACCTGAACTCTGCGTCGTCCATCGCTTTGAGCTCCGAGTGCTAGCAGGGTGAACGATGACCCGTTGTTTTCCTTTGCGCCGCAGGCGTCGAGCTCTGCTTCCAGGAGATGCTGATGGGCGGCGCGGCACTGGACGCTGTCGGGGTGCCGCTCCCCGACGAAACGCTCGCGGCGGCGCGGGCCTCGGACGGTATCCTTCTCGGCGCGATAGGAGGGTGAGCGAAACGATCTGTTAATAATAGCACCAGCCACAGTGGCAACACCTTCCGATTGCATTTTGCTTATGATCAGAAACCAAAATACTCACTCGATATTTCTGGACCTCTCCCTCTCTCTACAGTAGTCAAGAGGCGATCTCGGGGCGATCTCGGGGTTTCCCGGCGGCCGCCGGCGCGTCCGTGGGATTCCTCCCCCTCCGCCGGCCGCTGCGGCGGCGGGAGGGTGGGGAATCCCCGGATCTGCGTTCCGGCAATGTAAATAGAGGGCTCTGCGGCGGCGCGGCGGAGGCGGGGTGGCCGGCGTCGTCGTTTTGCAGTTCTGCATCTTCCCCTCCACGGCGTCGTCTGCGGCGGCGCCCCAAAGGTGCAGGTGCTTCCCCGTCCTGCCGCTGCTTCTTCTGGCCTCGGCGGCGGGCGGGTGGTGAGTGGGTGCATGGCCGGAGCTGGGGGTGGAGGTGCGAGGCGACTGCGGCGTGGTGGTGTGGCGTGTGGGAGGGGGATCGGCGGCGCAGGCCGGGATCCGGGGCAGGTGAGGCTTGGGGCCACGGCCCCGGCCGATGTGCTACAACCGTCTCAGATCCAGCTCGCTGGAGCTGGTGGATGACGCGGCTCAGCGACGCCTTCGGGCTAGGAGCCCCTCTGCTCCATGGATGCGAGCTCCGGCGGGAGTTCGACGAGGCGACGACGGCGTGGTGCTGCAGTGTCAGCTCTCTGTATTCTCCTTTTTTCTTGCTTGTAGTCCGACTGTGTACTGTATCCTTCTAGTATGAATACAAGTATGGAAAATTCAAAATAAAAAAAGAAGCCATGATGTGCGTCTGTAATTTTTCAGTGATTGGATGTGATGCAGGTATAAATGGGATAACAACCAGAAGCATCTCAAACCCGAAACCGGGTTGCTAGATATCCGTGCTGGGCTTGGCGTGTTCGCCAATCTGCGGCCAGTCACTGTGTTTCCGCAGGTATATCCATATCTCCTTTTAGTTTCAATGCTTTTCACATAAGCACTATGATTTCATCGACAACGCTGCATTTCGTACTTTAGATAGCTAATTGGCTATATGACCAATAGCGCTTAAGTTGCATCCAAGGCCAGTGTCTCCTGCATTCCGACGTATTCTGTACTAGCAGTAGATAATTTAAATGAACAAAAAATACTTGGAAATGAAGTCATTGCTGCAAGATTTTGGATGGGTGGACATGTCCGTTTCAGTTATTACTGCTTATATCCTAACACTTTTGTAGTTAGTTGATGCATCTCCTTTGAAGAAAGAGGTTGCTGAAGGAGTTGACATCATGGTTGTTAGAGAGCTTACTGGAGGTATTGTTGACTAAATTATGATGAAACATGGATGGTCGTTCCTCTTTCCGTGCTGATTTATGTATTTCCAGGTGCATTCTGATGAAACTTGGAATTTCTACTGCTATTTTATTATTCTGCGTGGCAGGGATCTACTTCGGCAAACCTAGAGGTTTTGGTACAAATGATAAGGGAGAAGATACTGGCTTCAACACAGAAATATATTCAGTTTCTGAGGTGACTGCACTGATCCTCAGACATTTCAACAATTTCCCAGATAAACTGTTTCTTGATTTTGTGATAATCCTTGTGTCCCCAAGGAATAAGCATGACTAGAGCTCTGTTTGTTTATTTCTCTGTTTCCTTTCTCTGATGTCAGAATCTGTAATTAAATAAGGAACTACTCCCTCCGTTCCTAAATGTAAGATGTTTTAGCCTTTTACTAGATTCATACATATCTACATGTATCTAGACATATTGTAGTTTGTAGTTCACTCACTTTAGTCCGCATCTAGTCAACATGTGAAACACCTAAAACATCTTATATTTAGGAACGGAGGGAGTATTTGTTTGATACCATTTTTATTGAATAGTGAATTAAGAACTAATTGTGTGTACGATTCTATTGCCAGATTGATCGTATTGCACGTGTTGCATTTGAGGTTGCTCGGAAGAGACGAGGGAAACTATGCTCGGTAGACAAAGCGAATGTGCTCGAGGTGCTTAATCATATGAAACCCGAATATGTTCCTGATTTGTCGACTTGTATGAAACTGGAACTGATCTATGGAGTTATACTTGAGACACCATGATATTTAATGTTTCTATAACTATTTTGGACATCTAGTTGGATACAACGATTATGGCCTATCGGCATGTTGAGAGTTGTTCTGATTATTTTATTTCACACATAGCTAATATAAAACTTTACTCTAATATTATTGTAGGCATCTATGCTTTGGAGGAAGCGGGTAACTGCAATAGCTTCTGAATTCCCTGACGTTGAGCTCTCACACATGTTTGTTGATAATGCTGCAATGCAGCTTGTTAGGAATCCTAAACAGGTGTGTTTCTTTGTATGTGATTTATTTCATGTGAGTTGAGCAGTATGAGAATGTGCTGACCTACTGAATTCCATGTGTCATCACAGTTCGACACAATTGTGACAAACAATATTTTTGGTGACATATTATCGGACGAGGCATCAATGATCACAGGAAGCATTGGAATGCTCGCATCTGCTAGTGTTGGTGAATCGGTAATAGAGGCCCTCCAGTGTTCTCTCATATCATATTAAATTGCTTGAGAAACGCTCATATTTTCTACCAAAAGTGCTGAAGAAAAAGCTTAAGGATCTTCTTTTTCTTTGCAGGGACCAGGTCTATTTGAACCTATCCATGGCTCTGCCCCTGATATTGCTGGGCAGGTTGATATAGCTTAACATTTTGTGTGTGCAGAAACTAGAACCATCTTAGATACTAGTGCTACTACATTTGCTTTTAATATCTAACTCCTTTTTTAAATTCTGCTTCCTCCTATTATTTATTGAGTGCAGGACAAGGCAAACCCATTAGCTACAATTCTTAGTGGTGCGATGCTATTGAAATACGGCCTTGGTGCCGAAAATGCTGCAAAGAGAATTGAAACCGCGGTTGTACAGACATTGGACAAAGGGTTCCGAACTGGGGACATATATTCTCCTGGAACGGTAAGATTAGTTTATGCAACATTATCGACGAATAACATGTCCACATTTAATAGTTACTACATTTATGTTGAAGGAAAGTTCAGTGCCTAATAGCTACTTTGTATGTTTGTGGCCAAACAAGTAATTAAACCCTCATTAACATCTCAAGTCGATTGATTGATAGAAAGGCTTTGATGCTCCGGTTTATGTCGTGCCATGTCGAACGTATGACCTGTGACCACTTACTGTGGAGTACTCATTAGCAAACACTACTTTTGTCATATCTGGTTTCCTCCTTCTGAAATTTACATGGTAATGTTTATATGTTGCAGACATTGGTTGGATGCAAGCGAATAGGAAAGGAAGTCCTGAAGGCTCTGGAGTCGCAGAAGTAAACAGGGGGCCATGGGTACCTAGGGTAGAATAAGCCTGAGATATGGGATGTTCCAAAGCGCACCTGAAATTTGAACCAGCCAAAGACCAAGCTTAATTGTGTGATTTTGATTTTATTGTGGTGTTTGGCCGGGAATTCAGAGGATGTGTTGTGGGTGTCCCCCTTTTGGTTGCTTGCTTATTGGACAGATCTCAAGGAACTTTGATTGAATTTTTTCCATGGTGAATGAAAATGGTAGTCATTCCTTTTACCTAGCTGAAAAGGTTGGGATTTGTGGTGTTGGCAGAGGCTGGGTTCTTTTCGTGAAGAAATATATGTTGAATGGCACTGAAAAGCAAAAATATCGAATAATTTTACGGGGTTTTCAATCAAGGCGACACCAGGACCGATCATTAGACAGTTTGTTGAGAAGCAGATAATAAATTCGAGATGCAAATTGCCCAAAAATAAGACGCAGATATATTTTAAATTTGGAAGGACCAATCATCAGACAGTGTGTTGAGAAGCAGATGAAAAATTCGAGATGCAAATTGCCCAAAAAAGTATTCCGACCTGCCGGATTCGAACCAGCGACCTAAGGATTTAATCTGCATACACTACAGTCCTCCGCTCTACCAACTGAGCTAAGGTCGGTTTGTGGTGTTAATCGCAAACCAAAGTTATTGTACGGTTTGCATCGGAACGTTAACACAGTCCCAATCTTCATAATCAGAGTGAGTCAATTGCCTTAGGGCCGGGATGATCGCATAGGCAAATCTCTCCTGATAAAGGAGGTGATTTGGTCGGCCGGAAGGAGGAGACCGGCTTGGAATGAGCTTGACTTGGACATGGCCGGATTCAATCTGGGGACGTCGCTTACACAAACATGCATGCTCTCCTTAACGGAAAACACATGCTCTCCTCTCCTGCTTGCCGAAACACATTAACTTAAATAAGGTGCCATGGACTATAAACAATCAGCCGCAGGTCACCTGAACACAGCAGGTAACATAATAGCTAGACTGGAGAACGACATTACATAAATCGAAGGAGATCGACTGAGGTCAAACGGCACGAACGAATCTGAAACGAGATAGACAACAGACGCTAGCCTGTGATGATGAACTACCGATGCTTCAACTCTGCTGCAGCCAAACGCCAATTCTGATGTCAAAGGGAAGCTATCTGTTTGTACATACGTATGTGACATATATTCAGTATTTCAGTAACCGGGAGCAGTGTCATCAAACATAGTATAGGTAAGCATACGGGGGGCAGTACATGCAAATATCAGAAGGCACTTTGCAGCTGCATCGTGCTATCTGCATCTGCTAGCTAAGCTAGCTGGACATACTTTGTCAGCATATCTAACGAGTAACCTTTTATCGTCTATCGCCTGTACATATTATCAGCGTATTCCCTGTGCAGATTACCAGCCAAGACCTGAATATCTTGGTTTTTCGCTGTATAGTATAAACTTTTCTTCCATGTTTGTTTGTCAAGCTGTGTTCTACTAGTAGTAGACTGGCTACCTAGTCGCTTCTGCTGCGCTTCTTCTTCTTGGGTGTGTCGTGCACTTGTGTCTTTTCACCATACATCCTCAACTGCAGGTTCTCGAAGGCTTCCGACACTGCTTCGACCTGCAACCAAGATTCAGGTTATTTGAACGTAATGATGGTGGTAGTGTGTGCTAGTAAACTGATGATAGCTGCCTGCATGCTTTCTTCACTCACCAGTTCAGGCTTTTTAGCATACACCCTGACGATCCTGTCTTGGTTGCAGGCGGGCAGCAAGTGGCTGACCCGATCTTCTGTTATCGGGAACTTCTCTTCGCATCCGGAATCCTGGTGTGACAACAATTCTACTTAGACAAGGTGGAAATCATGGAGATATATCTTCACTGTGAAGGCATAACCACCATACATATCCAAGATTGGAAGGGAGTTCTAGTTACCTTGAAGAACTTGACGCTGCGGAATAGTCGTTACGCATGCCAAGAAAATAAGTAACTGGTTACAACTTGGAAGATTATGCATACGTAAATCAATAACAGAGTCTAATAAGTGCTCAAGCATCAAAAACCTTTCAAGTGGGTTGTCCCTCCCACGTGTCAAATCAATCTTAACATTGCTGACCGCAACATCTTCTTCCTTCAACAGCACCTTAGAAGATTTCTGAATACAGGGAAGGTTCAAAACAATGAATCCGTATAATTTCGGAGAGGTTAGGTCATAGTACCCAACTCAAATTACTGAAGTAGACATGAACCTGGGAGCAAACTATGTCTTGTGCAGTTATATCCTTGAAATGCTCCAGTTTATCCTTTGGAACAGAATATTGATTGCAGAACTGCAAATCAAAAGAATTAACTGAATCAACAAGTACAATACGACAACATATCTGAGATGCTTGCACATTATGCAAATATGGTACAGACCAATATTAAACAAACCTTGGAGTAAGTAAATAATTAGTCTAGTTCGATATTGGCAAATTAACCCATCCCTAAAATATTCCTAGAAGAATATTAGCAATAGAAATGGCCAGATGCCGTCTCTACAATGTTATCCGGCACTACACAGGCATGTGGATAAAAGCTTTCCACGAAACCTTAGGTTTGACAGGCACCAACTCAGTTCAAAATCTGTACCAGTCAATGTATCTGCCAACTCCACGTACAAAGACAACAGTAAGCAAAACGTTGACTGAATCAATACACAGAAACTGCTAATGGTCGTTTGCAACACTTAGAAGAATTTCATTTTACTTGCCAATTTTCATATCAAGTTACAGAATTAAGCAACATTCTAATGCTGCACGTGCATTACTATAAGATCCACGGTTGTAGCACAGAAGATGTGAGAAGCGTGAAAGAAAAGGCGAGACATAATAACAGAACAAATTTACAGCTGAAAGGACTGCTACCTTGTAGAGCTGTCTTCTGCGAATACGCTGAATGATTTCTTTTGCTTTCTTTAGTTCATCGTTCGGAGCAGTCTCGATGCTTTTAACAATTGTGTCGTCTAACTGGAAATTCCAGAGTTCTAGAAGTGAGAGGGATAGACTCACAGATAACAAAATAATAACATTAATCAACACCAAACCTTCCAAAATTCCTCTGGATCTTCAGCATGCAAAGCTATTCCCAGATACTCATTAGCTTCAAAAAGTGCATCCACAAGCATCAGTTCAACAGCCTGACGAGTGAAGATTGTTAGAAGTAGACCCATTTATAAGAAAGCACTGCACAGGAGAGTGCAGATAACACTTAACAGACAGCCTCTTTTGTGGGTATAAGACAGCAAACAGTATAATGGTTGATGCAACTTAAAGGGAATATAAAAATGAGAAATCAATATACAGGAGCGCAGATCTTTGGCACATAAACATTTAGGACCTGTTTGGAATGGATGTGCTCCAGTATTTAATTCA
This sequence comes from Poa pratensis, assembly GCA_947311845.1. Lineage (NCBI taxonomy): Eukaryota > Viridiplantae > Streptophyta > Magnoliopsida > Poales > Poaceae > Poa > Poa pratensis. Next base: position 28,029,034 of record CAMZMU010000106.1, on the reverse strand, counting down.
AATTTGAACTAAATACCAGAGCACACATAAAAAATACCTCTAATCCAAACAGGCCCTTAGCAGCATAAATTAGTGGTGTAACTTAAGGAGATCCCAAAATGAGATTACTGTAGCAAACCATTCTATTTATAGCTAAATGGAATCAACATGAGAAGTTACAGAACTTCATCTACAAGCTTCACGGCAGAAATTGGAAACCCTATGGTAACGATCTTCTACAATACCCTAGTATGACCAACAATTAAAACTGTTTATGGGAAAGTCCCCGTGTAATGTAACACAGTTACATGGATTTAATTGTGGGTTTTGCCTGCATGGTCTATATGTGATTTAACCAAGATATTGCTTTTCATGTAAATAAGACAATGATGTGTTGGAGTTGGAAAAGGTGAGGACTATCAATAATATGTACCTTTACTTTGGCATGGGTATAGACAGTACGATGCAGATCAGCACGTGTCGTAAACAATTTATGGACACTTAGATCTGTAATTCCAAGTGGGGCATCCAAAGTCACGTATTAGATAATCTTGAAAAGGTAAGTGATGGCAATGGTCAAATTTAATTATTTAAATTGACACCTACAATCTTTGGCAGGGTAGCATATTTCATCACCTATCACTCGCATACCTTCTAGTAGCCTGCAAGTGAATTTCCATAAAAAGGGACAAGAAACAGTTATCAGCTTGAGTTCGGAGGCAAATCTCAAACTGCACACTATCACAACACAATTATTCCGAAAGTTCAGCCAAATTTTTAGCCATGACTGACATAAGATCTTGAAAAGATAAGTAGCATTTGATTTAAGAGTCCCTATATGAGCTAGCTAATATATGAAAAACACATTAGTTTTATGCACAGAAAAACATACAAAGATAGTTGTCTTAGTAAAGGGAAATATAGGTCTGTGAGATAATAGGGTTTAAGTAGTTATGTAGTTGGTTCCCGTTATTTGTCAGTTTTTTATTACCAGAGGTGGAGGGGATGTTGACCTCATCAGAGATCAACGTCTAGCCAAAGATATGTAAATTGGCAGGTATTGTTCAAGTGTCGATGATCACGCAGGCACAAGTAGAATTTCTTATCAATAAATAAACATTGCCAATTGTTTTTCTAACATAATCTTTCATCATCATAATCATGTCTTCAATTATGTTATTGATTCTTCAACTTTCATTGAGGCTATACATAATTATCTGGCGAATGCCAGTTTGTCACAGCAGGCAGACCATGGAATTCTCATTTTCCTATTCTCAACAAGGTCAAAGAGGCAATTGGGAAAAACAAAGTTAGCAAAAGTGATGGCAAAATATACCTCCAGTGCTGGAAATTGCTTCCGAGACCACACGCTCTGCTATCGCGGTCAATGTAGTCGAACCTGCACAGTTACTCTAGCTTATGCCATAACCAGATGATGGTAGAGACAGTGGTGGGCCTATAGATGAATGTAGAAGTACAATATAAAGAAGGCCCTTACTTGTCAACATCTATACCATTGCGACCATTAGCAACAATGTCGTAAAGAAAATGCTTCTCCTTCACACCCTGGGATGAAAAAGCTTCATTTAATCCAACTGAAGTAAAGAAATCTATGTTCAATCGAACAGATAATTGCAGTGATAGGAGAGAAAAAAGATACATACTTCTGTTGTGGAGAAGTTAGAGCTTGCAACTATCATTTCCTGAAGAACATTTTTAAGGAAGGTTAGCGTTTGGTAACTTGGCACAGCACATTGTGCAGTTCTATACAAGCTATATAGGATATCCCGGACAAATGAACCTCATGTCCGACTGCTCCAGGTTTTTCATTTTATTTCTATAACAGTATTCCCTAAAGATGGCAGATTGCACATCGAACTAATACCATATAAGACTGAGAAGTCATAGTGCTTCAAAAACGTAAAGGAAGTTGGTCTGCGGTACCTATCACAAGTGCTAAAAGTAAAATACAGCTTACCTTGACAATTTTCAGATAATCAGGTTCAATATCTATTGCATGTTTGTCAACAATATTGTCCAGCAGCAGTGCAGACATTTGTTCGTGGGACCTGAATGAACAAATCAAAAAGTTCTAATTAAGATATCAACCAAAATCTCCAGATATCTAACAGATTAGCAGGCATGTGAAATTCAGATATGTGGCTTTAATCGATGATCATGCTAAGTTAATATGCCCACACACGTGACACAACGAATGTCTAGGATCAAGGGGTCAAAACATGTGAACAGGCAAAACCTTGACAACTAAAGCACTGTAATAATGAAAACTGGAGAAGAGAATGTAGATCTTCAAACAGAAAACAGGAACTATAAAGTATAAACAGTAAAAATAGTCTTAAATTATCTACCTTCTAAGCTATAAGGTTCAACCATAATATAAATATTAATCTAATTTGAGTATTCCCATAGTAGGCACAAAGCAAATAGAAATGAATATGTACAATAACTGAAAATTTAGGAAATAATAACAAATAACAGCATATATGAAAACATAATCACCATTTTGATGTTGATCCTGGATCAACACGAGGAAGAAACTCATGCTCAAACAAATGACTGAAGGGGCCATGTCCAATGTCATGCAGGAGACCTGAACCAAATAATCGCAAAGATCATTAATATGAGAAGTTGCTGGAGCCATTGTTAAGAACACCAACCTGCTAGTTTCACAGTTTGCACATCAACACGGTCAATGCCGAGCTCTTTTCCCTGTTGATTGAAGAAAGGCATAAGCTTCTCCATTACTATTAGAAACTGTCACTTGGCAGTTTATATCAGTAAGGTCCTGTTTAATGGTACGAACCTGGTTCATTTGAAGATTTTTCATAGCATTCCCAGCTAGTTGATAAACACCTAAAGAATGTTCAAAGCGCGTGTGGACAGCCCCTGGATACACCAGATAGGTGAGACCTGAAAAGCATACAGAGCATGTTACACAAACATAAATATAAATCATTAAATTATAATGTAAATTCCATCAGGATTGGATTTACCATAAACTAAGCTCACAGCTACGTTTGTTTTAGAAACAAAATTTAAGAACATCCAAAGGTCCATCCAACTCATATACAGTGAGCACTGGTGCACAAAGAAGTGAATAGTCGACTAACAAATTTAAGTAGAATGCACTCTCATTGTTCACTGGACAAATGATAAACACAATCATGAGATCGTTGCAACCATAGGTCTCATTGTTATGGGTGAAGGTAACAAAAGCTAAAGCCATGAAACCTGTAGGCTAAAATAATTCCTATCCACAGAGTGGGAGGGTATGTACTAACAGCCGGTTTGATCAAATACACAATATAGCTGCAGCTAAGTAACCACTTCTCTGAGATGAAACTTACATCGATGAGCCCTTAAATTTTCTTAACTAGGACAAAACGAATAAAGATATGGGACTCCCTTTAGAATATTGACACTCCCAGGAAGGTAGAATGCAAAGATTTCAAGATGAGTTCTCAAGTGTGGGAAGAAAACTCACCAAGCTGTTTCAGATCCCGTAACCTCTGAAATTCCTCTGTATCCACAAATTCACAGGCCAGCTGCATACCAGAGAACGTAATTGTTATTGAAGAAAAATGAATAGTTTGAGCAATGGAAATTATCAAACCTTCAATAACTCACTACACAATTTTGTTTTTGAGATAAATAGTCATTAGAGATGATCAGATGATGACTAACCACACATCCAAATAAGCAATTGCAAATAACTGAGTCATATATGGGACTGCTGGGTCAGTAAGCTGAGGCTTTTTTTTCTTTGGAAAGAAGTAGTAGGTGTAATGTTCTACTTATAAAAGATGCAGAACATTGAAACTCAAAATGGAAACCAATTGGCCAACAGTAAGAAACGATGGCAGTATCAAACCCTGTTAAAGGTTAATTGTCTATAACACTGAAAATGGATCTATTGCTACTGCCATCATCATATACTAATGCTCAGAACTGAGTATTCAAATTCAGGAAACTGCAAAAATGAAATAGTATGCAAAAGTCCCTATGCAAATTACTATCCATGGTAGAAAGCGAAAGGGACACAGTAAAACTTAAATATAAACTAGCTACACCACACAGGAGTAAATGCAGTGTAGTACAGTAATGTAGAAAAGTATCCAAGCCAAAAATAGCCATGAAGTGAAATGCCTCAAGTGTTTTACACTTTTATTACTCCTACAATACCCTTTGCTAGCTGAGCAGAAGCAGGTCCTTAGTATACTCCATGTTAGATCTCAAGCACTAATAAAAAAACAAGCCAATCGAGGCTTATTTATTACCCCCAAAATACCTGTTGCTCTCAGAGTTGACCTGACGCATAACAATAAGCCGAGGTTTTTTTTCTTTGGAAAAGAAGCACCAGGTGTAATGTTCTACTAGTAACTGATGCAGAGCATTGGAACTCAAAATGGAACCAATTGGCTAACAGCGAGAAGACTATGGCAGTATGAAATCCTGTTAAGCGTTACTTGTATCACTGGAAATAGATCCAATGCTACTAATGATCAGAACTGTGTATTCAAATTCAGGAAACTGCAAAACTGAAATGGTATGCAAAAGTCCCTATGCAAATTACTATCCATGGTAGAAAGTAAAAGGGACCCATTATAACTTAAATATGAACCAGTCTGAGATCAATTCATCAAACACATCAGAATGGACGTTACAAATTGCCATAAGCACCAGCTGCACAACATAATAGTAAATGCAGTGTAGTCCAGTAAACTACTACTAGAGTATCCAAGCCAAAAATAGCGATGAAGTGAAATGCCTAAAGTGTTTTACGAAAGTATCCAAGCCAAAAATAGCGATGAAGTGAAATGCCTATAGTGTTTTCAGTCCCACAATACCCTTTGCGGAGAATATCCTCCTGTAGCCTATACTAGTATACTCAATGTTAAATTAGTACTTGGAAGTCGCATGATACAGACAAACAAGCGAATCAAGGCTTATTTATTACCCCCATAATACCTGTCGCTCTCAGAGTTGACCTTACGCATAACATTCTCCGGTGGAAAGCAACTCCATCGAATTTTAAATCGGAACGGCATATGCGTACCTAATAAGCGGTTGATACGCCACAGCAACAACACAAGCATACTCAAATCCTTAGAAGAACAATTGTGCATGCACAGCTACCACACTAGCAACACATGACGAGCAAACCTATTTTTAAAACCTGACGAAACAACATGGAACATCACAGGCAGAGCTACAGCGAAACGACATGAGGAGGGAACACACTGGGAGATGCCACTCCATTGTTCGCTTGTTTTGTCGGCTACAAGGGAACGAACCAGACCCTATCGAGCGTGGCCAATTGGTCCCTGCACGAGACTGAAATCCGACGAAATCGCAGCACGGAACGAGCATATAAACTAGAGCAGCATCAAACAAACAGACACGGGTTGCATGAGCGGGGAATTCCCTATAACCCCCCCCAGCCACTTAAAACCCCACATGTCAGCCTCAGCGGCGGGGGCTCATAATGCCATAACCCTGCCACGTGGGGGGGTTATCGGGAATTATCCCTTGCATGAGCTACTCAGCGAATTCTGAAACTGACCGCTAACGAAAATTTGGGGGAACCACGCACAAACGGCGCAACTATGAGGCACGGAGCCGCTCCAATGCCCAATCGCAGAATCGAAATCAACCGAAACCGACGCCCCCAAACAACTCCGCCACCACCAGCCGCCGCAACGAAACAAGAGCGACAACGACAGCGCCAATGGAGGGAGGAGGGAGGATAAGGCGGGGCGGGGCAGCCAATCGGTCACTCACCGGGTCGAGCGTGATGTTGCCGTGGAGGTTGTCGAAGACCTGCTTGGTGCAGCAGCGGTCGTACTCGCCGTACGGGCGCTTGGCCACGGCGACCGCCGTAGGCACGAGGGCCACCGCGGGCTCCCCGTCCGCGGCGGCGGCGGCGGCGGCGGCGGCGCAGTACTCGCCCATCCCCTTCCTCCTCTCCTGGAAACCCCGCCCGAAGTTCTGGAAGGTTCGAGGCGTGCGTGCGTGCGGCGGCCGAGAGAGAGAGAGAGAGAGACAGACAGGTGGGTGGGTCTCGCTCGCGTCGTGCGTTTGTGGGGTTGGAGGAGGGATGGCAACAACGGGGCAGATGACAGAAAAGCAAACTACGCCAATGGTTAAATAGCGAGAGATTGGGAAGGAGGAGAAACCGCAAATCGAAGGGGGGATTTAATGAGGCCGTTATTAGTCCAGGGTTAATAACGCTCCGATTTTTAATGGATCCGTTGGCGCGGGAATAAATTTGACATTTATTTCTCGCTCTACGGTTAATTTTTCCTTTTCTAAGTCCTTTTATTTGCAATTCTTTTTTATATGTTTTTTGATAATTCCTTTTATATGCTTCTCCGATATCTTGGGCTGTTGCGACTGAAAAGCAGGATGGCACGTGGGGCCAGCGCGTGTCCAGCCCCACTTGTCGGCGAATGGTGAGGTGCGATGAGACGTGACGCCGTAGCACGGGAACGCACAGAACAGAACAGGGAAGGGGAATATTCTGTTCCTATTTCATACTCCTTCCTCCTCCTCCTCCTTGTAGGTTACTGTTTTGGTTGGATGGTCAAATTGTTCAAGGAGTAGAGCATGAAGCACATGTTCGATCTTGTGCCCTGAGAAGAACCCAAGGAAAGTTCTTAAGTTTAAATTAAACAAAAGCACTTTACCATGACACGCTTAACACTGTGCACACCACTTCCCCGTTGCTGGCAGGCAAAAGGCCCACTCTAGTGCGCTGCGATAGGCCTTGGTCCACGCCACGGAGGCCCTGTGGACTGTGGTTCGTTCTGGGTGTTGGATGGCATAGAAGACAACGAGCACTTCTCACCCAACCCAAAATCGTTAAGAAAAAAACAAATTTATTCAAGGTGGGAAAGAAAACCAAGGGAAGAAACAAGGCCTAGAAGACGAGCTAGGCAGAGCTACTCGACAGCGACGACCACGACGAGGAATGGATCGAGCCAGAGTAGTTGACAACGTGGTTGGCCGTGGCGGAGACCATGGAGATGAGCAAGTAACTCGGGGTGGGGGTATGCCGATGAAGAATCGCCGGATTTATATGGGTATGCCGACGAAGAATCGCCGGATTTCTAGGGGTGTCAGGGGTGGCGATAGACCGGCAGAGTAGGAGACTTAGCCAGAGCGAGGCGACGAGATGTCGCGGCAGGGCTTTGGCCACGGACGAGAAAAATGGTTGTTTGACCGGTGGTGGTGGTGGTGGTGATGGGTCGTCCGAGGGGGAATTTCTCGGTCAACCGAGACCTACGCAAGTACTAAATTACTTACATCTTTCTGAAACGTTCATTATCCAAAATACTGTGACTATCTTTGTTCAAATACTGCAATTTCAAATTTTGAAAAATACCTAGAAAACTCGTGCTAGCGGAGGGGGCACGCCACCGGCTAGTGTGACCCGGGTCAAAAGGAGGCAGAGGGTGAGGCGATCTGGTGGGCCCGTCCTGCAGACCCACCCCATCGCCTGAAAAGCAAGCAGGATTCGCGTGGCGCTTGCTTGCTTGCTGCTCTCTGCAATAGACGAACGCCACGTGTCCGCCCCGTTCGCCTTAATTTTTTCCCTTTCCCATCCCTTGGCTCGCCTCCTTGAGGCCTTGACTCTCGAACCTTTCTCTTCTCCGGTAGGCGGTAGACCAGGCGGCGGCGGCGGCCATGGCTGGACAGGTGAGCGGGAAGGAGCTAGCGAGCGTCCTCACGGAGGCAATGATCGCCCAGAAAAACCTCCGCCCCCACTGCGACCGCCTCCTGCAGGTCCTCCGCCGGCTGCAGCAGCCGCCGAGCCTCAGCGACAGCTACACCGCAGCCAAGATCAGGGAATTCGCGCTTGACGTCGAGCACATCAACCCCGCCTTCGCGGACGGGCTCCAGGACATCGCCGTCATGCATATGGACTTCGCCACCACCATGAAGCGCTTCGACCTCGCCCCCGAGATCGCCAAGGTCTACTTCATTGGCATCAAGGACGTCGTCTGCTACCTGACCCGCTGCCTCGACATCGCCGCCGCGAACGGCGCCCGCCTCGCCCTCAGCGCCGATTTCGCCGTCATGCCCGAGGAGCAGCTCCACGACGCGCTCCTCGAGGAGCGCCTCACCGCGTGCCCGACCACCCAGACGGAGGCCCTCGCCCGCGTCGAGGCCGCCTTCTACGCCGTCAAGCTGGCCCAGGAGCGCCTCCTCCCGCGTTGCATCGAGAGCCTCGGCATCCGCCCGTTCTCCGTGGAGACCGAGGACGAGGACGACCCGGTCGCCGCCGCAACCGAGCACCTAGCCAACACCGACCTCTCCGACGACCCTGCCACCGGCGAGCCAACTCAGGTGGCGGCCAAGAAAAGGGTGGACGTTGACAAGGCGCGCGACTACCTCGACCGCGCGTGCACCCTCGTGAGCCTCGCCGTCAGCCACATCGACCTCGCCGTCGCCGTCATCTCCGGCTTCCTCGACCCCAAGGAGGTCGCCAGCATTTCAGAGTTCACCGACAGAGCCGCCCAGATCGACGAGGTTCGTCAGTTCGTGCACTTCCTCAGTTCCTCTACCTGGCTTTCCTGCTACCTCTAGATCTGTACATCCATCACCCATGCGTATCTTCCTGTTGTTGCAGTAACTTTTCTTTAATCTAATCAATATCCGATCCATTTTGTTCACTTCACTGCAGGATCATTTTCTTCAGGTCACTTCAATGTAGGATCCTGTGAAGCCATGAAAGGGGTGTGGGATCCCTTTGCATTGTTGATCCAAAGCCGCGAGCTCATCAGCCGTTTAATTTACATATCATTTCAGTTGATGCAACATTGCGAGCTTTATAGCTTGATGCAGTTCCGTGCTAGTTTAATTTCTATCTGTGTGGACGATCGAATCGAGCAGCACATATTCAGAATTGTCATATCGGAGATGCCGGGTTTTAATCCCGTTCTGTGATGTTATTTGTTTCCATCCTAGGATAGGTATCGAATCATAGTGTATCCCCAGTTTGGTAGAATCGTGTTCTGCAGTATTCTGGTTTAATTGTTTTCATCCATATGGTCACCAAGAAACTCATGAACTGCATGTCACATACCCAAAAACAAATTAATTTATTTCCTGAGCAGCACGACCGCACGAGGAGGGGAACCTCCTCTAGATCGCACAGTAATAAATCCTTCTACAGTCGTAGCCAGGCGTTGAAGAAAGAAACTACGAGGGATGCCATCCCAACTAGTGTTAATCCCCATGAAAAAAATCCATGCACTCTAAAAAAACATATATTCAGCACAACAGCATACCTCATGAACATTTCTACGATTTTTTGTGCTTCTACTGCTTTGCCGAGTAGAATTGTTATAAAATTCTTCGCTTCATTTCAAATTGACAGAAATCTCGGCGCAATGTCCTCCTCAAGCAAAACTTGAGTAGTCACTAGTGAGAAGAATCAACGGTACTCATGTTTCCTTAAACAAAAACATATTTTTCTCACATGTTATTTACAAATCGACAATTTTTTGGGGATGTGCAACAGTCAGTATAAGATCGTAAATTCTTGAGCGCAAGGAGGAAACTTATTGATTTTGTACATACAAATTTTTGGCCAAGTTGTTTTATATTTATTTATTATGATATATAGTTCGCTGGAAAATCTCATGCCCCATCCGTTTACGGTCTACCTTCATCGATCCACCCTCCACTACTTTCGAGAATCCTAGGATGGAGCGGTACTTCGCCTACACACTCCATGTTGTGTCTACCAATAAGTTGGTTTGTTTATCAGGTTTTCCATTTATTATTCTCTTTTATCTTTTGTCATCCATTTTTATATCACTATTTTTATATTATTTGGTCCTAATTTATAACTTTTGTCACAATTTTATTAGAATGTTCACTTAATGATAAAAATATATCTATAATATAATTTTCCATGATATACATTTATTTTGTAAATTAAATAAAAGTTAGCATAATGGACTTATTTTCCATGTGTTTTTGTGTTGAACATTATTTATTGGTAACCAAAAAAAGCTTCTTCGATTTTTTTCCTGATGAACTTATTTGAATATTTGGTTTGTGTAAATGATCATTTTAATTGATACACACGGGTATTTCACTATAAACAAGTGGAAACACATGAAAATTATGTTTTCCTAGGCAAGACATTTTTCTTCTTCTATTCACTCCTCCAAAGGTTGCAATAGCGTCCCGCTGCTCTTCTTTCCTTATGGATTTAACTCCTTTATCCGTCTCAATGATGTTTCCGTCATTGTCGACAATGGTTACTGATGGCAACATCATTCCCTCATCTGTGACTCCAAACATTTTCATCGATAGTATTGAGATGGATCCTCATTCTCGACCTCCAAAAAGGATAGATGGTACCGTCAAAATAGGTTTACTAAAAAATTTCCTATCATTCCCTAAAGTCGACCTACTTTAGTCCCTTGGTGATTAAACAAAATTCGTAGCAAGGGGAGATCTTGCTGTGATAGCAATTGAATGATCGTGATATGACGACTAGAGGGTAGTGAATAGGAGTTTCAGAAAAATACTGCTTAAATTGAATATTTCAGTTTGGTTGGTTGTAAACAGAGAGAGTCTGAGCTAAGGCACAAAACTCTTAGCAAAGAAAATTACATGGAGGGGATTCAATTAATATGAGAAACAAACTAGGCAAGATGCTAAGTAAAACATGATATGCATCTATAAGGAATGCAAACAGAATTATGATCAACCGCCATAATGTATCTTTAAGCTGAAGATAGAGATAAAGGAGAACATGGTACATGACCAGCTTCAAAAGAGAAAGCACTAGATACAATCAGACAGACACATTTTTAGCAGAGATAATGAAACAAGTACACCTGGTTAGTTTCTCGGAGTTCAAGTTGTTGGCATCAGCTCCACGTCTCCATTGGGACTAGTGCTTACTGCACTCTAGCCATCAAACATCACCTGCTTACTGCTAATCTCTATTTTCCAGTGAAAGCTTCACGTGCTTCGCCCGATCACGGGTGTCAGATCTTGAGGTTGAACCTTTACAAACTCGTCGCTACAAGTCCCACAAGTTTGTAAATAAATAGAAGTTCAAGAAAAGGTAAAAAAAATCCGAATCTTTTTGTGCTCAAAGCTGATTAAGTTTTGAATTCATATAAAACGTTTGGCTAGGAAATGAGTCTCATATAAATCAGGGAAAAAAGACAAATTTATGACAAATGTGTTATTGTCTTTTTGGCAAATCCTTAACCCGGAATGAAACTATAGTTATTCTATTGCGATTATTTTTATACGGTACTTGATCATGTTTGCTCGACTGAAAGTTTTTTGGCATTTTAAAACTTTTTGAATTACTGTCTTTTTTAAATATCGGGTGCGCTGGTACCCATTTGCGCCAACTCGTATGTTTTTTACAAGCTATGTGCATATATAATGCAGAGAATGAACGAGAGCAGACAAATGGCTCCTGAGCTCCATGAAGCTCGTTTTTTGGAAAATAAAATAAAAAATGGCATTTGAAGTAAGATTTTGCGAGATTGAAAACTGGCCATTTTGTGTAGACTAGAGTAGAATGAATTTTGAAGTAAGATTATGCATGCTGGTAGAGTTCAACATAGTCTACACACCGGATTTTTGTTCCAAATTTTGGAAACTCACAAATGCCAATTTTTATTATTTTTTTAAAGGCCACCGAGGCAAGCAGATTTCTGTTTGTTACAACGGTTATTTTCCAATATAATTTCCGTGACCACATTTTGTTCCCAAATATACTTTGTACCATTTTCAAATTACAAAGAGGAATCGTCTTGTAGTGACAGTAGTTGGCGGAGGGAGCACGCAATGACGCATGACCCTGGTCAAGAGGAAGCAAAGGCTGAGGCAGTGGGCCCATCCTGCAGAGCCTATCACCTGCAAAGCCAGCAGCTTTTACCATGGCGCCGCGAGTCCTATCCAGTTCCATTCTGCTTCCAAACCTCCTCGGCTCTTGTCTTCTTCCCCTTGACTCAACCAAGAGAGAGGAGCGGCGGCGGACATGGCCGGAGAGGTGGGCAAAAAGGAGCTCGCCATGGTCCTCAGGGAGGCCATGCTCGCTCAGAAGAGCCTCCGCCCCCATTGCGACCGGCTCCTGCAGCTTCTCTGCCGGCTTCGGCAGCCGCCGAGAACCAGCGACGACCACTTAGCGGCCAGGCTAAGGGAGTTCGCGCTTGACGTCGAGCACATCAACCCCGCCGTCGCCGACAGGTTCCTGGAGATCGCCGCCATGCGGATGGACCTCACCGTCACCCTCAAGCACGTGTACGGTGTACCTCGCCCCCAAGATCGGCAATGTCTCCAACATGGGCATTGAGGCCGGCGCTCGCCACCTGACCCGCTGCCTCGACATCGCCACCGCGAACGGCGAACGGCGCCCGCCTCACCCTCGGCCCCGATTTCGCCGCCGCGAACGACGCCCGCCTCGCCCTCGGTCCGGACTTCGCCGACATGGCCGAGGAGCAGCTCTACGACTCGCTCCTCGCGCTGCGCCTCCCCGCGTGCCCGACCACCCAGACGGAGGCCTTCTCCCGAGTCGAGGCCGCCTTCTCCGCCGTCAAGTTGGCCCAGGAGCACCACATCCCGCGCTGCATCGAGAGCCTCGGCATCACCGACGAGGACGACCCGGTCTCCGCCGCAACCGAGCACCTCGCCAAGACCGACCTCTCGGACGACCCTGCCACCGGCGAGCACCCTCTGGCGGCGTGGGCGGCCATGCCGTCCAGGGCAAGGGTGGACGTTGACAAGGCGCGCGACTACCTGGACCGCGCGTGCACCCTCGTGAGCCTCGCCGTCAGCCACATCGACCTCGCCGTCGCCGTCCTCTCCGGCTTCCTCGACACCAACGAGGTCGCCAGCATCTCGGAGTTCACCGACAGAGCCGCCCAAATCTCCGAGGTTCGTCTTGCACTACCTGGCTTTCCTGCTACTACAACTCCGATCGTGGTTCTTCAATCAAATCAATGTCCAATTCATTCTGTTCACTTCACTTGCAGGATCGCTTTCTTCACTTCACTGCAGAGATCGATGACATTGTCAAGGGACGAAACATTGAGGACGATCATTCATCTTTGATGCTACCTAGCTAGTTTAATTTCTGGACGGCCGTGGCTATCTTATCTTGGTTCCGGGTAGTTAAATCTACCTGCATCTATCTGTTTGGACGATCGAATCGCAGCAGCACATCTTCAGAATTGTGATATCGGAGATGCCTGGTTTTAATCACCTTCTGTGTTGTTATTTGTTCCGTAACTATCGATCATAATGTATCTCCAGTTTGGTAAATCGTGATAACTACGGATCCATTTTGTTCACTTCACTGCAGGATCATTTTGTTCAGTCCACTTCACCGTAGGATCCTGTGAAGCTATGAAAGGGCTGTGGGATCCCTTTGCATTGTTGATCCACATCAGCCGTTTAATTTACCTATCCTTTCTAGTTGATTCAACATTGCTAGCTTATAACGCCAGATTTCTTGAAACGAGGCAAAAACTTTGTCTTTTATATTGATAAAGTATAAGCAAACATGAAGGACAAGGCCTAAAAAGAAAAAAGTTACAACTCGATCCACGCCGGCCCCGAGGCCGCGCCCCACACGGGTCGACGACTAAGTTGCCCAAGCAACCAAACCCGACACCAAGACCCCTAACGCAACGCGGCGGAGGTGAGAGTCCGGAGCCGCCGCTCCGACATCCACGCCGGCTCCAAAGCCGCGCTCCACACGGGTCGACGACCATGACGCCCAAGCAACCATAGCCGACACCAAAGACCTCGACGCCTCACAGCGGAGGCGAAGCATCCGGAGCCGCCGCTCCGACATCCCCGCCAGCCCCAAGGCTGCGCCCCCAACAAGCCGACGACCAAAACGCCCAAGCGACCACAGTCGACGCCACACCACCACAACGCAGCACGGCGGAGGTGGAACCCGGAGCCGCCGCTCCGGCATCCACGCCGGCCCCAGAGCCGCGCACCGCCAAGCCGAAGACGAAGACTCGCCACCGCCAGCCACCAGCACTCCACAGGTCCCGCTGGTCGGTGGAACATCCAAGGCGAGGCCCCAAGAGGCAAGCGACGCAGGAGCGCCGCCCTCGCCCTATCCCGCTAGGGATCTAGGGTTTCCCCCGGAGAACCCGGCGTGGAGAAGCGAGAGCACCACCTCGACGACGCCTTCAAGAAGGACGCGGCGCCCGAGGGCGTCGCCGTCGTCGGCCCCGGCCGACAGAACGGGCTAGACTTTCGCCCGGCGATGTGTCGCAAACCCCCCGACCGCCCATCGGGGACCGATCAGACCACCAACTCCGCGTGCCGCAACCACCGCGTCACCTCATGCCACGACAGGCGGCATGCCGACCACGGTCCACCCGCAGCCGCAACTCCGGGGCCGCTGCCCCGGCTTTCCTCCTCCCGACCTCGCCCCTGCCGCAGCAAGGGGCGGCTTCGCCGCTCGCTCCTTCTCGCCGCTGCAGCCACGCCCGGCGCCGGCCCGCGCAGCCCAGAAGCGGCCCGCACGGGCCCTGCAGCCTCCGCCGCCGACCCGCTCCCTGGCCAGCTTCACGCAGCAGCCGCCCGCTGCCGCCCCTACACCCCTCCAGAGCAGGCAGGAACCACCCGCAACACCTCATACCGCGGTGTTCCTCGCCATGCCCGCAGACCCGGGACCGCCGTCCCGGCTCCCCCGCACCCAGCGGCCGAAACGTCAACGTCGTTGTCGGCCGTCCACCTCCCCGCCAGCACGGCCTACCCCTGCCGCACCTGGCACCGCCGACCCAGGTGCTGCAGACACGCCGAGGCCCACCAGATCTTAGCCGCAGCGAAGCCTGCAAGATCTGGCAAACCACCGCCATGGATTTTGCCCGCCGAGCCTGCCAGGGTCTCGTCGCCCACACGGCCGAGTCCGCCGGCCGCGAGATGCAGAGCAGCGCCGCGAGACGCCGTCGCGAGATCCGGGGCCGCCGCCCCGGCTTGCCGGCTCTGCTGCGTGAGGGGCGCCGCCAGAGGCCCTCGCTCCCTTTGTAAGACGAGGCCCGCCGCCACCGCAGCCCGGGCCAGCGGCAGCGGCGGAGGAGAGGGGCGCAGGTTGGGGGAGGTCGGCGGCGGACGGGAATCGCCCCCGGTACGCCCGCAGCGAGCGAAACGGGGTCGGGGGGACTTACCATAATGCCAGATTTCAGTTCGACTAGATTGATTAATCTTCGCTGCCACGTAGCTAGTTTAATTTCTGGGTTATGTAGTCTATCTGTAATTCTGTATGGACGATCGAATTGCATTTGCAGCTGCACATCTCAGAATTATGATAACGGAGATGCTGGGGTCCGTTTTAATCATGTTCTGTGATGTTATTTGTTCCGTTGCTATCGATCATAATGTATCTCCAGTTGGGTAAAAGCGTACTCTACAGTATTATCGTTTCGAAACTCATGAACTGCATGAAACAAATTCGTCTCCTGACTAGCAGCACAACTGCACGATGGAGGGGAACCTTCCTCTGGCTCGTACAGTAAATCCTTCTGCAATTGTAGCGTTGAAGAAACTACTACTACCACAACGAATGCCATCCAAACTAGTGTTAATCCCCATGAAAGAAAAAAAAATCCATGTATTCTAAAGAAAAACATACATTAAACAAAACAACATAACTCCTGGACTTTTCGAGGATTTTTGTGTGCTTTTGCAATTGCTATAAAATTCGCCGCTTTATTTCAAATTGACATAAATTTCTACGAACGTTCTATGCAAGAAAAACTTGATTAGTCACTAGTGAGTAGAATCAATGACACTCTTGGTTCTTAGCCTTAAACAAAAGCATTTTTTTGTCACGTGTTCTTTATAAATCGACAACTTTTAATGGCGTTCAAATGCCTAACGATTGGTCATGAAGTTTAGGACAAGGTAGGGGATTATTCAATTTTACACCGAAATTTTGGGCCAAGCAATTTATTTTAAGTTTTTGTTATCAAATATATTTGTTGGAAAATCTCATGCCCCATCCGTCAA
Source organism: Poa pratensis (assembly GCA_947311845.1). Taxonomy (NCBI): domain Eukaryota; kingdom Viridiplantae; phylum Streptophyta; class Magnoliopsida; order Poales; family Poaceae; genus Poa; species Poa pratensis. The sequence goes on along the minus strand of CAMZMU010000106.1, from coordinate 28,013,017 downwards.
ATCGTAATGCTCAGTTGGACATACTTCTATTTCTAACCGATACTCCCTTCGTATCAAAATATAAGACTTTCTAGCCGTTTTAAGTTTGTCCTGATTCTGATTCGTTGCTAAATGAGTGAATCAACTTACTAAAACATGTCTATATAGGTATGAACCAGGATAAAATTAGAATGGTTAGAAAGTCTTATATTTTGGTACGGAGGGAGTATTAGATAGCCTTCAAAACTTATCATATTGTCAATCCTGACTTGGTGTATGGTGATGGAGCCGTGAATAGGAGAGACAAAAAAAAGTGAAAAAACATCTTGTCTCAAGGATGTATTTTAGTTAGTGAAGACATTCGAAAGATCCATCTACGGTCAATGCCTCTAGTATTCTATGTATTTGACGATGTGTCATATGTTTGGTCAAATGAGCCGTCACCGTATTTGGAGATATTAGACCATATTGACATGGAGAAATAATATAAGTTCTTCTATTTTTATGAAAAGATGTATGATTCTCGCAACGTTAGAACTTAGAAATAATTAATGGTCCTTTTTTAGAACTTCTTGGCTTATCTTCTGCATGATGTTATGTATGTAGCCTTGTTTCTCTAATCTTGAAAAACTCGCCTTAAGAAGAGACACGTGTAGCACGACGCGTGATGCACCCCGTTGATTCTATTAAGTCTTCCTTATGAGAAATGATCCAACTGTCTTAGACGGAGCAAGCAAATTTATGTGTTATAACAATCGTCATTTTCCAACATTACTATCTAAAAACCACATTTTCAAACTCTTATCTACCACATTCAAATTACGAAGAGAATTGTCTCGTAATGACACTGTCGTTCTAGTTTCTCAAAAAATACATGGCTTATCTATGTCAAAAAAAAAATACAGAAACACCAAACGCAGAGTCACCTATAAAATGCACATATATTCATGTAACGCCTCTTGGAGTAGTCAGCCGCAGAAGGGTGCATGCAAATTTCTACGTTTTCACAACGGTCATTCTCCAAGATAGTACCTGGATTTTTGTAACAACTTTTTCTTGAAACCTTTATTTAGCGTTTGAGTATTTTCAAATTACAAAGGGAGAATTGTCGTGCAGTGTCATTGCAGGTGGCCGATGTACCAAGTAACGGAAAGCTCATCACCTGCAAAACCAGCAGCTTTTTCATGGCGCTAGCTGCCACTACGCACAGACCACTTCCCTTCCGTTCCATTTTCCTTCCCTTCCTCGCACCTCGCCGGCTCTTGTCTTGTTTCCTTCTCCCCTGACTCAGCTCGGCCAGAAGAAGAAGCGGCCATGGCTGGGCAGGTGAGCGAGAAGGAGCTGGGGAGCATCCTCACGCCAGGGGCGTATCCAGGGGGGAGGGGGCGAGCAGGGTCAGACCCCCCCCCCCCCCCCCCCCCCCCAAACAAAAACTGGCCACGGCCATTAGGCAAAAAATTAGAGGCGCAACTCCCTGTGCTCATGAGGCAAAAGCCCAACAGGCCTACAACAGCCCATTGCAATTACTATTCGATAGAACTACAGGCCTCGGATGGGATTGACGCATTACAACCGTACACCAGGCGATCGATTCATTGACTCCCCTTCAGCTTAGATGGTTGCCGCCGCCGTCCGCCCCTGCACGCTAGGGCATTGCCAGCAGCCGCCCCACGGTGGGGGACGGACCTTCGCCTAAGTTTGATCTCCCCAGTGGCGTGGCTGCCCCGTGTATTCATCTGCCGAACGCCTCATACTTCGATCAGGTACAGCGTATATATTGCAGTTAGTTTAACTACCGGTTAGTATATCGTGGATCCATACATACTATGACCCACTATAAATTACGTAATACCTTGTCTGCTAATCTGGAATTGCATAGAGCATAGGAATAGATAAAGATCAGTTTTTTTACATTTCCTTCATATGAAAAGAGCTAACTGCGTTTTTCGATACTACAAAAAAGTTTATATTGAGAATAAACTATAAGAATGTAGATTTCTATCAAATGGAAAACATATATTATTATGATCGATGTTATATTTAGGAGTTGATATATAGGAGTACTTGTTATATGTGAAAAAAAATCTTCGCCGGCACCCGCTAATTCTCTCTTCCCCCCTCCTGTCCTCCTGCTCCATGACCCGCGTGAGGATCTGTGGCTCAACCGGAGGGAGGGAAGGGTAACAGGATGAGATGTAAGCGAAAAGGAGCTCGACGCGCATGCTCGAAGATTCCTCGATCTCAAGTACTCGTTCCTTGTCCCACTATGACGCCGGTGAACGGCCGGCGGGATCCTCTCCAATATATATCGATTTGTGTGTGTACCGCCAATGCCAACCAGCAGTTTACTCGTGCCCGGCGAGGGAGGTAGAGATTGGGGGGAGGGGGAGTCTGGAGAGTTGAAAAGAGTTGGTGAGGAGCAGGCAGAGAGAGGATCGGCAGGAGGCAGAGAGAGGAGACGACCAGGTTTGGGAAGAGGACAACGATATGACGTGTGGGCCAGTCTAGTCAGCGAGAGTACTAAGGTTACCGACCCATCGTTTCATACTTCCATCTGTCTCTTTTCTATATCTATACTACTATTAAAAGAGCAAACATGTTCCGGATACATTAAATCTCACGCGTTCAATTTCCGATCAACCATCCGGATCATCCAACCCGTGTTGAGCACCTCAACACATCCGGAATAGCGAACCGGTACGAGTCTAAAAAAGAAACGAATCGCTAATCTTCTCTCCCCACACCCTATCCCTTTCTCTCGCCGTGCCGCTGAGGAAAGAGGGATGGATCCGGCCGGATTCCAAGCAGGCGGACTGGCGGAGAGCGTGGGGATGGAGGCGGCCACGCGCAAGGAGGCCGACGGCGGCCGCGTGCGCGCTCTACAACTGCTGTCATGCCCTACCTCAGCGCTCAATCCCTCTGCCCGGACTCACGTGCGCCGCCTCCATCTCTGTTCCCGTTTTTCCTCATTGTCGGAACATCGCGTTCCTGCCGTCTCCGCCCTGCTCCCGCGCCCGGCCGACTCCGACGCTGTCTGGGCCTGCCTCCTGCCCAGCGTCCTCCCGCCGCTCGCTGACAGGGAGCTGCTCCCCGCGCCGCTGCCGTGCAGGAAGGACCTCTTCATCCGCTCTCCGATAGCCCCGTCCTCATCCAGGACAAACTCGTGGTATGTAATATGCAGCCGATCCCCAACCTGTGAACATGTTTGGTTCAATCCATCGATTGTGATTTCCTGTGTGTGTTGATCGCTAATCAATTAGTCAGAGCTGGATCCCTCTCACTGACTCTAGCTCCGTTCACAATCCTATTTTAACGCAGATCATCTAAATTATTGTCCATCTTGTGTTGATGCAGATTTTACCGATTACTATTAACTGAGCACGGGATTGTCTGTGGTCATCTGGTCTTACTTGCTGTGGGTGATCCAAGTGTATATTTGCTCACGGTTGTTGATATACCAGGTGATAAGATATGTGACAGCTACTTCTACTCTACTTCGTTGATCTGACAAAAAATTACTCTGCTTGTTCAGGTGTAGTTAATCTAATTAGGCTTTTGTTTCATGTCATAGATGATATAGGAGAATCTGGCCCTCTACTTTCCTTTAGAATGCTCTATAAGGTCAGCATGTTGGTTTTGTCAGGTAAAACTTGAATCTGGTAGCTCACCGGAATTCTTTCAAGTATTATGAAAGAAGTTAAACTGAAATGTTTTTATGAAGTTGAATACTGTAGCATGTGTGTATAGTACATGGTTATGTGGGACAGTACTGATATGGTCAGATGATATGAATTGAGAAGGATCTGATATTGTCAGATGAATTTTCGAGATGAGAATCCGGGGAAGCAGCACACTTGCTCGACAACAGTGCGGTAAGGCATCAATGAGGGGAGCAAGCGGCAAAGGAGCCAGAAGGTCCATCTCACTAGGGAATGTACATGCTTCTTCGGATGGTGGCCTTGGGGTGGTTGTTCTGATCTTGTTGAAACGCCACATAGTAACCAGTCTTCCTGTATTTTAACATAAAAGTGGTGCCAAGTTCATATTATTAAGTGTAAATTCATAAGTTATCGTTGAACGGGCAGCTAAATTCCATTGCCTTTACAAATTTATCAATATTTGTTTATTGCTGAATGCACTTCTAAAAATACATGTTCATGGTTGACACCCTTAGAAATTGTCTGAATCAACACAGTTCAGTCGGCACTTTCTGGTTAATACAAAAGAATTTATGTTTTCTCTACAAAGTGATTTGTTGAATTATTAATTAACAAGGGAAAATCGGCTGTTAGCATCTCCTGGTGCTTAGAGATCTGTGTTCCTTCTTTTCCTACATGTTTCAGGATTACATGGTGTATACTTTTTCTAGAAATTGTCTGAATCAACACAGTTCAGTCGGCACTTTCTGGTTAATACAAAAGAATTTATGTTTTATCTACAAAGTGATTTGTTGAATTATTAATTAACAAGGGAAAATCGGCTGTTAGCATCTCCTGGTGCTTAGAGATCTGTGTTCCTTCTTTTCCTACATGTTTCAGGATTACATGGTGTATACTTTTTCATGTATGGATGTTATGTTTCAAGATTTTTGAAAATGTTTCGTACTGTGTAGTTCAGGTCATTGCTACAGCTTGGGTAATAATTAGTAACCTTGGTTATATATTTCAGTACTTTTGCGTGGGAGATGAAAAGAGGTATCTATAAAAGTATTGGGTTAGTGTGCCTGATAATATTTTCAATAACACACAAGGACTGCACTTAATATTTTCAGCTTTTCAAATAATATGGTTCCTGCTGACGGGATCAGGTATGCATGCCCGATTCAGTGATCCTATATTGATCCTAAATTCTCTCTCTGTGCATATAGTAGGTTGGTACACATCGCTGATCTTGCTATATTGTTCACATATCATGTGCTGCACTTTTGCTTTTTTCGAGTTCTCTTTCAACCCCTTTGCGTTGCTTGGTGAGATTACTCTTGTAACTTTTTGTTGAAAAAACTTGAATCATGTTAGTATAACTCATTTCACTTCAAAATAGGGGTTCGGTGGTGTCAATTTTAGGATGGGAGTTAAGATATATATTTCTTTTCACAGAATCAATCAATATAAATGCCACCAGTTTCTTTTTTCCTAGAACAGGTGCTCATCATTTGTCCACAGTGTTCTAGACATGTTCGGTACTGTATCAGATCAATTATTTGTCAATGTTTACCCTTGTTTTTTGTCTGATACTATTTTTCTTTTTTCCTTTTTGGCATCGAGCATTGGAAGATTTTCGGGTTGAGACCTATAGGGGCTGTAATAGGAGATGAAAGAGGGGATACTCTAGAGGATGATTGTGTATGGTGCTTGTCAGGTTTAATTAACTGAACATGTACATCGCGAGAGCATCTTGATTGTGGACATCAAGAGTGAATAGGGTTAAATTGATTGATGATGTGATACATGTCCAGTTTCTGCTATGCTATGTTTGTAGCAGACATAGACAATCACAGTTTTACACCGTGTGGATTTTTCAAGACGTAGTTGGGGTAAAGCAGCCCCTTCTGATTACAAGACTGTCAACTAATTCAGATGTTGCATTCATTATTTCTAAAAGGGGTAGCGTGAGAGAGTTATGTGGATTAGTGGCTGGGCTTGGTCATGGCAGGAGTATGAGAGATAAGGGAAAAGAAGAATGGAATAAAAACTGCGACATATGTATGTTCAATCCAATCCGACTATAGCTACTGAGTAAATGACTTTCAACTTAAAATTGATACTATTGCTCTGAGCTTAGTTTCAAATGGAGGTTGGATTTTAAAATTTTGCAACTAAAAATACTCTATTTTTTATCTTTTTGAATTTCCGTATATTGATCGATTATAGCGTCGTGCGTTGCACGTGCACGGTTACTAGTATTATGAAAGACCAGATTGGCCCGCTCTCGAATCGTCGTTGCCAATTACACGGCAATTCCAGCATGCATCGCCGGAACTCCGGAATAAAAACAAAGGCCAAGAAAAATTAGATATCACGTGTGGGCCAGTCTAGTCAGGTGAGGGACAAACCGGAAACTGGAATTAAAAATTGATAACACCGTCGCCGCCGCGCCCTTGGCGTCGCTGCCGGCTCTCCGGCGGCCGTCATGGGGACCTCAACACACGCGTCGCGGCGGCGCTCTCCGGCGGCCGCCATGGGGATCTCTACGCGCGCGTCGCTGCCGCGCCCACCGCACAGCCGCACTTTACCGCCGAGGCCAAGCATCAGAGTGCTCAATTGAAATACGCATGGAGGATAGGAAAATGGAAGGAGAGCACCGCTCACCTTTGCTGTCCGTGGCAGGTCGGCGTCAAGAAGAAGCGAGCCGGTTGATGCCGATTGTGCTGCGTTGAGAAGAAACAGAGAGCTGGAGGTCGATGTTGGTGCGGGGCGGAGCGCAGGACGGTGATGTAGATCGTGGCGGCGATTGAGAACTTGAGAAGAAAGTACAGGAGATACGGTGGCGTCGCCGGCCGGCCGGCTTGTGCAACAACGAGAGTGAGAGACGAGACCTGGAGATCGAGGAGGCGGAGCATTTGTAATTTGTAGAGACAAAGCTTGTGCTCTGTTTCTGCTTTTTCCCCCTCTGTCTCGGTGAGATGGGGAAACAAGACCGGGAGGCATTCGGTGAGATGGGGAAACAAGACCGGGAGGCATTTGATGATAACGCCCCCAAGCCACTTAAACCCCACATGTCAGTGACACATAAAAGGAGCATGTGAGCAAACATAATGGTACCTGGGGGGGTTATCATCAATTATCCCGCCCAGAAGAACCTTTGGCCCCAGCGCGACCACCTCTTGCAGCTCGGGCGCCGGCTGGAGCAGCTACGCCCCGGCGACGACGACGCGGACAGGATCAAGAAGCTCGCCAGGGCCATCTTCGACGTCTACTTCATCGGCATGGAGGCCGGCGCGCGCTCCATCCACACCTGCCTCGAGCTGGCCGCCCAGAACGGCGCCCGCTTCGCCCTCAACCCCGCCTTCGCCACCATGCCCGACGAGCAGCTCTACGACGCGCTCCTCGCGCAGCGCCTCCCCGCGCGCCCGAGAACTCAGTCACACGCCTTCTCCCGCGTCGAGGCCGCCTTGTACGCCGTCAAGCTGCCCCAGGAGTACCACCTCCCGCACTGCATCGAGCACCTCGTCGGCGAATACCCGACCATCGTCCGTCGATCCTTCTCGGCCGCCGGCCTCGCCGAGCACCTTGCCAAGGCCGACATCTCGGATTCTGCCCCGGCCGCCACCGACAAGACCCCTCAGGCGGCGGCCAAGAGCAGCGCCGTGGACCTCGACAAGGCGCGCGACTACCTCGACCGCGCCTGCACCGTCCTGAGCCTCGCCGTCAAGCACATCGACCTCGCTGTCGCCGTCCTCTCCAGGTTCATGGACCCCAAGGAGGCCGCCAGCCTCTCCGAGTTCACCGACAAACGCGCATACATCTCTGAGGTACGTCACCGTACCACTTCTTGGGTTTGCTACTAGATCTGTACATCGATGTTTATCTCTACAGAGTACAGACTACAGTTGCATCAACTGAACTTTAATCCAATGAACACTCGATTCATTTTTGTTCACTTCATTGCAGGAAGGACCGTATCCGTCATCAGATGAGTGATTCACCTGATCGATCGAGGCTGTGAAGCGATCAAGGGGGTGGGATCCCTGGCGTTGTTCATACACGCTGGCCGCTCATTTTTACTTATGCTTTCTACTAGTCTGCACACTGCAATCCTATGATTCAGTTTCAGTTATGTTAATCTCTGCTGTTATCTAGTACTCCGTAGCTGGTTTAATTTCTGGACGGTCGTGGCTATCTTAGCTTGATTCTGTGTAAACCTATTGTAATGGTACCCTGCATTTATCTGTGTTGTTGATCGAACTGCAGCAGCCCATCTCTGAATTGTGATATCAGGGATGCAATCATGCAATATTTTGTGTTGTTATTTGTATCCCCAGTTTGGTAAAATCGTGTTCTGCAGTATTCTGGTTTTGATCCGTACAAGAAGCATATCTCTGAATTGTGAAACTATCGGAGATGCCATGTTTTGTGTTATTTGTATCCCCTGTTTGGTAAAATCTTGTTCTGCGGTGTTCTGGTTTTGATCCGTATGGTCACCAAGAAGCATATCTCTGTATTGCGAAACTATCGGAGATGCCATGTTTTGATCATGTTTTGTTATTGACTGCCTGGCTAATTTCGATTACTGCTTCACTTGGTAGAGGGTGTCAAGCGATGTAGAGCATTCATTAGTCGTTTCATTCACCCATGCTTTCTAGTTTGCAAGCTTGCAATTTCTGTTCATTTCGGTTATACTAATCTGCTGCTATCTACCTAGTATAATTTCTGGACGGCTGTGGGTATCTTAGCTTGATTCTGGTAATGTAATTCTGTACCTGCATCCATCTGGGTGTGGACGGTCGAATTACAGTAGCAGATGTTATAATTTTGATATTAGAGATGCTTTGTTTGCTTTAATCTTGCTGTTTTCTTTTGCTGGGTCACGTTGTGGCCACTGGCCACTGCGAGCCTGCGCTACAAGTCACAACTCGCAATTCCTCTTGTGAGACACTTGCTCTTCAAAATTCCAAAGGTTTTTTTTTTAGTTTTGATGACAACAAGGCCTCAAAAGAAAAGAAGGAAATCAATTGAGTTTTTGGTCGGACCAAAATTTCGGTCACTGCTTCACCTGGTAGAGGGTGTCAAGCGATGAAGGGCGTGGGATGGGATCCCTTTGTAGTTTTTATCCAAGCCGAACATTCATTAGTCGTTTCATTTACCTATGCTTTCCAGGTTGCAACCTTGTAACTTCAGTTCAGTTCGGATATACTCATTGTGCTACCTTACCTTTATTCTGGGTAATGTATTTATGTACCTGCATCCATCTGTGTGGAAGATCGAACTGCTCTAGCCGATGTTAGAATTTTGATACTGGAGATGATATATGTTTCGTTTAATCATTTTGTGCTCTTCTGCTTACCGGAGTCACGCGGTGTTCACTTGGCATTTGCATTACTCCCAGAATCATATTCAACACTATATTGTTACTCCATGCATGCATAACACGATTTACAAACTGAGGATGCACACACTGATATCGATCTGGGATCGGAACAGTTAACATCACAAGTCATGACTATAAGAACACAATAGCATCCAATATATATGCCAAAATTGATATTGACACGAGCGGCTGCAATCCGGTCCTCAACGGAACCTTGTTCTCTCTATAATGCTTCATTGACACTTTTTTATCTTACTATATCAAAATGTGTGTTAATAAAAAAATCCATAAGTAAAAAGATTTTTAATGAAAAAATTTACCCAAACATTTAAAAAAGGTCAGTGCATTAACAACTTTTCTTCCATTCGTTCACAATAATTTGGATTAAAATGAAATTGATGTACAAACATAATTTTTTTATTCATGCATTTAGCAATAATCTCAAAAAATCCATGCATTAACACAAAATTTCTGCATCAACGGTAATATTTTTTTTGACCCAAGTATCGACAAGAATTTTGAAATCTATGTATTATCAAACAAAAAGTCAAGAATAGATTCCAAGTTTCCAACACAAAATGTTGTGGAAATAAGTTAGCACCTACCAAAGCCGGAATTGAATAAAAAAACATAGGAACACAAAAGGATCCAACAAACATGGCCCTATGGATACACCATTTCGGATGCACATTTTTTTCGGATTTCCATGCACAAAATATTTACATATGTTTGTACATCAATTTAATTTTGATCCAAATTATTCTTGGGTATGCAAGTGAGTACCCATGATTTTTTACAAAACTATGTTGATTATAGCAAAACAATGATGATTTTGGCAAAAAAAAAGTGATGGTTTTGACAAAATGAATACCTATGAATACCCTATTATAAATTCCTAGCGCGGCCACTGGCACGATCACATACATTGTTTGGTTTGTTTTTAAAATCACCTTCCATTTTATTCAACCTTGGAAACGATTGAATATTCTTTAGTACGATTCAAGGAGTACTGCTGCTCGTCGGGCACATTCATGAGTTTTCTCGGTGACCATCATGGATCAAAAACCACAATACGTACAGAGCAGAACATGACTTTACCAAACTGGGGATATATCATGAGTGATGGGTCGATAGTATCACAATTCAGAAAACATGACATCACAAAACATGATCCAAGTATGGCATCTCCGATATCACAATTCAGAAATCACAAAAACCATGATCAAGACATGGCAATCCCATCGTCCAAACAGATATCTGCAGGTGCAATGTTGCATTACATTACCCGGAATCAAGCAAAGATAGCCACGGCCATCCATAAACTGAACTAGGTAGATAGCAGCGGATTCGTCTAAACGAACTGAACTGAAATTATAAGGTTGCAAACTAGAAATCACAGGTAAATTAAACTACTGATGAGCGCTCGGCTTGGATCAACATTGCACGGGATCCCGCCCTCTTCATCTTGACAACCTCGATCCGATCACGGAAGAAAACAAAGCTAGCTAGTCAATCGCTATCACTCTGATACGCTGACTGATAAGGTCCGTCCTGCAGTAAAACAGAATGAGTACCAAAGGCAGAATAATCTTCAGCTGATTGATCCATGCAAATATAGGGAGATACAGCACCAAAGGCAGTGAGTAGTAGTAACCTCCGAGATGTATTTGTGTTGGTCGGTGAACTCCGAGAGGCTGGCGGCATCCTTGGGGTCGAGGAAGCTGGAGAGGACGACGACGGCGAGGTCGATGTGCCTGACGGCGAGGCTCGCGAGAGAGCACGCGCGGTAGAGGTAGGTAAGCGCATGGTCCACGTCAATGCTGCTGGTGCTGGCCGCCTGAGGAGCCTTGCACAGAACGGCGGCGGCTGGGTTGGGGAGGCCGTTCTTGGCGAGGTGCTTCATGCCGGCGGCGACCGGATCGTCCGAGTAGCCCAGCATGGCGCTCAATCGCGGGATCTCGCCATGGACATTGGGCGGCCGTTCGCCGATGAGGAGCTCGATGCAGCGCGGGACGTGGTACTCCTGGAGCAGCTTGACGGCGTTGAAGGTGGCCTCGACGAGGGAGAAGGCCTCGGTCTGGGTGGTCGGGCGCGGGGGGAACCGCTGCGCGAGCAGCACGTCGTAGAGCTGCTCGTCGGGGACGACGGTGAGGGCAATGTTGAAGTCCAGGCGGCCGCCGTTGCTGACCGCCAGCTCGAGGCAGGTGGCGAGCATGCGGGCGCCGGCCTCGATGCCGATGAAGTAGACGTCGAAGAGGGCCCTGGCGAGCTCCCGGATCCTGTCCGCGTTGTCGTCGCCGGGGCTCAGCTGCTTCAGCTCGCGCCGGAGGTGCACGAGGCGGTCGCGCTGGGGCCGGATGTTCTTCGCCGCGAGCATGGCCTGCATGAGAACGGTGTCTAACTCCTTCTTGCTCACCTGTCCAGCCATGGCCGCCGCTTCTTCACGCCGAGCTGAGTCAGGGCAAGGCCAGGGCCGGCGGGGTGCGAGGAAGGGAAGCAAAATGGAATGGAAGTGGTCTGTGCGTATTGGCACCTAGCGCCATGTAAAAGCTGGTGATAAGCTCTGCAGGATGGACCCACTGCCTCACAGCCTTTGCTTCCTCTTGACCGTATTAGTCATGGAGATTGGTTTTGCGTCATTGCGTGCTCCCTCCGCCAACTACTGTCACTACAAGACATATTCCTCTTTGTAATATGAAACTGGTACAGAGTATTTGAAAAAATGTGGTCACAGAAAGTATACTGGAAAATTAACCGTTGTAACAAATAGAAATCTGGTTGCCCCCTTCCCCAACCACTATTGAAGAGAGTGCCAACGACCATAATGGTGGCTGTTTTTTAAAATCAAAATCGGCATTTGTGAGTTTCCAAAATTTAGAACAAAAATCTTATAGGAAGATTATGTTGAACTCTAACAGTAAGAAAATCATACTTAAAAATTCATTGTATTCTAATCTAGACAAAAGTCACTAGTTTTCAAAATATGCCCTCTCCACCGTATCCAATTCCCCATATTTGTCATATTTCTCAGCCTAAAATATAATGAATAATTTAGGATTAATTTTTTGCGCACTGATAGTGTTCATTATTATTTACATCTAGATATTTTTCTCTGTTTTTATTTTTGAAATTATAAATGTTTTTTTTCAAAAAAGAGCTTTATAGAGCTCGAGGGCCATTTTTCGCCCTGATTCATTATCAGCATTATAAATGCACATACCTAGTATGAAAATACGTTGGTGCACATAGGCATCAGCGCACCCGATTTTCATGAGGGTGGTTCAGAAGAATCAATATGGACAGTGTAGTATATTTGTCTCCTCTTTATAGCAAGAACTTCTACGGAAAATGTTCCAATCGACCCGTCGGATCACGCGTCTTTGTTCGCTTATCGCGAGCATGCTCGGTGCTGAAAACCCAAGCCTGAGCCCAGCCCGTGATTTTTGGGTCGGGTTGGGCCGTTCGGACCGGCCTACCCATGGCCAGGTATAATCGTATAACCCTAAGTAGCGGGCAACATGTGTGATGATCCAAACGCTTTGGCTTCTGCTTCGTCCAAGTGCAGTGCACGCACCAAGTAAAAGGCGAGGAGTTCGTCCATCGACGTGTTTCTAATCAAATGAGAAAATTGCAGATAACACCACACTTTGTGGTACTTGTTGCGCAGAACACAGAAACAAAACCTCTTTTGCGGTAGACCACACATTTTTGTCTAATTAGTTCCACCTAGCCCAAATAAATGATTAGTCTCGATTTATTGGTTAATTACTTGCAGCTAACACAAGGTTTTGTGGAACTTGTTGTAGAGAGCACATAAATAAAATCTCTTTTGCAACATATAACTATTTTTTTAATAAGTTACACATATCCCAAATAACTTGTTAACATAAGCAGGCCGGTTAACGTCGTTAACATAATCCAGCTCCTGTAGCACAACGCTGTCAAAATAACTTGTAACAACTAATCAGTGTCACGGTAAAAAAAACTAATCAGTGTTTATTTGTGTGTTTGGTGCAACAAATAACACAAACCTTGGTGCTAGCTGCAAAAGTTAACCCAGAATACGATAAATCTGTAACCAAAAAATATGAGGCGTTACAAAGAGGTTGTATTTCTATATTTGGTGCAAAAACTAACACAAAGCTTGGTGTTAGCTGTAAAAATTAACCCAAAACAAGATTAATCGGTATATTTGGGCTAGATGCAACTAATTAGACAAAAATGTGTGGTTTGCTGCAAAAGAGGTTTTGTTTCTGTGTTTTATGCAACAAGTGCCACAAAGGGTGGTGTTTGCTGCAATTTTCTCTAATCAAATGTTTGTTGTTTGGTTTTCGCATGGATATTCAGCACGATCAAGTCCTTTGTTTGGTTTGTGCGCGAATCACGTTCCAATTTTTTCAACTTTGGCAACGATTGAATATTTTTCAGTACGTTTAAAGGAATACTGCACTACTGCTCCTCGTCGGCAGTTCCTGTTGTTTTATGGTGATCCAAATTCCAGCGGTAGTACCGCTGGGTTAAGCGGTACTACCGCTCGAGAGCTGCCGCCGCCGCTACCGCCAGAATGGCCGTCTGACGCACTTGTCCGGTACCGACTGGTACCGCTGGCGGTACCGCCGCCGGTACCGCTGAGGTGGGAAGAGCCGAACCAGCCCACCCCAGCGGTACTACCGCCTATCCCAGCGGTAGTACCGCCGCGGTGGGATCGATTCCGGGTTGGACTGCAGCCGACCTAGGGTTTTATGCCATTATATATTCCTCTTGTAAGCCGCCGTTTTGGGGTAAGCCATACATTGTAAACCCACGGCGTTTGTAACCTCACCCGATATAGTGAATTATTGCTGGCTGGCGCCCGTGGTTTTTTCCTCTCCTTTGTTTGGAGAGGTTTTGTAGGGGCCCCTCGGAAACCACCGTCCGAAGTGCCCACGTTATGTAAACAGATCACGATCCCAATGATCAGTGCATCGCGATCACATAACCAACTGGTATACAAAATTACATCATTCAAACGTACATACAAGTCTTACACAAATAAATAGTGGTCACATGACCAAGCCTGCAAGCACTGTCACGCAGGACAGAATTAACTACGATATAGCGGAAGCTCTTGGCTAGCGTCGGCCCTCGTCATAACAGGACGCATTCCCACAGAGCAGTTGACCGGTGACACTCAGTTGGCGTAGTCGTCGGCGTACTCCTCATCTTCGATGTAGGTCTTCTCGTTGAAAATCTGGACATTGGAATATCCAGGGACACAGCCATGAGTACAATTACGTACTCGCAAGACCACCACCAGGCTTAAGTTTTCATGGTAATGCAAATAAAGCGTTTTCGAAAACTGGGATAGCTGCTATATATGACTATAGGGCTTAATTTTCGCAAAACGATGCTTTTAGACATAGAGAATACAACATCTCTATATCTTTGTTGAGAAAGGTATTTGGAGATATAATTCTCCTTCTTTTAGAAATGGCAGAAACCATTTCCACGTTCGAAAACACTTTTATAAAACTTTCTTCAAAACACTAGGATAGGGATGCCCCTTTTTCCTTTCCGGGTTCCGACTGGTTGACTCCCCGAGACCAACCATCTTCTCCCAAATTCCGTACCTCCCAGGTACCTCCTTGATGTCTCCTTTCTCCTTTGCCGAAAAACAGTTTTCTTTTTAAAACATAAAATGCCCATACGCCTAGATCGGGGGCCTTTCCAACCGTCCATGACCGAGGACTCGGCTATTCGAATAGATTTACACTCTGCAGAGGTGGTACACTTTCACCACAAGATTCGGATGGTCTGCCGTGGATCAACCACGGACTGTACAAAGACAGCATGCACACATCAGACGGCCGATCCTAACTTCCACTATGTCAGTGCTAGTATAAGAATATCCTCTTCGAGTGGGTTTGTTCTCCCCGGCACCGAGTGAGCTAGCCGTATCGATCCGGTTTCCCCTAGCCTCACACCGCCATGACAGGAGACCCACCGTTGCTTCCCGGTGGCACACGAAGTCCACACTTTGTATGCCCATTCCCTTGCCGCATTCGGTTCCGGGGACTCTAACCCCTCCTAGCCAATTGAGGAGTATTCGAATACTAACACCAACAAGCTTCCGCTAAGCCCCGTGCCCATTTTGAGGTAATGTGGTTGTACGGGTTAATTGTTCGGGCGGCCGCTAGGGCTGTACTTTGTTTTCGAAAATCATCTCCACCTCCGACTGCTCCCAGCAGCTCGGGTTTTCGTAAACATCTCCGATTTGCTCCCAGCATCTCGGGTTTTCGTAAACTTCTCCGGTTGCTCCCAGCACCCCGGTTTTTGGTAAAACACTTTCTCTCCGAGTGCTCCCAGCGACTTGGGTTTTTCCTCCGAAAACATTTTTATTAAAAACCAGGTCCCCATCCTATAGTTTTGAGATGAGAGTATGGATATATATAACTAAAGAAATTAATTTTCTAGATAGCGCCTTCAGTAAAAAGGCTTCTCAAGTAAAGTTTTGATTTAATAAACCTATTATAACTAGTAGATATCCTTTGGCCAAACAACATTTTTTTGAAAATAGGTTTTGGGTGGCAAGTCGCCACAAAAGAATTAAAACATGCATTATTTTATTCTTGAAGACAAAACATGCTTATGTAAGTAATGGGTATAAGGGTTGGTTGAGGTGGCTTGCCTGGCTCAGCAATATGTCCCTAGGTCTTGACCTTGATGCTCCTCAGGCCCACTCCTCACTTTCCAGTTCCTTCCCGATCGTATCTAACGTCGTAAGCAAGAAAAGGAACAACACTCAAAATACAAGACATCGCCACAAGGACATAATAAACAGCTAGCAAACAACAAGTCCAAAAGATGAGTAATAAGAATACAGAGGTGATGTACTATCTATGGGGATCGCAAAGGTCACAAATGCATAAATATACAAGGAGGTTGGCAGGGTTTTGCAAGGGGTCGAAAAGAGAACAAAATAACTGCTTCAGAAGAATGCAGTTTTTCAGACTTAGTGAAAATTCTAAGTTCCAGGAAGTTCCAGGAAACTGTTATCTTGAGGGTAACAAAACCATCATGGAAAAGTGATTAAATGACCACGATTGTTAAGAGTAAAGATACAGAGGTTAAGTAATACCTATAAGGATCACAAATGTGAACAATGCACGAAGGATGAGGAGAGTTTGAGTGGTTTTGCAAGGAGGCGAAAAGGGTATAAAATAACAGGTTCAGAAAATTCAGAGTTTGGTCCTTGGAGAAATTTTCAAGTCCAGAAAACTGTTATTTTGGTGGCACTCAAACCATCATGCAATAAAGACGTTTAAAGCATGAAAATCTCAAACAATACTTTGTAGGGATAAACAATATGGAGTAGAAGAGATTCATAAAGATGAGGTTCCAATTTTACCTCAAGTAAAATAATGGTGATGCTCTAAAATATGCTATCTTTTAATTATATATAAAGATAGTTTCTGAGAAGGTTTTGCAAAGTTTTCTTCAAAATTTTGTATAACATAAACAAATATTTTTGAATAAAAGAGTCACATATGACCATGTGCATGTCAGGGATTTATCTCAAGATTTTAGGAAACACTTTTGTTCACGAAAGAATTTAATAACCAAATCTAGTCTTGTTGAAAATAGTTAATAACAAAATACAAACCAATCAATACAAACAAGCAAACTAACATCACCACCAAGATCACACAAGTCAAACCACCACAACTTGTCACACCATAGCCTTCCATAATCATCATCATCATCTTGTGAAAAAGTGAATCACACACAACCATGATAAGATGATGTATAAAAGTATCTCAACTCATAACTTGATAGTTTAAAAAGGTTTTGACAAAGAGAAATATAGGAGTAATATATCTCCCACTTGTATCATTTTAAAAAGGTGTTAAAACTAGGAGTTTTGAAAAAGGATATTGATACTTGCAAAATAACTGAGTTGGAAATTGGTAGGAGATATTATATAGACCTCCATAGTTTGTAAACATGTAGTTTTTGGAAATTATTTACTTTCTTAAATAATAGGTCCATGAGTTGGTGCTAAAATCAAAACATCTTTGAAAAAGAGTTTGGCCAAAATTAGATTGGAGAAGATATATGGATCATTCTTCTTGTCATGACAGGATCACCAAAATTAAATGACATGTTAAATTAGTTGAGTTCAAAGGTTAGTGTTTTCAGTGGTTGTTAACTCAATCAACAAAGCAGACAAGGTCAAACAGAGAAATCAGGAGTGAAACACAAACATTAGTGAAGCATTTCAAAAGTTTTTGTTGACTCTGATTTTTGGCTCTATAAAAACTGTGTTTTCCTAGCTTCCCAAAATTGGGGCGTTACAGGTTTTCCACGTTAAAATCTCGTGTCCCCTTTGGTTTGATCGTTCCGCTCTTCGTCGTTTCTTTGCTATCGTTTATAACAAGTGGTATCAGAGCCCTGTTTCAGATCTGTTTTCAGATTAGGGTTTTGGATGGCATCGATGAAGTTCGATCTACCGGCGCTGGACTACAAGACGAGATTTTCGCTGTGGCAGGTCAAGATGCGTGCGATCCTCGCACAGTCCAATGATCTTAACGAGGCGCTGGAGAAATTGGACGACAAGGTTTTATCGCTTATTCAACTTCATCTATCTAATGATATTCTGCAAGAAGTACTCCAGGAGAAAACCGCAGCGGCACTGTGGGCTAAGCTGGAGTCGATCTGCATGTCCAAAGATCTCACCAGCAAGATGCATGTGAAGATGAAGTTGTTCACGCACAAGTTGCAAGAAGGTGGTTCGGTAATGAATCACTTATCGATCTTTAAGGAGATCGTTTCTGACCTAGTGTCGATGGAGGTAAAGTACGATGATGAAGATCTAGCACTTTTACTTCTATGCTCGCTGCCAAATTCCTTTGCAAATTTTCGTGATACCATACTGTTAAGCCGTGATGAACTAACCACCGCGGAAGTATATGAGGCCCTGCTTGCCAGGGAAAAGATGAAAGGTATGGTACAGAAAGAGGAGTCGTCGTCCTCCAAGGGCGATGCTTTGCAGGTCCGAGGGAGGCCTGAGCAGCGAGATAACCACTACAACAACAACAGAGACAAGAGCAAGGGTGACAGAGGTCGCTCAAAGTCTAAAGGCCGTGACAAGTTCTGCAGGTATTGTAAGAAATCTAATCATGTCATTGATGATTGTTGGAAGTTGCAGAACAAGGAGAAAAGAAAAGGTACTTACCAACCGAAAAATAATGAAGGTAATGATACCGGTGAGGCTCTGTTGTTGATGGTAGTTCTGATGGCGAATGCCTAGCTGTTTTAGCTGCATGTGTTTCTCGTCAGGATGAATGGATTCTAGATACTGCATGTTCTTTTCATATTTGCTGTAACAAAGATTGGTTCAGTTCTTATGAGTTAGTGCAGACTGGAGATTTCGTGCGTGTGGGGAACGACCAGCAATGCAACATTGTTGGCGTTGGTTCCGTTCAGGTCAAGACACATGACGGTATGACACGCACACTGACGGGAGTGAAACACATACCAACCATGGCAAGAAATTTGATCTCGCTCAGTACCCTTGACTGTGACGGGTACAAGTACAAAGGAGGAAATAAACTCCTAAAGGTATCAAAAGGTTCTCTCATAGTTATGGTTGGTGATATGAATTCTGCTAAGTTATATGTTCTTAGAGGTAGCACGTTATCTGGTACTGTTGCTGCTGTTTCTCATGATGACGCTAGTAAAACTAACCTTTGGCATAAGCGTCTTGGACATATGAGTGAACTTGGTATGGCAGAATTGATCAAGAGAGACTTGCTGCAAGGATGCAGTTTGGGTAAGATGCAGTTCTGTGAACACTGCATTTTCGGTAAGCACACAAGAGTTAAGTTTAATGCTTCTGTCACACCACCAAAGGTACACTTGATTATGTACATGCTGATGTTTGGGGGCCATCTCGTAAGCCCTCTTATGGTGGTGCTCGTTATATGCTTACCATTATTGATGATTACTCTAGAAGAGTTTGGCCTTATTTCATGAAAAATAAGGATGATACGTTTGCTGCTTTTAAAGAGTGGAAAGCTATGATTGAAAGGCAAACAGAAAGGAAGGTGAAATTACTTCGTACTGACAATGGTGGCGAATTTTGTTCGAATGCCTTTAATGATTATTGCAGGAAAGAAGGCATTGTCAGGCACCTCACCATCCCGTACACGCCTCAGCAGAATGGTGTAGCGGAGCGGATGAACAGGACCATCATCTCCAAGGCTCGCTGCATGATCTCCAACGCTCGCATGAGTAAGCGTTTTTGGGCTGAGGCGGCTGCCACCGCCTGCTACTTGATAAACAGGTCACCATCTATTCCCCTCGACAAGAAAACTCCCATGAGGTATGGTCAGTACTCCTGCTGATTATTCACAACTTAAAGTTTTCGGCTGCACTGCTTATGCTCATGTTGATAATGGAAAGTTAGAGCCGAGAGCTATTAAGTGTGTGTTCATTGGTTATGGTTCGGGTGTAAAAGGATACAAGTTATGGAATCCCGAAACTAAAGGCTTTTATGAGCAGGAGTGTTGTTTTCAATGAATCTGTTATGTACTTTGATAAGTTGTCCTCAGATGTTTTGCCAGATTTTTCTGAGGAGCAGGTTCGTGTCGAGGTGGAGCACTCTGTTGAAAAGGAAAATGTCACTGTTGACAATGATGGTGCTGCTACTTCAGATGATTCTGATCCTGATTCTGCTGGTTCTGATGATTCTGTTTCTTCTGATTCTGATAATGATAATGTTCAGAACTCACCCCCTGTTTTGCAGCCACAACAGTCTATTGCTGCTCGTAGGAACAGGAGGAATTGTGGTCCTCGACCACGTTTAATTGAAGAGTGTAACATTGTTGATTATGCTCTGAGTTGTGCAGAACAGGTGGAGCACGGACATGAGCCGTCCACCTATACTGAAGCTATTGGTTCCGGTGACCGCGAGAAGTGGCTTGCTGCTATGCAAGAAGAAATGCAGTCACTCGATAAGAATGGCACATGGGAAGTTGTGCGCTTGCCTAAGAAAAAGAAGGCAGTCCGCTGTAAGTGGATCTTCAAGAGAAAGGAGGGTTTATCTCCTAGCGAGCCTCCGAGGTTTAAGGCAAGGTTAGTTGCAAAAGGCTTCAGTCAAATTCCAGGTGTTGATTATAATGATGTTTTCTCTCCAGTTGTTAAGCATAGTTCAATTCGTACATTCTTTGGTATTGTTGCTATGCGTGATCTTGAGCTTGAGCAGTTAGATGTAAAGACTGCGTTTCTGCATGGAGAGTTGGAGGAGGAGATATACATGGACCAGCCAGAAGGGTTCATAGTGCCTGGTAAGGAGGATCTTGTGTGTAAGTTGAAAAGGTCCTTATACGGTTTGAAACAATCTCCTCGTCAGTGGTATAAAAGGTTTGATTCTTTTATGTTGTCACATGGCTTTAAGAGGTCTGAATTTGATAGCTGTGTGTACATTAAGTTTGTTAATGGATCACCTATATACCTGTTATTATATGTTGATGATATGTTGATTGCTGCCAAGAGCAAGAAAGATATCGCTGCTCTCAAGTCACAGTTGAGTAGCGAGTTTGAGATGAAGGATCTTGGTGCTGCTAAGAAAATTCTAGGTATGGAGATTACCCGTGACAGAAATTCTGGTTTGTTGTTTCTTAGTCAGCAAAATTACATTAAGAAAGTTCTTCATCGTTTTAACATGCATGATGCAAAGTCTGTTAGTACTCCTATTGCTCCTCACTTTAAATTGTCAGCTGAACAATGTCCTAGTACGGATGAGGATTTTGAGTACATGTCTAGAGTTCCATATTCTAGTGCTGTTGGTTCTTTAATGTATGCCATGGTTTGCTCACGTCCAGATTTATCATATGCTATGAGTTTGGTTAGTAGATATATGGCTAATCCTGGTAAAGAACATTGGAAGGCTGTTCAGTGGATTTTCAGGTACCTTCGTGGCACATCCAATGCTTGCCTCAAGTTCGGCAAGACTGATGAGGGACTCGTAGGCTATGTGGATTCAGATTTTGCTGCCGATTTGGATAAGAGGAGATCCCTCACAGGTTATGTGTTCACGCTTGGTGGTTGTGCCGTGAGTTGGAGGGCAACGTTACAATCTGTTGTTGCCCAGTCTACCACTGAAGCAGAGTACATGGCTATTGCTGAAGCATGTAAAGAATCGGTTTGGCTGAAAGGTTTGTTTGCTGAGCTTTGTGGAGATGATACTTGCATTAACCTGTTTTGTGATAGTCAGAGTGCTATTTACCTTACCAAGGATCAGATGTTCCATGAGAGAACAAAGCACATTGACGTCAAATACCATTATGTGCGTGATGTTGTTGCAAAAGGTAAGCTGAAGGTATGCAAGATAAGTACTCATGATAATCCTGCTGATATGATGACAAAGCCAGTTCCTGTTACTAAGTTCGAGCTTTGCTCGGGCTTAGTTGGTATCACTGTCTAGCCCAAGAGGCTATTTGGCGCCGAAGGTGTTTCTTTGTTGTTTTCAGGGTGAAGGTTCTCATTCATGCTACAAGATGGAATTTGTCTCAAGGTGGAGTGTTGTTTTATGGTGTTCCAAATTCCAGCGGTAGTACCGCTGGGTTAAGCGGTACTACCGCTCGAGAGCTGCCGCCACCGCTACCGCCGCCGCTACCGCCAGAATGGCCGTCTGACGCACTTGTCCGGTACCGACTGGTACCGCTGGCGGTACCGCCGCCGGTACCGCTGAGGTGGGAAGAGCGAACCAGCCCACCCCAGCGGTACTACCGCTATAAGCGGTAGTACCGCCGCGGTGGGATCGATTCCGGGTTGGACTGCAGCCGACCTAGGGTTTTATGCCATATATTCCTCTTGTAAGCCGCCGTTTTGGGGTAAGCCACACATTGTAAACCCACGGCGTTTGTAACCTCACCCGATATAGTGAAGTATTGCTGGCTGGCGCCCGTGGTTTTTTCCTCTCCTTTGTTTGGAGAGGTTTTCCACGTTAAATCTCGTGTCCCCTTTGGTTTGATCGTTCCGCTCTTCATCGTTTCTTTGCTATGGTTTATAACAGTTCCAAGAATCAAAACCATAGTACCGCAGAACGCCATTTTACCAAACTGGGTACATGATAAGTCGATAACTATCCTAGGATGGAGACAAATACCATCACAAAAGATGATTAAGATATGGTGTCTCCGATCTCAGAAATTCACAGTTCAGAAATGGGCATATCCTCCACACAGATAGATGCAGGTGCAATGTTACATTACATTACCCGGAGTCAAGCAGAGATAGCCACGGCCATCCAGACATTAAATTAAGTACATAGCAGCAGATTATTCTAACCAAACTGAAATTATAATTAAGGTTGCAAATGAGCCCTCGGCTTGGATCAACAATGCACGGGATCTCACCCCCAGGCTTCACAGCCTCGATCCGACCAGGTGAATCAGGGAACAAAACAAGATAGCTAGTCAATCTCTCTCAGTCCTCAGTCGGAGGGTAACAACGTTTTCCGAACTGCAGTTAGAAGAAAACGAATTGGATACTGGATATATGAATGGATTGATCCATGAAATGCGAAATGAATTGGATACTGGAACCAGCTAGGAACAAAGCCAGAGAGTAGTAGTGTGCACGTAGGAGTACCTCAGAGATGTAACCGAGACTGTCGGTGAATTCGGAGAGGCTGGCGACCTTGTCGGGGTCGTGGATGCTGGATATGACGGCGATGGCGAGGTCGATGTGGCTGACGGCGAGGCTCACGAGGGAACACACGCGGTGGAGGTAGGTGAGCGCCAGGTCGACGTCAAGGCTGCTGGCCACGTGAGGGGGCTTACCGGTGTCCTTGACAGGGCGAGTGGCGCCGGTCGGCCGGGGTGTCTTGACCTCCCTGGGGAGGCCGTTCTTGGCGATGTGCTCGGCGGCGGCGGCGACGGGGTCGTCTGGGTAGCCGAATTTCATGACCCGCGGGAGCTCGCCTCTGGCGACGTTGGGCGGCCGTTCGCCGATGAGGAGCTCGATGCAGCGCGACAGGTGGTGCGTCTGGGCCAGCCTTGATGGCGTTGAAGGCGGCCTCGAGGAAGGAGAAGGCCTCGAACTGGGTTTTGGGGCGCTCCGGGAGCGGCTGCTCGAGCAGCACGTCGTACTGCTGCTCGTCGGGGATGACGCCGAGGGCGGTGTTGAAGGCGATGCGGACGCCGTTCTCGAGCGCCCGGGTGAGGCAGGCGTTGAGATAGCGGGCGCCGGTCTCGATGCCCATGAGGTAGACCATGAAGAGGTGGGATGCGAGGTCCTGGATCCCGGCGGCATCGTCGCCGGCGATCAGCTGCTGAAACTGGCGCCGGAGCTGCAGGAGGCGGTCGCGCTGGGGACGGATGGTCTTGATGGCAAACATGGCCTGCATGAGGCCGGCGTCTAGATTTCCCTTGCTCACCTGTCCAGCCATGGCCGCTGCTTCTTCTCGCTGAGCCGGGTCAGGGGAGAAGCAAAACAAGACAAGGTCGGAAGGAGGCTGAAATGAGAAGCAAATTGGAACCCCGGTAGGACAATTGTAAAAGCTGGAAGCTTTGCAGGCGATGTGGTCTGCACTCTGTCGCCTCCCCCTTCCTTGCTGTTGACTGGGGTCAGGCACAATGGCTGCGTGCTCGCTCCACCACCTACTTACATTGACAAATTATCTTTTTGTAATTTGAAAGTGATACAAAAATATTTGAATAAGTAGTTACATAAAGTAACTTGAAAAAAAAGTTCCAAGAAATAGAAATTTGCTCCTCGTGTCAACGGTCAATTTTCGTGAGGGCGATTCAAAACAACTAGTATGCACACCGAATTTAAGTTTCAACAATTTCTGAAAATCCAAAAATGTTGACAATGACCTATTCTCCGGTTCCGTAAAATTTCAACCCGAAATGGTCGCGTTCCAGTCTACACAAAAATGACATCATAGCAAATCTGAAATGTTGCACAGTTCACATATCAAATCCTGAAATTTGTCTTTTTACACATCCTAAAATATAAAAGATTTCACATTGAGTTTTTGCACTCTGGTAGAAATAATCATTGTCCATGTCTAAGATTTTTTTCACAATTTTTCTAAGCTTAGAAATATAGTTTTTGAATTTTTCGGAGAAACAGTCTCTATCATCGAGCTTGTATGGGAAATGCTCCAATACACCCGATCCAATCACACGCCTTTGCTCGTCCATCGGGGGTGTGCGCCACGACAAAAGCCTAACGAGGTCCGTCCCACGACGTTCTCTTATTCTTATCCCATCTTTCCTCATTTTCGTTCACATCGACTAATCATCGAGACTTGTTTCAAAGGGTTGTCGCCTATGCCGCAGATTGCAGCTACCGGACGTACAAAGGACCACACTGTTGCAAGGTCGTGACAACGTTGTTGCATCGACTACACGACGACGAGATCCAGCAACGTGACAGACGTGCCTCGCACAAGAGCGTCTCCATGGGGGCGATCAAGGACCGTCGATGCCTAGAAGCCTTGTTAATTTTGTTATAGATATCCAAAAGTGTAGATTTAGAGCAACTCTACCAAATTCTTCAAATGTTACTCTATAAGGGCAACTCCAACGGGCCGGCCCAAACGGACACCAAATGTGTATGCCTTTTAACCATTTGGGTCGCCATGCGGACAATTGTCCATCCCACGTTCATCCTTTCTTGGCCATTTCACCTGACGGGGCAACCAATTTGGCTCGCCCTGCCCGTCTTTTTTTTGGATCATTTTTCATATTTCTTCAAATAAGATAGCAAATATATCTAAGCAATATAGCATGCATTTTTCAATACTACCAAAAGAACATCATGGCCATGTGGCATACAACATTATACCAAAAAGAATCGCACGAGGCCTGCATGTGTCAGGCTTCATAGTTCATGGCACGAACTTCATGCAAACGACACAAATATAAAGATCATCACGACCGATATAGAATTGTTTGCTTCTTCTCGAACCAAGCCCTTTTTTTCGGGGTCAAGGTGCTCAAGTCGGTCGTCATGATCCG
The DNA here is from genome assembly GCA_947311845.1 of Poa pratensis. Lineage (NCBI taxonomy): Eukaryota > Viridiplantae > Streptophyta > Magnoliopsida > Poales > Poaceae > Poa > Poa pratensis. The sequence continues at coordinate 27,987,998 of CAMZMU010000106.1, read as the reverse complement.
GGCCTCCCCGTGAGTAGCACGAGCTCAACATTTTTTGCTTTCGACTCCCGCAAGGCAGAGAGAAGGAGGAAAGTCCGGGAGCTCGTCTATCAACGTGTTTGTTTCTGAGTAGAGTTTTCTCGCACTTGGGATATAGTGATCTCTTTAGTTAATTTTTTAATAATTATGTTTATCAATTTCAAGATTTTTGGAACAATTCTACATGATGCCTATAATGTATGCCAAAAAGGTGTGAAATCTCAATTTTACATTGTAATTTTGCGTGCTTGTAGGAGGCATCCTTGATTAGACCCAATATTTTTTCATATTTTCTAATACTATTAAATATAGTTTTCTAATTTTTGAAATAAAGAGACACTTGATCTCGCGAGCCAAACTGAATTTAGGTTTCTTTGTTTCTAGTCAAATGCTTTTTGTTGGGTTTGGCACGATCTCATCCATTGTTTGGTTTGTTTGCTAGTCACTTGCGTTCCGGTTTTCTCAACTTTAGCAACTGTTAATAATTTTCAGTACGATCAAAGGAGTACTGCACTACTGCTCCTCGATCGTCGGGCAGTTCCAAGATAGATGAGTCGATAGCTATCCTAATAGGATAGAAACAAATAACATACAGACGGAATGCTCGAGCTGAGTCCGGATTTGAATTAACGAAGCCAACAACCGGCTAAGAGTTACATCAAGAGTTGCAACACACGCGCGCAAAGCGTACCCGGAAACCAACAACAAAAGACAACACAAAGAACGCCAAGCCGGAGCGCCAGCTTGATTAAGGTTGAAGGACCCTTGTCTTCTGCTACACCGGAGCATGTCCACGCCGACAAACCTCTACCGCACCAGAACTGCAGCCCAAGGGGGAATCAGCGTAGGGCCAGCAGCCTGGTAGAACTTGAGGATCCAAAGGGGGGGTGTCTTGTGGCGACACCTCCAAGAAGGTGCATGGCGCGAGAACGCATCAACGTCGTCGGCAGAGACCGAGGTCCTACAAAGCTTTCACCCAGACCCCCAAACACCACCCCTAGGGCTCGGGTTAGGTCCAGACCAAAACATAACATCTTCCACTGGCATTTGGATAAGAGCACCGACAACGGCTATGGCCTGACGCCGTCCTAACATATCCCCCAAGGCGCTAGGAAGGCCGCCAGTAACCGAAGCACGACCGTGTAAAAGTAGCCAGGCTGACGTTGCGAGAGGGCTGCGACACCTGAGAGAGCACAAAGGGTGATCCACAAAACACTACAAGAGAAGCTTTCCCGAAGCGAGGCCCCCAGGAGGAGCAGTTTGAGGCGGGGGGGGGGGGGGGGGGACGGAGTCCATTAAATCAGACCGGAGGATCAGCATCAGGACGCCTTCAACAAGGGAACGCCACCTGAAGGTGACGCCGTCACGAGCACTGGCCAGAGCCATGCGCAGCTTTCGCCGAGATCCATCGCGGTCAAAATCTGGTCGCCGTCGCGAGGACGCAGAGTGGATAGAGCAGAAATCACTACCGCACCGACGCACTAGGATCTAGCCCCAACTAGATTCACCCGCAGGCTGAACGCAAGAGCTGGTTGGCCAGACCCAGATCCAGACGTCACACGTGATGCTAGATCGGCGACACCACGACGACCGCACCAACACAAGCGCGTCAACACCTGCACGAGTGCGACCACGAAGTTCGGAGGGAGAACCACAGCCGCGAGAGCAGCAGCAGCACGGACCATGCTGCCAATCCAGGCGAGCACGCGCCGGCTCCAGGACCCATTTCCAGCGAGCCAGCAAGGGCGTCGCCCACACGACGACATAGTGCTGGAGACCCCGTGAGGACATGGCTCCGACAGCCCCGGACGACCAAGGATCTTGCTAGGCCTAGAAGGACCGGGGAGCCCCAACTCCGCCGACAAGACGAGCTCCACGGGAAGGAGTCGCGTGCGGTCGAGGGAGAACCGCACCACCACACGAGGCGGTCAGAACGAGGAAGGGGAAGCCGAGAGACGACCGCCACCCTCGTCAGCCGCGGCCCGGGCGACCTAGATCGAGGCCCAGATCTGGGCCCGCTCAGCCCAGATCGGGGCTGCCACCCGGAGCCGCCGCCACCTCTCTCCTCTTCACCACAACCAGGGAGGCTGCAACCACTGCCGCAGCGATGTCCATGCCCGGCGGCGAGGTTCTGGGCCGCCGCCCAGGCTCCACATATCGGGCCGCCATGGCCCCAAACCAGGCGACCTCCACCCGCGTGCACTGCTCCGCCGCACCCCCTTTTGGGAGTGAGGGGTCCGCCGCCACCGCGGCTCATGCCGGCGGTGGGGGAGAACGCCGGAGAGGCTGCCTGGCGGCGCGGTTTTTTGAGGCCTGGGGAGCGTCGCCTGGGGAGCGACGCGAGAGCGGGAGAGAGGGGGGGGGGGGGGGGATCCCTTCAGAAACAAATAACATCACAAATCACAAAACATGATTAAAACATGGCATCTCCGACATCACAAATCAGAAATGGGCTGATGCAATCCGATCATCCACACAGATATAGATGCAGGCGCAATGTTTCATTACCGAAATCAAGCAAAAGATAGCCACGGTCTTCCAGAAATTGAACTAGATAGATAGCAGCACATTATTCTAACCGAACTGAACTGAAATTATAAGGTTGCAACCTAGAAATCCTAAGTGAATTGAACTACTGATGAGCGCTCGGCTTGGATCAACAATGCACGGGATCCCATCCACCTTCAACGCTTGACGGCCTCGATCCGAGCAAGTGAACCGCTCTCAGTCGGATAGATACAACGTTCTCCGTCCTGCAGATAGATGAATGGATTGATCCATGAAATGCAAATGGAGGGAGGTAGCAGCAAATTCAGTAAGTTGTATGTAGTACCTCGTTGATGTATCCGACTCTGTCGGTGAGCTCGGAGAGTCTGGCGACCTCCTTGGGGTCGAGGAAGCTGGAGATGGCGGCGATGGCGATGTCGATGTGGCAGACGGCGAGGCCGACGAGGGAGGACGCGCGGTGGAGGTTGGTGAGCGCCTGATCCACGTCAATTCTGCTGGCCGCCAGAGGGGCCTTCTTGCGAGTGGCGACGGCGGCCGGGGTTGCCTTGACCTCTTTGGGGAGGCCGTTCTTAGCGATGTGATCTGCGGCGGCGGCGACCGGGTCGTCTGGGTAGCCGAAGTATTTGACCCGCGGGACCTTACCGCTACCGGCGACGTTGGGCGGCCGTTCGCCGGTGAGGAGCTGGATGCAGCGCGACACGTGGTGCCTCTGGGCGAGGGTGAAGGCGTTGAAGGCGGCCTGGACGAGGGAGAAGGCCTCGGTCTGGGTGGTGGGGCGCCAGGAGAGCGGCTGCTTTAGAAGCACGTTGTACTGCTGCTCGTCGGGGATGACGCCGAGGGCGGTGTTGAAGGCGATGCGGGCGCCGTTCTCGATCGCCCGGTCGAGGCAGGCGGAGAGATAGCGGGCGCCGATCTCTATGCCCGTGAAGTAGACCTTGAAGAGGTCGGAGGCGAGGTCCTGGATCCCGGCGGCGGCAGCGTCGCAAGGCCTCAGCTCCTTAAACCGCGGTTTGAGATTCAGGAGGCGGCCAAGCTGGGGGCGGATGTTGTTATTGGCGTGCATGGCTAGCATGAGGACGCTCCCTAGATTCTCCTTGCTCAACTGTCCAGCCATGGCCGCCGCCCGCGGAGCCGAGTCAGGGGATCGAGAAGGGGATCGAGAAGGGAAACAGGACGAGATCCGAAGGGGTTTGAGATAAGAAGCAAAATGGAGCTCGGCAGGACGAGCACTATTGGGTCTGCCAAGGCGAGACCAAAGTGCACGCGGAAATGTCATACGGAGAAGATTAATAAGCCCGCAAACCAGAAAGAGACATAAGCCTAATGTTTATTTTGTCACCCAACCTCCTTGAGCATGCCATGGCCTGTGCATCCAAGAAGCGATGCACACATGCAACTCAACTAAACTAGATTCCGTGGCGCGGCCTACCGCGCGCCACCCGCCGTTAAGACACTGGTTTTCAATTTGCAAAAAATTATGACAAACGTTCATAATATGACACGATAGTCAACTATTATACATAGCGGTGGCATTATAGGTTCAAAGCAAAGCACAAAGCTCTTCCATACAACCACAGATCGGCACGCACCACCCACCTTTAAATGTGATAATCGTTTGGTAAGACGCTATGTTAAACATATGACACGTCAAACAACAATTACTAAACATAGTAGAGGCAGTATAAGTTTAGAGCAAAACACAATGCTCTTACACACATAAAATTACACCGCAATATTATTCAGGATAGATAGGTCTTCAAGATACAGCCTTGTATAAAACATCATTCGTACTAACATGTCTCACAATATAAACTAATGAGAATGATACATACTGTCTAAACAGATGTAGATAATATACCGAAGTATATTGGATGTAGAACTGACTGTTCTCATACATACATAATTTCTAAATACTTGGAGTATATGTACGAACAACCAGGAAGCCTATAGTTGGAAGCAGAAAAGTAACATAGAAATGCTGATAGTTAGAAGCAAAAGCTGTGTAGACTGCAGAAACAATGGCCGAAATCTTATCATCCTCAGTGCCAGCCAACGGATCATCCAGAACATCTATCCAAATAGAATTAACCTTATAACCACATGCCTAAGCTGGTAACTTCACCTCCCCGAGATAAAAGTACCGAGCTGCTGAAAGGGCATGTTTTTAGGTCACCCTGACACAAACCTTTGAGCTGTATCACTAACCCTTAGTATTGAAATTAGGCAATTCTGTTCTTAAAAAATCAACGGTTGGCCATCTGAAACAAAAAAGAGGTTGAAACGCAAATGAATAATTTATCTGTAACACACAATTATAGCACCAGTACAAATTTACAACTACTATTAAAGGATTCTCGTTTATTTAAGGATTCATATTTAAGTAAATTTTAAGCCCATGTCAAATCTGACGGGCAAGCAATTGCATAAATCTCTGGAAAAAAAACTGGCGTGCAATATGAGAAGCAACAATATTTCCAAAATTCTGAAGTTGAAACCATCTAAAGCACCTATAATAATCATGAAATTGGTCTATTATAAACGTGCATAATGACAAAGGCAATAGAAAAAAATGTTTATAATTATGTGGAATAGAAATTACATATAGCTCAAACATAAAAATGCCAAGATTATTGCTAAACATCACAAAAGCTCCAAGTGATTTATTCCTAAACATAACTTATGCTTCATTAAATTGTTCCTGAACATAACTCAAACATCAAAACAGTTCGCTGAACCCAACTCGTGGCTGTAAAAAAAATATTTGTTTGTCAGCTAGAGTAAAACCTGATGTATCAAACCAAAAGTAGACACCTGAGGTAACATTATAGCAGCAGGTCTAGATATTTGAGTCTATCTCCTATCAACACATGGTGTTTATTTGTGGTTAGTCCAGTGGTTAAGAACTGCTACCGTGAGAGAAATGCATTGACATTCAAGATTTTGAGGTGACATACTACTGGTAGTTTAACCTATTGTGCAATGTGTTAAATTCGAGAAAATGTCAGGTCCGCACGGCATAGTGAAATTTATTAACAATGTTACAACTGGGCTTTTGCAAACCAACAAAGGAAGGGCTGTGAGCAAAAAATCTCAAGAAGTTTCCATTATCAGGCGGCAAAACAATAATATCAGAGGAATATGGTTGTCTAGCAACAAAATAAAATGCAAATAATAACTTTAAAGTACGTTAAAAAACATGTCAAGCAAGTATATGGAGCTACCCTTCAAAATTAAAATGCAGCAGAAACTTACATAAAAACATGATGCAGAAACAGACGGTCTAGCTACCGATATACAGTAAAATTTGTACCTGGAGCAGGCACATTTTATGCAAACAATGGATAAGTAGATCATAGTACTACAACAGTAGCAGGTGTATCTACTTGATACCAACATGACAGAGAAAAGGTCTACCCTTGGCAGGGAGCAGACCAACTAAGCAAATCCAAAATGCATTGTAAAAAGGCACAAACCATGTTAACATATTGCATTGAAAAGATGCATCGCGAATATCTCCATTCAGACAATGTATGTGGCAGGTTTATGTTTGGTGAAAACTCGAGTGCACCAGGTGTATCTTTATGTTCGATTTTAAGCAGTAAATTATTGAGCAACAACATTAAAGCCATAGTTTTGTACGTAACCAAAAGAAACACAAAATAAAAAAACATGAACATAATCAAATGCAAAAATAGGAGGAAGAGCCTGTACTCTAAACATGACAACGATCTTAGTTTTACCGTGTCATGTGAATCTACCATTTGTTGTCGACGCCTCATATTCATACAGCCTAATTAAAAGGAATGTCAATAGACTATCCAACATGAAACATGGATTTGAAGATAAACTTATTGTCAAATGGAACCCGACAAATCTGCAACCAATACATATCTAGTTTAGTGTTAAAAGGCATGAAGCTCCAGATTTTATTCCATAGGAAGTATAAATAAAGGAAGATACACTAACATTAAATTTTATGATTCTTGAGTGGATACTACCACCTTTGTAACTGGCAGAGATGTCCAAACAACACAAATTTTCTTACAGAACAAATTGGGGTACACTGAATAATCCTACTATGTTTAACATCTAGAACCCTCTTATATAATCAAAGTGCTATTTTCTTGGTAGCTACATTCTTACATCTATGGCATTTTTTAAGTTGATAAAATTAGGATGTTGCAATGGACACCCTGCACTTACATTACAGTTTGGCACTGAAAATCAAGAGAAACAACTAATGGATGCCCTCCAAAAGCAACAAAATTATTGGCTCATTTTCTTGACATGCAGCAAGCATAAGTATGTGTATGTCTCCAGTAAGTGGAAACAGAAATCTGGGCAGTAGAAAATACATCACCGCCACTTTACTCGATTAATCCAGAGACAGAAAAATGTAAGTAAAAAACCAAAAAGGGAATGATCTTTTATTGACACCACCCAGTCATCAAGGTAATTAATCTCTATGGTTGTATCGTGATAACAAAAGATGATATAGTAATGTCAAACTCGTACGACAATGCGAACTTTCAAATCAAGGATAAAGCACATATGCACGTGTCTAACAAAAACCATAACCGGCGGTCCAAAAGAGAAACATCTAAAACCTGATAATCAGTAAACAAAACTTGTGAAGATAATTTCAAGAGCATAATTTACAGAAAAAAATGCAAATTCAAATAAACAAAATTACAATAGAATATACTTGGTAGTTGCAACATATAAGTATCGACACCTAAGTTGTACCCATTTATTCTGATGTCGTGCTAATGAAATTATTTTGAACAGCATACGTAGTGTTACCTGGGAGTTATATTTTTATTAGAAATTGATTTATATCTCAGCTACATATTTCTGTATTTTAGAAGCCAGAAGTTGTTATAAAACCCCACAACATGATGCCTAACTGACTGTACTAACTGACCAAATAGAGAAATCAAACATATGAATAAAATTGTAGATCAAGTGGAAATACATATTGAAAAGGATATTTTGCAAATGAAAATGTAGCTATCTCGAAGTCCTGCTAAATAAATTGTATTCCACATATATTATGCAGGTCACTTGGTACTTAGTAGCTATCTTCTTTGTTGGAACATCTCCATTACGCCATACAGAAATTGTGTTACGCCTCTTTTGAACTGAACAAATATGTATTTTAGAAGCCAAAAACAATGCAAAATAACCAACGGGCTGATGCTCAATTGACTATACTCTTGATATCGTTGTTAAACACTCAGATCCTATAGACAATTATGCACAATTCCTTTGAACACGTAGATTTATTATTTAAAAGGAAGCAAGCTGCTCCTTGTAACCTTGTTCCATGCAACGGTGAGGCAGATAGGGGGTTCAGGAGATGAGTTCATACCTACGGCAGACCAGCACGCAGAACTCAAAGAAGAAACAATTTCTCCATTAGGACCTGATTCCCCACATATTTGAGCTGTATCCCATCCATAACTGCTCTCCTTTATGTTATGGCTCCTCTGTTTCAATCTATATGCCTGCACCTGCATAGAGTAAACAATATCAGAGCCAACATTGTAACAGCAGGGATTTTTTTAAGGCAGCAAGATATCCTTGTAACCTTGATTGAGTTCATACCAACAGCATGTAAGCACGCAAAAGCCAAAAACAATGCAATGTTCACTGAGCAAGTAGGAAACACACTGGAATCTAGATTTTTACCAGATTAGTATTGCAAACACACTGGAATCTAGATTTTTATCTTGCCGGTTGCATCCATGAATCAAATATGCACGCACAAGAAATATCGTATCACCAAATCAATTTCTTTATCATTTTGCGATGAGGGCATATCCAGATACTTAATTCTGAGCAGAATACATCTAGCTAGCAGTTAGGAAGCAACAGTTGCTCAGTTGAGAAGCAACTTAATTCTGAGCAGAATACAAAAGCAAGCACACATGTATAATGCGGACAAACTGAAAAATATTAATTACACACATCAGAATCTACTGGAGCTTACATTAAAATACTTTGGACAAACCGATTCATGTTGATCCTTCTGCCTTCTAACGATTGAATGGATCCTGACCTGAAACACGCAATACAAATATAGATATATCAAGCCTTCATGAGGTTAAATGGTCTGTAAATTGCGGGGTTCCCGCTGGTTTATATAGTACATGTAAAATGAGAAATATATTTGACGGATTGAGAAGGCCATAATCAAGAGATTTATATTCGATTATTTTCCAGATCAGACGACTGGTGCCAATAACCGAATGAATACTGAAGTTCAGATTCATGACCTTGGAGTGACGCAGCAGGCGAGATGGTGGAGATGTCCATGGGCCAGGTGGACGGCATCGGCGCCGATAGTGGCAGGTTCATCTTCCTCATTGGCATGTCGCAATAGCGTCCGTATCTGGTTCATCTTGCCCATAGGTAAAACCTAAAGAACTCCTCCATGCCTGTTTGTACCAGACAGCTGCACGCAAGCAAAAACAAATCAAAATATTGCCCAATGTGTTAACTCCATGCCATTTTCAAGTCCTCAATGATTGAATACTCATCAATTTCCTAAACCCTCGTGGCACTTGCAAAATCCATCATGCTAGCTCGAATTTGAGATAGATATTAAGCATGCACAGTTAAAAACAGGGTAACAAAGTTGGCTAGTTGCTTGCTTACCTAATGATATATGTTTCCCAACTTCCCATGTTCTGTTCCCCACGCAGATCAACAGCAACATCAATCATCAACCCAGCATGCAGAAAGCAAATAATTAGCATTAGCATACCAGCAATCACGGAGACAGAGAGCCAAGCGCGCACACATGACTGGAGCAAACCAGTTCGGACGGGCAATAGAAGGCAAACACCAGGAGGAGAGCAGAGATCTAGATTTGGCAAGGTACCTTGCTGCGCGCGGCAGCCATGCGACTCAGCGTGGCGACCTCCTTCTTCTCCTCTTTTCATGGCTACGATGCCTCAATCTTCCTGCCTACTCAAGAAGATGCGACTATGGAGGAGAGGATGATGGAGAGGGGAAGACGATGGAGAGCTCGAGAGAGGCACGGCGACGGCTCGTGCTCTGCAGCGCGAGGTCGGCGGAGGCACCTCGACGTCCTGGTGCACCGCCATCTCTTGCGCTGTGGCAGCGGCCCATACTCTGGTCCTCTTGCCCAGCGTAAAGTTGGAGGCAGATGCGGGTACTGAGCGCAGGATGGAGGTCGAGCACCTGCGAGAAGAATACGGCAAGGTCACAGCTCACAAATCAAAAAATGTCATCTGAGACAGCGATGGTGGCTAGGAAAAGAATCTAGAAGAGGAAGAAGAAGACCAAATCACAGATATAAAGGCCAAAGAACAAACAAAAGTTGAAGGGAAACCTACGATGGAGAAGAAAACAAGAGGAAGAATAAGAAGCAGACAAAGCCAGCGAACCAGATACCAGGAGCGAAAGAAAGGAAGAAAGACATAGAAATAGATCCCCACGGGTCAACCAACGCCTCACCTCAACCGAAACCACTCCTCAAGGCTTGCATAGCGTCAGAATCAGCCCGAGATCGGCGAACAGCGGCGGATCTGAAGGTGGATTTGAAGCTCCGTCAGGGAAACAATAGGTGGGAGGAGCGAGCGGAGGAGGCGGATCCAAGACAGAAACAAAAGTGAAGGAAAGCCAAAGCACACGGGATGGAAGAAGAATAAGAGGAACCGAAAGTAGAATCCAAACCTAGACCGAAAGAAAACAAAGAAGAAGAATAAGAAGCAGAGAACGCCAAGGAATCGGATACCACGGGCGAAAGAAAGGAAAGAACACAAAGAAATGGAACCCCCGCGGGTCAACCAGGGCTCACCTCAACCGAAACCACTGCTGAAGGCTCGCATGGCGTCAGGTCCGGCCGGAGATGGCGAGGCGGCGGCGGATCTAAAGCTGGATCTCAAACTCGTCTACTGTAGGCAGGAGGAGGGAGCGGAGCAGGTGAGACCGAGAGGGGAGAGAGAGAGGAGGCGAGGCAGAGAAATGAGGCGCGCGAGCTCCTCTCCCCCAATCGAGGCCTGCCAAATTAACGCCTGCACCGTACCTTGAGCCAGTCACAGTCGCTGACAGTGGACCAGCCAAACCATAGGGCCACAAAACAGCGACCGAGGTAAAACGACCGTCTACCAGACGCGAAGGCAAAACACCGGCTGGCAGGTGGACCATCTCAGAAAAGAGGGCCACAAGTCGGTGGCTGATCAGCTAGGAACATCGGTCGGTCCGAGCAGCCCATGGGCCAGAAACACACCCCACGACGGCAGAGCAAAAAAGTGGAAATAAGAAAAGTAAACCAGGAAATGGACGGTCTGGATCGCGCAGTAACAGCTCGATCCGACGGCCCAGAAGCGCTAATCGCTGTGGTGAGGCCTTGGGGTCACCCCGTTTACCTCTCCTGATACTTGTTCATCATTTTCATCCTTCTCAATAAAAAGTAGACTACATTTTTTTTGAACAAAACGGGCAACATTGCCTCATTTTATTAAAAAAGTAGGAGGGAAATTGACCGGTTCATTAACGGGGAACCGGCCGAAAACCGTTACAAGTGCACCAATGTAGTCATGAAAACACCACATTGTGCAGACCCGGCCAACCTGGCTAGCCACACGAGACACACACGCCGCCGAGGAGAAAGACACCATCGAGGCCAACACCGAGCGTCATCGTCGTCACTCCTCCCCGAGCAAGCGATTCCGACTTCACCTTGGACGACCATCGACGAAGCCTCGCCGCAGCAGATGCCATAAACCAGGTCGGCCTATGCCAAACAGTCAACCCAAAGCGTCGAGGAGGAGGCAGCTCCGACTTCAACGGAGACCTTCACCGGAGAAAGTTGCACACCTTGCATCGACGGAATCCGCGAGGCCACTGTAGAAAAAGTGTCATCGTTGCCAGCCTGTCCGCCCCGAGACACGCAGCTCCGACTTCACAGCTTCACAGCGGGACACAACACGGACTGTCGGTGACGAAGGACATGCCGCGATCCGGCTCCGCTCACCACCGTCATCGTTGCCACACAGCTCGCAACGCCACCAAAGCACCCAAGACATCGTCAGCCGCTGCCAACCACGATGTTGTGTGAGCCCAGCCCACGAGCGCGCACACAGGATCCTCCATCTTCAAGACGACGCCCCCAAGAGGGGAGATGACGAAGATCGACACCGTCGTCCGACCCTGCAGAAACAGGGTCAAGTCTTCACCCGAAGAGGAGGTCCGAGACTGGGGAGAATCGAAGAGCTCCAAGACGACCCCCCAGGAGGGAGAACGGCGTCCACGAACGTCGCGTCGTCAGGCTTTCGCCCGGAGCACTCGAGACTCTCCAATCTCACGCAGCCGGGCCAAGGCGGGGAGACCCGCGGCACCGCCGGCCTGCACACCCACTGAAGCAAACACATCATGCGCGACGGCGGCGCAACCATCGCACAGAGCCTTCCAACCTCCCCCGACCCGTCGATCCTGCCGCTGCAGCTTGCCTCCGCTCCGGCCATGGCGGCCACGGCGCCCCTGGCCGCACCAACCATGCCGGACTCATGACCCGGGGCCGCCGCCCCGGCATCCGCACCGCCCCACGCAGAGCATCATCGGCCCGAACTGCCTCGCGCCTCACCGGCCTCCTCGCCTCCGCTCGAAGTCGTCGCTGCCACGCAGCCGCAGCGAACCGCGCGACCACCTTCCATCTCGCCCTGCCGAGCCCCTGTCCACCGCCGCATCGAGCTCGACCACCGGCCATGCCGGCCACGAGGGCCGCCGCCCCGGCTTCCACGCCTCCCGGGCACCGGAGCACGTCGGCACGAGAGCCTCCTCCGTCCACGCCGCTGCCCAAGCCTCCGCCACCACCACTGCCTCACCCGAGCAGCGCCCAACGAGCGCGTCCCCGAGCTCGGCCCGGCGGGCCCAGATCGGGCCCGCCAAGCCCATCTGAAGCTCCTGCACCCCTGCCACACCTCCGTCGCCTCCCGAGCAGCATCGATGCACCGCCGCCCGCCGCCTGCGCTAACCCCCGCCGCACCTCCGTCGCCTCCGCCCGGGCCCGCCGGCCCGGCGTCCTCCTCCCTGGCCGCCGTCGCCCCCACGGGGCGGCCCCTCCAACCTGAGCAGAGAGAACCTCCCCTCCGACCGCCCTTTTGGCAGTGGAGGGGTGCCGCCACCGCCGCGGCCAAGGCCGGCGACGGCAGCGGCAGGGCTGGCTGCTGCGGGGAGAGCTAGCGGCGGCGGGAGAGGTCGCCCCTGGCGTCGCCTGGGGGGGGGGGGGGGGGGCGACGCGAGGGAAAAACGGCGACGAAACGATGTTATAAAGTAGACTACATTTAACCTTACATCAAATAGTGGATCCGTGATCTTATCGGCATACTCACGACTATGCCGATGAAAATTTCTTTTACATGAAAATTGTGCGCATCTGAAATTGGTGTAAATCTTATGTACATGTAAATTCGAAAATTTCTTGTTAATGCATAGATACTAAAATGGTGTACATGTAAATCTTTTGTGCATGAAAATCCGAAAAAATGGTGTATCTATAGGATGCATGTATTTTTATTTGAAATTATTGCTAAATGCATGAATAAAATATTCTTTTTTGAACATCAATTTCATTTTGATTCAAAATATTGTGAACGAATGGAAGAAAAGTTGTTAATGCACTGACTTCTTTGTTAATACGTGGGTAAAAAAATTCATCAAAAAAACTTGTTAATGTAGTAAGATAGATGAAGAATTATAGACAGAAGAGAGGTGAACTGGAAACATATTGTAATTATGGTATGTCAAAAAATAAAGATTGCGCACGCACTACCGGAAAAACGCACTATGCCGTGTACAACAAAAACACGGCAAAGGACATGCGGAACACGGCAAAGTGTTTACCGTGTATAAGCGCACGGCAAAGTCCACGCGACAACGTTCGGGTCGGCAAAGAACTTTGCCGTGTGCTTTTCGCAAAATACACGGCAAAGAGTTTGCCGTGCGCTACACAACCTCACACGGGAAAGAAAAGTAACATCACGGTTTCTCCTCGACCCAACGTCCGTCAACTCCTTCGCCGTGTGCATTAATTTCGCCGTGTATAACAGGGAAACACACGGCAAAGATGAATTATGTCATTAAAAAAAGTCGTCCCTCGCCGGGGACGGGCTGGCGACGTCGCACAGGGCGAGGTGGCGCCGGACTCGAAGATGTCGTGAGCGAGACAGAAGGCGTAGGGGACGAGGAGCAACTCACGGCGGATGCTGCAGCGAGGCGAACTCCAAATCGGCGCAAGCTCCCCGACGGCAGCCATGTCGCGGTCGAGCCCGGGCTCCCTTCGGCAACCATGTCCAGGCCGGTCGGCCGGTCAGCGGTCGCGAGGAGGCCGGAGGTGACGGCGCGCGCGTGGAGTTGGAAGCCGAGCGGGAGGTGTGGCGGGACGAGGTGGGCCGCCTCGTGGAGGATTGTCGTGGCGCAAGAGCTTGCCGAGCAGGCGTGGGGCGAGGTCGAGCGCGTCCATCTCGGCCTCTCCGGCGGCGAAGTCAGCTGCGAGGATGCCGCCGTGGGGGGAGGACCGCTTGAAGCTTGGGGGCCGCCGCCGCCTTCATCGTGGGAACGAAGGAGGGGAAGAGGAGGAGGAGAGAGAATGTGGATCTCGGGCAGGGAAGAAAAAAGGAGGGAAAAAAGAAGATAAGGAAAGAGAAGATAAGGAGAGAGAATGAGGAGAAAATTAGGTCGTTGGATCCTGTCGGATCTGACGGTTCAGGACGGTGATCTGTGTGAACACGGTCTCAGCCAATAAAAACACAGAGCTTCTTTGCCCTGTGCTAATAATCCTTTGCCGTGTGCATGTATCTTTGCCGTGTGTCCTTTATCCTTTGCCGTGTGTTTTATCCTTTGCCGTGTACAATGAAAACACAGAGCTACGACGACCTTTTTTGTGAAGCAAGTATAGAAATATGATGAAAAGTGCCGCCCATATAATTTTCACATAAAGTTGTCCATATTTGATGGATATTTGATGGACAATACATAAATATTAGAAATTTTCTTGCTTTCTATCTAAATTCGCCAATTTAAATGACTTTATATTGATTTTCCGAAATTAATTCAAATTTGAACTATAAGTGTGCGATAGTTTGCTCTGAAATTTTTACAAAAATCATTTTAAGGTACATAATTAGTGGTTACATCACAGAACTGTCGATAGTTTTAAAAAATTCGACCACTTTCAATGAATAGTCATGGTGGCCATTTTGACCGTTTTTTCAAAAAAAAATCAAAGAATGTGCAAAATACTCAAAAAAAAAAAAAAACCTTTGGCATGGAGTCCTTTTATGTGTAGTAGTTTATAGGAAAAATCATAAACTTGAGTTTTGACAAAATTTCCAAAAAAAATCTTTACAAAAAGGTCAATCATATATTAACATGTATAAGTTTCAACCCAAATGGCCAATGTACGGCCATTATCGTGTCATATTTTGTGATAAAGTGCCCATATTTGACACATAGGTGTGCCATGGTATGGAAAACATTGTCGCCGAACCGAGTTTCCAAATTATTTGTAGAAATATCATTTTCCATTTTTTAATGCCAAAATTGACTTTTTTGTGAAGCGGGTAGAGAAAATATGGTGAAAAATGGCACCATATAATTTTCTCAAAATAATTTGAAAACTCAGGTTGCGCAATTTTTTTCCATATCAATACACACCTATGTGCCAAATATGGGCATTTTAAAACAAACTATAGCACGAGAATGACCATAACCTTGTCATTTGACTTGAAAACTATACATGTTTATAAACGATAGACATTTTTGTGAAGGAAGTTTTTTAAAAGTTCGTCAAAACTTAAGTTTATTATTTTTCCTAGCTACTAGTACACATAAAAGCACTCCATGTCAAAAGATTTCTTTTTTGAGCTTTTTTACACTATTTGAGATTTTTAAAAACTGGTTAAAATGGGCAGGATGGCTATTCATTAAAAGGGGTCGATTTTCTCAAAACTATCGATAGTTCTGTGGTATAATCACTACTTTTCTATCTTAAAATGATTTTTGGAAAAAAATCAGAGTAAACTATCACACACTTCTAGTTGAATTACTTTTGGAAAATCGGAATAAAGTCATATGAATAGGCGAAATTAGGTAGAAAGCGAGAAAATTCCTAATCTTTTGTTATTATCCATCAAATATGGACTACTTTGCTTGAAAATTAAATTCGTGCCATTTTTCACCAAATATTTTGTACTTGCTTCACAAAATAATATAGAGTTGCTTCGTTTGCCGTGTGTTTTTCATATATATACGGCAAAACATGTATTTTAGACACACGGCAAAGTACATATTATAGCCGCTCCGTGAAATTTGACGAGGACGCACACGTGGTCTCCATTTGTTGCCGTGCGTGGTGTTTTGCCGTGTGTTTTCTTACATGTTTGTCGTGTATAGGTTTTTGCCGTGTGTTTTCCTTACTCTTTGCCATGTTCCGCGAAACTGGACGCACAGCAAATGCCGACCTCACGGCAACGATAGATTTTACCATGGTTTAAAACTTTGCTGTACGCCTTTTACAGTTTAGACTTTGCCGTGTTCCGCAAAACTGGGCACACGGCAAAGAGACAACCTCGCCGCAAAGATTTTTTTCCTGTAGTGACGGGTTTGGAACTTCAAGACGGAGAAAGGCTAATAGCTGGATGGTTTGACTGGAAAATGTATACATCAAGCTTAATGAAGGTCGGGAAAGTCTGTATTTTCGCCAAGAATTGTCTTGTAGTGTTAATGGAAGGAGAGGGTAAGGCGGTTTTGGTGGGGCCATCTGCAGACCCTATCGCCAACAAAGCGAGCAGGATTTGCCTGGCGTTCGCTGCTCCCAGCCAATAAGCGCACACCACGTGCCCTCATCGCCCTCTTGAGCAAGAGGCGTGTCAAGATACGAAACCTTCTCTCCTTCCCTGACTGACTCGAAGAGAGATCAGCCGTGCCGAGGAGCGGCGGCAATGGCTGAAGAGGTGTTTGAGGAGTACGACAATGTCCTGTTGCAGGCCATGTTCGCCGCGAAGACCGTCGGGGCGCAGCGCGACCGCCTCCTCCGTTTGCAGCGCATGCTGCAGCAGAGTGCCCCTGGCTGCGACGACGCGACGGCCGACGAGGTCGCGGCCAGCCTTGAGGAGGCCGTGTACGATGTGAGCTACAGGGGTCTGGTGGCCGGCGTCCACTACGGCACTACCTCGCCGTCGGCCTCAAGATGGAGGCCGAGAACGGCGCCCCCCTCGCCCTCAACCCTAAGTTCTCCGCCACTTCCGGCGAGCAGCTGTACGACGCGCTCGTCGCGCAGAGGCTCCCCGCCCGCCCCACCACCCGAGCCGAGGCGTTATCCCGCATCGAGGTCGCCCTCTACGCCGTCAAGCTGCCCCGAGAGCACCACCTCCCGCGCTACATCGAGCACCTCTCCGGTAAGATCTGCGACCTCGCCAAGACCGGCCACGCGGGCACTCTCCGACGACTTCGCCAAGATCGGCCTCTCCGACGACCTGGCTGCCGAGCCCCTGCCCGCTGAAACCACCGCTGCCATCTCCGTGGACCTTGAACGGGCGCGCACCTACCTCGACCGCACGTGCACCCTCACGAGCCTCGCCGTCAAGCACATCCGAACCGCCGTCACCGTCCTCTCCAGCTTCGTCGACCCCATGGATGTTGCCGAGATGCACGATTGCGCCAAAGAAATGGCGTGAACACCTGGGATCCATGGATCTCACTGTTGATCCAAGTTCATGCGTCCTTTCAATTTCAGTTCACTTGGGTTAGAATAATCTGCTGCTGATGCCACCATAATTAACTTCATTTCTAGCGTGTAATGTGGTATCTGCATCTTAATTACCCGTTGAGGACCGAATTGCAGCGTTGCCACTGTGTGCTTACAGCCATTTCTTGTTGTGTTAATTGTTCCGATCGCAGGATCGCGATTGATATGAGTCTGTGCATCCTCCTTTTTTGAGGATCGTGCTCTGCATGCACGGCGTAACAGTATAGCGTTGAATATGAATCAGGTTGAATATGAAACATGACTTAACAATAATGAAGAAACTGGAAAGGATGATACGTTAGCAAGAACTTCCACAAAGAAAGCAGGTTATGAGCGAGACAATGAATGCAAGGTAAACATGGAATAGTGGCCACCGGGTGACTCCGGTAATCAAAGGAGCACAACATGATTAGAACAAAGATATTGCAAAATTCTAACATCGGCTACTGCTGTTTGATCGTCCACACAGATGGATGCAGGTACAGAATAACATTACACAGAATCAAGCTAAGATATCAGCAGACGAGTATAACCGAACTGAATTTTTTTTCCGATATGAAACCAAACTGAACTGAAATTACAAGATTGCAAATTATTTTTTTGAAAGGGAAACAACGGAGGGCGAGTCAGCCCACCTGAATTTTCAATAAAAAGGCAATAGCCAAGGTATTACAAGAGCCCCAGCCACACACGTGGGGTACAACGTTACAGAGAGTTTTCAGGGGGAGGAGAGGGACGCACACCAGGCCACCATCGGCTCGCAATCGAGGCGACGGGGAGCCCTACAAACCCACAAGGCAAGGTGTTGCTTGATGAGCATGAAGAGGTCTGAGGTCGGCGTGTGCACCCTATCGAAGACGAGGCGGTTCCTTGTCTTCCAGATGATCCAAAGTAGGAGGGCGGCGGCCGTCATGCGCAAGGGTAGCGGCCAGCCTTGGTGGTGATCAGAGAAAGCATCGATAACATCCTCCAGAGGAGGGGAGGGAGCGTGACCGATAGAGATCCCAGCTGCGCGCCCCCAAACATCGCGGAGCCTGGGGCACGTGACGAACAAGTGCTCGACATCCTCCGCGACGCCGGGGCAAAACGGACAGTCCGACGACTCTAGAACACCGAGGCGGCGGAGGCGCGCGCGCGTCCTCGTGCGCCTATGCCGGAGGATCCACATGAACACCTTCACTTTTACGGGTGCGAAGTTACACCAGTTGAGGTCGTGGAGCGGGGGGCCACACCCGGTGCTGCGCAGCAGCCGGTACGCGTCGCTCGTCCGAAAGCCATCGCGGCGCGCACCGATCAGACTGCGCTCATCGGGCACCCCGGAAGGGACGAATCGCTGGAGGGCATCGGACAACAGCGCAAGCTCGGAGCAAGCACCGGGCGAGAGACGGTCGCGCAAGGCAAGAGCGGCGCCGTCAGACTGCAGCACGTCGGCCACACTGGCGCGCGGAGAGGTGCAGTGCGAGAAGGCAGCGGGCAACGCTGCGGAGAGTGCGCCGAGGGTCGTCCAGTTATCGAACCAAACCGAGGTGGACGCGCCATCCCCGACGCGGACTCTTGTGATCGAGCGCAGGAAGGGGATCAACCCACCCAAGTGGTGCCATGAAGGGGTCGGCGGTGGGGCATCCGAGCGAAAGTACCAGCGGCGGATCCACACAGTCCAGGGGTTGTCGACACCCGTCAGCAGCTTGTGCAGATTCTTGAGCAGGAGGCAGGTGTTGTGCACACCAAGGTCAAGGAGGCCTAGCCCGCCTTCGGAACGCAGGCGGCACGCCGTCTCCCATGAAACCAGACAATCTCCACCGGTGCAGGCCGCCGATGCCGTCCAGAACATGGCACGCCGCGGACGGTCAATCTTGGCGAGTGTACCCTTGGAGAGAGGAAGCACTGACATGGCAAAGGAGGGGAGCGCGGTCAGGACCGCGGTGGTGAGCGTCAATCTGCTGCCCGGGTCGAGAGTGTGCAGCCGCCACCGCGGAATTCGCCCAGAAACTCTCTCAGCTAGGAAATCGAGGGCGTTGGCGGGGAGCTTGTGATCAGAGAGGGGTAGGCCGAGATAAGTTTGCGGGAACGATGACACAGGGCAGCCAAGGACCGCGGCTAGCGCAGCAGCTTCAGCGGGAGGGACACAAATGGGCACAAACGTACTCTTATGGTAGTTTATGGTTAGCCCAGTCGCGGCAGAGAACACGTCGAGCGCCACCTTGAGCATGGAAACTTGTGAGGGATCTGCGCGGATCAAGATCAGAGTGTCGTCGGCGTACTGGATCACAGGGCAGGGGAGATCATCAACCAACGGGTGCAGCAACCCGGAGGCACCATCGCCAAGCGTGATGAGCTGTCGCAGAAGTCCAGCCACGATCAAGAACAGGTATGGTGACAGCGGATCCCCCTGACGGAGCCCGTTCTTGCACTCAATCCACCCACCCGGGACGCCATTGAGGAGGACGGCAGCTTTCCCGGTGCGCAGGATCGTGCTAACCCAGGAGCGAAAAAGCGGCAAAGCATAGGTAAGTGAACGAGTAATGAACGCTCGGCTTGGGTCAATCAACAATGCAAAGGGATCCCATCCCACCCCCTTCATCGCTTGACACCCTCTACCAAGTGAAGCAGTGAACGAAATTAGCTAGGCAGTCAATCACAAAGCATGATCAAATCATGACAATTCAGAGATATGCTTCTTTGTGACCATACGGATCAAAACCAGAATACTGCAGAATACGATTTTCCCAAACTGGGGAGAGTAATAACAACACAAAACATTGCATGATTGCATCCCTGATATCACAATTCAGAGATGGGCTGCTGCAATTCGATTGTCCACACAGATAGATGCAGGGTAACCATTACATAAGGTTTACTCGGAATCAAGCTAGCCACGGCCGTTCAGAAATTAAACTAGCTACGGAGTAGATAACAGCAGAGATTTATATAACTGAACTGAACTGAATCATACGGTTGCAGACTCTTAAAAAGCATAGGTAAATGAGTTTCGTCTTAGATGAACAACGGAAGGGATCCCACCCCCTTCATCGCTTCACAGCCTCTATCGATCAGGTGAATCAGTCATCTGATGATGGGTAGGGTCCGTCCTGCGATGCAGTGAACAAAAATGAATCGGATGTTGATTCGATTCAAGATCAGTTGATGCAACAATAGTCTGTAGAAATACGTACCTCGGAGATGTAGACGACGCTGTCGGTGAATTCGGAGAGGCTGGCGGCTTCCTTGGGGTCCATGAACCTGGAGAGGACGGCGACGGCGAGGTCGAGGTGCTTGACGGCGAGGCTCACGACGGTGCAGGCGCGGTCGAGGTAGTCGCGCGCCTTGTCAAGGTCCACGGCGCTGCTCTTGGGCGCCGCCGGCTGAGGGGGCTCGCCGGTGGCGGCCGGAGCCGGGTCCGAGAGGTCGGCCTTGGCGAGGTGCTCGGTGACGGCGGCGACCGGTTCGTCCTCGTCCTCCTCGCTGCTGTCGTCGGAGGACTCGACGGGGACGAGGGTCGGGTAGACGCCGACGAGTTGCTCGATGCAGCGCGGGAGGTGGTGCTCCTGGGGCAGCTTGACGGCGTAGAAGGCGGCCTCGACGCGGGAGAAGGCCTCGGCCTGGGTGGTGGGGCGTGCAGGGAGGCGCTGCGCGAGGAGCGCGTCGTAGAGCTGCTCGTTGGGCATGATGCCGAACGCGGGGTTGAGGGCGAATCGGGCGCCGTTCCGGGCGGCCAGCTCGAGGCAGGTGTGGATGGAGCGCGCGCCATACTCGATGCCGATGAAGTAGACCTTGAAGATGTCGGAGGCGAGCTTCTTGATCCTGTCGGCGTCGTCGTCGCCGGGGCGGAGCTGTTGTAGCCGGCGCCTGAGCTGCAGGAGGCGGTCGCGCTGGGGACGGAGGTTCTTCTGGGCGTTCATGGCCTGCATGAGGACGCTATCTAGCTCCTTCTTGCTCACCTGTCCAGCCATGGCCGCAGCTTCTTCTCTCTCGCCGAGTTGAGTTCAGGGCAGAAGGAAAAGAAGACAAGAAGAGATTCGAGGGAGGAAAGCAAAATGGAACTGGAGACGAGAGGAGAGGTGGCGTGTTCCCAATGGTGCAGGGAGCACCATGTAAAAGCTGCTGGCTTTGCAGTTGATAGGCTCTGCACTCTGCAGCCTGATCCCTGAACCCACTGCCGCAGCCTTTCCTCCCTCTTGACCGGGGTGGTACGTTGTCACTACAAGACAATTCTACTTTTGCAATTTGAAAATGGTACAATTTTTTTAATAAGTGGGTACATAAACTGCCTTGGAAAATAATTGTTGCAAGAGACAGGAATTTGCTTGCTCCTTCTTGGAAAACTGCAATTTTCAACTAGTTTTTATCTTTGTCACGAATCAATTTTCACGAGGACGCTTAAAATGAATTACTTAGTATAGACACCAAAGCATACTTGCCACCCCCTCCCCCCTTAACGCAAGAACTTCTTTGGGAAATGCTCTAGTCCACCCGATGGATCAAGCGTCTTTGTTCGCCCACCGTGAGCAAGCGGGTTCGTGCTTGTGGCTATGGTGACGTAGAGGAGAAATGGGCGACGGCGGCGCGCCGACAAGGTGACGATGCCATCGTCGCAGATGATAGTACTGGTCGGGAGAGTAAATTTGACTAGCGCCAAAAAAACATAGGATGATATAGGGCACCTATCCTCTGACCGCAAATTTAGTGACTATGCTAGGATTGCCTTTTATTAGTTGTAGCAATATTTGTAGAGGAGTGGAAAAGCTGTCGAATCTGCTAGAGTTGCCCATATAGGGTAAGCTGGTGCATCCATGATTCAAAAATGAAGAAGGGAACTGATTAACTAGCCGTCAGTTAGTATCGAGGCTGAGGAGAAGAGTTCAGCCATGACCGATAGAGCTCGGGTTGGATAGAGAAAGGGAAAGGCAGAAGCGACTGGAGTGAAGGAAACTATAGGTAGGCAGAGAACGAACAAAGGCAAGATACTACGTTTTAGTCTGTAGTCGGCCAATGAGGTCGGTAGTTAAGGGGGAGCACCTTAAAATAAAAAAAAGATCATTCCAATGGAACGAAGATATACTTTATCAAGGAAGTCCAAGTTCAGTCGAAGCCCGGGCAACCATGGCGATAGGTGGGTCTATCTCATGGGATGTGGTGAATATTTTTCCATGAATATTTTTTCCTGGGTGGATGAATATCTCCATTTTACATACTTAAAAATCTTTTAAACCGGCTTACGAAAAATTGAGTCGGGACCAAGGGTGAAAGAACAGAAGGATTGGATTCATTTTTATTTAGGCCTTGTTGGCAAAACGGTGTTGTGAAATTTTCTTTGAAATACCTGAGGATACTGTACATCACCTTCAAATTCAAATGAGAAAAACCTGATAGTTTTGAACCGCTTTATGACGAGAGCAATTTGCCTTGCAGCGCAGTGTTGGCAGCGCACGGTCAAATGGAGTCAAAAGGTTGCTTGGTGGGCCCACCCTGCTCCATCACATGCATAGGAGCTCTGTCTTGTAGCTCTGCTGCCAGTGGGCCCATCAGGATATTCTTGTTGCGACCTGTGTTAATCCATGGCGCCAGTAGTCAAACGGCACGTGTGTCTTCCCGGTTGCTCTCGCATCGGATCCCCTGCTCCATTTTTTTTTTTTTTTTGAACATCCTGCTCCATTAAACCTCCATTGCAAACAACACCCGGCAGAAGCGCAAGACAACAAGACGCTGCGGCCGCCATGAAGGGACGGGTGCCCAAGACGGAGCTAGGCGGCATCCTCGTGCAGGCCAAGTGCGCCGCCAAGAACATCCGTGCCCAGCGCGAACGCCTCCTGCATTTCCAGCTCCAGCTCCAGCCGAACTCAGGCCACGCCGACGCGCCCAGGGAGGAGGTCGTCTCCGGCCTCATCGGCGTCTACTGCGAGGGCCTGGAGGCCGGCGCCCGCTACCTCGCCGCCTGCCTCGCCATGACGGCGAGCCGCCTTCCCTCCCGCTCGACTTCGCCCTCATCTCCGACGAGCAGCTCTTCCCCCGCCTCCTCGCGCTGCACCTGCCCCGACGCCCCGTCACCCAGGCCCAGGCATTCGCACGCCTCGAGGCCGCATTCTACACCGTCAGCCTCATCCTATGGTACTGCCTCACGCGCTGCATCCGGCACCTCGGCCACACCAAGTGCGCCACCGCTGACGACGACGACAGCGAGTCCTCGGTGGACGGCATGAGCTTGCCCGACACCACCGACGACGAGTTGCAGGACGGCGGCGAGATCAGCATGCTGGAGTCGGACAACAACGCGGACGCCGAGCACCTTGCCGAGATCAGCCTCTGCGCTCAGCATTCCACCGCCACAGACGCAGAGCCCTCTCAGGACGGACCTAGTCACCGCCGCCGCCGAGCACCTCGCCAAGATCAGCCTCTCCGACCCGGTGGCCACCGCCAACGATGACCTCGCCAAGATCAACCTCTCGGACCCGGACGCCGCCGCCACCGAAGACCTCGCCAAGATCGGCCTCTCCGACCCACACGCCGCCGCCACCGACGAGACACCGCAGGCAGCGATCATCGACATGGACCAGGCTCGCACCTACCTCGACCGCGCGTGCACCCTGGCGGACCTCGCCATGAAGCACGTCGATCTCGCCGTCACCGCCATTTCCAGCTGCCTCGACCCAGCGGAGGTCGCCAAAATCTCCGACTTCGCCGACTGTTTCCCATATACCAAGTAGCTAGTAGACGGGAGCAGGAAACGTGTGAACATCAAAGAAGCTTGTTTTGTTCACTGATTCACCTGGTCGAGGCTGTCAAACGATGTAGGAGGTTTGATCTCTTGCATTGTGGATTGAAGCCGAATTAATCTGCTAGCTCTCCCCAGTCCTGAATTAGTTTATCTATGCTTTCTAGTCCTGAATTACTCCTTCAATTTCCGGACTGCCGTGGTAGTCATCCTAGAATTGTTAGGTGTACTGTAGTGTAATGCAATACAGTATCTGCATCTTATGTGTGGAGTGTGGACAATCGAGTCGAATTGCCGAAGGGCAATGTCAAAATTTGCTCTGTTCTAATTAATCATATTCTGCGGCGCCATTTGTTCCGATCCACATAGCTGTCGACATTAATCGTGTGTGCGTCCCAGGTTTTTTTTTTTTTTTTGAGGTGTAAGGTGGTCGTATCCACCACCCGAATAGATAGAAAGAGTTGACCCAGTTTATAAGGAAAACCAGGTCCAAAAACCATACAAACTGTACAAAAGAATGACACAGACGAGACGACTCGCCGCCCACATAACGCAAGTCGAACAAACGCCACAAAACACACCACCAGCTCCGGGGCCGTCGCCCCGGCGTAACAACCAGATCAACCTTCGCATTGCCCGAAGGTGATCCAGTCATGGTCGACGAACCCTCTGCCCACGCAGTTTTCATCCAGGTTGCCACCAAAACCACCATGTACCGGGGCCGCCGCCCCGGAGTAGCAACCAGATCGACCTTCGCATTGCCCGAAGATAATCCAGTCAGGTCGACGAACCCTCTGCCCGCGCAGTTTTCATCCAGGTCGCCACCCAGACCCCCGCTAGACAACGGCTCTGCCTCATAGAACCGTCGTAGCGTGGGAGACCGAGACCGCCGTCTCGGCTTACTGCCGCCGCCCCGGTCATGCGCTCCCCTGACAACAGAACCGCCCTTCCCGAGCGCCGCGAACCCATCACACCGTGAGAGCTAAGAACCTCCAAAGTGGCGCCTCCAACAAGGAAACGACGTGTCCGTCGTCGCCGCCCGCTCCCGATGGAGCTTAGGCTTTCACCCCGAACTCTTAGCACCACCCACGTCGGGCGGGAACGAGCACTCCACAGCGACGCCCCCCAAGAGGGAAAACGACGCCCAAAAGCGCCGCCGTCGCCGGCTCCAACCAAGTCAGAGCAAGGCTTTCGCCCGGAGGTCGTCCCGACCGCAAAGTGAGGGAGCGACGCCACTCGTAGTGCTGCCCTGCCGTCATCCACCAAGCTAGACCACCGGCCATGGCGGCCACGGCGCCCATTGCCGCAACATCCATGCCGAACCGCACCAGTCCTCGATCCGGGGCCGCCGTCCCGGCGTCCGCGCCGCCCGAGCGCCGGAGCACGTCGGCAGGAGAGGCCCTCCTGCGTCGACGCCGGAACCTCCACCTCCGCCACTGCGCCCACCGTGATGCACACCACCACGCCCTGACCTCCTCCACGCGCGGGCGACCTGCCAGCAGCGCCTCAACGGCAGGCCGCGCCGCCGCTCACTTCTGCCACGCCGCCGCGACGGCCCGTTGCAAGCCCAGAAGGGGCCCGCCCGCAGCAAACCTCTGGCAGCGCGGGTGCCGCGCTCCTTCCTCGCTGTAGCTCGAAAAGCTGCACCAGAGCGCCCCAGCCTGGGCCCGACGAGCCCAGAGCAGGCCCGCCAAGCCCATCGGGCGCTCAGCTCCTCCAACGACGGCGCCGCAGCCGCCCGACACCGCCGCCCACGGCCATAGCACTATCCTTTCCCTCCGCGCGAGCCCGCCGGCTCGCCGTCCTCTGCCCCGACCGCCGCCGCCCCCACGGGCCGGTCAAACCCCCAGCCGAGAACCACGGACCGCCCCTCCGACCACCGTTTTTGGCAGCGGAGGGGTGCCGCCACCGCCGCGGAGGCGCGGACGAGGCCACCGACGGCAGCGGCAAGGAGGCTCCGGCGGAGAGGGGCTTGTGGCGCCGGATTGGTGCCCCTGGCGCCGCCTGGGGGGACGGCGCGAGGGGAGCGAGAAGTGTTCCTTGTATTCTCCTCCGTCCCAGGTTTGTTGATCACTAGACTCCTGACTGCTTTGTTTGCTTGTCTAAATCACTGGCAAGCTGTTGCATCGAAGCAATATGCTGTATCAATCTGAAAATCTTCAGAAAAGACATACAGAGATAAGCCACAACACAAGCTGAAAGCACTTCTTTTGGCAAACATACAGAACGCACAAGGCTGATTTACACATATACTGCACAGTCCACGTAGATTTAGCATATACACTTATTCTAATACAAAAAAGTATCATAAGGGCCAAATTACGATTAATCTTTCAGATAACTTTACTGATTATGCAGAGCAAGCGAAGGGACGCTGCCGGTACTGGAATACAGCTCAGCTCAGTTTTAGCGACAACTTTACCTGACAACTTACTGATTTGTTGTTTATTTAAAACAGTTCTGAGGTTGTATTCTATAAAATTATCAAAGCGGCCAAATCGAACCGATACCCATGTAGAGCTAAAGTTGGAGACGGATCGGATGCGGATTGGATAGTACTCTTCCCACATCTGTTTTCACATTTCCAAAACGCATACGAATACAAATATGAATGTTGTCGGATACGAAAGCGGAACGGATGTTACTCGAATACGAACGCAGATCGAATGTTTTCTCAATTTGATATGGAAACGAATATAACGAAATGATAAAGTTGTTTCTCATAACTAGTTAACTATAGAACGGCACAATGATAAATATAGCTATATAATACACAATAGTTTAAATTTAAATAACAGAGAAATATATTTAACCACTTTCTTACTCTTTAGGTTGGTTAATTGACATATCCTACTAGAATTACGAAAATTGGCTAACCTAATTTTTTTCGGATACGGATTTAGCCATATCCATATCCATATTTGCTTCAAAATTCAATACCATATTTGTATTCATATTTGTAAAACCGAATCCAGATATTAACCATTTCCATTTCTATTTCATTCGGATTTGGATATTTATCACTTTTATTTTCAATTTCTTGAATACGAATGTCGGATAATTCGAATAATCCGCTACCAATTCCCACCCCCAGTGCAGTGAAAAGAGACACCAAACAGCCATGAGTGAAATTATTGTGTCCAAAGCTACCAGCAAGAATCCTACGCTAATCGAGTACTAATGCATTTTGATATGGATTATAGATTCTTGGACCAAATCCGGGGGGATAAAGATCACACGTGCAAATGTGAGATGGTGGTGGATTTGGCTAGAAACTATACAATCAGGATGAGGGTGAGAAATTCAATAGAATTTTTGTTAGATCTTTGCTGAAAATATAAGATGGAAAGAAAGTGCAGATCGAGGAGAAAGAATATGAAAACACTTAAAAATGACTAAGATCATCCAAAGAGCGAGCAATGGAAAATTTTATGAACATTGAGGTGTGCCAGCCAAATATATTCGGCAATGCCACAACTGTATCCACTAATACCTGCCAAATGAAGCCAAAATGGGCATATATCTCACTCATCTTATATGATAGACTTGTATTTTGAGTGAAAGTAATACACACAAAAAGTTGAAAACAAACACAAACCTTAATAGTTCTACTTTCACTAATTGGTTGTGAAATAACAAGTTTGTTTGTGAACATTCAAACTATATTAAAACAAGCTCGACCGAAGTAGATTGGTTACCTTGATCTAGATATTTATCTCTAGTTTATGCAAATAATTAAGTACAATTTGCATTTTTCAAAAGCTAAGAAAAATAATACATGGAATGTAAGCCTTAATAAAATCTTATGGGCATAATATATGCAAGTAACAACTAGCATAAGCGTCTAATAAAATTTATCCAACTACAAGCATCAGGCCACACAAGTAACATTCTCAAACATATGTTGCTAGACACAATATCACTTTCTTTTCAAATATCCATCTAGTACATTTAAATTTCAAAAAATAAATCACCTTATTTTACTGGCATATTTCTATTTTGCGAAATACAGTACAGACGCAGACGCTCACATACACGTGCATACACTCACCCTACCTCTATGAGCACCTCCGAGGGGCTGAGCCGGCGGATCAGGTCTTGAGATATAAGAAGTCACACAGACGCCTCGCTGTCGACGGAAACGTCGTCTCCCACTAAACAATATTCAGCATAAATGAAAAACACCATCCCAAATCTGAGTTTGAATTCTGATAGATTGGTGGTACAACCACGTTGTAACCATCCAACCACAGGTTGGTCCTCTATTTACTAGCATCTTGGGAAGCAGTCTTTGTGGTTGTCTAGATTAGGAGATATCATAAACATGTTTTAGAAAAAATAGATTTAGTTGATTTTTCTGTTACGCTTGACTTTGTTCAACTATTCATTTGGATGAGAAGAAAACGGGATCGTGCACCGGATATACCCAATACGGGATTGTACAAAAATGTTCAATGGTGGTTTTACCCAAAAGTCGGATTTTTTTAGCAACCAAGTTTTGCATGTCCCTGAGTTAGTTAAACTAACAAAACATGGTTTTAGTTTTTAGTTATATGAAAGTGTTTAAGAAAATTTGTTCTTGCAAATACTCTGTTTCCAAACAAGTTTTTGTCTTGTACACCATGGCAGTCCGTGAGCACGGTCAAAAGGTGGCAACGGCGAGGCGGTCAAAAGGTGGGCGCAGCCTGAAGTTTCTTGTCGCGGCTCGTGTTCTTTGCTGCCACCTGCCATTCCTCACAAGGCAGAAGCGCAAGAGCTCTCCCAATCTTGCCACGCTCTCGGCTGCTCCCCTGACCCAGTCCAGAGAAGGAAGAAGAAACTCCGGCGGCCATGAAGGGACCGGTGGCCAAGAAGGAGGACCTCGGGACCGTCCTCCTGCAGGCCAAGTGCGCCGCCAAGACCATCCGAGCCCAGCGCGACCGTCTCCTGCAGTTCCAGCTCCAGCTACAGCCGCAGCAGCAGAGCCCAGGCGACGCGCCGGTGCCTGCTCGGCTCAGCACGGAGGAGCTCGGCTCCCGCATCGTCGGCGCCGCCTACCTTATCGAGATCGGCGCCAAGAGCCTCGGCATCTGCCTCGACATCGCGGCCAGGAACGGCGTGCCCTCCTCGCTCCCCCGCGCCCTCGCCGCGCTCGAAGAGGACAAGCTGTTCGACAGGCTGCTCGCGCTGCGTCTCCCGCGCCGCCCGGTCACTCATGCCCACGCCTTCGCCCGCGTCGAGGCCGCCGTCTACGCCATCTACGCCGTCATGCTCAACCTCCAGCGCTGCATCGAGCTCCTCAGCAACATCACCCATCCGGCGTCGGACGAGTCCACCCAGGACAGCCTCGTTGTCGCAGCCACCGAGCACCTCGCCAAGATCGGCCTCTCGGACCCGGACGCCGCCGCGACCGAGTCCTCGCAGGAGGACAGCAGCAACATCGGCCTCTCGGCCCCAGCAGCCGCCGCCACCGGCGAGCCCCTGTCGCAGGAGGAGACCACCGGCAGCATGGACCTGGACCAGGCGCGCATCTGCCTCGACCGCGCGTGCACACTCATGAGCCTGGCCGTGAAGCACGTCGACATCGCCGTCACCGCCATCTCCAGCTGCGTCGACCCCAAGGACGTCGCCAGAATCTCCGACGGCGCCGACTTTCTCGCAATCGTCTAACTTTGGTGCGTACTTCCTTGCTGCCACCAGATCCATTCATCTAGTCACTAGTCAGGCAGGAGGCAGAGTGAGTGCAAGCGCATCCATAGAAGTAGCTAGTTTTTGCCCAATGGTTTCAGGCTGGTCGAGGCTGTCAACAAGCGATCAACGGGGTAAGATGAGATAATCATGAGATCCCTTGTGTTGTTGATTGACGACGAATCGAAGGAGCTATTTTTCATTTATGCTTTGGAGTTTGGACTGTATGCAACCTTAGATTGTTCTGCGGCTCTCTCTCCTTCAATTTCTGTACGGCTGTCGTGGCAATGTACTTGTGGACGATCGAATCGAGTTTCAGCAGTCGCATGTCGAAATTTGGATAATTTGGAGGTGCTATGTTTTAATTTTAATTAATCATGTTCCGTGACGCCATTTGTTCTGATCATCGATCACTAGACTGATTGACTCTAAGTCCTAACAGAGGTGTTTGTTTCTTTTGCCAAGACAATGCCAAGCTGAGTTTCAGTTCGTGGAGGCAATATGTTATTTGAATCGAAAATCTTCAGAGAATACATGCATATGTCCGCCACATGCCACGGCACACACTGAACGCATATTACAGCCTGATTTGTAAGTACTCCACATAGGTTCAGTTTCATTTGCATATAATCGACTAGAGAACCAGATCATAAGGATTAATTTACATTTAATATTTCATAGATAGTAGATACACGCCCACGACACTAAGGGAGGACGAACCTAAAGGCAAAGGCAAGGGCGGGTCACTCCTTCCTCCCTAATCTTTATCCCCGGTGTATCCCCTTCCTCTCCTACTAGATCCTTGTACCCAGAACTACCCCAAATCCAGAAATGAGAAATCCTTCCTTAGTAGTGCAATATCAAGTGGGATCGTAACAAACTAATATCAGGGCCATCTCCACACCTCCTTTCCACCAAGATCAGACCTCAACCACAACTTGTTTTCCAAAATGCTGACCCGCAAATTTGCAAGGTGTTCTTCACTTCAAGATGACCGACGTGCGCCGTCTAGTGACTATGGAGGTGTTTTCGCCAAGTTTTTCATCGACGTGGTGCGTGCTAGCTAGTAACACTTTAAAAAAATCCATACAACTTGGTAATAGTTTTCTTGAAGTAACATACTAATATTAATCAATGTTTAAAATAGCCGGCTATATCCCCGCTATAGCTGTTTGAGCATGTTGTCGCTAAATGATTCAGTGTACAATTCCGCCATAGTCTCATCTAGCTCCGCTATATCTGTTTTCGAGAGTTGCCGCTATTTGCAATAACCAACTATTTAAAATATTGATCCTAACATAGAACTACATCTACGGAAATCTCTTATGGCCAGACATTGCGTGTAATCTAGGGCAGCTAGTCCCTCACTTGATTGACAAAAAACATGATGAGCGATATTTGTTAAGAAGGTGTCCTATCTCCAATCACCCCACGACAACGCGAGCGGTGGTATCCCTATGGCTGTCATGACGCGGCGAGCTCCCTTATGGCGGTCCGACACGTTAGATCTCTTCCGAGTGGTCGTTGCTAGAGCCTTCGAGGCGAGCTGCCGCGTGGAGGACGCTCCAAGTTCTAGGTCGTTGGCAGCTGGACAAACCCTTGGTCGTCATAAACAACACAACAAGCTCTCGGTCTCTGTCAAAAGTGTAGACGACTCTTGATCTAGAATAGTTTTCATTATCTGCAAACAATTATCGCGATGAGTTTTCATCTTCTTAACTTTTCAAAGCAGTAAGATTGCTGAGATGGCTTCCACGTTAGTCTGTAACTTTTTCGTTGGTGTAGCATTATTGTCTTTTTTTATTACATGCGCCATGTTTTAGTTTTATCCGGGGTGCCACATCGCTTAGGATATAACTTCGATACTGGTTTAAATAGTGCACTTCATCAGTCCGCTAAAGTACGGGGAAAATATGTGTTGTACCATGGAAAAAACGTGCTTTAATGGGCCAGACCCAACGAAACGATTCTCGGGCGGGAATTGCCCGAGCGGCACGAACAAGTACCCCCCACACCCCCCCCCCCCCCCCTCGGTCGGAGGAGGCTTCGTTCTCGTGTGTGTAGCAACCCAACCCAAACAGAGAAATTCGAACCAACCCAAAATCTTAGGACCGACCAGGGGAATAGTCACACATTGCTTAGCATATAACTTCTATATTTTCTTTTTTGAATTGCACAACTATTATAATGGTTTAAATAGTGCACTTCATCGGTCCACTAAAGTATGGGAAAAAAAACGTGTGGTACCGAGGGGAAGACTATGTTTTGACTGGGCCAAGCCCTGTCTAAGTAGTATCGTCGTTAGGTGTGGGGAAGTTAACGGGCCAGACCCAACAAAACGATTCTCCCGTCCCGAGCGGCACGGAGGTCGGAGGAGGCTGGGCTCGGTGTTCCGCCTCTGTGTTTCCAGTAGGGGTGTAAACGGATAGGATAATTTCCGTTCCGAACCCGACGCCGAACCCGATTTAACAGCATCCGCATCCGGTTTTATGACATCCGTCGGATTCGGATTCGGATTCGGATTTGAAGCCTCGGATTCGGAGCAGGATATGGTACTCAATATGTGCACCGGATTCGGAGTATCCGGATGAGCGAACGGATTATCCGACCGAATAAAATCGGATTTTATCCGGACTTCACATTTTGCGCAGGCCAAGCCCAACAAACAACCACCGAAGAAGGCCCGCAGCCCAAGCTACCAGCGGATCGATCTAAACTAGTTGTGCGAGACGACTAACAACTCCCCGACCCCGAGACATCGACCGCACCGCCGCCATCCGGGATCCCTCCGCCGCTGCGCGCAACGCCGCCGCCCTACTGAGTGCCTCCGTCCTGACTCCTGACGCTCGCTGCTTCTGATCCTCGCACGTGAGTACACTTGAGCACTTCTCCTTTGCCTCCTTTTCTTCACGTTCTTATCCAGCCTGCCATGCTAGTGAATAATTGATGCATCTGTGTGTGCGTGTGACTTTGTTTTCTGTCCATGGCTAATTATAGGCATTGCTTGATCAGATTTGCTATGTAATTGATAGGGGAGCAGGTCACAGATTTGCTATGTAATTGATATATATATATTAATTACATATATTTCAGTGCCCTTCGTGTTTATTTCCTAATACTATGCTGCCATTTAAACAAACTTTTGTATTTTCAGAAAATGGCTGGGAAAAGAGCTTCAAGTGGAAGTGGTAGCGCAAGTGTGGCTTCCTCGTCAGCAGCTACAAGTCCTATGCCACCACCATCTGTAGCAACATCAACAGAGGGAAGTACCGTTGCACCTGAGATTATTGATGTTGATGCGGTGAAAGATAAACCTGCAGCAAGTAAGAGGCAAAAGAAGACTACATCTGAAGCTTGGGATCACTTCACAAGGTTCGAGAAGATAGAGATGGTAAAGGGTGTTGAGGTTAAAGAAGAATGGGCCAAGTGCAACTATTGCTCATATTCAGCTGCACGTAATAGTAAGAATGGAACTTCAGTGTTTTTGAGCCATATAAAGATGCATGGTACGAAGTCAGGTCAACAGTTGCTGAAAGTCGAGAAGAAAGGTGCTGAACCTGCAACCTTGGGTACTTTTAAGTATGATCAAGAGGTTTCCTTGAAGAAATTCTATATGGCTATTATCATGCATGAGTATCCATTTAGTATAGTACAACATCATTACTTTAGAGAGTTCATCCATTCTTTACGGCCTAGCTTTCCGTTAAGATGTCGCAATACTGCCAGGGAGGCAATAAAGGGCATATTTGATGAAGAGTGGAAAAAATTATATGAGTACTTTAAAACTGTTAAGTGCCGGTTTAGTGCTACAATGGATATGTGGACGTCAAATCAGAATAAAGGATATATGTGTGTCACTGTCCATTGGATTGATGATAATTGGAGTATACAAAAAAGGATAATTAAGTTCATGAATGTAGAAGGGCGGCACACCGGTTCCAACATGGCTAATGAATTGATGAGTTCCTTAATTAGGTGGTTCATTGAGAAGAAAATGTTTTCTCTCTCGTTGGACAATGCAGCCTCCAATGAAGTGTGTGTCAATGATGTTGTCAAACAATTGAAAAAGCATGGTCCCTTAGTATGTGATGGTTCATTGTTTCATGTGAGATGTGCCAATCACATCTTAAATCTGGTTGCTAGAGATGGTCTTGCTCAAATCTCTAGTGCTGTTTCAAATATTAGGACATTTGTGTTGGCACTGAAGGCCTCTCCTCCGCTGTTTGAGGATTTCAACAAATGTGCACTTGAATGTGATTTGAAAAAATCATTGGGCCTAGCATTGGATTGTCAGACTAGGTGGAATTCAACATTCAAAATGTTGAAGGAAGCTTTGTACTATAGAAGAGCTTTTCAGAGGCTTTATGAGCTTGATAGGAAAAGGTTTGAGAAATTTGTGCCATCGGCAGATGATTGGGATAATGCATTTCAGCTTTGCAAATGCTTGAAGAAGTTTGATGATCTTACTGAGCTCTTCTCAGGTAATTTATACCCTACAGCGAATCTGTTCTATAAAGGGTTTTGTGAGGCTAAAATGTTGATTACAGAGTGGTGTACTAGTAGAAATGACATTATTAAGAAGATGGCATGCTCAATGAACACTAAGTTCAATAAATATTGGGAGAAGTCAAATATTGCTCTTGCTGTGGCGTTTTTTCTTGACCCTAGATACAAGAAAAATGGTGTAGAACATTATATGAAAAAAGTTTATGGTGAACTTATGTACCATGCTAAAGTAGAGGAGCTCATGATTGCTGTGAAGAAGATGTATGCATCATATGAACCAGCACGTACTGCTTCTCAAACTACTTCTAGTGCTAATGTTCAAGCAAATGATCTGTTGGAGGAAGAGGAGAAAGACGAATACTATGAGAGTTTGCATGGAAATGGGATCGAGGAAGATGGCGGCGTCATTGAATCTGACTTGGATAAGTACATGGCTGAGCCACCACCAAAGCTTCCTAAAGCTGCTTTTGATAAACTTGATATCTTATCGTGGTGGAAAACGAATCAAGAAGTATACCCTGTTCTATCTATGCTTGCTCGTGATGTGTTGGCCATTCAAGTCTCCACGGTTGCTTCGGAATCGGCCTTTAGTGCGGGTGGTCGTGTTATCGATCCATACCGTAGTCGTCTTGACCCTGAGATTGTGGAGGCATTGATCTGCACAAAAGATTGGGTTGCTGCTACTACAAGAGGTGATTTGTTAATTGTTATTCAATATTGTAGCTGTACAAAACTCTAACATAACTATGTGTATGTCTTTCAGATAATAAGAAGGTTGGCTCTATCCTGAATGATCTAAATCTTGTTGAAACACTAGTTGCTAATATGAATCTTGAGGATCTGCTTGAGGACAAGGTATTATATCTTGCACAAAGCTATAATCATGATCTTCTTTCTCACCGGTGTATATTTCATTTTTCGTACCACAAATTGTAGACCAAACAATCGACCATTGGTGATTCTGGATCTTATGATGATGGAGTGGCGCATGGTAATGGTGAAGGAGAAGGCGGACCCTACGATGATGCAGCAACGTCCTTTTGTTCCTGAATGTCGTGTGTAGTTCGCTGTAGCTAAATTTGGTAGTAGTATTTTGTGATGTTGCAAAACCGATGGATGTATTTGTGCGTTGGTGCCAAACTGAATATTATAGGTGTGATCGTGTGAAGTACTGAAGTGTGATGGTTGTAGCCGCTGAATTCTTATGTGTCTGTCAGTACGCTCGTTACTGCATTTTGCCAAACTTATTTTTAATGTGCGCTGCATTTCACCAACTGAAGTTTGAAGTGGACGTACTACTGTCACGTTGCTAAGCTGAAGTTATGCCAAACTGAACTTTAATGTGCGCTCTAGACGTAGTAATGTTGCCGCTTCTGAACAATATTGACAAGCTGAAGTGTTTGTTTCGCTGTTGCGACAGTTCTTAAAATAAAAACCTGAACAATATAATGTTTAATCTGAACAAAACTATAGGAAATGGAAAGTATCTTTTTAAAATTAACCTTTTGATTTTAATTCAATATTTACCTGAACCTGAAGAAAGTCCAGCTTATAATATCTAATAATATACCCTAAGTTTTAATTTTTAACAATATTAACCTATTAAATCATTTTTCTATCAAATAATTCCAAAAAAGGAAAATTAACATGTTTTACATAACTTTTTGATTTCAATTAATTATTATTATCATGAATGATGAGGAAAGTCCTAGTTGGAAGATGTAAATCAAAAAAGATAACAGTTTCTTACAGAAATTGGATTGGATGTGTCGAAGGAGGAGGTTTCCACTCAATGTTTAGAAAATTCCAGTGGAATAGTCTAACTTTTGAGCAATGTACTATTTTGAATTCTTGTATTGACTTGTCCTATTTATACCAAGATTATATATACCAATATTATGTCTCCATGCAAAAAGTTTTAATTTTTAACAATATTAACCTACTAAATAATTTTTCTATCAAATAATTCCAAAAAATGGCAAATTAACATGTTTTACATAACTTTTTGATTTTAATTCATTATTATTATAATGAATGATGATGAAAGTCCTAGTTGGAATATGTAAATCAAAAAAGATAACAGTTTCTTACAGAAATTGGATTGGATGTGTCGAAGGAGGAGGTTTCCACTCAATGTTTAGAAAATTCCAGTGGAATAGTCTAACTTTTGAGCAATGTACTATTTTGAATTCTTGTATTGACTTGTCCTATTTATACCAAGATTACATATACCAATATTATGTCTCCATGCAATATGTTTTATTTTTTAACAATATTTACCTATTAAATCATTTTTCTATCAAATAATTCCAAAAAAGGCAAATTAACATGTTTTACATAACTTTTTGATTTTAATTAATTTTTTATTATTATGAATGATGAGAAAAGTCCTAGATGGAATATATAAATAAATAAATATAACCATTTCTTACAGAAATTGGATTGGATGCGTTGACGGAGGAGGTTTCGACTCAATTCTTAGAAAATTCAAGTGGAATAGTCTTTTTTTAGCATTGTACTATTTTGAATTCTTGTATTGAATTATCCTATTTATAACTAGATTATATACCAATATTCTGTCTCCGTGCAATAAGTTTTGATTTTATAACAATATTTATGAGTTAAATCATTTTTGTATCAAATATTTCCAGAAAATGGCAAATTTATCATCTTCCATAATAGTTTTTGTTTTTTTAGTTCATTATTGTTCTTCTAAAATGCTAAAGAAAGCCCTAGTTACAAGATGAAATCATAAGAGGCTGTACTATTAAATATTAAATCATTTTTATGGTGGAATTGAATGAAATCTACAAAGTCAGGTTTTGCCTATTTGACAGTACATATCAAGTAAAGTTCTACTTATATCGTGAAATAGTTGTTAGCTTGTTGGTTTGCTGCGCCTGGCAAATTGTTCGATTGGTCCGCAGCCTCGACTCTGGTTCGATTTCTTGCTGGAGCATTTTTCATTATTTTTTCCATCTTTTTTAGGTCATGGACGTGCAAAGCCCAGTTGTGCGACGATGCAGCCCAGTACAAACAGTATAAAAAGAATCTGCCGTAGCCTCATCTTGTAAGTTTAACCCTAGAAATACACAGCCGCCGGCGGCCAGCATATCTCTCCCAGACTCCCAGTCCTATACGCCCATTGCGCACGGCAGAAATTTCTGAGACGATCAGACGAGGTGAGTACAGTACATGCAGCTTGAGCAATATAGACAATTTTTTCTCTTATTGTTTTGCCAGTTTGATCTGATTTTGGTTTGATCGCGTTGTTTGCTTTTGTTTCTACTTTCAAGATGGAGAACGAAAACGGAAATCAACCGCGTCGTGTCTCTCCAGTTTGGCAGCATTATACCCTGGTGGAGATGACTACTACAGAAAATGGCGTCGCTGCGGTAGAACGTTGCGCAAAATGCAACATGTGTAACTACAGATGTAGATTCGTCCCGCGGCATGGCACATCGGTGCTCTATGCGCATCTGAAACGTGAGCATAATCTGTGAGTAATCATCAACCACTAGTACTGTCATAGTGACTGCCATAGTGCCATGCAAATTTATAGGTTTCTTTACTGTACGTCCTTGTCTTCTATCCAAAGTGTATGGATACGATTGAACTTGTTTAATAAAGTCTGTCGATCTACCTATACATAAGTATTTATCCGCTTATTTTTATTTCCGACCCGATTCCGCTCCGGTTCCGAACCTAATCCGCCCCGATCAACATCCGCATTCGAATCCGCAACCGGTCACTATCCGCTCCGCTCCGAATCCGACCAAAAAATATGGTTAAGGATATGGTAAGAGCAAAATCCGATCCGATCCGATCCGTTTACACCCCTAGTTTCCAGTAAGGCAGCGCACGGTTAACCGAAAACCGAGAAACTGAACTGAAAAAACCGAAACCGAACCGAAATTGTGGTTATTTTGATTTCCGGTTAAGGTTACGGTTAGTAAAATAGCTAACCATATGCCTTGCGGTTAATACGGTTAATAACCAAAAACCGAATGGTTAACCAAAAAACCGAAATGGCTATTAACTTTTATTATTTTGCTACTTTTATTGACTTTTATTAACTTTACGGGTTACTTGTAGCATGTGATTTACTACTTGTATAGACTTTTATTAACTTTATGGGTTATTTGGTTACTTTGGATCATATGCCTATTAATTTTATATTCTATTCCGTTATTTTGTAATATATGGCCAAAAAAGAAATTGTCATTTTAAAATCCGCGTCAACTTAGGTTAATTTGGTTATTACCGAAACCGAACCGAAATTAAATGGTTATTACCGAAACCGAACCGTATTCTCGTACAAAACCGTATTCACCGAAGTATTGAAACCGTATAAATAAAAAAACCCGTATAAACCGACCCAAATTATTAACCGAATGCGCAACCGAGTTTCCAGCAACCCAACCCATACCGAGGCAAACCCAAACAGAGGAACTGGAGCGCCGGAATATCTAAAGCCGTGATTGCACGCTCGAATGCATGGACAAAATACTCCGAAAACTGTTAGTTTTGGAGTACACAACTAGTACACGGTGTGAAAAGAACTTGCACATGCTGAATCACCGAAAACTGTTCGCTTTCACACTGCAGGCTAACGCACGGCCGCTTGCCTTCCTCTAGCCTAAGCTTATAAATCCCTGCACCGTCTTCGCTTCCCAATCAGATCGTGCCCCTCTCTCTTTGGTTACTCCTGCCACAAACTTCACTCGTCTTCTGCTGCCTCGGGGACATGGGGACAACTACGGAGTGCGGCGACCGGCCGGCGATCGGCATCGACCTGGGGACGACCTATTCGTGCGTGGCTGTGTGGCGGCCGTTGCGCAACCGTGTTGAGGTCATTCCCAACGACCAGGGCAACCTCACCACGCCGTCCTGTGTCGCCTTCACTGACGCCTGGCGGCTCATCGGCGACGCTGCCGTGAACCAGGCCGCAAAGAATCCCGTCAACACCGTCTTCGGTGAGAACCAGGCATCATCATTTTGTCAGTGCAGGCTAGATATATACTCTTGTATGAATAACTGCTGGAGTGTTTATCTATTTTCGCTGCTTAAAACTT
This sequence comes from Poa pratensis, assembly GCA_947311845.1. Taxonomy (NCBI): domain Eukaryota; kingdom Viridiplantae; phylum Streptophyta; class Magnoliopsida; order Poales; family Poaceae; genus Poa; species Poa pratensis. Next base: position 27,948,736 of record CAMZMU010000106.1, on the reverse strand, counting down.
ATGTTATTCGGCTGCTAATTTCTTAGCCCGCTGTCGATCTCTGATATTTTTTGCCATCTTTTTTTGGTGATGAGGTTTTTTATTTTCTATGGGATTATTTGATTATTCTTTTGGCAAGAATTGCCTAGTTTAGTTTTGGAGGAAATAAATGTATATATTCAGTTTCTCTAAGCACAACTGACTGTTTATCTGATTTTGTGGAGTATTTTCCTAAGTAGAAGACCGTGCTCCAAAGCATACCCTTCCAACTATAATCATTTAGTGTTATACCATAGTTTATAGAGGAACTTTGGATAAAGTTTCAGAAAGTTGATTTGACATGACTAATCTTTTCATTTCACATGATGACTAATCCATAATGGATGCTCTTGCAGATGTGAAGCGACTTATTGGCCGGCACATCAGCGATGCGTCGGTGCAAGGAGATATCAAGACGTGGCCTTTCAAAGGAGATAATCGTTGTGCAGTACAAGGGCGAGGAGAAGAGGTTTGAGGCCGAGGAGGTCTCGGCGATGGTGCTCGCCAAGATGCGGGAGATAGCTGAAGCTTACCTCGGCATGGAGGTTTTGAACGCCGTCATTACTGTCCCGGTCTACTTCAACGACTCCCAACGCCAGGCCACTATGGATGCTGGTGCCATTGCCGGCCTCAACGTCAAGCGCATCATCAACCAGCCCTCCGCAGCCGCTCTGGCCTACGGTCTGGACAGGATCACTCACATCGATGAAGAGAAGACGGTGCTCATATTTGATCTTGGTGGTGGTACCTTGGATGTCTCGGTCATCAACATTGATCCTGGCGTCGACATTGATATGGGTATCTTTGAGGTCAAGGCCACCGCTGGTAACATCCATCTTGGTGGCGAGGATTTCAACAGCCAGATGGTGAAACACTTTGTGCGGGAGTTTCTGGTTAGATACAAGACGAAAGATATCAGGAGCAACCAGAGAGCGCTTCGACGACTGAGGACGGCCTGCGAGAGGGCCAAGAGGATGCTGTCCTCCGCTGCGCAGACTACTATTGAGATCGATTCACTCCACGACGGCATTGAATTCTCTGCGACCATCACCCGTGCCCGTTTTGAGGAGCTCAACAAGGACCTCTTCCGAGAGTGTATTGAGCACATCGAGAAGTGCCTCCGCGATGACAAGATGGACAAGTGTCAGATCAGCGACGTGGTTCTTGTGGGTGGCTCCACCAGAATCCCCAAAGTGCAGCAGCTGCTCCAGGATTTCTTCGACGGGAAGAAGCTCTGCAAGAGTATCAACCCCGACGAGGCTGTCGCGTATGGCGCTGCCGTCCAGGCTGCCCACCTCTTTGGCCAGGGCAAAGCGAAAGTGCGGGAGTTTCTCCTGCTCGACGTAACGCCGCTGTCGCTCGGGATAGAGACTGTCGGTGGTGTCATGAGTGAGCTCATCCACAGGAACACCACCATCCCTGTCAAGAGGGAGCGGATTTTCACCACCATCGCGGACAACCAGACGACCGTGCTCATCCAGGTGTTCGAGGGTGAAAGGGCACGTACCAAGGATAACAACCTCCTCGGCAAGTTCGAGTTATCGGGCATCCCCCGTGCGCCAAGGGGCGTGCCCAAGATCAACGTGACATTTGACATCGATTTGAACGGCGTCCTCGAGGCGTCTGCCGAGGACATGTCCACGGGAAGGGAAGAACAGAATCATTATCACCAATGACAAAGGGAGGCTGAGCACGGAGGAGATCGAGCGGATGGTGCAGGAGGCAGAGAAGTGCAAGTCAGCGGACAAGAAGCAAATGAAGAAAATAAAGGAGGAAAAATGGTTCCCGTGACGTCTTGAAACAGCACGTGCAATGTTCTTATGCAAACCTATAATGGTGCTGTTTTTTTAAGGTCCTCTATATAGTGGCTCTGTTTCTCTATAACTATATATGTTCAGTTGTAGTACTGGTCTGCAACTTATGCTTTGTTGGTTGAGTAAACTGGATGTTCTGAACATTGTTTTAAACTGCATCTTTGAGTCATTGCCGACGCGCGAGGCTATGGCAATGTTCTTCTCCAATCTCCATGCCGCCTACCTATTTTCGAGATTGATGGGGGATCTTGGATCCTCACCGCTTGTTGTATTACCTTGAACGTTAATATGTCCATGTGTGTTGCTATGAGTTGATAGAAAACTCTCCGACATTTTCGTTCCCTCTTAGCGCTAAATGTCCCACTCATGGTCTAAGCTTTTGGATGTAAAACATCCACACGACACAAATTTTGCCCCAAACTAGATCGACCCGCATAATTCTGGATTTACTAAACGTTGGAATACAACTATTCATGTGCACAGGATAATAATTCATACAATGGTTTGAAAGTACACAAAGTAATTTTTTTAATAATTTAAAATATGTTTTAGTTTGGTCTACTATTGGTTTTATTTTATTTTTGAATTATATGTTTAATTGATCAACTCTCTCATGCTTAATTCTAAGTTTTAAATTTAATCTACTATTTTAGACTCTTTCTTTTAATTTTAATATTATTTTAAGTATAATCTACCTATCTCTCCTATTTTTATCCTTACATTTCATATTCCTCTCCAGCGCCATCCCCACACCATGGCATGGAGGTCCTCCCTCCTTGCTTCCCACTCCTGTATCTCCCATCCCTCCTCTGCCGGTAGCTCGAGTGAGAAGCGCCACCTGGAGCAAATCGCCATGAATTGCACGTGTGCGATGGCTGGACGATGTCTGGGCTCGACTCTAGACTTCCTTCCTTTGTTTTCTCTTAAAGGCATAGTAGGCGGCACGTGTGGGCTCGCGGGGTCACCGGTGGTGTGCGTAGCACGTTGTAGCTCACCTGAATGATGGGACATCTGTCTCATAAGCCAGGCTCGAAACTCCCCTGACCTAAAGATTATTGATTTAGGTTTATAGTCTATTTTTCAAAAAATGTCTTTACACAATTGTATGATTTGGCATATTTGATTTCGATTAATTTTGAGTTATACTAATTTTGATTATTTGTGTTTAGTCCTATTTTCGACACTGTTCTGAAGGCGCAGCAAGCTTTCTACACTCATGAAAATGTTTGCATTGGAGAATACACAAAGCTCAGTGTGCCAGGAAGTTTGTTGAGACAGTGATCAAACTATTTGGTCATGAGTACTTGAGATCCCCCAATCAAAGGGACACAACAAGTTTGTTGGCGATGAAGGAAACATGCAAGGGGCTGGCCGAGGATGCTAGGGAACATTTGATTGTACGCACTGGAGATGGAAGAACTGCCGTACATGGTATGTGTAGTACATTGGTCATTTTCGTGATCCAACAATCATACTTGAAGCTATTTCCTCGAGGACTTATGGTTTTAGGTTACCGGCTTTCACAATGAAATCGATGTCCTTCACATATCACCTATTTTTTCTTGGATTGCGAGAGGTGATTCTCCGCCTTGATGTCAATGGACATGCCTATGACATGTGATAATATCTTACCGATGTCAATAGTCTTTTTTGGGAAATATTTGTGAAGACAATCACAAATCCTTGATGTAAGTAACAATTATTTTGCCCACCTGTCAAGAAGCTTGCCACAAAGACATTGAGCGAGCTTTCTGTGTCTTGCAAGTTTGTTTTGCTTTTGTCCGAGTATGATTATGTTAGCATTCGTGTAAACCTTGAAGGAACCCGGACCAGATCCATCCTTTCCTTGAAGTGTAACGGAAGACTGAAGACCGAGCTTCGCTCGATCTCATTGAGCATTAATGCCAACTATTGTGAAACAGTCCCATCCTATTTATCTTCTCTATTCATGTTTGATTTAGACCATTTGATTGCTTGAGACCCTATTTTATTATTCGTTTGCACTGTTGGTGTATTGTGCAATGTTGAAACATAACAAGTTTGGTTATACTGGTGTTAAATTATTATTTTTCAAAATGGGAAGCCCCAACCTCTACATCGAGTGATGCATACGGCCGTTTATTACCAAATTATTGGAGTATCAAAAGTTTACATCTCAACGATCACATAAGGTTGAGACATGTATATCAACCAGCGAAAAAACAACATAATGCCACTACTGAAGTCACCTAATATGCTGCCACATATGCCGGGAGAAAAAAAAATCATGTGCCACTGCCAGGAGTCGAGTGCATACAGTAGCCATAAGTTCCCGCTGGTCCGAAGGAAGCAGGAAAGCCCACAGCTGGATCCAATGCACCGTCATATTGATAACCTGTAAGACATAAAAATTTTTTGTTGTGTTAAAGACAAGATTATTTCTACAAATCCAATTAGACCAACACACAGCTGAAACGCCAACACAAATTCTAGCCTCGGTCTTTTTATCTATTCCATTCAGCCAATTTCCAAACATATTAGTAATATTGGCCGGTGGAGGAATGTTATACGAACAAAAAATGACACGCCGCATCAATTGAGCAAAGGGACAAGTCATAAAGAAATGTTTAACTGTTTCCTCACAGCCACAAAAGGAACACTTGGTACAACCCTGCCAATTTCTCTTTGCTATGTTATCTTTAGTAAGAAAGACTTTTCTATGAAGAAACCACATAAACACCTTTATTTTAACCCCGCAAAAAAAACCTTTATTTTAAGCTCTATTTTTAACTTCCAAATATAGGTTTGTAAATATCTTGTGTGTCCATTTATCAAGTCCTCATACATGGATTTTACCGAAAAAATCCCATTCGTTGTAAGTTTTCAAACAAAAGAATCTTGTGTATCATTTAAATGAATATCCATTAATCGGAAACATAGGTGAGACCATGCGTTCCACTTATCACCAATTAGAGCTCTCCTAAACGTCATATTTAAAGGAGGAGCGCCATTAAGCACATCATGCACAGTCACATTTTTTCTCTGAGCAATGTTATATAATGATGGATATTGGTGTTGTAATGGTGAATTACCCAACCAGGTTTCCTCCCAAAATCTAGTGGTTTCTCCATTACCTATCTTGAAATGGCCTCTATTAAAGAACTCCTCTTTAAATCGCATGTGACCTTTCCAAAAAGGAGAGTCTGTCGGATTAGCATCCACTTGGGCTAAAGTTTACTATGAAGATATTTGTTCTGCAACAATTCTTGCCACATACCATCTTTATTCAATAATTTAAACCGCCATTTACTGAGTAAACATTAATTTTTTAAACCAAGCACTTCAATACCGAGACCCCCCTGGTCTTTTGGGCGACATATAATATTCCACTTTGTTAACTGATATTTACGTTTGTTCTCATCACTTTGCCAGAAAAAGCGTGATCTATAAAAAATCTAATCTTTTCCTTACCCCTTTGGGAATTTATAGAAAATACAACATAACATCGGTAAACTTGTTAAGACGGAATTAAATAGGACTAGACGATCTCCATATGATAGCATCTTGCCCTTCCAACATCCCAATTTGCCTTCAAAACGGCATTCCACTAGGTTCCATTCCGAATTACGAAGTTTTCTATAATGAATAGGTACACCCAAATATTGAAAAGTTAGTGACCCAGATTCACATCCAAAGATGTTTCTGTACTGACTTTCTACCTCCTTGGCCTTGCCAAAACAAAAAATCTCGCTCTTCTGGAAGTTTATTTTGAGACCCGATAGCTGCTCAAAAATACAAAATATTAGTTTCATATTTACTTCTTTGGTTAAATCATGTTCCATGAATAAAATCGTATCATCCGCATATTGTAGAATGGAGACCCGTCCCTCAACTAGATGAGGTATTAGGCCTCCAACCTGTCCATCCTCCTTTGCCCCGGCAATAAGAATGGCTAGCAAGTCGGCAAAAATATTGAAAAGCATGGGGGACATCGGATCTCCTTGCCAAAGCCCTTTTTTAGTTTGAAAATAATGACCTATGTCATTATTAACATGCATGCCTACACTTCCTATCTAAACAAAATGCATAATCCAATTACACCATTGTTGTGCAAATCCTTTCATACGCAAAGCTTGTTGAAGGAATGGCCATTTAACCTTGTCATACGCCTTTTCAAAATCAATTTTGAACAAAACCCCATCCATTTTCTTCCGCTAAAGTTCATGTATGGTCTCGTGGAGTATCACAACCCCCTCAAGAATATGACGGCTAGGCATAAAGGCTGACTGTGTAGGTCTAATTACTTTATGGGCAATTCCCGTAATACGATTAGTACCTACTTTGGTGAAGATTTTGAAACTGACATTTAAAAGACAAATTGGTCTGTACTGTTGAATTTTACCACATTCTCTTTCTTGGGAAGTAAAGTACTGACACCATAATTTAGTTTAAACAAAGGCAAATTCCCTTGTTGAAACTGAAAAAACAATGCCAGTAGATCATCCTTAATTACTTCCCATAATTTCTGATAGAACTCTACCGGAAAACCATCAGGTCTAGGTGCGTTGTTCAACTCCATTTGAGAAATTGCCTCATACACCGCTTTCACAGAGAAATTGGCTGTAAGAATCTCATTCTCCTCAATGGATGACTGTGGTACATCTTGTATATAATTTTCATCCATTAAGATATTATTAGGCACCGATGCACCAAATAACTTCTTATAGTACTTTGTGATATAAAGTCTAAGATTTTCTTCCCCAACGATTGTTCCTTCATCTTGCTCTAATTGATTTTTTTTTTGCTATGTTTGCCATTTGCATTAGGTGAACATATTTCTTATTATCCCCACCTTCTCGCACATGCTTCACTTTTGCTCTCTGAGCCTATTTTGTTTCTTCATCTCTACGGAGGGCACTAATGCGATCATTAGCATTTTTGAAAATGTCCCGTTCGGCTACAGAGAGGGAAAAACTCTCAGCTTTTATATCCAAATCATCTATAATTTTAAGTAATCTTTCCTTTTCAATTTTATACTTCCCACTTTGATTCTTAGCCCATCCTTTTAAATAACGACGGAGATGTCTAATCTTATTCTGCCACACCACCATTGGTGTATCAGCTGGTGTTAAATTATAGTTTGAATGTTGTTTATTGTCATGTTCATATGAAAATAGATAAAAAAAATAGTTTTTGGTTCGGTGCTTGTTCGTATCTAAAATGGCAGCCACTGAAAAAAAACCCGGGTTTGCATACACGCATAAAACCCTTTTTGCGTATCTACTTGAGTTGTTCTATAAGACAAGATGAGCGTAAAATGTAGCCATCAAACTCACCAAGCTTAACCAGTCGTTGTAGTCTCTGTAACAAAGCCCCCTGCCGGCCGTGGGGTGACTCTTGGATGAGTAAATAAAGCTCACGCGGCCCCTCATTTTGTTGGATGAGACGGGTTACTACTTACTCCGTGCAGGTGCATGTATTGCCGTCAACAAACACCTTGTACGTCCACGCATGTCTGCCACTTTGTGCACGATCAACTCGCTTGTCGTGAAGGATGGGCCGGGCACTTTGTTCTCCAATTCACCAGAGGCCAGTCAAAATACCTCCAGTGTTCAAACTACCTTTTATCTTCGATCTACGGCTTGTACTTGGCTCCCTCTCCGGGTTAGCTAGCTCCGGTCCACGCACGGCGCCCAGCGCGGTCGTTTTGCACCTTGCCACCAGTGCATACCTCATCTTTTTTTTTTGAAATACAGTACAACGCAGACGCTATGGCCCCGATTGGTTCGTCGTTTTAGGACCGTAGACGGCCAAAAAATATACACGGAACACAATACATCTCGATTTGTATACGGTCGTTTTCATCGGACTCACAACCCTGCACGTCTATATTATAGCTTTTGCGCCATATGTACGTTTGGCTTCAGACCAGGCTTGCCATCATCCAAGCAAAGGTCAATTATTTTGCCCTGGCCAGCAAATTGGTAGGTATGGGGATTTTGGCCACCATCCAAACCGTGCACTTAGCCGATTATTCAATATAACCATTGGATTTGTCTTTATATTCACGCTTTCGGTCTGGATCTGAGATTCAGTAGGTCATGGATCCATATGGTGTGTCTATTTTCTCATTATTTTTAGTCATTTTTTTTTTCAGTTTTGTAGCCAAGGAAATTAACAATCTGAGATGCACTATGTATACTCTCTTTGTAAATGCTATAAATTATTCTAGTTTCAACTTTATTAATGGGTAACCTCATTGAGGATTGCTCATTTAAGATAAAGAAAAATCTAGCCATTAAACAATACATAACTTTCAACCGCAGAAAAGAATGGTCAATTTTGGAAACTTTGGTAGGCAATATGAAATAAAAAGCTACACATTAAACTTGATTAATCCAACTAATAAATTTCAGCACAATAAAAGTCCGCAATCGGTCATCTATTTTGAGAGTATACATCTACGATTATGTGAACACAATTGATTTTTGTTAACTTTAAAAGACAAAAATTGAAGACTTGTAGTTGGTTAATGACCCATTCACCTCTCGGGAATGATGTTTTTTTTGCTTTATTGTAAATGATACCATTTTTTATGGCCACGAGTTTTTTTGTTTTAGTTTTAACCACATAATCTAATGTTTTCATTAAAAACAAGACTATGATGATTTTAATTAAAAGCTTCGAAACTCCAGTCTTCAGAATGTGTACGCATGCCGGTATACACCCTTCGCCTATAAATACAAGGTCATTTGATATTGTCTTGAGTTAAATTTATCTAGGTCAAACAAAATTTTAAAAAACGTAAACATTTACATTATATTATATATATGCAGGGAGTATGAGAGGGGACATATGGAGCTCGAGCTCTAAAATTCTGATTTTTTACAGACACATAAATATCATTTTTATGAACCTATAATTTTTAGGCGGAATAACTCAATTTTGGTCTTCACATTTATCTTTTTATGTAGATTATATCCAAAAATATAATCCGATGAAACTTTGAATGGACATATTAGACATCTATATGTAAAAATGTAAAAATGAAGTGTTTGATTCTTTTGAAAAAAGAGGCTACCTGTAAACTCAGTGTAGTTCTCGAAGGAAGTATGTTTTGTGGACATGTGCTCAATATAAGAGTTCCGATCGAATCTCTTTAAAAAGACGATCATTTGTATCATGGTAGCATGCTCCAGTTCCCTTATGAAACTTCCGTAGCCATACACTTCACATGTTTCTAGCGTTTGACATGGCATCATCGAATGGTACAAGTCTTGGATATTTTACAATGACTAGAACACCCTTTTTGACGATTCTTTACTGCGTCAACATCTAGGGATTGACGAATAATGTGAGATATATTCGTTTTTATAAAGGGTGTGATTAATTCTCAGTCAAATGAGAACTAAATTAGTAGTTCTCAGTAGTCTAGTGATGTCATCCGCAACCTGATGTTGCAACTTATGACTAACACAAATTACAAAGCAAATTCAGTTATTTGCGGTATTTTTCCGAGTTGCAACCCCATTCATAACTGAAAAAAATCTCAGTTTGTAACCCAACTTAATTACAACACACGGGTGACAAAACGCGATGCAAATAATACGGTGTAGAACTCGACAGACTAGTAAGTTTTTGTGAATAGACTGCCTACACTATATATTTACCGTGTACCCGCTCCGTCTCTGTCACGACCCTGACTACTATGACCCGACCAAGGCCCAGCAAGCCCAGCCCAGGTGTGGCCCAAGCCCAGCATAAGACAACACGAGCCAAGGCATCGTCTCCAACTACTTAGGCTAGTTGCTGGCTGTCGTGTAAGATCACGCATGTTTAGAAATCTTGTTCCATTTCCTTTCTTTGTACCTCGGGATAGGATCGATCCCAGTATCCAATTCCTCTGTAATTGACTATGTACCTGGATCCGATACGGAAGAACCCTAGCATGTCCATAACACTTGGTATCTAGAGCCTCTCCTCACCTACCCCGCTTTTTTCTGATTCGTAATCCCGAAGCAAGGTCGGCAGCGGATCTCGATCTGCAGCTGTAAATCCGAGCAACGGTTGGATCGGAAGATCTCGGTCCGGCGAGCTGGCACCTAAGAGACCGACGGCGGCGTCTTTATTGCTGCAGCAACTTATTATCTTGCAAAGCTATCCCTTAATACCCGTATTGTTTCTCTAGTTTTATTTCCTAGATAGGTCAAATGTTAGTGTGCGTAATGTTATATTAGTGGTTGATAGAACTTTAGAGAATACTTATCCTACCTTTAGCTTCTCGTTCGGTTCAACACTCTTACTTATCGAAATGGTTACAAACGATTCCCTACACTTGTGGGATATCAACATCCCGAGGTAAGCACAAGGGAACGTGCCTACCAGACATGGTAACATCTCAGTCATAAGTTGAATGTGCTCCTCTGAACATCAGATAGGGTAGGCAACACACTTGTTAACACGCAAACCTGAAGATTCAGCAAAAATATCAAGAATGGTGGTGAGTGTGCTCAAATCCTCACGCAAGGACTTGATGAAGATCACCGCTTGAGGCCAAATCCTGCCAATCGAGTAAGAATCTCCAGTTCGGCCGCTGTCCCTGAAAGAGGTGATCACTCCGGTTCTGCTGCCACTCGCCATCTCTCAAAGCAGCCTTCTTGCAGCTCTACTTCTTTTGGCCTAACTCCAAGTTCTAGCTTAAGCTACCTCTCATGGTTTCCATGCTTGTAATTAAAATGTAACAATCTGCCTCTGTGCTTATAGTTGAAGTCATAAAATAGTGAATCCCTCTACCTTCTTTTGTTCCATTTTTTTACGTGTGTGCACATATTGCTTTCTGAACTCGTTTCTTCTTCAGTTACAGCAACTTGGAACAAGTCGCTAAAGAAGGTCACCCTCAGCAATGACTATAGCTAGTTCATGGGTCCTCATTCAGATTTTTTGTGTGTGTGACTAAATCAGGAAAAATATCAAGTTACATCGTCAATTAATGGATTTTATTGGCTCGGGCCTATGTTCGCCCCCACATACCTGACTAGTGGCTAAAGCTAAGAAAACGAAATGAATTCAGTAATATCTTACTTCCTCCGTTTTTTAATATAAGATGTTTTAGGGGTTGCACATGTTGTCTAGATACATAATAAAGTAAGTGGACACACATACTAAAACATGTCTACATACATTTGTACACATGTGAATGTAGACAAATGCTAAAACATCTTACATTAAAAACGGAGAGAGTACAAGTTACTAATCTGCCTGCCTTAGTTAAGCACTTATTAATCAACATCAATTGCCATGTAAATTTATGCGATGAATCCTTCAGCTATAACGAAGTTGGAGGCATCTTTTTGCTTGGCTGAAAACTTTTACTAGCGAGATTCTACTAAATTATTGTATCCCGGTGCTGCTGATTTACATGCACATGATCCTTCTCCAGTTACTGCAATTTGGAACGAGTCGCTAAACCAGGCAGCCGGTCACTCTTGGCATGCATTGCCAGTCCATCAGTCTTCAATAAGATTATTTTTTGACTAAATCAGAAAACATCAGGTTACATCGTTAACTAATGAATTAGGTTTGACTCGATCGGGCCTAAGTTCGCCCCACATGCCTAGCAGTGGATAGAGCCTATAAAGCGATATGTTACAGGACTACTCGCTGGACTAGCACACCAACAATAGCAACTCGTCAACTCCCATCAGCATGTACGTAGTGTCAATCTCCGTCTCGCGTCATTGCCAGACGAAAGTGTCAACCATACTCAGAACCGGAATCGTTCGCGAACCAATCAATCCTTCTCCAAATTCAAGTCTCAATACCTCGACTGTTCAAACGTCGATATCTTCTGTATATTTTCTACTAAAAGTAATCAGGTGGGTCGAGCGGATCCATCGGAGCAAGCACTAGCTTGACCCGTTCGTTTGCGCTTGGTACATCCAGTGTGCACCCAATCTTAGCAAATCTTGACAAATCAGTGAACATTTGGCAGCAGAACTAGCCATGATATCCGTACATCGCCGTGCTTCACATTCAGATTCAAAACATAAACAGTAGCCTATCCAACTTGCGCTATGCTCGGCCTGTTATTACACCGCTAATGAAGCTTTTCTCGTAGTATTTTGTTGGGTGCATTTTATCGTGGTGCGTACTACGGGCTGCACTCCGTCACGGCATTTTTGGCGGTACATTGGTCATTGCGCCTAATATTTTGTAGATTTGTGTCTCCTGGGGAGAGCTACACCCCATTCAAAGGAAGGACATCCGTGTAACAAAACATAGTGTAACATAGGTGGTCAGAGCAAGACATAAATAAGCATGAAGTGAGTACATTTGAAGGCAGTGCATAAAAAAAGTAAAGACAGTGCACACAAAAAAAACCCAGATAACACAACAAAAATCAACGTCGGTACACAACAAAACCGAAGGCAGTGTAACTTATGTACTCAAGGCAGTGCACAAAAAAAAGCAAAGACAATGCAGAGCAAAAACACACAAAAACCCGAAGGCATTGCAAACTATACACTCAAGGAATCAAGAGCTGTGAACAATAAAAAACGAAGGAAGTGCGCGAAAAATCAAATGCCGTGCACAAACAAAATTGTATATAGTGCATAGTAAAACAGGCGGTGCAAAACAAAACCGAAAGCTATGCATAGAAGAAACCGAAGACGATGCATTGTAAAACCCAAGGGAGTGATATCTATAAACTGAAAGCAGGGCAAAAGAAAAGTTCGTCGAAATATATCTACATAGGATTTTTTTAAAGACCTTGACTGACTAACACAACTGCGAAAACAGATCACGATTTGGATGCTCGATTCAAAGATTTTGTTTGTTCGAATCTATAAAAAAAGGAAAAAATCACGCATGCCCTCTCCCACCAGCGGACTCTCTCTCCACACGACATGCAGCGTGCTGTGGTTCACCGTCGGCGGGTGAACCATAGCGACACTTGTCGCGTGGGGAGGGGCTAACAAAGCACCTGTTCAGGGAGGGCATCCTTATACTAACAATTATGTTCTTATTTTCCCATTTTTAAAAATAGCAAACAATTATTATTTCATGAAAATTTACATAGGTAAGTTTCAACTTATAATATCTAAATATGTGTATGTTATTTTTTGAATACCTATTGTCTATATATATATATATGGAAGTTTTATATATATATATATATAGGTATATATATATATATATATATACCTATATATATATATAGATTAGCATTTCCATTTTTTTTTATTGAAATCAACACAGGGGAACATAGTTTAGCAGATTCCAGGTCACGACCACTGGCAGGGCCAGGTTTTTGCTCATTTAACTTTCAACCGCACAAAAGAAATGGTCAAATTCCGAACTTCGGTTGGTAGTATACTAGTAGGAACTAAAACACTTTACCTGTTTACTAATTCAACTATAGCAAATTTCCTTGACAGAAAAGTCAGCAACGGACATCTTCAAGGGTATACATCTACAATTAAGATGTGGCATGGACACCTCCACGATTGATATTTTTGTTAGTTGAAGGTTTACGTCGGGTCGTAAAAAGACAGTGTCATGAGCCAGAATAGTATTACCGCGGCACCTACCTATAAATATCAGCCCTGCATAACAGCGATGAGAGCCACATCACCTCTCACAAGTCACAACCAACACTCCAACAGCTGCGATGATGGGATTTTCTTCTTCCTCCCGCTCGCGTGTAGCTTCGGCGTTGCTGCTTTGCCTTTGCATGTTGCTAGCATGCAGAGCACACCGAGAATCTCGCAAGGTAATTGATAGAGCACGCGATCGGTTATTGCATATATGTTTCAGTAAAATAATATCGGTGGCACTGCTAGCCATGGCTAACCCTCTGCTCGCGTCTCTAGCTTTACATAGTTTACCTAGGTCACGTGAAGCATGGGCACCCCGACGATGTCGTCGCCTCGCACCATGATATGCTCTCCACTCTCCTCGGAAGGTACCCACTCCTAATTTCTACAGCTAAACTTCTGTGTCTAGTACTTCGTGGTTGTAACAAGTTAATTACAATTATTTCTTATTTTAGCAAGGAGGAATCGGCGGCCTCCGTGGTGTACAACTACAAGCATGGCTTCTCAGGTTTCGCCGCCATGCTCACCCCAGAGCAAGCCAAGCAACTTGCAGGTAAGCATGCAGTTGTCCGGTCATCGACATGCATCATCTAATCTAATCTCAACCTACTGTTTTTCGGTTGCATAATAAGAGTGGAGTATAATTTAGCGATTGTCATATGATCCGTGCAGAGTTTCCGGAGATCATGAGCGTCGAGCTGAGCAAAAGCCACACGATGGACACCACGCGGAGCTGGGACTTTCTTGGTCTCAACTACCACACGTCCGCCACCTCTGGGTCACTCCACGGAACCAACTACGGACACTACGGAAACCGTCAAAACGCCGACGGCCGTCCTGTACGCCGACGGCCAAATGTCGGGGCCGTCGGCGTACAGCACGGGCTAGGGCAGACGACGAACAGGCCGTCGGCGTACGAAGCGCCGTCGGCGTAGAATTACGTCCCCGACGGCTGCCGTCGGCGTTCTATATCCCGTCGGCGTACAAAGGGCGGCACAACGGAACCGTCCAGCGTCGTTGATACGCCGACGGCTGCCGTCGGCGTTTAGTTGTTTTTTTTAATTTATTTTCGTATATAATATTCATTTCTTTATTTCTCTACATAATATTTAATGTAGTTGTAATTTATATATATATTGGACCTATAATTGCCCTCCCAATTTCAGTATCCCACCCCCGTAAAATAACGGTTTGAGTTTTCCGGAACCCAACCCTACAACATATACATGTAAAACAAATAAAAACTTTTCCTGGCTCACTAGAGAGAAAGTGATGCCGGTGATGTCGGTCACATCTAGGAGTAGAATCTTGCACATTTACAACACACAACACACTTGTATACATATGGTATGTCACAAGCTAGGTTTGGGTGGGGTTCCGACGCTCCGGGGCCCCGCTTCGGTGAAACCCTGAATCCGCTGGAAAAACCCTAACGTTTCCGTCTACCCCCATAGACGTGCGTCGAAACGGGGTAGCCCAGTGGACTTTTTTGCTTGGTTGTGTTATGTTAGGCCATAGGAACATGAGAAACCAAAGTCTACCCCAAATCGACACACGATTCCATCCGGTTCGCCCGAAAGGGGAGTTTTCACCTCTAAGTGCAGAAACTAACTAGAGAGAAAGTGAAGCCGGTGATGTCGGTCACACCTAGGAGTAGATTCTTGCACATTTACAACACACAACACACTTGTATACATATGGTATGTCACAAGCTAGGTTTGGGTGGGGTTCCGACGCTCCGGGGCCCCGCTTCGGTGAAACCCTGAATCCGCTGGAAAAACCCTAACGTTTCCGTCTACCCCCATAGACGTGCGTCGAAACGGGGTAGCCCAGTGGACTTTTTTGCTTGGTTGTGTTATGTTAGGCCATAGGAACATGAGAAACCAAAGTCTACCCCAAATCGACACACGATTCCATCCGGTTCGCCCGAAAGGGGAGTTTTCACCTCTAAGTGCAGAAACTAACTAGAGAGAAAGTGAAGCCGGTGATGTCGGTCACACCTAGGAGTAGATTCTTGCACATTTACAACACACAACACACTTGTATACATATGGTATGTCACAAGCTAGGTTTGGGTGGGGTTCCGACGCTCCGGGGCCCCGCTTCGGTGAAACCCTGAATCCGCTGGAAAACCCTAACGTTTCCGTCTACCCCCATAGACGTGCGTCGAAACGGGGTAGCCCAGTGGACTTTTTTGCTTGGTTGTGTTATGTTAGGCCATAGGAACATGAGAAACCAAAGTCTACCCCAAATCGACACACGGTTCCATCCGGTTCGCCCGAAAGGGGAGTTTTCACCTCTAAGTGCAGAAACTAACTAGAGAGAAAGTGAAGCCGGTGATGTCGGTCACACCTAGGAGTAGATTCTTGCACATTTACAACACACAACACACTTGTATACATATGGTATGTCACAAGCTAGGTTTGGGTGGGGTTCCGACGCTCCGGGGCCCCGCTTCGGTGAAACCCTGAATCCGCTGGAAAAACCCTAACGTTTCCGTCTACCCCCATAGACGTGCGTCGAAACGGGGTAGCCCAGTGGACTTTTTTGCTTGGTTGTGTTATGTTAGGCCATAGGAACATGAGAAACCAAAGTCTACCACAAATCGACAAACGATTCCATCCGGTTCGCCCGAAAGGGGAGTTTTCACCTCTAAGTGTAGAAACTAACTAGAGAGAAAGTGAAGCCGGTGATGTCGGTCACACCTAGGAGTAGATTCTTGCACATTTACAACACACAACACACTTGTATACATATGGTATGTCACAAGCTAGGTTTGGGTGGTGTTCCGACGCTCCGGGGCCCCGCTTCGGTGAAACCCTGAATCCGCTGGAAAAACCCTAACGTTTCCGTCTACCCCCATAGACGTGCGTCGAAACGGGGTAGCCCAGTGGACTTTTTTGCTTGGTTGTGTTATGTTAGGCCATAGGAACATGAGAAACCAAAGTCTACCCCAAATCGACACACGATTCCATCCGGTTCGCCCGAAAGGGGAGTTTTCACCTCTAAGTGCAGAAACTAACTAGAGAGAAAGTGATGCCGGTGATGTCGGTCACACCTAGGAGTAGATCTTGCACAGGTACAACACACAACACACTTGTATACATATGGTATGTCACAACCTAGGTTTGTGTGGTGTTCCGACGCTCCGGGGCCCCGCTTCGGTGAAACCCTGAATCCGCTGGAAAAACCCTAACGTTTCCGTCTACCCCCATAGACGTGCGTCGAAACGGGGTAGCCCAGTGGACTTTTTTGCTTGGTTGTGTTATGTTAGGCCATAGGAACATGAGAAACCAAAGTCTACCCCAAATCGACACACGATTCCATCCGGTTCGCCCGAAAGGGGAGTTTTCACCTCTAAGTGCAGAAACTAACTAGAGAGAAAGTGAAGCCGGTGATGTCGGTCACACCTAGGAGTAGATTCTTGCACATTTACAACACACAACACACTTGTATACATATGGTATGTCACAAGCTAGGTTTGGGTGGGGTTCCGACGCTCCGGGGCCCCGCTTCGGTGAAACCTGAATCCGCTGGAAAAACCCTAACGTTTCCGTCTACCCCCATAGACGTGCGTCGAAACGGGGTAGCCCAGTGGACTTTTTTGCTTGGTTGTGTTATGTTAGGCCATAGGAACATGAGAAACCAAAGTCTACCCCAAATCGACACACGATTCCATCCGGTTCGCCCGAAAGGGGAGTTTTCACCTCTAAGTGCAGAAACTAACTAGAGAGAAAGTGAAGCCGGTGATGTCGGTCACACCTAGGAGTAGATTCTTGCACATTTACAACACACAACACACTTGTATACATATGGTATGTCACAAGCTAGGTTTGGGTGGGGTTCCGACGCTCCGGGGCCCCGCTTCGGTGAAACCCTGAATCCGCTGGAAAAACCCTAACGTTTCCGTCTACCCCCATAGACGTGCGTCGAAACGGGGCAGCTGCATGCGGTTTCTGACCATACAAGTTATATTACAAGGTATGATCTTTTCCATCTTCTGTACAGTCGGCGCTAGTGCTAACAACGTGCGAGAGTACGCCGTATTTTCACATAGCAGGCGTTGTGTCACTGGCATGAGTCATCATCTTCTGGGACAACCTAGCTAGCGTCACTCGGAGTAGGTCTGGTCAAAAGCTGCATGACTAGCGTAACTTGAAACTTCGGTGATCAATGATAAGGCGGGCCTCTGCCAGAAGAGCCTGGCCCTCGGTACAGGTTCTGTGGAGGATTACCCGACATGTCTCCTCCGTATCCAGGGACATCGGGGGCACCTCTTGTTGCGTTGTTCGTATCCGCGAGGGATGGAGCATATCTGTCCATTACTGAGCTCACTGCTACACCTGGACCCAATAACGTGGACGCATACTTGTCCATGACCGAGGCTCCTGATCCATTTGCACCAAACAACCCCGAACCATACCTGTCCGTGACTGAGCTTCGTGATGCACTTGTACCCGAGAGCTGGTCATATCTAGCAGCTGAAGAACCAAGGGAGTATCGACTGGTCTGAAGGTAATCGTCCTGCCTCCCGTAGAGGTTGCTACCATCTCCCTGAGCTTGCGGACTGTACACGTCGCCAGCTGGGGCAGCAGCATACCGCTGAGTCAGGCCTTCAATACTGGAGCTGTACTTCCTTGATACATCATCAGCACCGTTATAAAGCATAGGATTATTCCTTTCCTCAATTGCATCATTGTGCCCATCACTGCGTGCCATATAACTTCCCTGATATGTGTTACTCTTGAATGTAGGGACGTCAGGTTCCTTCACATGATAGCTAGTAGTTCTTCACATGGCAATCAGCGTTGGCTCTCTCTTCTCCAGATCTAGCTAGGTTCTTCACAATGGGTTCATCTGATCGAGTAACCTCTCTTGCATAACCTGCTGTCCTCTCTCCACTAAATTATAAATTAGGGAATATATTGACTAAAAAAAAGAGAGGATACGCCGACGGCATTGCCGTCGGCGTAGTCTTATCCACTTAACCCACCCACCCCTACGCCGACGGCATTGCCGTCGGCGTAGTCTTATCCACTTACCAAAACGCGCGCGGGCACGCTCCTCTCCCCCACACACACACACACAGTCCCCTTGCTCGATCCCCTCCTCCCCGCGCTGCCCGCCGCCGCCACCTCCTCCCCGCGCTGCCCGCCTGCCCCTCGCCGCCGACACCTCCTCCCCGCGCCGCCCGCCCGCCCTCCCCGCGCCGTCCACCCGCCCCTCGCCGCCGCTTCCTCCTCCGCTCCCCGCCCCGGCCACTCCTCCTCCGCTCCCCGCCCCGGCCACCTCCTCCTCCGCTCCCCGCCCCGGCCACCTCCTCCCAGCGCCGCCCATCCCCGCCCGCCCGCCCGCCCCTCGTCGTCTCCTCCTCCGCGCCCCGCCCCGGCCTCCTCCTCCCCGCCCCGGCCACCTCCTCCTCGGGCTGCCGCGTCTCCCGAAGCTCCTCGGGCCACCGCGTCTCCAGAAGCTGCCCGGCCCAGCTCCTCCTTGCTCCGGCTGCCCCCGACGCCCCACCTCCTCCGGCGCCACCGGATGTAAGCCCCACCTCCTCTTCTCCACATTTTAGGAGTAGGATTTTAGGGATTTTACATTTAGGGATTTTAGGAGTAGAAATTATAGATGGGATTTTAGGAGTAGAAATGATTTAGGGATAGATGTAGTAAATAAAATGTTGTTGAAAATAGAAAATAACAAAATGATTTAGGGATAGATGTAGCAAATAAAATGTTGTTGAAAATAGAAAATAACAAAATGATTTAGGGATAGATGTAGCAAATAAAATGTTGTTGAAAATAGAAAATAACAAAATGATTTAGGGATAGATGTAGCAAATAAAATGTTGTTGACAATTATTTTTCATATATTCATTTCATATATGACTAACCCTGTATCAAATGCTTTTACTTAACTAAGTATCATGTCGGAGCCGGAGCGAAAGTTTCGTGGTGTTCACCGGAGACCCACGAAGATCCCGACTTGGGCAGCTCAGATCACAGTGGATCACAGGAAGATCCAGCTTGGTACTTTCAGGTGCCCGTGGCAGGCGGCCCGCGCCTACGACTGCGCGGCGGTCCAGCACTTTGGGGCGAGAGCGATCCTCAACTTTGAGGATGAGCGGAGCGTGGCGCACATGTTAGCGCCAGATGGCATGAGGATCGCGACGAAGGCCGAGGAGAGGGAGCACCGGCAGGCAGAGAGTCTGCTCAGGGCGCGCCACCAGCGCGAGGATGACCCCTTGGTCAAGGATCTCCTCCTTGATCCCCAGGTGATGGCGGTCCAGTACCAGGTCTTGAGCGAGAGCCGGCAGCAGCGCGGGCAGGGCGAGGCCGGCCCCTCCGGCACGCAGCAGCAGGGCGAGGACTCTAGCAGCAGCCTGTCCTCTTGTTGGGGCCGCTTGGACGACGTCACTGACACCGGCGCGAGTCGAGTTTAGGATGTCTATCATCCTACCTGTCGTACTACTAGACTTATCTTGCTACCTGTTGTACTGCTAGACTTATCATACATGCTACCTATGTATTATTGTGCTACTTGTCTATATGTGTTATGTTTAGCTAATATGGTTACATCGTTCTATGGTTTATTCTGTTTTATGTTTAATTATTAGGTAAAATGGAGGGATATTTGCTTATATATTTCGATTGTTTGTACTTTTCAGATGACGTAGCTTCCTCTCGGCCTTCTCCGGCCACCGATCACGCTTCGAGGGTATAAATCTTTCGCCTCTCTTGCTGCATAGGTTTATTTTGGTCTAGATCACCAAGTCAGTCGCGTAACCCGAGTCAGATCCCATCCGGAAGGGTTACAAATTTATAAATATGCAGGATTGTCCATCTTTGCATATTTATAACCGTAACACTTCCGGGTTGTCCTGTTGGACAGTCCGAGTACGTGTAGATCGGGTCGTGTTCCACGTTCTACCCCTTCCTGAGACGGAATTTCGGCAGCACCTCCCTGTTGTTCTTCGGATGCACACCCTCTCGGCTTGACAAGCTCGAGACGTGTATTCTGAAGAACAGCGGGGAGGTGCTGCCGAAATTCCGTCTCGGGTCGGGGTAGAACATGGGACACGACTCGATCTACACGTACTCGGGCGGGATAGGCCCCTACCTATTAGAAGTGTATGTGAACCCTTGCATGTTGTAAAAGATAAAATTTGGCCGTAATAAAATGGTGACATTGCATGCAAGAAAATAAAAATATGATGCATTTAATTTCATGTTATTATTATTTGGCTCACAGTAAAGCAGCAGAGGATGGCAGATAATGGGTGGATGTACAGTGGCCGAATTAGTTTGGTTGACAAAACAGATGAGTGGGTATGGAAGACGCATTTGTTAGTGAAGGAGTTAGCGCGTAAGGGTTCAGAGTCAGGCGCTCGTGGACAGTGCCCTTGCCCTCGTTGCAAGTTTCGTACACGTCAGGGAAAGGATGATATGATTAAACACCTCTTCTCTCGTGGGTATATGCCGAACTTCGTGACGACAGTCAACTTTGATGAGTACGAGCGCGAGAGTGGCAGGGTGATGCGGCAGCGGATCAATGGCAATGAAGATGATGGGATTAGAAACTGGCTAGATGATCTCCGTGCTGGCGACATGCCAGATTCGCCACCATCACAGGAGGAACCGGAGGAACCTCCAGAACCGGAGGAACCGCGTGAACCGGAGGACCCAGAGCCAACCGCGAAGGCCTTCTTTGCTATGATGGCCTCGTCTCAGAGGCCTCTGTACGAGGGTGCAAAAGTTTCTCAGCTCGATGCCATCTCGCAAGCACTAGCCAACAAGCTCCAGTATGGCAGCACCCGTTCATGCTTTGAAGCGCATCTGCAACAACTGGTAACCTGTTGCCTGAAGGGCATTGTCTGCCTCAAAGCATGTACGAAACGAAGAAAATCCTGCGAGATCTCAGCATGGATTATCAGAAGATAGATTGTTGTCCAAAAGGATGCCTTTTGTTTTGGAAACAGTTTGCCAATGACAAGTACTGTATCTTGTGTAAGGCCTCTAGGTATCATGTGGTAAAAGGACCCGATGGTACGAAGACGCAGTCAAATGTCGCCATTAAGATTCTTCGTTACCTCCCATTCATACAAAGAATCAAGCGGCTTTACATGAACAAAGAGACTGCCACACAGATGCAATGGCACAAAACGGGGAAGAGATACAAGGATGAGCACGACCGGGAATTGATGGGACATCCATCTGATGGTACGGCATGGAAGAACTTTGATGCGAACCACCCCGATGAGGCAGCAGATGCTCGAAACGTGAGAATCGCGATAGCAACCGATGGATTCAATCCATATGGTTTGTCGACTACCGCGTACAGCTGCTGGCCCGTGTTTGTTATTCCGCTCAATCTCCCTCCTGGAGCCCTAATGCAAAAGAAGACCATGTTCCTCTCGCTGATCATTCCAGGTCCTGTACATGCAGCCAATTGTGGATGATCTGAACCACTCTTGGCACCACGGGACGTTGACATATGATCGTGCATCGAAGACAAACTTCTTGATGAAAGTTTGGTATCACAATTCCATGCATGACATGCCCGGGTACGCCCTATTCTGCGGATGGTGTACAGCTGGTAAGTGGCCATGCCCAGTGTGCAGGAACCGACTTGAGTTCATGTGGCTAACGGCGGGACGGAAGTATTCCGCGTTTGACACACATCGAAAGTTCCTCAAAAGAGGGCATCCGTTTAGAGAAGACAAAAAGAACTTCAAGAAGGGCAGAGTTGAGCGTGAAGAAAAAGCGATACCAACTTTCGATGGTGCAGCTGTTGACGCCGAGCTAAGTGCTCTCGTGCCTGCTGGGGAAAAGGCCCACGATATGTGGGATATGGTGTGTCGCACAACTGGACTCACGTGGCAGGCTTGACGCAACTCGAATATTACAAGGACCTCGAACTTCCCCATAGCATCGATGTGATGCACACCGAAAAGAATGTTGGAGAGTCCCTCTTTCACACAATCCTGAACATTACCCCGAAGTCGAAGGATAATGTTAAGGCTAGAGTTGATGTTAAGAAGCTCTGTGATAGGGAGAGAATGCACATGAAGCCTCCTGAAGGCCGTCAAAAGAACTGGTTCAAGCCGCATGCTGACTTCTGCCTTAATAGTATGCAAAGGTCTGAGGCATTCCATTGGCTCAAATTCGTCGTGATGTTCCCTGATGGCTATTGTTCGAATATAAGTAAGGGAGTCAATATACAATCGGCAAAAGTCACCGGGCTCAAGAGTCACGACTATCATATATGGATTGAGCGGCTGCTACCGGTGATGGTTCGAGGGTATCTCCCCGACCGTGTCTGGCGAGTGCTCGCGGAGTTGAGCCATTTCTTCCGCACGCTCTGTGCTAAGCAAGTATGTCCCCTGATTATTCAGAAGCTGCATGAACTAGTGCCGGAGTTGCTGTGCAACTTAGAGACGATATTTCCGCCAGGCTTCTTCACTCCGATGGCACATCTTGTTGTGCATCTTGCGAATGAGGTACTCTTGGGTGGACCGGTGCAGTTTCGTTGGCAGTTTTGTATTGAGAGAGAGTTTAAGTATATTCGAACCAAATGTGGAAACAAAAATAAGATTGAGTCATCCATAGCCGAGGCAACTATCCTTCAGGAGATGGCAGACGCCAGGCTAACGTACTACCCCGATGATGTTCCCACTATGCATAACCAGGCCTCTCGGTACAATGTCGACGAGCCCAAGCGAGACCCCAAGCTCGTCCTCTTCCAGTGTCCCGGTGGCAAGAGCGGTGGCGCAACAAGGTATAACTTGACCAATGATGAGCTGGAGTGCATAATGCTCTATGTGCTTATGAACATGAAGGAAGTGACCCACGACGAGCAGGGAGAAGAGGGCAGTTTCCTTAGGTAAAATGGGGAACAAATTACTTTGCAACTACTATCATGATTTCGTTCTAATACGTATTTTCTCCTTTCAGTCAATTCACGGATGAAATGTGGTCGGGAACATCAGATGGACCCAATGAAGCCGCGTTGGACACTCTTTTGAAAGAGCCTGCCCCCGGAAAGAAAAAATTCACGGTTTGGTTCAGGGAAAAGGTAATTTCAAACCTGTCCCTTCTACCTTGCAATTCGTGTATTATCCCTCTTACTAATGCACAAAACAATTTGTACTTGTAGGGAGCTGATGCCAACGTTGTGATGTCAGATGAGTTGAGATGTGTCTCCCAAGGTTGTAACCGTAGAGTCGAGAAGTATGAGAAGTATGATGTGAATGGGTACCGCTTCCATACAGAGCATCACCAGAACAGTCGGCCTAATGCAAAGACTATAAATACCGGGGTCTTCACCAAAGGAGCCGGTAATTATGATTACTACGGAAGGTTACAGAACGTATATGAGCTGACGTTCAATAACACGAACATATCACTCAAGCTTGTTGTGTTCAAATGCCACTGGTTCGACCCTGAGCATGGAACCAAAAGTACCCCTTCCATTGGGTTAGTTGAAGTTAAGCCTTCAACCACCTACAATGGATCCGATGTCTTTGTTGTGGCTCACCAAGCCTTTCAAGTTTATTATTTGCCCTACCCATGCAAGAAAGAGGGACTCATTGGTTGGGAAGTCGTGTTCCATGTATCGCCACGTGGTAAGCTACCCATGCCCTCCGAAGACGATTACAACAACATTGACCCTAAAACATACGAGGGGATTTTCTATCAAGAGGAACAAACCTTTGGGGACTTTGGCATACAAGGTCTTGAGGACCGCGAGGACAATGCACAAACAGGTGGTGACGTAGTGGTGAATCTAAAGGATATAGATATGCTCAACAAGTTACAGAGTGATAGTGATGACGATGATGAGCCTCCACCGTGCGAGGAGGTTCCAATATACAACACTCGTGATAGTGATGTTGATAGTGATGATAGTGATGTTGATAGTGATGATGACAACCCAGGACTTAACTATGAGAGTGATGATTAGGGGTGAGGGTCTTTTATGTCCTTTTGCGTACTATTTACTTTTCAACATGCTTCTTCTTAATTGCATTACGTCTTTATTCTTATTTACTACATTTTTCAACATGCTTACAAGTTTATCCTTTCTCAATGCAGGTGATTGACCAAGATGAGCCAAGGCAAGGAATCATCGGCCTCGGGCTCTCGGGAGGTGTAGGATGTGTTCGGGTGTAGCGTGTGTGAATTCGAACTTGTTTGGAGTTTGTATGAATGCTTGGATGAATTTGAATCATGTTTGTGTCATTTGGATATGTATGTGGTGTTTTATTTGATGTTTCTGTGATGTTTTATAATTTGTGCAATTTTAATTGTATTTAAAATGCGCCAGAAACCAGCAGCAAAAAATTTCAGAAACTGAAAATATGGTCAAGTCTGCCGTCGGCGTAGTATGCTGCGGGGGCGCACAGGATCGTGCCACGTCGACGCTGGAGGACCATATGGTCATCTATACGCCGACGGCACTGCCGTCGGCGTATAGGTGGAGCAGACGGAGACAGTCAACGTTCCTTTTGTGGGTCCCACTTCAGATACGCCGACGGCGACGGATACGCCGACGGCATTGTTCATACGCCGACAGCGTCCTACGCCGACGACTATACGCCGACGGCGGCCGTCGGTGTAGGTCTACGCCGACGGCGATCGTTGCTACGCCGCCGTCGGCGTTTTGACTGTTTCCCGTAGTGGGAGAGGATGCATGTGGTCAAAAATGAACTACGGAGAGGATGTAATCATCGGGGTGGTTGACTCCGGTTAGTACTGAGAAACAATTACTTTTAAATCGTTCGAGCAACTCAGTTCGTTGTGATAGAAGTTCACAACTTACCAATCAAAGGATCTGGCCATTACCAATGAATAAACATGTTTAAACTTGTAAATCAGGGATCTGGCCGGAATCGAGAAGCTTCAACGATGAAGGGTATGGTCCCATACCATCAAGGTGGAAAGGGAAGTGCCAAGTTGGCCCCGACTGGGGCATCAACAATTGCAGCCGCAAGATCATCGGTGCACGGTTCTATAGCGCAGGACTTTCGGATGAGGAACTCAAGACGGTCTCGCTCTCGCCCCGGGACCATAACGGCCATGGGACACACTGTGCGTCCACCGCAGCGGGGTCGGCTGTGGAGGCGGCCAGCTTCAACGGCCTCGCAGAGGGGGTTGCACGGGGAGGCGCACCACGCGCTCGCATCGCGGTGTACAAGGTCTTCTTTGGCCCTGCCAACACCGTCGGCAGCACGGCGGACCTTCTCGCTGCCATCGACGACGCGATCCACGACAGAGTGGACGTTTTGTCCTTATCTCTCACCTTCGGCGAGGAGAACTCGTTCGGAGCTCTCCACGCGGTTCAGAAGGGGATCACGGTTGTGTATTCGGCTGGCAACAGGGGTCCAAGGCCACAGACGGTTGGGAACACTTCCCGTGGGCCATCACCGTGGCGGCGAGCAAGATCGATCGGTCCTTCCCCACGGTGATCACGCTGGGAAACAAGCAGCAGATAGTGGTACGTTGCCTACAGCTCTGAAGAATAAAACAACCGGGCGTGTACGTGTTCTTGAGCCATTTCGTTTTGCAGGGACAGTCTCTCTATTACCAACTAAAGAACTCGACCAGGAGCAGTTTCACGAATCTTGTCGTTTTCTCCGAGTAAGTAAATTAATCTATCTACTACTACCTTGATATATAATAAGTGTCGTAGTTTTGAGCAAACCCAGTTCAAAACAGCGACACTTATTTTGGATTGGACGGAGTACTTTTGTTTTTAAATCTGTTGGGCAATTCTAAAGGCGAGTTGGCTTTTGCTCGGCCGTGTAATTAGGTGTAGCGCCAATGCACTTAATGGCACGGACGTGCAAGGGCAAATCCTGCTCTGCTTTCCTGGTCAAGATCCTTTCAGTCTCATCCCAAGGTTGGTCTTCCAACAGGCGTCACAATTTGTCCGGAATGGCGGGGGATCTGGCCTCATTTTCGCCCAATATACCACCGATATTATAACTGACACAAATTGCCAAGGTATTGCTTGCGTTCTCGTGGACATTGACACTGCTACGAAGATCTACAATTACTGGACCGCCACCAGGTACGTACGGTCAAATGAGTTCAATCAAGCATGTCCTTCTGATTGATGAAGACAAAAAAAAAAAATGTTTTGTATTGTTTTGTAAGCAGCTCTCCCGTTGCAAAGATTGAACCAGCGCGCACCGTCACGGGAAATGAGATACTTGCGCCAAAGGTGGCATGGTTCTCCTCAAGAGGTCCATCACTGATTACCCCGACATCATCAAGGTAAACGTACCAGTTGATCATCAATTATAAAGGTTGCACTATCATCTCATATCATCACGACATGTATCATCTCATATCATCCTGCGGTCTCCTTGAAAAAAATAACAGCCTGACATAGCCGCACCTGGAGCCAACATCTTGGCAGCAAAGCAAGATTCCTACGCGTTCGAGTCAGGGACGTCGATGGCTGCGCCACACGTATCCGGCATCGTCGCGGTGCTGAAAGCCCTGCACCCACACTGGTCGCCCGCGGCAATAAAATCCGCCATCGTCACCTCCGGTAAGCGAACTGCACGGCAGCTACCCAACTAATTCCTTTCTTTCTAGCGAGCTGATGATCTTCACGTCCGCTCTTCTCTTGATTCTGCATGTTGATGAAGCGCATGTCACCGACGAGCGCGACATGCTGATCCTGGCCGAGGGGATGCCCGGAAAACTGCGGATCCGTTCGACTACGGTGGCGGCAACATCAACCCTCTCGGAGCAGCCGACCCCGGCCTTGTCTACGACATCGATCCACGTGACTACACCAAATTCTTCAGGTGCACCTTCGTCAGGAGGACCAACGTGACCTGCAACGCGACGGTGCTGCAAGCGTACCACCTGAACCTGCCCTCCGTTGCGGTTCCCGACCTTAGGCGCCCGGTCACCTTGTCAAGGACAGTGACCAACGTCGGCGAGGTCAACGCAGTGTACCGCGTCCTTGTGCAGAGCCCGATCGGAGTCAGGATGGAGGTTGAACCGCCGGTGCTGGTGTTTGATGCAGCGAACAAAGTGCACACGTTTAAGGTGACGTTGTCGCCGGCGTGGAAGCTGCAGGGAGACTACACGTTTGGCAGCATTACTTGGCGCAGTGACCGGAAGGCTGTTAGGATACCGGTTGCGGCACGGATCACGGCTCAGGATTTCTATGCAGATGTTGCATGATTAATTAGATAGGATGAAGAATATATACGTACACGAAATAATGTAGGTAGAAGGATAAAAAAATGGAGACATGTTTCTTTCATAAAGGCGGAGGACATTGTCATTGGGTAACGGATGAAATAAGATTTAAGATTTATGTGTTGCGTTGGATCATGATGGTGCGGAGTGCCACGCCCTTGACGTTGCTTGAGGCGTCTGCATCATCGCCGAGCGACTTGCCCGAGCCTGATGCCCCGGCAACGTCGGCTAGCGGCACTAGTAGAAAAAGGACCTTTCGTCCGGAGTCCTGTTTGCCATTAGCCCCGGTTCAGGCAAAAATCGGGACCAGTGCCTGGCACTGGTCCCGGTTCGATTTGCCAGGGCCCCGTGGGGCATTGGTCCCGGTTCGGTTGGGGGCATTGGTCCCGGTTCTTGGCAAGAACCGCGACCAAAGCTCCAGAGCCAGCCACGTGGCGTGGCGCGGAGCTTTGGTCCCGGTTCTTACCAAGAACCGGGACCAATACCTCCCCTGCCTATATATAACCCCCACCCCCCCTCTTCTCTCCTCTGTTTTTTTTTCTGGTTGGATTGGTGGGAAGTGGGTGCTAGTTTTTTTTTCTTTGCCACGCACAAGATGTGTTTGATGAAATGCCCGAGCCACACTTAAGTTCGCACAAGATGATATCCTCGGCCGAGGTTAGCAACTATATCCTTTTCATCTGTAATTGATACAGAAATATTGCACGTGTCGATGTACGGTGGTCATTTCACTATTCAAGATGTTATTGTAATGGTATTTGATAAACTTAATTATATATATGATGCAGATGGATGCACGGATGCGATGGATGTACGGCGAATGACGCAGTTCCGAGTTTATTGCAGGCCTGCATAAATTTCTCGATGTGGCTGAGGCAAACAAAGTGAATAATTTTATGCCTTGTCCATGTGAGAAGTGTCGGAACGTCAGGGAGTACTCTGACCCGAGAACCATTCAAGACCACGTGATTCGGAAAGGTTTCATGCCCAGCTATAATTGTTGGACCAAGCACGGAGAAAGAGGGGTTACGATGGAAGACAATGAAGAAGAGGAGGATGATGACAACTATCCTATGTTCCCTGAGGAATGCGGTGATACTGTTATGGAAGACATTGAAGAAGAAAGAGGTGAACATCGGGCATCAGATGAGCCCGCTGATGGTCTTGGTGGGGTCATTTCTGATGCAAAGCGAGAATGCGATACAGAAAAGGAGAAGCTAAAGTTGGAGGCCATGCTTGAGGATCACAAAAAGTTGCTGTACCCAAACTGCGAAGATGGCAGCACAAAGCTCGGTACCACACTGGAACTGCTGAAATGGAAGGCAGAGACTGGTTGTTCTGACAAGTGATTTGAGAAGTTACTGAAAATAATGAAGCCGAAGCTTCCAAAGGATAACGAATTGCCCGAGACTACATACGAAGCAAGGAAGGCTATCTGCCCTCTAGGATTAGATGTGCAGAAGATACATGCATGCATTAATGACTGCATCCTGTACCGCGGTGAGTACGAGAACATGGATAAATGCCTGGTATGCAATGCACTGCGGTACAAGATAAGACAAGATAACCCTGGTGATGTTGAGGGCGATGACGAGCCCCCCGGAAGAGGGTTCCTGCTAAGGTGATGTGGTATGCTCCTATAATACCACGGTTGAAACGTCTGTTCAGAAACAAAGAGCATGCCAGGTTGTTGCGATGGCACAAAGAAGAGCGTAAGAAAGACGGGAAGTTGAGACACCCCGCCGATGGGTCCCAGTGGAGAAAAATCGACAGAGAGTTCCCGACATTTTCAGATGACGCAAGGAACTTAAGATTTGGTCTAAGTACAGATGGCTTTAATCCTTTTGGGGAGCAGAGCTCCAGTCATAGCACTTGGCCCGTGACTCTATGTATCTACAACCTTCCTCCTTGGTTGTGCATGAAGCGGAAGTTCATTATGATGCCAGTGCTCATCCAAGGCCCGAAGCAACCCGGCAACGACATTGATGTGTACCTACGGCCATTAGTTGATGAACTTTTGCAGTTGTGGTCCGAACCAGGTGTACGTGTGTGGGATGAGCACAAACAACAGGAATTTGACCTACGAGCGTTGCTGTTCGTAACCATCAATGATTGGCCTGCTCTTAGTAACATTTCAGGACAGTCAAACAAGGGATACAATGCATGCACGCACTGTTTAGATAAGACTGAAAATATACATTTGGGAAACAAGAATGTGTACCTGGGGCATCGTCGATTTCTTCCGAACGGTCATGCCGTAAGAAAGCCCGGCAAGCATTTCAACGGTGAGGCAGATCGCCGGAAGAAGCCTAACCTCCCTGATGGTGATGTTATATATGACATGGTCAAGGATTTAGAAGTAATCGTTGGAAAGGGTCCTGGCAGTCTATTTGTTCCGAATGACGCTGACAACCACGTACCCATATGGAAGAAGTGCTCTATATTCTGGGAGCTACCCTATTGGAAAGTCCTAGAGGTCCGGTCTTCAATCGACGTGATGCACGTGACGAAGAATCTTTGCGTGAACCTGCTAGGCTTCCTGGGCGTGTATGGGAAGACAAAAGATACACCGGAAGCACGGGCAGACCAGCAACGTATGAAAGACCCATACAACAAGCAGACGGATAAAGGGCGTCAATACTTAAACAGATACGCTCTTACCAAATCAGAGAAGGAAATCTTTTTTGAATGCCTGACCAGTATCAAGGTCCCGGCTGGCTTCTCGTCAAATATAAAGGGAATAATAAATATGGCAAAGAAAAATTCCAGAACCTGATCCAACGTCTCACAAGCGCTTGAAAGAAACACACGATCCGTGTGCTTCTTTAGTCCCGGTTGGTAACACCAACCGGGTCATGTGGCTCACGAAGTGGTCGTGATACTGCTGATCCAACAGCTCACAATCCCTCAAAAGAAACACACCCCTGATCCAACGGCTCACAAGCGATTGAAAGAAACACACGATCTGTGTGCTTCTTTAGTCCCGGTTGGTAACAGACGGGCTTTGCGGTCACGACACGTGTCCTCCCCCAGCGCTTCCCTGGGCACGTGTCCTCCCCCAGCGCTGCCCTGGAGGTCTTTATATATTGTCGCCGACGGGGTAAACCCTAATCCACCATTCCTAGCCACGAACGCATCGTCTCCACGAGATGGATCCGCCACGCCCGCCGCAACGCCTTCTGGACGAGGTCGAGCGTGCTCGGCAGAGCGCGCTTGGGCGCAACCGCGGGAGTCTATCCCGCCGTATGCCCACGAGCCCGGCGTGGAGAGGAATGCCCAGCTACCGGCCTCCTGCTCCACCAGGTGCCGGCGCACCTCCACCTGGCGCCGCTGCACCTCCACCAGGCGCCGCCGCTCCTCCCGCGGAGGAGGAGGAGGACGACGACTTCGACTGGAGCGACGACGGGGAAGAAGGTTGTGGGTTGCAGATACAGGAGGCCATGGAAGCCTCCTTCCAGTCTGTCCGCGACTACCCTGTCCAGCGAGCCAAGACTTCCTACCAGCTCAAGGCGAAGGAGGCTTCCGATCTGGATTGGGCGCTGAAAGACTCATCCTCCATGGATCTTGCCCTCCGCCGCAAACGTGCGCGCGAGAACCGGGCGGCCGCCCACGGGGCTGGCTCCTCCCGCCGTTCCCCCTAATCCTACGGCCTTCGAGCCAGCAAGTCCGTTTATGTAGAATAATGTTGGTGATGTTGGATCAGGGGTGTGTTTCTTTCAAGCGCTTGTGAGACGTTGTATCATGTGTAATAATGTATTAAACCTTTTATGTAATGCATTAAGATAAATGAATTAATAATTTTTATCTGCTTTCTTCTGCATTTTACAACACCAAACATTCATCTTACAAATATAGGTTTTCTGAAATTGTTCTGCATTTACTTCTGCTTACGGATTATTTGTCGAATTTCGACTTACGGATTTAAAGATATGAATTTATCCATATTAAATTGAAAATGACAATAATAATGTAAAATTGATTTTGGATTATTTATACAAATTCAAACACTTTTCACGTTGAAAGTTTTGTCAATTCAAAATATGCAATAAAGTTAATGCATTTTTAATTGAAAATGGCAAAATGGTTAATAGTTTGTATAGTTAGAATAATTATTTTAGAAAACAGAAAATGGTTTTGGATTATTTATTCAAATTTAAAAACTTTTCATGTTGAAAGTCTTTTCAGATTCAAAACCATTTGAAATTCATATCCAAACACCTAAATAAGAAAAAAAAAGGCGGGAACAAAATTTCAGAACTGAAAAGTTCGAAATAAGTTTGAAAAAGGACTCTTTGGTCCCGGTTTCTACCAAGAACCGGGACCAAAGATCCTTGGACGCGCGCAGCGATCTGGCATTAAATGACGCACTCTTTGGTCCCGGTTGCTGGCAAGAACCGGGACCAAAGATGCATTGGTCCCGGTTCTTTGAAGCAACCGGGACCAATGGCCCCCTGCTACTTAACCCCCAGC
Source organism: Poa pratensis (assembly GCA_947311845.1). Classification (NCBI taxonomy): domain Eukaryota; kingdom Viridiplantae; phylum Streptophyta; class Magnoliopsida; order Poales; family Poaceae; genus Poa; species Poa pratensis. The sequence goes on along the minus strand of CAMZMU010000106.1, from coordinate 27,916,642 downwards.
CTCTTCTTCTTCCCCATTCTCACGCACGCGAGACGGTTTTCATCGACGAGCAGGAGCAAGAAGGGCGCCGCGCATCAACGCCGTCAGGCTGCCCCGCCGCCGACTCCACGCGCCGCGCCGCCCCCCGCGCGCCTCCCCGCGCGCACGCCGCCCCGACGCGGCCGGCCTCCTCCCCGTACACGCCACGACGTGGCCGGCCTCCTCCCCGCACAGCCACGCGCCCGGCCCGACGCGCCGGCCTCCTCCCCGCACGTACGCCGCCCAGACGCCGGCCTGACCCCGCCCTCCTCTCCACGCACACCTCCCGTGCCTCCACGCCGCCGTCCCCCGCCCAGCGCCACCGCCGTCCCACCGCCGCCCGCACCGGCCGCTTCTCGATCGGTGAGTTAGAATTTTAGGATTTTAGGATTTTTTTTGTATAGGAAATGTTAGTGTTAGGATTTTTTTGTTTTGTATAGGAAAATGTTAGTGTTAGGAAAAAAAATTGTTAGGAAAATGTTAGTGTTAGGATTTTTTTTGTATAGGAAATGTTAGTGTTAGGATTTTTTTTATTTTGTATAGGAAAATGTTAGTGTTAGGAAAAAAAATTTGTTAGGAAAATGTTAGTGTTAGGATTTTTTTTGTATACGAAATGTTAGTGTTAGGATTTTTTTGTTTTGTATAGGAAAATGTTAGTGTTAGGAAAATGTAGTGTTAGGAAATTTTTTTGTTAGTGTTAGGATTTTTTGTTAGTGTATAGGAAAATTTTGTTAGTGTTAGGATTTTTTTGTATAGGAAAATTTTGTTAGTGTTAGGATTTTTTGTTAGTGTATAGGAAAATTTTGTTAGTGTTAGGATTTTTTGTATAGGAAAATTTTGTTAGTGTTAGGATTTTTTTGTATAGGAAAATTTTGTTAGTCCTAATTTGTGCTTGTCCTAATTCAATAACATTTCAAACATGATTTAGAGTTCCATGTCAATGCATTAAATTGATCATGCATACATATTGCGCATTGCATCAATGCCATGTATTGATTGTGTTCTTGTCCGGTATTTGTTCTTCCCGGTAGATCGTGGTTCGGAAGTTGACCCGGTAAATTGTGTTAGATATGCAAAGATGCAAATTTACGGGTTTACGGGTTTACGATACGAGTTTACGAGTTTACGGGTTTACGATACGAGTTTACGGGTTTACGATACGAGTTTACGGGTTTACGATACGAGTTTACGAGTTTACGGGTTTACGATACGAGTTTACGGGTTTACGATACGAGTTTACGATACGAGTTTACGGGTTTACGATACGAGTTTACGGGTTTATGATATTGTAGATGTATCTTGACATATGGAACAAGTTACCCAACTAAAGTTTTGTGCATTGTTCTTAATTTGCAGAAACTATGGAACGAGACGAAGATCAGGAAAATATCCTCCAGGATATAATCCGCGGGCCGGAAGATATTGTCGATGTCACCACGGAGTTTTTGAACAACTCCGGTGAGGGAGATGAGTCTCTCAACCGAAGAGACGGCTCCGGTGAGGTAGAACCCGACGGCCGGGGTGAGGGAGAAGTCAGCGAGGGAGAAGCCGACGAGGGAGAAGCCGAAGGCTCCGGTGGAACATTAAACTCCGGCGAGGTGCATATACATATATTAATGAAGCCGAAGATTGTATTAATTAAGTCTCTGATGTCTATATACATATATTAACGCTCTTTCTTCTTTTAGCCCTCCGGATCGAGCAAATCTTCTGTAAGGACAAAACGAGGCCCAGCCAAAAAGTTGGGCGACCAAGAAAGGTACACGATCGAAAGAGTCGCTGAAGACGGCACACCGACTGCTCCCCCTGGTGTTAAAAATAAAATGGTAAAGCAATGCGGAGTTCTTGTTAGGGACTTCATCCCGATCACCGTTCGAGAATGGCATCGGCCAAACGAGAAAGGACAGCTATATGTCAGCGATGAGGGCAAAGAAAGACTTTGGAGAAAGCTCATGGTTAATTTCACCCTGCCGGCGCCAGAGGTGGATTCAGATGAGGAGGATCCAGATGAGGCAGAAAAGATTGCCCGGAAAATCATGGAGCAAAAAGTCAAGGACTGGGCACTTAAGAAGATGGCCGAGCTATTCAAGAACTGGAAGAAAAGATTGAACAAACTGTTTGTCAAGAAAAATAAGACTCCAGACTTCGATAAAGGGTATGAGAAGATAAAGGACTACTGGGAAGAATTTGTGGCGTACAAGAAATCAGAGGAAGCTCTGGAAAAGTCTGCAAAAAATGCGGCAAATGCTGCTCTAAAGATGTACCACCATACTATGGGGCCTGGTGGCTACGCTGGTAGCATGCCTAAGTGGGAGAAACTTGAGGCGGACCTGCTGGCTAATGGGATCACTCCAGAGCCACTCAAGTGGATCGAACGGGCAAGAAATTGGTTTTACGGGCATGGGGGCACGTTGGACGCAGAAGGGAAGTGCATATATAACAGAAGACACAAAGATAATCCCCTACTACCCATCCAAGAAATTAGAAAAGCAGTAAAGGATGTTGAAGAGGGACGGTTCATTCCCGATAGAGAGGATGACGAGCTCACACGCGCCCTTGGGAATAAGGAACACGACGGACGGTTACGAGGCGTACCTGGCTCCAAGCCCAAGACAATTGCGATTCCCGAGCACAGGAAGAAATTTCCTGATAGAAGCCATCAGAGGAGAAAGGAAAGGGAGGCAATGGAAGCACGCGCTGCTGCAGACCGGCTGCTTAATATAGAAGAAGAATTAAAGCGGCAGAAGGAACAAATTGCCGTGCTTAGCCAGCAAGGTACTAGCGGCCAATCTCAACGGCACATGGTAGAAGCTGCATGCGATGGTACCGGTGGCCCATCGAATCGGAAAAGCAGCGTGGCTTCCACGGAGCTCCAGGATGGTAATGATGATGCAGTGGCTCCACTTCGTCGCTACCCAGTGGATGATATCACGGAGAGCACACCTTGTGAGATGCATGTGAAAGTTTTTAACTTAACCGTGAAGGTGGCGGTCGGCTATGTCGTACCAATTGGACCTAATCCAACTTACCATTTCTCTCCGGTTCCAAATGGCTACGCTGTTGTCGCGGTGGATGAAGTGATGAAAGATTATGAGGAGCTGAAGCTGCAACACCCTGCAGGTGAAGATGGGGAGGTGCTTGAACTTGGAGAAGCCAAGAAAGCGACCATTCTATGGCCAAAGGAATTCATCGTGCTTCCGAACTGGCAGCCAAGGCCATCGACTCCTCACCAGTCTCCAGCGCAACAGTCCTCTTCACCGCCTCAGCATTCTCCAGCGCAACAGTCCTCTTCACCGCCTCACCAGTCTCCAGCGCAGCCGTCTCCGCCGCGCGTCAGCCGTCTCCGCCGCCGCGTCAGCCGTTTCCGCCCACCGCTCGTACTATGAGGGGTAAGCGATCACCGAAACGTAAAAGGTCGCCCCTCCCAACAGTACCTCATAAGAATCTTCCCATTAGACCTTATGACAGGACTGTAGCGGAAAACGCCGCGGAGGTGGCTGCCTACAATAAGGCTTTTTTTGCACCAAAAAAGCCCGAGCAGAAGCCGGTATACGATGAAAAATCCAAAAAGTGGAGAAAGTCCTTCCTTGAGCAGCCATCCCAGATATCGATGAATCTGCCATCTGACTATGGTCGTGAACTTACTAAGCTAGCACGTGCCCAGTCTGAGCAGAACAAGGGAAGAAGTGCAAAAAGCGGGAAACAAATTGCCCAGCTCGGACAGCAGAAAAATCAATCGGTCCCCCCGCTCATAGTGTGTTCCGATGTCGACAAGGACTTCAGAGTCGCTATGGATAAAGACCTGGAATTATTGGACCCCAGAGCCATAGCTGCTGCTAAAGAACTTGGTGTCACTGTATCTCAGGCCAAGGAACAGGCTACCGCCTTGGGTATGAGCCTTGGTCAACTTTTAGGCTATGAACATGCGCCAATGTTAGAGATGGCACGGAAATATGTCCAAGGGGAGCCTATGGTCAGTAATGAGGAGATGACGGGTCTATCAACACATATGCGAAATCTGCATACCTGGTACCTGGTGCACACATCAAAGAAGGACGCGAAAGAGTGGTTTCCGCTGGACGTTAGAGTGGAGCATTTCTTCAAACGTTACACTATACAGGTTCAACTGACTGAACTGTTCCAGTTATTCCAAAAGCGCGCCCTCGACAAATCTATCCTCTCTTGCTATTGTCTGTAAGTGATTTATTTTCGTAATTAAGTCTCTAGCTCAGCTCGTTCATTGCCTGTATTATATTATCCTGCCTATATATATATCCTTTTGTACGCTATTATGCAGAATGAAGATGCTGGAATGCAAAAGATCTAAAGTTTTTGAGGTTGGGTTCGTTGACCCATATATCGTGAATTCACATACGTTAGTCAATCACCCCAAAGACGTGGAGCATGACCTGACCACCTTTTTAACCATGCAACATTTCTGTACGGAAATACTATTTCCTTACAACTTCAGGTGAGTGTTTCTGTCTTGTACATATTTTTATTTGGCTTTCTCGATGTTAAGTGTAATTGATGAGCTATGCATGTCTGCTTTATGTAAACGTCCGCAGGTTCCACTGGATTCTGCTAAGCATTCAACCTGACAAGTCCACAGTTGAAGTCCACGACTCATTAAGTTGGGACCAAGCGTTGTGGTCCGACATGAAAGAAATGCTCAACAAGTAATTTCAATCATTATCGCATTATATCGCCCTCTTTCGTTCGTTCCCTGATGTCAAGTAATTAATAACTCCTTTGTTCATTTTCTTTGCCAAAGCAGGTGTTGGACAATTTTCAAACAGAAGGTAGAAGGTCCATTCAAAGATGAGCTAACTTATAAAACGGTGAAAGTCCGCAGCAGCCACCGGGGAGTAATTTATGTGGATTCTACGTTTGCGAGTTCATTCGCGAGTTGACCACTGAGCGGAGAACAACTGCTTTCAGCAAAATGCGGGAGAAGATCGACCCAGAACTGCGCGTAGGAGCAATTCAAGAGGAATTGGCGGGATTTCTGCTTAGGGAGGTCATCGATGAAAGGGGAGAACATTATGCTTCGGACGATGAACTACATATGCCTTGATGGCTTGATCTATCTCCATGTAATTAAATAGTTGTATTCTCGCAAGAGATCGAATATTAATTATATATGCATCAACATGTACTGTGTATATAGTAGAGCGTATAATATGCGTACGGAAACGATGGAGAGCACGTCGGCGATGCGAAGAAGGGGGAGACGACGGAGGCACCGGCGAGAGGGAGAGGGGGCACCGGCGAGAGGGAGAGGAGGCACCGGCGAGAAGGAGAGGGGGCACCGGCGAGAGGGGGCACCGGCGAGAAGGAGAGGGGGCACCGGCGAGAGGGGGCACCGGCGAGAAGGAGAGGGGGCACCGGCGAGAGGGGGCACCGGCGAGAGGGAGAGGGGGCACCGGCGAGAGGGATCGAGACCCTAAACCCTAAATACCAAAAAAAAAAAAACACTCATTGGTCCCGGTTCGTAACAAGAACCGGGACCAATGAGTCTCTCCCCACGCCCAGCCAGAACTGGCCACGTGGCCACCATTGGTCCCGGTTCGTGGCCCAACCGGGACTAGCATTAGTCCCGATTGGCCAGTCCCGGTTGGGCAACCGGGACTGATGGCCCAACCGAACCGGGACCATAGGCCCATTTTCTACCAGTGCGGGTTGTCGGACTGACCGGTTTTCCACTTGGCGAAACGCCTTCCCGCGGCGCCCATCCAAAGCCGCGTCTGCTTCTTGACCTCCTTCCTGGCGCGCAGTAGCGCACGCACCCCAAACTTTCGAAGAGTGGCGAAAGACTCCTCGACCACACAATGCACCAATGCTTCTTCACACCTCGCCGACGCGATGGACATCTCCACCAACTTATGCTCCTCCAGTTCCTCTGGGTAGCCAGAGGCTCATCCGACGACGAACCCGAGTAGCTGTATTCGGGCTCCTCCACCGCCGTGAGGTCAACGAAGTTACCCCAGCTCCGTGCACTGGGGATAGCTCCTCCTGCGCCTCAGTCAGCGTGCGATCGATTGAGGCCGCTGTGGACAGCATCTCTTTCGATTCCCACGGCGCGAGGTTGGTTGAGCTACCCCCAGCAACAGCCGCTGAGGGCAGAACCTCCTCCGACTCCGACGGTGCGAGATCCACGAAGGTACCCCGTCCCGATCTCCCATGATCTCCCATGGCTTCCGTGTTGTGTGGCATTGCACAAATCCTCAATAAACAAATGGCCATGGCCGTCGAAGAAATTTATACTCAAGCAAAAGGCGGGAACACCATGGTATTTCATATTTAGTGAGATTTCAGAAAAATGCGAGAAGACGAAATATTAGACAAACGATAACATCAAACCAATCGTATGCAATAGAACAATGTATCGCACACGATGTACTTCGAAAAATCCTGTGCGATAGTTCAGCATAATTTCATACGGACAAACTCCGGAAATTCGTGTGCGATCAGCGACTGAATGCACACGCGTCACTTCACGGAGTCCGTGTGCGATATAGTGCACACGATTTATGAATTGTAACCGTATGCGAATGTTTGCGCCGGGGGCACCCTTGGGGTCCTCGCGAACGGCTTTAAACGCGAAGGGTAAGCGATAGGGGATAACGCACACGGGCGCCTGCTCCCGTCTGCGATCGCGGGGCATTAAATTGCCCGATCTGTACTAGTGGAGTTAGATGCCTTGGCCTCAGTGTCCCGGCGTAGATGATGATGGTGTTGGGGTAGATGCCTTGGCCTCTGTGTCCCGAGTCTTCTCTTCTTCTTCTTCTTCTTCTTCTTCTTCTTCTTCTTCTCCATTGGTGTGGTTTGGAGATGGAGGTGGTGTGGCGGCAGCCCTTCGGGAGGCGGCGAGAGAAAGTAAAGAATGGCGCGTGATGACACGATTATCAATATGTCCGCCACATGGACGGTTATATTCTTCACAAAGGTGAGACCATGAAGCAAAAGGAGAAAAGAGAGGACAAGAAGGATGAGAGCAACTAAAAGAAAAAAGAGAGGATAAGAAGGATGATAAGTATAATTATTGAATGTGCAAAGGGGGAGAATTGTGTTTGACCGAGGAGAGTCACATGAGAGGATGGATCTCGAGAGAGCGAGGATGGAATTGGAGAAGGAGTAGGCTTGGATGGAAATGGAGTTAAAAAATAATAATGACACCCATGTGATTGAGAAGGAGAAAATTAGTCTTGCAAAATTAACGAAGGAGTCGAGGATCGTGTTTCAAGATGCTAGCATGTTGCATGATGAGAGCGCAAAGTGGACCGTGCAGATGGAGAAGATCAACGATCGCGACCTTGCTGGCCAATGATTCATTATTGTATCGATTGTATATGAAAGTTCTTAAATTTTATTTTAGATTGTGTTGAACTAGGATTTATTTTGAATTCGCGTTGAATTGTGGATTAATAGTGTTGTGTATCATTGTTACATGTGTTTTCATAAATTTGGCGAGTAACTTAAGGGGATGGTTGCAGGGCCGACAGATGAGTGGGATCTGGGCCTATCAGTTGGCCCAAAGTTGCCCAATGCGGTTGGAGACAAAGCTGGCCGTCAGGGGGCCGACACGACACGTGGCTAAACCGGCCATGCCCGACCCGTCGCGTGCCTCGGGCCATGCATGGGCCTCTGGGCCAAGCCCATGTGCCGGGACAGCACGACCGGTTTGGCAGCCAGGCACGCGAGGCCGTAATTCCCTACCGCCTCCTTTCTTGATTCTCTCGATGGCTCAATCCCTAATTCCCTATCGCCTCCATTCCCTCGATCTCGTGATCCCGTCCCCTCCCATCGCTCTCCTTTCGTCTGCCGCCGGGGCGAGCCCCCGCTTGATTCCTTGGCCATCCCGTCGCTCTCCTTCCTCCATCCTCTTGCTTGCCACGGCCACGGCGCCTAGGCCTCTTTTCCATCGGCCACGACTCCCGCCATCGCGGCCGAGCCTCTTCCGGTCGGCACTGCCCTTCCACGACCTAGTCTCGGCTACGCACGGCTCCTCCACGAGCTCGCCGCCTCAGCTCCACCCCGAGCCTCGCCTTTCCTCCGACCTCGGTGCCCTGCTCCACCTCCATCCTCTCTGCTTGTCAAAAACAGGCAAAAACAAACATGGGCTAATATGGCCCGTTGGGCCTAAACAAGCCCAGGCCGGCCCGTTTACTTGCTATGCCGTGCTTGGGCCTGTAGGCCAAGCCCCCGCCCCCGTGGCAGGACCGTGTAACTCCTAGACGTGTCGTGCCGTGACCGGGCCGGCCCGTTGGCCACCTTTGGTTGGAGATGCGATTTCCTCTAAAATAAATATCTCAGCGCTAGGAATTATCAAAAAAAAATATATATATCTCAGCGCTAGGACTTTCCCCACCGGACCACCAACAAAGAACTCATCGCTAGGGTTATCTCATCAATTCCTCTGACCAGAGCATCTCCCTGCTAGTTCGATCTAGGATTCCAGTGTGTGAGATGGGTAGCGGCGGCGGCCGATTCGACAGCACCGCCGACGCCGACCCCGCGGCTGTGCTGGCCGCCGTTCGTCGCGGCATCTTCCAAGTCTGCACGGAACACCTCTCCGCGGAGTTGGAGCGTCTCTATCCCGTGCTCGCCTCCGGCTCCGCCCCCGAGGCCGCTGAGGCGGTCCGCGCGGTCTCCCTCGCCGTTGCCGAGGCCGCCGAGGTCGTCGCTGAGGCCGACGCCGTCCTCCGCCTCCGGGGTCTCGCGGACGACGACGCCACGGGGTGGTCGAACCGCCGCGGCATGCTGGAGCTCCACATCAAGCAGTCCCGGATGCTGTTGGCCGGCATGGAGCGCGCGCCGCCGGAGAGCTGGTGGATGACCCTCCTCCATGGGCTGGAGGGGGAGTTGTCACTCATCAGCGGGTTCGCCTCCAACTGGTGCAGCTGGCCACCGCTGCCGGCCTATCGCGCTCGGCCGGCCTCGGCCGTCGTTGACGACCTAGCCTCAGGGATTGAAGCCGTGCAAGTCTCAGAGCAAGAATAAGTTATTTCTTCAGTGAATCTACACAAGAATAAAATCTTCGTTTGTAATTTATTCGAATTCCAACGTGTTTTATCAGTCTCAAACCTGCCAATGGTCAATACCTTTGTGAACATGTGAGCAGCTGGTGCTCTAGTATGCTGTGAGCCTTTTATGGATTGTGCACTTGCTATATTATCTGTTCTCGCACTTTGGCCTTTAATCATAATTTTCCATGTTAATGTTATTGCAAGTGTCAGCACAAGAAAATCAATTGAGTACCTAGTGAACAAGTGAGCGGCTGGTGCTCTAGTATGCTGTTGTGAGCCTAAATAATGGTCCTCCATGAATGGTGCACTTGCTATATTATCTGTTCTTGCACTTTGACCTTTAATCCTTATTATTTTGCATATTAGCTTTGATAACAGGGATAGGATCCATGACTAATGTTGCACTATCATATCACTGCAAAAACTTCGCAGTTCAATAATCTCATATCACAACCATGACACAGATTACCATCAGAAGCGAATTGCATTAAGGTGCACTAAAACAATCATGTCACACGGTTTGCCCACAGACCGATTGACGAACTATGACTCTTGATATTGTTGCATTTATCAAGGCTATGTATCTTGATCCAGAAAAAATGGTCGAAATAATAAGAGACCCGCACCAGCATCAACAAATGGTGTTCGGTTTAATAGAATCCTTCTACGAAAGAAAAAACCACATTCTTCCAATACATATATGCACACCCATCTTTTCTGTTTACAGTGGAGATGTAATAATAATCATCTCATGGATTCTGGATTCTGGGTCAGCTGATTGGTTGGCTTATTTATAATCTTCTGTCTTGCTTTGTTCTTGTAGAAAATGAGTTTATACTGTCAATTTTTCAAAACATTGGAAATGAACGATCAATTACCTTCAGCTTCCGTTTGATGAGCTGTAAGTTAACTATTACATGCATTCTTACCAAGGGACTGTGATAGAATCATCAATTACAGCAAATCACTTCAATTAGGCAGGTATCTGGAGTCTTGTTGGCCAATCTGAATCCTCCAATCTGTGCATGTTAATTGCCAAGAACTTGACTTTTGGTGTTTATTGTGGCTTTGGACATTCATGGAATTAATGTGTATAACGCCGTCTTTTATGTTCATAAAATCAGAAGAGAAAACTGAGGTACCGTCTTTATTGATTTATTTACATTGGACATGTATAAATGTTTCATTGTGACTATCATTATCTCCTTTGTTTCTCCAAATTTGTAATTGGTACCAACTGATAATGGATCAAATATTCATGTATTGAGTACCTTTGTGAACAAGTGAGCTGCACAAGAACAAGGTCTCATTTTTCATTTATTGAGCACCTTTGTGAACAAGTGAGATGCACAAGAACAAGATCAAGTGAGCTGCACAAGAATAAGTGCTCTAGTATGCTGTTTATATCCTAAAATTGTGCACTTGCTACACAATCTGTTCTGGCACTGCAGTGGCCTTTAACCCTTGTGCACCTTCATATCTTAACTTTGATGACAGGACAGATCCAGATGGCAAATGTAGCGCTATCATATAATGTCAAGCATTTGCAATTCACCAACAATCTCATAGCACTACATGAGACAGATTTACCATCAGGAACACAAACAGAATTACGGCCCTAAAAAACAATCATGCCACCGCCGTCAGACGATCCAAACGCCCTCGCCCCAGTGACCTTCTTCCCGCGGGTGTCACAATTCGTCCTGAATGGCGGGGGATCTGGTCTTATTTTTGCTCAATATACGACAGACATCTTAGCGGTGACAGCCTCAGCTAATTGCCAAGGCATTGCCTGCGTTCTGGTGGACCTTGACACCGGGAAAAGGATCTACAATTACTGGGCCGCCACAAGGTAGAGTACATGCAAATGAGTTCGATCAAGCAGGTTCTTGTGATCTATCAATGGAGACATCATTTTGTTTTGTTTTTTTATATGGCAAAGATTGAGCCAGCAAGCACCGTAACGGGGAAAGACATAATGGCGCCAAAAGTAGCATCATTCTCATCCAGAGGTCCATCGCCTGATTACCCTGACATTATAAAGGTATACGAGCGTAGCCGATCAACAACAAGAAAATTGTTGTACGAGCGTACGAGCCGTTGTATCATCTCATCTCACCCTGCGGTCTTCTTGCTTCCATGAAAAAACAGCCTGACATAGCCGCACCAGGAGCTAACATCTTGGCAGCAAAGGAAGATTCCTATGTATTCGAAGTCCGGGACATCGATGGCGGCCCCACATGTATCGGGCATCGTCGCCGTGCTGAAAGCCATGCACCCACACTGGTCTCCCGCGGCAATGAAATCAGCAATCGTCACCTCCGGTAAGTGTTACTCTTGAGAACATCAAATTCCCAGCTAGCTAGTTGATGATCCTATTCTCATGGTGATGAAGCGCATGTTACCGACGAGCGCGGCATGCCGATACTGGCAGAAGGACTGCCCCAGAGACTGCCGGTGCTAGTGTTCAATGCAGCGAACAAAGTTCACACGTCTAAGGTGACGCTGTCACCGGCGTGGAAGCTGCAGGGAGACTACACCTTTGGCAGCATTACTTGGCGCAGTGATCGGAAGGCTGTCAGGATACCGGTTGCAGCACGGATCACGGCTCAGGATTTCTATGCAGATGTTGCATGATTAATTAGATAGGATGAAGAATATATACGTACACGGAATAATGTTGATAGTTAGAAAGGATAAAAAAATGGAGACGTCTTTCTTTTATAAAGGCCGGAGGCCATTTTCATTGGGTAACAGATGAAATAAGATTTACGATTTATGTGTTGGGTTGGATCATGATGGCTCGCGCTGCCGCGCCCGTCAATTTTGGCAATAGAATGATAGGAATTTTTTAAAATACATGGATACGTGCAAGGCTAAAATTAAATTTCCAATAAAGATATTTTTTTGTCACTGTGACCTAAAGTACTAAGCCCCTTTGTATTTGAACATTATAATGCTGGTACATACAGATCATAAGGCACTGGTACGGACGTACGGTGAAGAAACCAATAATAATAGGTAGACAACGTCAAGCGAGCAACAAAATTAGGGTGTATGTGCACATATCCAAACAACGGAAATCATGGAAATTCCATAAGACAGATGCAGCCCAAGAGTTTCTATGCTATTCAAAGTATATTTAACAAACCTTTCCTTTCGTCAGTAGAGTTAATTTTTTGTCACTCGGTTAATTTTCTTCTCTGAACCTTTAGTTGTCCATTCTAAGCAGATGCACCACCATATGTCATCTTCTCATATAATAATACAACAAGTGTAGCATCCTAAATATACTTTAGCAAGTCCTCTAAATTAAGGAGACATACCACATGGTCGACGTCACTACAGGAATCTCCACAGATGCCTACAGCCAGATGCCGTCGGCAAAGGCACAAATGCCGTCGGCATACAATATGCTGACGGCAAAATGTGTATGCCGATGGCCTTTGCCATCGTCTTCTGCTCCCTCGGCATACAAAGGAAAAACTGTCGGTATATGGCACCTATGCCGACGGTTTTCTTTGGCTGTCGGCAATGCTTGGCCGTCAGCAAAAAAAAGTGCATCACGGCCGTCTGACGCCGTCTGAAGCTATGCCGACGGCAAATGCCGTAGGCATACAGTGCCACGTGGGACGAGCTGGTGGCTCATGACGCGAACTATGCCGACGGCCAAACAGAGTAAAGGCCTACGGCAAAAGCCGTCGGCATACTTGATAAGCAAAACCAAAAAAAAAACAATAAAAGGCTAATTACAACGACACAATTCAACATTGGAAATCACACTGAAATAACACTGAACAATGGTTAATCTACTATACAATTTACTTTCTGCCACCTGACATAAGCAAGAAACAGCTAAAACAGCTAGAAAAGTAGATAGGACCAATTTATCGAGAATTTGCATAAGCCAGAGTCAAGCACGAGTTGTTCAAGGACACGCATTAGCAAACTATATGATCTGCTAGTACCACAGCTTCGCCTGATGCAGCAGCAACACCACCAGCAGCACCACAGACCGCCACAGCACGTTCATCTTCCTGCAAAGCAAGGGTTCATAAATTCATTTGATAAGCTTTAACACAAGTATATTCAATATGCATGCCTAGCACAATTCATTAGATTTGGCAAGCAATCAAAGAAGGATCTCCATACTCTAAGACCTTTGATATTTAAAAAGATAAATAAACCACGAACTGGAGATTACCAGACAGAAGTTGCCTCGAATAGGAGTTGCCAATATTAGCATACGAACGTTCAAGATTCTGCCTCCAAGAAATAAAACAACAATAAATAATGATCTGGGGTGTACAGCTACAAATCAAGATGAGATTTTTTCCTAACAATATCGATGAGCAGCGGATCGAGGATTAGTCTCACCTGGAGGGGGAGGAGAAGCCCTCGCAGAACAGGCGACGCAGGCCATGGGGAATCCACGCAGCAGTCCGGCTGGAGGCGCAGGTGGGGAGCTGCGCCGACGGAGACATGCAACAGAGGAGACGCGGGGGTCTTGCAGCGTGTCGAGGACGACGGCATCAGCAGACCTCCGTGGCTTGCGTCGCCCTGGTCGGGTCTTGGTGGCCGGCAGACCCTCACCGACGTGCACCACCGGACTCAACTCCCTCGGCCTCGCGCACGACGCAGTCCGGCTAGCTCGACGGAAGCGCGCGCACGGTCCAACCGATGCACGCGCGCGCCGGCGAGCACGCCAGCCGAGCCGTCATGGCGCCGTCGCTGCAGTGCCGCCTCTATCGTCGCCGGGCGACCCAGCGGGGAGGGGAGGGGAAATGGTGTTAGGGTTCAGATCTGGTAGAAGGAGAGAGGATGGAGGCGGGGGAGTGCGGCGGGGGTAGGAGTAGAAGAGGCTAGGGTTTGGGTGGGGGTTTGGACTAGGGCGTGGGAACTGGGCTAGCTGGGCCGTGGCTGGCATGGCTGGCCTGTTGCCCCTTGTTTGTTTTTTTTGTTGGTTTTCATGTTATTAGATTATACAAAATAGATGCAACTATTATAAATAGTTTGAGCCAGCAAACACAGTTCAAATATATGAAATTTAATTATAGGATGAAAATTTATTATTTGTACACGACTTGAAACAATGGTGCTAACTGAGTTTTCAAATTAATTATAGAAATGTCATTTTCTATTTTATAAGTGCCAAAAATGACTTTTTTTGTGAAGCAAGTGCAAAAAATATGGTGGAAAATGACACCCATCCAAATATCTCACAAAGTAGACCATATTTGATGGATAATCCAGAAATATTAGGAATTTTCTCGGTTTCTAGCTAATTTTGCCTATTTAAACGACTTTATGCCTATTTTCCAAAAGTAATTCAAATTTGAACTACAAGTGTGTGATAGTTTGCTCTGAAAATTTGACAAAAATATTTTTAAGTTACACAAGTAGTGGTTATATCACAGAACCGTCGATAGTTTTGAATAATTCGACCCCTTTCAATGAATAGACATGGCGGCCATTTTGACCGTTTTTCCAAAAAAATAAAAGAAAGTGAAAAAATACTCAAAAAAAGAAATATTTTGGCATGGAGTCCTTTTATGTGTGTTAGTTGATAGGATAAATGATAAACTTGAGTTTTGACAAAGTTTTCAAAAAACTTCTTCACAAAAAGATCAATCATCTATAAACATATATAAGTTTCGAATCAAATGACCTAGCTATGATCATTCCCGTGGCATAGTTTGTGATAATATGCCCATATTTGACACATAGCTATATCTTGATATTACAAACAATGTTGCAGAACTGAGTTTTTTCAAATTACTTATATAAATATCATTTTCCTTTTTTTAAGTGTCAAAAATGACATTTTTTGTGAAGCAAGTGCAAAAAATATAGTGCAAAATGGCACCCATCCAAATATCTCACAAAGTAGACCATATTTGATGGATAATCCAGAAATCTTACGAATTTTCTCGGTTTCTACCTAATTTTGCCTATTTAAACGACTTTATGTCTATTTTCCAAAATTAATTCAAATTTGAACTACAAGTGTGTGATAGTTTGCTCTGAAAATTTGACAAAAATAATTTTAAGTTACACAAGTAGTGGTTATATCACAGAACCATCGATAGTTTTGAATAATTCGACCCCTTTCAATGAATCGACATGGCGGCCATTTTGATCGTTTTTTCAAAAACATAAAAGAAAGTGAAAAAATACTCAAAAAAAAGAAATCCTTTGGCATGGAGTCCTTTTATGTGTATTAGTTGATAGGATAAATGATAAACTTGAGTTTTGACAAAGTTTTCAAAACACTTCTTCACAAAAAGATCAATCATCTATAAACATGTATAAGTTTCGAATCAAATGACCTAGCTATGATCATTCCCGTGGCATAGTTTGTGATAATATGCCCATATTTGACACATAGCTGTATCTTGATATTACAAACAATATTGCAGAACTGAGTTTTTTCAAATTACTTATATAAATATCATTTTCCTTTTTTTAAGTGTCAAAAATGACATTTTTTGTGAAGCAAGTACAAACAATATGGTGCAAAATGGCACCCAACCAAATATCTCACAAAGTAGACCATATTTGATGGATAATCCAGAAATATTAGGAATTTTCTCGGTTTCTACCTAATTTTGCCTATTTAAACGACTTTATGCCTATTTTCCAAAAGTAATTCAAATTTGAACTACAAGTGTGTGATAGTTTGCTCTGAAAATTTGACAAAAATAATTTTAAGTTACACAAGTCGCGGTTATATCACAGAACCGTCGATAGTTTTGAATAATTCGACCCCTTTCAATGAATCGACATGGCGGCCATTTTGACCGTTTTTTCAAAAAAAAAAAATAGTCAAAAAAAAAAGAAATCCTTTGGCATGGAGTCCTTTTATGTGTATTAGTTGATAGGATAAATGATAAACTTGAGTTTTGACAAACTTTTCAAAAAACTTCTTCACAAAAAGATCAATCATCTATAAACATCTATAAGTTTCGAATCAAATGACCTAGCTATGATCATTCCCGTGGTATAGTTTGTGATAATATGCCCATATTTGACACATAGCTGTATCTTGATATTACAAACAATGTTGCAGAACTGAGTTTTTTCAAATTACTTATATAAATATCATTTTCCTTTTTTTAAGTGTCAATAATGACATTTTTTGTGAAGCAAGTACAAACAATTTGGTGCAAAATGGCACCCATCCAAATATCTCACAAAGTAGACCATATTTGATGGATAATCCAGAAATATTAGGAATTTTCTCGGTTTCTACCTAATTTTGCCTATTTAAACGACTTTATGCCTATTTTCCAAAAGTAATTCAAATTTGAACTACAAGTGTGTGATAGTTTGCTCTGAAAATTTGACAAAAATAATTTTAAGTTACACACTTAGTGGTTATGTCACAGAAGCGTCGATAGTTTTGAATAATTCGACCCCTTTCAATGAATTGAAATGGCGGCCATTTTGACCGTTTTTTCAAAAAATAAAAGAAAGTGAAAAAATACTCAAAAAAAGAAATCCTTTGGCATGGAGTCCTTTTATATGTATTAGTTGATAGGATAAATGGTAAACTTGACAAAAAGGCGTAGGCATACAAACTCACATATTATTTATTTGGAAAAAAAGTTGTATGCCGACGGCCTAAATAAGGTGGCCGTCGGCGTATAGGTGGCGCCGTCAGCTTGGTAACGAATGCAGACCTGTATGCCGACGGCCAAACATATGCCTACGGCTTTTTTGAAAAGCGTAGGCATACAACATAGTTGCCGACGGCCATACGTATGCCGACAGCTTTTCTAAAGTATATGCCGACGGCCAAACGTATGCCGACGGCTTTTATAAAGCCGTAGGCATACAACCATATATGCCGACGGCCCCGACAAAATGCCGTCGGCATACATTTGGCCGTAGTCAACTATCCGTTTTCCTGTAGTGCGTGAATGATGGCACTCATCCCTTTCCTCATAAGCAACCAACAATTTTATTGCACATCGGTTTTGGGCACTATTCAGGAAGCATTGAACCCTGCAATATAACAGAAGATGAGAGAAAGGTGATTTAATGGGACCAGCATAAAACAAAATATGTTACATGTCAAACTCTGAGTAATAACAATTTAACATTCCCAAGCTTGATGTAAATTATATGCATAAAGGCTGATAATGATTGCACTCAGGCAACCTTGCACATAAAGATACTTTTAGCTTCCAGTTTGTGGTATTGCTTACCTGAACAATGAAGATGTTTTCCATTCTCAACATGAATAATTTATTAGGGACTAAACCTCTAAGACCAGATAGCTTGCTACTATTTGTTGAGGAACTTCTTAATTTTCACTGCATAATCATTCTGTCTTGCATCATAAGTATAAAATCTCTGGATAACTAAGTACGCACATTGTAGTGTAAAACAGTACTCCCTCCGATCCATATTAGTGGGCATAGCTTTGTCTAAATTCATATGTATCTAGTTAATTATTTAGACTAGATACATGTGTATCTAGACAAAGTTGCGCCCACTAATATGGATCGGAGGTAGTACCTTTCTTGGCTGTTGATAACATTGCACTTATCAGCAGTCATCCCCGTCAGTACGAAAAGAACCCTAGATATATAACAAAAAAATCTGCCATCTTCCTCATGTTCAGCAAAAGAAAAAATTGCGGAACTATTGATTGTTGAACGTCATACAGGAGAAAAATGACACTTTGTGTCTTGTGTACCATAGGGCACTCAGTTCTCAAGCCAGCTAGCTACAAGCAACATGAATGATAAATCTGCTCCTGGATTGCTCTCATCAAGAACCGCACCTGCACATGCATGCACAACCGAACGAGCAGAAGAGATAGAGCCCGTCGTCACCCGTATCTCCTTGCAGGGATGACAGTGTCGGAGGGAAGCTGATAGGCGAGACTCGTGAAAGGGCTCAGAGATTGCTAAGTTATAATGTCCTAACTAAATACTTTAGAATGAAGAATATTACACGTACAGGGAATAATTTTCTTAGTTAGAAAGGATAAAACATGGAGACCTCTTTCTTTTATAAAGGTCGGATGCCATTACCATTAGGTAACGGATGAAAAAAGATTTTAGATTTATGTGTTGCCTTTGGTACCTAATTACAATAAAGTGAAAATTTGCTTTTGCACACTGTTATTTCGTGTCCCTTACTCTGACACACTGATCTTTTTTTGTGTTTGCTCGGTATCATTACAATTTCGTGGTCATTTGCCCATATGCACTACATGTATTAAAATGGAAAGGTTGATCTTTGTGCGTAAATTTTCGTTTACCTGAATCTTTATCCTGTTGCAATTGCATCTCACCGGATTCATGCGGCCATTCGAAAAACGTCTGCATGCATGCAACTAGATATCTAACCCGTTGCATGCATCCTTTCAAAAAAAAAATCTGATCGGCAAAGAAAATATGAAGGATTTTTCACAATCGCTCTTCACTTGCAGCAAAACCTCTTCCATAGTTTCCCTTTCAATTGCGCACTAGAGACCTAATCCTCTGTTTTTGGACAGAACAGCAGATGGAGACGATCGATATCAACGCCCACTAGTAGAAAATGGGCCTATGGTCCCGGTTCGGTTGGGCCATCAGTCCCGGTTGCCCAACCGGGACTGGCCAATCGGGACTAATGCTAGTCCCGGTTGGGCCACGAACCGGGACCAATGTGTGGCCACGTGGCCAGTTCCTGCTGGGCGTGGGGAGAGACTCATTGGTCCCGGTTCTTGTTACGAACCGGGACCAATGAGTGCTTTTTTTTTTTGGTATTTAGGGTTTAGGGTCTCCCTCTCGCCGCCGGTGCCCCCTCTCCCTCTCGCCGGTGCCCCCTCTCCTTCTCGCCGGTGCCCCCTCTCGCCGGTGCCCCTCTCCTTCTCGCCGGTGCCCCCTCTCGCCGGTGCCCCCTCTCCTTCTCGCCGGTGCCTCCTCTCCCTCTCGCCGGTGCCCCCTCTCCCTCTCGCCGGTGCCTCCGTCGTCTCCCCCTTCTTCGCATCGCCGACGTGCTCTCCATCGTTTCCGTACGCATATTATACGCTCTACTATATACACAGTACATGTTGATGCATATATAATTAATATTCGATCTCTTG
Source organism: Poa pratensis (assembly GCA_947311845.1). Lineage (NCBI taxonomy): Eukaryota > Viridiplantae > Streptophyta > Magnoliopsida > Poales > Poaceae > Poa > Poa pratensis. The sequence goes on along the minus strand of CAMZMU010000106.1, from coordinate 27,897,511 downwards.
CGAGAATACAACTATTTAATTACATGGAGATAGATCAAGCCATCAAGGCATATGTTGTTCATCGTCCGAAGCATAATGTTCTCCCCTTTCATCGATGACCTCCCTAAGCAGAAATCCCGCCAATTCCTCTTGAATTGCTCCTACGCGCAGTTCTGGGTCGATCTTCTCCCGCATTTTGCTGAAAGCAGTTGTTCTCCGCTCAGTGGTCAACTCGCGAATGAACTCGCAAACGTAGAATCCACATAAATTACTCCCCGGTGGCTGCTGCGGACTTTCCACCGTTTTATAAGTTAGCTCATCTTTGAATGGACCTTCTACCTTCTGTTTGAAAATTGTCCAACACCTGCTTTGGCAAAGAAAATGAACAAAGGAGTTATTAATTACTTGACATCAGGGAACGAACGAAAGAGGGCGATATAATGCGATAATGATTGAAATTACTTGTTGAGCATTTCTTTCATGTCGGACCACAACGCTTGGTCCCAACTTAATGAGTCGTGGACTTCAACTGTGGACTTGTCAGGTTGAATGCTTAGCAGAATCCAGTGGAACCTGCGGACGTTTACATAAAGCAGACATGCATAGCTCATCAATTACACTTAACATCGAGAAAGCCAAATAAAAATATGTACAAGACAGAAACACTCACCTGAAGTTGTAAGGAAATAGTATTTCCGTACAGAAATGTTGCATGGTTAAAAAGGTGGTCAGGTCATGCTCCACGTCTTTGGGGTGATTGACTAACGTATGTGAATTCACGATATATGGGTCAACGAACCCAACCTCAAAAACTTTAGATCTTTTGCATTCCAGCATCTTCATTCTGCATAATAGCGTACAAAAGGATATATATATAGGCAGGATAATATAATACAGGCAATGAACGAGCTGAGCTAGAGACTTAATTACGAAAATAAATCACTTACAGACAATAGCAAGAGAGGATAGATTTGTCGAGGGCGCGCTTTTGGAATAACTGGAACAGTTCAGTCAGTTGAACCTGTATAGTGTAACGTTTGAAGAAATGCTCCACTCTAACGTCCAGCGGAAACCACTCTTTCGCGTCCTTCTTTGATGTGTGCACCAGGTACCAGGTATGCAGATTTCGCATATGTGTTGATAGACCCGTCATCTCCTCATTACTGACCATAGGCTCCCCTTGGACATATTTCCGTGCCATCTCTAACATTGGCGCATGTTCATAGCCTAAAAGTTGACCAAGGCTCATACCCAAGGCGGTAGCCTGTTCCTTGGCCTGAGATACAGTGACACCAAGTTCTTTAGCAGCAGCTATGGCTCTGGGGTCCAATAATTCCAGGTCTTTATCCATAGCGACTCTGAAGTCCTTGTCGACATCGGAACACACTATGAGCGGGGGGACCGATTGATTTTTCTGCTGTCCGAGCTGGGCAATTTGTTTCCCGCTTTTTGCACTTCTTCCCTTGTTCTGCTCAGACTGGGCACGTGCTAGCTTAGTAAGTTCACGACCATAGTCAGATGGCAGATTCATCGATATCTGGGATGGCTGCTCAAGGAAGGACTTTCTCCACTTTTTGGATTTTTCATCGTATACCGGCTTCTGCTCGGGCTTTTTTGGTGCAAAAAAAGCCTTATTGTAGGCAGCCACCTCCGCGGCGTTTTCCGCTACAGTCCTGTCATAAGGTCTAATGGGAAGATTCTTATGAGGTACTGTTGGGAGGGGCGACCTTTTACGTTTCGGTGATCGCTTACCCCTCATAGTACGAGCGGTGGGCGGAAACGGCTGACGCGGCGGCGGAGACGGCTGACGCGGCGGCGGAGACGGCTGCGCTGGAGACTGGTGAGGCGGTGAAGAGGACTGTTGCGCTGGAGAATGCTGAGGCGGTGAAGAGGACTGTTGCGCTGGAGACTGGTGAGGAGTCGATGGCCTTGGCTGCCAGTTCGGAAGCACGATGAATTCCTTTGGCCATAGAATGGTCGCTTTCTTGGCTTCTCCAAGTTCAAGCACCTCCCCATCTTCACCTGCAGGGTGTTGCAGCTTCAGCTCCTCATAATCTTTCATCACTTCATCCACCGCGACAACAGCGTAGCCATTTGGAACCGGAGAGAAATGGTAAGTTGGATTAGGTCCAATTGGTACGACATAGCCGACCGCCACCTTCACGGTTAAGTTAAAAACTTTCACATGCATCTCACAAGGTGTGCTCTCCGTGATATCATCCACTGGGTAGCGACGAAGTGGAGCCACTGCATCATCATTACCATCCTGGAGCTCCGTGGAAGCCACGCTGCTTTTCCGATTCGATGGGCCACCGGTACCATCGCATGCAGCTTCTACCATGTGCCGTTGAGATTGGCCGCTAGTACCTTGCTGGCTAAGCACGGCAATTTGTTCCTTCTGCCGCTTTAATTCTTCTTCTATATTAAGCAGCCGGTCTGCAGCAGCGCGTGCTTCCATTGCCTCCCTTTCCTTTCTCCTCTGATGGCTTCTATCAGGAAATTTCTTCCTGTGCTCGGGAATCGCAATTGTCTTGGGCTTGGAGCCAGGTACGCCTCGTAACCGTCCGTCGTGTTCCTTATTCCCAAGGGCGCGTGTGAGCTCGTCATCCTCTCTATCGGGAATGAACCGTCCCTCTTCAACATCCTTTACTGCTTTTCTAATTTCTTGGATGGGTAGTAGGGGATTATCTTTGTGTCTTCTGTTATATATGCACTTCCCTTCTGCGTCCAACGTGCCCCCATGCCCGTAAAACCAATTTCTTGCCCGTTCGATCCACTTGAGTGGCTCTGGAGTGATCCCATTAGCCAGCAGGTCCGCCTCAAGTTTCTCCCACTTAGGCATGCTACCAGCGTAGCCACCAGGCCCCATAGTATGGTGGTACATCTTTAGAGCAGCATTTGCCGCATTTTTTGCAGACTTTTCCAGAGCTTCCTCTGATTTCTTGTACGCCACAAATTCTTCCCAGTAGTCCTTTATCTTCTCATACCCTTTATCGAAGTCTGGAGTCTTATTTTTCTTGACAAACAGTTTGTTCAATCTTTTCTTCCAGTTCTTGAATAGCTCGGCCATCTTCTTAAGTGCCCAGTCCTTGACTTTTTGCTCCATGATTTTCCGGGCAATCTTTTCTGCCTCATCTGGATCCTCCTCATCTGAATCCACCTCTGGCGCCGGCAGGGTGAAATTAACCATGAGCTTTCTCCAAAGTCTTTCTTTGCCCTCATCGCTGACATATAGCTGTCCTTTCTCGTTTGGCCGATGCCATTCTCGAACGGTGATCGGGATGAAGTCCCTAACAAGAACTCCGCATTGCTTTACCATTTTATTTTTAACACCAGGGGGAGCAGTCGGTGTGCCGTCTTCAGCGACTCTTTCGATCGTGTACCTTTCTTGGTCGCCCAACTTTTTGGCTGGGCCTCGTTTTGTCCTTACAGAAGATTTGCTCGATCCGGAGGGCTAAAAGAAGAAAGAGCGTTAATATATGTATATAGACATCAGAGACTTAATTAATACAATCTTCGGCTTCATTAATATATGTATATGCACCTCGCCGGAGTTTAATGTTCCACCGGAGCCTTCGGCTTCTCCCTCGTCGGCTTCTCCCTCGCTGACTTCTCCCTCACCCCGGCCGTCGGGTTCTACCTCACCGGAGCCGTCTCTTCGGTTGAGAGACTCATCTCCCTCACCGGAGTTGTTCAAAAACTCCGTGGTGACATCGACAATATCTTCCGGCCCGCGGATTATATCCTGGAGGATATTTTCCTGATCTTCGTCTCGTTCCATAGTTTCTGCAAATTAAGAACAATGCACAAAACTTTAGTTGGGTAACTTGTTCCATATGTCAAGATACATCTACAATATCATAAACCCGTAAACTCGTATCGTAAACCCGTAAACTCGTATCGTAAACCCGTAAACTCGTATCGTAAACCCGTAAACTCGTAAACTCGTATCGTAAACCCGTAAACTCGTATCGTAAACCCGTAAACCCGTAAACTCGTATCGTAAACCCGTAAACTCGTATCGTAAACCCGTAAACTCGTATCGTAAACCCGTAAACTCGTAAACTCGTATCGTAAACCCGTAAACCCGTAAATTTGCATCTTTGCATATCTAACACAATTTACCGGGTCAACTTCCGAACCACGATCTACCGGGAAGAACAAATACCGGACAAGAACACAATCAATACATGGCATTGATGCAATGCGCAATATGTATGCATGATCAATTTAATGCATTGACATGGAACTCTAAATCATGTTTGAAATGTTATTGAATTAGGACAAGCACAAATTAGGACTAACAAAATTTTCCTATACAAAAAAATCCTAACACTAACAAAATTTTCCTATACAAAAAATCCTAACACTAACAAAATTTTCCTATACACTAACAAAAAATCCTAACACTAACAAAATTTTCCTATACAAAAAAATCCTAACACTAACAAAATTTTCCTATACACTAACAAAAAATCCTAACACTAACAATTTTTTTTCCTAACACTACATTTTCCTAACACTAACAAAAAATCCTAACACTAACATTTCCTATACAAAAAAAATCCTAACACTAACATTTTCCTAACAAATATTTTTTCCTAACACTAAATTTTCCTAACACTATAACATTTTCCTATACAAAACAAAAAAATCCTAACACTAACATTTCTTATACAAAAAAAATCCTAAAATTCTAACTCACCGATCGAGAAGCGGTGGTGCGCGCGGGCGGCGGTGGCGCTACGAGCTCGGCGCGGGGACGGCGGTGGCGCTGCGAGGGGGCGGCGGTGGCGTGCGAGGGGGACGGCGCGGTGGCGCTGCGAGGGGGACGGCGCGGGGACGGCGCGGTGGCGCTGCGAGGGGGACGGCGCGGGGACGGCGCGGTGGCGTGCGTGCGGGGGAGGAGGCCGGCCGCGTCGTGGCGCCGTACGTGTACGGGGAGGAGGCCGGCCGCGTCGGGGCGGCGTGCGGGGAGGCGGCGGGGCGGCGCGTCGTGGAGTCGGCGGCGGGGCAGCCTGACGGCGTGGTGGCGGCTCCGCGGCTCCTCTGCTTCTTTGCTCCTCGTCGATGAACTCTGCGTGAGAATGAGGACGAAGAAGAGGCGCGGGCAGTTATAGCAGACCTCATTGGTCCCGGTTGCTGGAAAGAACCGGGACCAATGCCTCTTTGGTCCCGGTTCTTTCCACCAACCGGGACCAATGAGTGGGCAGTTAATGCCAGATCAAGCGCGGGATCCACGGACTCATTGGTCCCGGTTCTTGGTAGAAACCGGGACCAAAGAGTCATTTTTCAAAATTATTTCGAACTTTTCAGTTCTGAAATTTTGTTCCCGCCTTTTTTTTTCTTATTTAGGTGTTTGGATATGAATTTCAAATGGTTTTGAATCTGAAAAGACTTTCAACATGAAAAGTTATTAAATTTGAATAAATAATCCAAAACCATTTTCTGTTTTCTAAAATAATTATTCTAACTATACAAACTATTAACCATTTTGCCATTTTCAATTAAAAATGCATTAACTTTATTGCATATTTTGAATTGACAAAACTTTCAACATGAAAAGTGTTTGAATTTGTATAAATAATCCAAAATCAATTTTACATTATTATTGTCATTTTCAATTTAATATGGATAAATTCATATCTTTAAATCCGTAAGTCGAAACTCGACTAATAATACGTATAAATCGATAAAAATTGATTAAGTAAGATTTATGATTAAGTAATAATAATTATTAATTCAGTTAATTCTATTTTTGGTGTTGTAAAATCCCATGGCAAGCAGAAGTAAATGCAGAACAATTTCAGAAAACCTATATTTGTAAGATGAATGTTTGGTGTTGTAAAATGCAGAAGAAAGCAGATAAAAATTATTAATTCATTTATCTTAATGCATTACATAAAAGGTTTAATACATTATTACACATGATACAACGTCTCACAAGCGCTTGAAAGAAACACACCCCTGATCCAACATCACCAACATTATTCTACATAAACGGACTTGCTGGCTCGAAGGCCGTAGGATTAGGGGGAACGGCGGGAGGAGCCAGCCCCGTGGGCGGCCGCCCGGTTCTCGCGCGCACGTTTGCGGCGGAGGGCAAGATCCATGGAGGATGAGTCTTTCAGCGCCCAATCCAGATCGGAAGCCTCCTTCGCCTTGAGCTGGTAGGAAGTCTTGGCTCGCTGGACAGGGTAGTCGCGGACAGACTGGAAGGAGGCTTCCATGGCCTCCTGTATCTGCAACCCACAACCTTCTTCCCCGTCGTCGCTCCAGTCGAAGTCGTCGTCCTCCTCCTCCTCCGCGGGAGGAGCGGCGGCGCCTGGTGGAGGTGCAGCGGCGCCAGGTGGAGGTGCGGCGGCACCTGGTGGAGCAGGAGGCCGGTAGCTGGGCATTCCTCTCCACGCCGGGCTCGTGGGCATACGGCGGGATAGACTCCCGCGGTTGCGCCCAAGCGCGCTCTGCCGAGCACGCTCGACCTCGTCCAGAAGGCGCTGCGGCGGGCGTGGCGGATCCATCTCGTGGAGACGATGCGTTCGTGGCTAGGAATGGTGGATTAGGGTTTACCCCGTCGGCGACAATATATAAAGACCTCCAGGGCAGCGCTGGGGGAGGACAGGTGCCCAGGAAAGCGCTGGGGGAGGACACGTGTCGTGACCGCAAAGCCCGTCTTTAGTCCCGGTTGGTGTTACCAACCGGGACTAAAGAAGCACACAGATCGTGTGTTTCTTTCAATCGCTTGTGAGCCGTTGGATCAGGGGTGTGTTTCTTTTGAGGGATTGTGAGCTGTTGGATCAGCAGTATCACGACCACTTCGTGAGCCACATGACCCGGTTGGTGTTACCAACCGGGACTAAAGAAGCACACGGATCGTGTGTTTCTTTCAAGCGCTTGTGAGACGTTGGATCAGGGGTGTGTTTCTTTTGAGGGATTGTGAGCTGTTGGATCAGCAGTATCACGACCACTTCGTGAGCCACATGACCCGGTTGGTGTTACCAACCGGGACTAAAGAAGCACACGTACCCTATATATAACCGCCCTCCTCAGACAAGTTACTCACTCACACAAAACATTCCAGCGTCACTCGGAGAGGCATCTTTGGGCAACCAGCGGCAAGACGTCTCTGATGACCTGCGACCGTTCCAAACGGTTGCAGATCATCAGAGATGTGTTGCCGGACGGTTGTAGATCATCAGAGACGTCTTGCCGCTGCTTGGATCGAAGTGGTGCTCAAACACAAAACATTCCAGCGTCACTCGGAGAGGCATCTTTGGGCAACCAGTGGCAAGACGTCTCTGATGACCTGCGACCGTTCCAAACGGTTGCAGATCATCAGAGACGTCTTGCCGGACGGTTGTAGATCATCAGAGACGTCTTACCGCTGCTTGGATCGAAGTGGCGCTCAAACTCACGAGCCACCGTCGGGCTGTATGCAGGGGGAACTGTGTTTGGACGGTCGAAGCTGAGGTTTGAGAGGTTCCCACGGGAGGTGTGGGAGCCGACAACCACCTACCACGCGTGTTTCACCACATAAAGGTTTAATACATTACTACACATCACATAAAGGTTTAATACATTACATTGATTTACATAAAAGCCATGAACCCTTCTTCGCGTATGTCCCTGGCCTATGATCGCTTCAGCCGTAACCATGGAGCATCTTCATTATTTAACGGGATGCTTGGGTCAGTTCTCACTGTGAAGGGCGGAATTTCATCAAACTTATCATAATCTGCTGACATGTCTGTCTTGTCCTCGACTCCCACGATGTTTCTTTTCCCTGAAAGAACTACGTGACGCTTTGGCTCATCGTATTCGTTTGCTTGTTTTTTCTTTTTTTCGGTATTCGTTTGCTTGTTTTTTCTTTTTTTCGGTCTGGAGGACATGTCCTTCACATAGAAAACCTGAGCCACATCATTGGCTAGGACGAATGGTTCGTTCTTGTAACAACCAAGATTCTTGAGATCCACTGTTGTCATCCCGTACAGCTGGTCTACCTTTATCCCTTCTCCATTCATGTTGACCCAACTGCACCGAAACAAAGGGACCTTAAAAGTAGGTCCATAGTCAAGTTCCCATATCTCCTCTATGCGACCATAGTATGTGTCCTTTTGCCCATCGTCGTTTGTTGCATCATAGCGGACACCACTGTTCTGGTTGGTGCTCTTTTTATCTTGGGCGATCGTGTAAAATGTATTCCCATTTATCTCGTACCCTTGGAAATTCAATACAGTCGAAGATGGTGACGCGGCCAACAAGTAGAGCTGATCTCCGACAGTGGTGTCATTCATGAGCTGTAATCGCAACCAACTGCCGAAGGTCTCCATGTGTTTTTCTTTAATCCAGGAGTCATCCTTCCCCGGGTTCTTGGAGCGTACATAATTCTTGTGTTCCTCGATATACGGAGCCACGAAGGTGGAACTTTGTAGAACTGTGTAGTGTGCTTGAGTTAAAGAATGCCCGTCCCTACATATCAGTGCTTTCTTTCCTAGCGTGCCTTTTCCACTCAGTCTCCCCTCATGCCGCGATTCAGGAACACCAATCGGCTTAAGGTCAGGAATAAAGTCAACACAGAACTCAATGACCTCTTCTGTTCCATAGCCCCTTGAGATGCTTCCTTCTGGCCTAGCACGGTTATGAACATATTTCTTCAAGACTCCCATGAACCTCTCGAAGGGGAACATATTGTGTAGAAATACAGGACCGAGAATGGCAATCTCGTCGCGTAGGTGAACCAGGAGATGCGTCATAATATTGAAGAATGATGGGGGGAACACCAACTCGAAGCTGACAAGACATTGGACCACAGCCTTCTGTAAACTTGGTAGAGTTACTGGATCGATGACCTTCTGAGATATTGCATTGAGGAATGCACATAGCTTCACAATGGGTACTCGAACATTTTCCGGTAGAAGCCCCCTCAATGCAACCGGAAGCAACTGCGTCATAATCACGTGGCAATCATGAGACTTCAGGTTCTGGAATTTTTTCTTTGCCATATTTATTATTCCCTTTATATTTGACGAGAAGCCAGCCGGGACCTTGATACTGCTCAGGCATTCAAAAAAGATTTCCTTCTCTGCTTTGGTAAGAGCGTATCTGCTTAAGTATTTACGCCCTTTATCCGTCTGCTTGTTGTATGGGTCTTTCATACGTTGCTGGTCTGCCCGTGCTTCCGGTGTATCTTTTGTCTTCCCATACACGCCCAGGAAGCCTAGCAGGTTCACGCAAAGATTCTTCGTCACGTGCATCACGTCGATTGAAGACCGGACCTCTAGGACTTTCCAATAGGGTAGCTCCCAGAATATAGAGCACTTCTTCCATATGGGTACGTGGTTGTCAGCGTCATTCGGAACAGATAGACTGCCAGGACCCTTTCCAAAGATTACTTCTAAATCCTTGACCATGTCATATATAACATCACCATCAGGGAGGTTAGGCTTCTTCCGGCGATCTGCCTCACCGTTGAAATGCTTGCCGGGCTTTCTTACGGCATGACCGTTCGGAAGAAATCGACGATGCCCCAGGTACACATTCTTGTTTCCCAAATGTATACTTTCAGTCTTATCTAAACAGTGCGTGCATGCATTGTATCCCTTGTTTGACTGTCCTGAAATGTTACTAAGAGCAGGCCAATCATTGATGGTTACGAACAGCAACGCTCGTAGGTCAAATTCCTGTTGTTTGTGCTCATCCCACACACGTACACCTGGTTCGGACCACAACTGCAAAAGTTCATCAACTAATGGCCGTAGGTACACATCAATGTCGTTGCCGGGTTGCTTCGGGCCTTGGATGAGCACTGGCATCATAATGAACTTCCGCTTCATGCACAACCAAGGAGGAAGGTTGTAGATACATAGAGTCACGGGCCAAGTGCTATGACTGGAGCTCTGCTCCCCAAAAGGATTAAAGCCATCTGTACTTAGACCAAATCTTAAGTTCCTTGCGTCATCTGAAAATGTCGGGAACTCTCTGTCGATTTTTCTCCACTGGGACCCATCGGCGGGGTGTCTCAACTTCCCGTCTTTCTTACGCTCTTCTTTGTGCCATCGCAACAACCTGGCATGCTCTTTGTTTCTGAACAGACGTTTCAACCGTGGTATTATAGGAGCATACCACATCACCTTAGCAGGAACCCTCTTCCGGGGGGGCTCGTCATCGCCCTCAACATCACCAGGGTCATCTTGTCTTATCTTGTACCGCAGTGCATTGCATACCGGGCATTTATCCATGTTCTCGTACTCACCGCGGTACAGGATGCAGTCATTAATGCATGCATGTATCTTCTGCACATCTAATCCTAGAGGGCAGATAGCCTTCTTTGCTTCGTATGTAGTCTCGGGCAATTCGTTATCCTTTGGAAGCTTCGGCTTCATTATTTTCAGTAACTTCTCAAATCCCTTGTCAGAACAACCAGTCTCTGCCTTCCATTTCAGCAGTTCCAGTGTGGTACCGAGCTTTGTGCTGCCATCTTCGCAGTTTGGGTACAGCAACTTTTTGTGATCCTCAAGCATGGCCTCCAACTTTAGCTTCTCCTTTTCTGTATCGCATTCTCGCTTTGCATCAGAAATGACCCCACCAAGACCATCAGCGGGCTCATCTGATGCCCGATGTTCACCTCTTTCTTCTTCAACGTCTTCCATAACAGTATCACCGCATTCCTCAGGGAACATAGGATAGTTGTCATCATCCTCCTCTTCTTCATTGTCTTCCATCGTAACCCCTCTTTCTCCGTGCTTGGTCCAACAATTATAGCTGGGCATGAAACCTTTCCGAATCACGTGGTCTTGAATGGTTCTCGGGTCAGAGTACTCCCTGACGTTCCGACACTTCTCACATGGACAAGGCATAAAATTATTCACTTTGTTTGCCTCAGCCACATCGAGAAATTTATGCAGGCCTGCAATAAACTCGGAACTGCGTCGTTCGCCGTACATCCATCGCATCCGTGCATCCATCTGCATCATATATATAATTAAGTTTATCAAATACCATTACAATAACATCTTGAATAGTGAAATGACCACCGTACATCGACACGTGCAATATTTCTGTATCAATTACAGACGAAAAGGATAAAGTTGCTAACCTCGGTGCGGGTCGGGCATTTCATCGAACACATCTTGTGCGTGGCAAAGAGAAAAAAAACTAGCACCCCCACTTCCCACCAATCCAGGAAAAAAAAACAGAGGAGAGAGGGGGGTGGGGGCAACAATATATAGGCAGGGGAGGGGTATTGGTCCCGGTTCTTGGCACGAACCGGGACCAAAGCTCCGCGGCATGCCACGTGGTCCGGCTCTGGAGCTTTGGTCCCGGTTCTTGGCATGAACCGGGACCAATGCCCCACGGGGCCCTGGCAGCTCGAACCGGGACCAGTGCCAGGCACTGGTCCCGGTTTTTGCCTGAACCGGGGCTAATGGCAAAACAGTACTCCGGACCAAAATTCCTTTTTCTACTAGTGGCCCAAGTTGCCTACGCTGGCGAGGCCAAGCAATCGCACCGTACATATCATCGCCATAGCCATAGCCATCCGAACGGTACATGGTACACATGCTAGCTCCCGCCAAAAAAATAAAAACATATCTGCTAATATTTGAAGCGTTTTGCCAAGAAAAATCATAAGGTTCTTTGACTCTAACCACTTGTAAAATATGTATGCAAGTGAGTTCATATGTGTTCCTAATGAAACAATCTTTTATTATGGTTCCTATGCTTTTTTAGAGGAAGTTTAAATGGTTTCTTGTCCTATAAAATTAATGGGTCATCATTGTATTTCGCAATCACGTACAAATATTGATATCCAATTAAGATGGCAAAACTATGTCATGCATTCCCGTGTAGTCATGCTACATTGTACGACAAACACAAGTGAGCAAAAACACAAATCGACTATATCGAAGATTGGTGTTAGGAGGGAGAGAGTTAAAAAAAAAGTCCAAATGGCATTCTAGACTTTTGTTGAACATCGGTAAATGTGGATATTGATGCGTAATTATATTAATAAAACTTGAGAAAATAGTGACAGATAACTAAGTTTAGGTATTTTAACCTCATATTCATTTTTTAGTAACATATTCATATATTAAACATTGTGTAGTATTATATACTAAGACGTCACACATTCTATAGCAATGTGAGAATCACATGTAATTTCAGAACAAAAAAAGAAACAAGAGTTAGAAAGATTAAGTCAAAGTTATGTTCTTATTGTTAGTCGACCATGATGATATTTTTTTTACTATATTAAGAAAAATCATTTTCTATTTCATCAGAATGGTTTAAACATCGCAAGGTCGTTGCTAAAGTAGTATAAATAGTAAATAGTATATGGTCATTGCTCAAGTAGCGCCTAATTATTTGACAAAACGATTGTTAACACTGCGCACACATCGAATATAACATAATGTAGATCACAATCTGAAGTTTTATAGATTACATCAATTCACGTAAAATGAGACATGTGACCATCAATGTACACGAAAACGGACTAATTGCCGTTTACCCAAAATTATTTTTTCTGCACATGTGATATTTATTTACCATGAAATGTGGGTATACAATGTATTATCCTATATCCTATAATGTTAATGTTCAAACATCAATTATTTTCTCAGGTCAATCTCAAAAAACTAAAGAAGATGATTAGCTCTCTAAGTAAAAAAAAAAAAGAGATGACACCCTCGGGCATTTCCGATGGTCACCATGCTAGTTTACGATAAAAGATACATGAACATTCAAGCTGCCAATAAGCCGTTTTTTTGTTACCAACTGTGATGCTCTAGAACCTTCACCCTTGCATGCAGCCAGGGTAGGGAGGCATGTGAGGCAATGCCCCGTTGACAACTTCGCCCGTTGCGGTGAAGCTTCAAGTAGCCTTGCCATTGACTGAACTGGAAGGTCCTCTTACCTTCCCATTGGCAACAGCCTTGGTATGAAGACGGGCGGGGAAGGTCACCATGTGGTCGAGGCATGCATCGTCCGTTCGAACAGATTTTATGCTCCATTTTCTCGAATCCTGATCGGATCAAATATTTCCTTCTTTTCCGAGGCTTGTTCAGAGATGGTAGTACTCATTACTTGCTGCTGCCTGTGAGCTGCACTGCGTTGCCATGATGCCACTGCAGTCTACTACCAGTCTAGTTGTAGCAACTGCATGTCTGACATTAGGTTTGGGTTCCCATGCATGCATGCGTTGGGCGGATTCTGCATGCGAGAGAAGACACAACAAACAAAGACTAGAGCATGCGGCGCTGCATAAGTGCAGAGCGGAGTAAAACTATTCTTTCATCTCTTACAAAGATCTTCTCTCATCTCTCTCACGTTTGCTCCAGGAGATTAGATGGCCGAAGGAAACCTTGCTCCGCACAGCCAGGAGAAGAAGGTCGTGGGGGAGATGGCTGCGGTGGAGAATGGCGTGGCGGAGGAGGCAGCCGGTGAGGAGATGGGCGCTGGTATCCGTGCCGGCGAGGAGAAGGGCGCTGGTATCCGTGCCGGCCATGACGACCTGCTCTTCAACTCGGCCACTCCCACTCACACCATTATCATTGTGGATAGTAATTCCGACGGCGAGGGCCGCGAGGCAGTGGTCATGGTGGATGTCGACTCCGACGCCGAGCCGTTCGTCCCGGACGACGACGACTCCGACTCCGACGCCGTGACCGCCGTCATGGTGGACAGCGACTCCGACGTCGAGAGCATCGACGGCAACGACCAAGGTTGGCTTGGACTAGTATGGGAAGGTGTTTTCTAATTATACCGGAGTATTTCTCTAATTCAGCGGTGTCTTTCTTCTCCTGCTATGAAATAGGCAACTTCTTAGCACGGCAGCTTCTTCCACCACAACCAGACTTCATACTACAGCCGCCCCAACAAACAGCCGACGACTCCACCCTTATGGCCGCCCGCATGGAGGCGAAACGGGCTGCAGACGCCCTATCCCCGGAGCACGACCGCCTTCTGAAGCTCCAGAGGCAGGTGGCAGCCACGGGGCCAAACAAAGTGCTCACCGTGGTCAGCGAGGTCCTCCGCGACGTGCGCCCGGGCCTCAACCTCACCAACGACACCATCGCCTCCTGCCTCACCTTCACACCAGCGGCTCCTTCGTTCGACTTCGACGCCCCAGGCATATCGCGCGACCAGTTCGACCGGTTGTATCAGAAGCTGCTCATCCAGCGCCAGCGGCCGAGCCCGTTCGCCGGCGCCGGCGAACACCTGTGCTGCGCCATTACCGCGGTGCGCCTCCTCCTCGCCTACCTCCTCGAGCACTGCGCCAAGCTCTTCGTTCGCGTAGCCGCCGTCGAGCACCTCAACCTGGTACCCCAGCGGGACAGCATGACGGACGAGGCGCTCACATGTCTCGACGGCGTCTGCACCATCTCGGATCTCGCCGTCAGGTGCACTGACTTTGCAGTCTCCGCTCTGCAGGCGGACACTCTTACAATGTCATCCCCTCGCGAGCCTTCAGCACCGCCGCCAATGCATACTACGGTGGATCCACATCCACCCAAGCGCACGCCAAGCCCCAGCCGGCGCTACTCACCGGTCGAGCGGACGTCGCCGCCGTCGTCTCAGACTTCGTTGGATCTTCCAAAGTGCACGCCGAGCCCCAGGCGGCGCTCCTCAGCGGACGAACGGACGTCGCCGCCGTTGTCTCGGACTTCGTTGGATCAGCGGCCCAAGCGCCCGCGGAAGCCCAACCAGCGCTACTCACCGGACGAACGGACGCCGCCGCGGTCGTGTCAGACGACGTACGCGCTGCATCGGCCCAAGCGCGGGCCGAAGCCCAACCTGCGCTACCCATCGGAAGAGTACTGGATGTCGTCGTCGTCCCCGCCGCCGTCTCGGGCTTCGTCAGCCGACGCCGCCTCCAACTCGACACATCCAGGTTCTTCCTTTCCTTGTACGTGACAGGGCAGTCGGCAAGAACACATCAAATTGAATTAACCAGATCGTTCTCATTTGGATTCAGGCGGAGACGACGGTGCTGAGTTGAGCGTGTACAGAACAAGCTAGTTCTTTTTTGTTGAGACCACCCCAGGGCGAGGTTGTGAAGCGATCGACGGGGTGGGTCCGCTTTGCATTTTGTTGAAAAATCAGGATTAATCACTTCTCATCACTAGTTCATCCTGATTATGCCTTTTGGTCTTTTGCATAACTCCACATTGCCTCTCCCACTGGTTTCTGTTTCTGCTGGGCTACGATCGAGTTTCAGTAGTACTGCTGTTTATCTCGCTTCAGTTGCTGCCTTGCTAAACTATACTGTAACGCCACAGCTTCAGATAATCTGTGAACGACACGGTTGCAGGATTTGTGTGGTGCATACCCTTTTTTTGTGTGTGGTGCATACCCACTTTCCCAGTTTGTTCTTCAACTGAAGCAGAGACTTGTGTTTGGTCCTGACAAAAGTAGCCTTACTATGAATAGTATTTCTCTGTTTTAAATTGTTTTGTTTCGATCAAATCAAAGTAAAAATATACTCCATAAAGTTTGTTCAACCATGCGTATAGAAAACACTAACCCACAATATCAAATGAATATCGATGATTTAAAGCGTCATAAATTACTCTCTCCGTCCTAAATTATAAGGCGCGCTATTCTTTGATGTTCAACTTTGAGCACTAATACATATTATAACATATGGATTGAGAATGTATAAATCGTGCCGTTGGATTCCTCTTACGAAATTCTTCCATTTCATATATCATTATACTAATTTTGTGGACATATTATAAGTACAAATTTTGGTCAATTTGCACGTCGTTAACCAGTGAAATTTAAAGGCGGCTTATATTTTTAGACGGAGGGAGCACTCCCCTCGTTCCTGAATAAATATAAGATGTTTTAACCTTTTTCCACATTCACATGTATCCATATGTATTTAAGCACGTTCTAGTGGATATGTTCACTCATTTTTATCGGCATCTAGTTAACGTGTGAAACATTTAAAACATTGTAGGGCTCATTTGATTCATAAGATATGAAAAGTGTATGAATAGGAAATCCATATGATTGGAATGTCATGTCTAGTTGAATCCTTTGGAAAAAAAACAATAGTGTTTGACGGCACAAGAATTGAAAAAAGAGGTTGGAGTGAATGATAAAATTTCGATGGGAAGTAGTAGAATGATTAATTACTATAGGAAACAATCATGTGAATCAAACGACCAATGTAGGAAAAATTTCTACTCCCTCCGTTTTTTAATATAAGATGTTTTAGCATTTGTCTACATGCACATGTACACAAATGTATGTAGACATGTGTTAGTGTACAAGTTTACTCACTTTAGTATGTATCTAGACAACATGTGCAACACGTAAAACATCTTATATTAAAAAACGGAGAGAGTATATGATAAAATCCCACAAAAATCATATAAAGTTCCAAAGGAGCCCTTATATTTATAAACAGAGTGTGTCCTTTTATTTACATTGTATTTATTTGGTACTACAAATTATAAGTGATATTTTTCACTGCAAGACTCGTGCATTGCTGCTCCTTGCGCCGGGCACCAGCACTTGCACCGTTACTCTAGTTCTGCTCGACCAGCACAGTCTCATACAGTGCTGCTTGCTTTTTGCTGCCCCTTTTTTTAGTTCGATCCATGGTAGTAGGTAGCTTCCATGGGAGGCAAAAGCCTGCTTGAAATGATTATGCATGCTCGCGCGGCACGGTGATCCAGTAGCCGGATTCTTGTCTGGTGGAGCTGCTGCAACCCTGCTTGACCGGACACAGCTTGAAGCGGGGTCACTTCACTGCTCCTTTTTACTGCTCTATTTAGCTGCATTGTAGGCACAGCACGAGGAGAGTCTCCTCGCGGTCCTCTTGGAAAAACATATCTGCTCCAAATGTCAACTTACTGAAACTAAGAAATCGGAGACCAAGAGATCTAGATCGACACACGGGAAATTACTCCGCCATGATACCCCTTATAAGGTTTGCAGTATAGAGTATATTTGGTCTAGGGTTTGTTTGAAGCAAAAAATGATTTGAAATAAGCAAGTTCAGTGTAGTAACAGTGAAAGACGCATGTAGCTGGACTTCCCCTATCTCCAAACCGGATAAGCAGCTCTCCTCATTAGCAGTTCAACTAATCAATTACGTCCTCTCGTATCAGTTTTACTGCCCTTAATTGTTTCCTTTTGCTGCTACTCCATCTCGTTTTATCTTCTGTACGGCCGTGGATAACTTAGTTAGCATATTTAGGGCCAATGCAATCTGTATACTAATACCCTGATTAGCCTTGTTTTTTCTGATTAATATATACCCCCGTTCACTGGCGGAGCCACGCCAAGCTAGCCGGGTGCACAGGACACCGGCTAGAAATAAATTTCCTTGCAAAATCATTTTTTTTCACCATGTGTGCACCGGCTAAAAATATTTTTTACGTGTTGCGACATCCTCCGTGACCCCTGGTTCCAGATGCTGTAGCTCCGCCACTGCCCCCGTTGGTCATTAAAAATCCTCATGAAGCACAAATTAAATTTGGCACAACACTATCAATGCACACAATAGAACAACCACAACTCCATGGATACCATTCCAACAATCTCATTTCGTTCCAGAAAACCCCATCCATGCTGGAAAACACTTTTTACTCCTGAGCTCTTGTGCTCTCTCTGGTTAAAAAAATTCAAAAACCATATTTCAAGTTTAAAAAAAACTGAAAAAATTCATGCATGTTGCTAATGATGTATCCCACATACATACAAAATTTTGATTTCAAATGCTTTATATTCTGGACTATATAAAAATAACAAATCTTGTATATTTTATAGATTTGAAAGTATGTTCACTTAGATCCACACATTTAACATTTTTGTATAGAACATAATATAAAATATTTCAAAACGAGATTGTGCACGTTTGTGGGACATCATTTACAAGACGCGGGATTTTTTCCAGAATTTTTTGAAACTTATAAATATAATTTTTATTTTTTTTAACTAGAGGGATCCTTGGAGCCCGGTAGTAAGAAATCTCTACTATCCATGTCAAACAATGAAATATAGACATACATGTAAAGATAATGTACCCTTCGACGGGGGAGGGACCCCTGAATTAAGTAGGATTAATCACGTCTGATCGCTAGTTTATCTTGATTCTCCCATTTGGTTTTAGGCAGGAAGGACCCGTAGTTATAGCACTTTCGAGGGGTAAATATTAAAATTGTGCATACTTGCATTCATTTGGTAATTTTGGGATAAAATTTGCGCTTTTGTGAAAAAGGGAAGACGAGGTGATCAACACTCGACATGGTTGTCGAGAGGGGTTGAAATAAACCTAGCTTCCATATTTTAAACTTACAAACTATTTGAAACTAGAATTCTTAAGGAATTCAAATCAAAACACAATATCTCTTATATATATTTATCCATATAATTTCTCAACAAACAAGGTCAAATTCAAATTTGAATTATTTGAAATACAAATGTATGACAGTGTCATCACATATTCAATACATATCTTAAAATTTATACAAGAGACATATAAGAAAAAATAGAATTCTTTATTTCTTATATCAATATTCTTTACACAGAATAATTACAAACAAATGAAATCTTGGAATTCAAATTACAAAAGGATCTACAAATAAAAATTACATAGGATAAAATTCCTAAAATCTAAACCTATCTAAATCTTGTTCTTCTTGTCTTGTAAGTCTTGACTTTCGAACATGCACACAAGCAAAGACAAAAGAGAAGGGGGCAACGATCGAGCACCACCACACCCGGCAACCACGAGGAGGCCCGCCACAGCTAGGGGAAGATATGCGGAGAAGCGGCGGCAACGGGAGGCAGTCGCCATGTTGACATCTTCCTGTCCACACCCATTTCGTGTAAGGCTAGCCACAACGAGAGTAACTTACCTAGTAACATCACACACTTCAAGACAAGTTTGTTTATGTTGCAGGTAGTTAATAACATTACACATATCAAGACAATATGAGTTTGTAGTCTAATAAATGAACTCTTACTTGACACAACACATTAGTTACTTCCCACTATGGAGGTAATAATATGTAGATGTTACTACTGTAGATGTTACTACTCTATATTACTCCCAACTGTGACCCGCCTAAGCATGCAGGACCTTCACCATAGACTGAACTGCAAGGCCCCACCAACCTTCCCATTACTAGTGTGTAACAGTCTTGGTATGATGGCAGCCAGGGCAAAGCCTGCCTCGTTCGGTCTTGTCAACCGTCGCGTCGAGGCATCGTCCATGGAACAAAATCTTTCCTTCTGTTTCGAGAGGCCTAGCCATGATCGAGCCAAGGTCAGAGATGGTACCTCATTGCTGCAGATGCCTTGCTTTGTGGTCTGTGCGCGCCATGCATTGCTGCCACTGCAGTCTACAACCGGTCTCTGTAGATAGGAAGCAAAGAAATGGTCGTGTATCTTCAATTAATCCTGAACAACAGAGCTGCAGGATTTGTGTGGTGCATTCCCAGCTTCTCCTTCCACGGAAGCAAAGAAATGTGTCTTCTTCTTCTTCCATGATTTTATGAATAGAATTTGCCTGTTTCAAGTTACTTTGAATGTTAGAATATCTGTTTCGACGCATCCATCTGCTTGCTTGCAGGCCGCTCTCGCTTGCGCGCGATGGCTTTGACCTGCGCCTGGTGCTCGTGCTGTTTGAACCAGAGAAGAAGACACAGATTAGTACATAGAGCATGTACTAATCTGTGATGAAACGAGTAAAGTATAAAATACATAGTTAAAAGTGAAAGTTGAGATCAAGGGGGAGAATGTTAGATTGATCTCATATTGAATAAAGCAGATAATCAAAGTTTCGAAATTGTGGCAAAGAGGTTCTTGCCACATTTCGAGGGGGAGATAGAGAATGTTACAGAATAAACTCCCCTATACTTCAGATAATGTAATGCATTATCTATGATGAATTGTGATCGACTAGGGTAGATCAACGCGTGTAGAAACAGTGGGATTGGAGTAGCACCTTCTCCTTGTGCAGACGATTCCGATGCGCCGGCCATGGTGGAGGTGGGCGGCGATGACAGGGAGTGGGCAGTGGCGGCGGCTACGGAGCTTCCCGTCACTTCTGCGCAACCCTAATCGGTGGGTGTATAGGTGGGTGTGTGCGGCACGGACGAACCTCTTAGTGCGTGCCGCCGGCCCCCACCTCTCTATATAGCACAGCGTGACAGGGGCCCGTCAGCCATAGTGGGCTGGGCGCCCCCGATCAGGGCGCAGGTCAAAAGGGGCCCGGTGGACCGTTGGGCCCACACGGGAGAGATCAATCTAACATTCTCCCCCTTGATCTCAACTTTTACTTTTACCTTTTTCTTTACTTGTTTCATCACAGATCGATACATAGAGCATGTTTCATCGTCACAGCTCAATTGCCGGTAGAATCAGACAGCTACAATATACCTCTCTGTTTAGAAATAGACTCTTTAATCTTTTGGGCCTCTTTATTGTCCGGAAATCATATAGACTATACCATAAACCCATGTCGACTATGTGTTCTCCAAAACACACTGGGCGGTAAGCCTTTAATTAGCAGATCTGCAAACACTTGTGTTTTCTTTTATCTATTCCTCTTATGCTCCAAGCATTTCAACATAATTCCGGACTTTCTCCTTTACAACGTATAACTCTGTGTCAATGTGTTTGGCACCACACTTGACTCGTTGTCTTAGGAGTGAATTACTTAATGGTTATTGCTGTTGTCAACCATTATCAATTCCGGGTACAGGTTTCCTTAACCATTTTGCCTGTCCCTCGGCCTTATATCATGCTATAACATGTCTTTACATCACACTGATGTCAATCTTTTCATTCTCTGGAGCTTTTCCACACAAAAACTCCAAATGTGAAATTTAGCGACAATTGTGGATTTCGCTATACATTTCACAAATTCTTTCTTTGTACTCACAACCTTTTGAGAGCACATTTATAGATCTATCTTTGTACTCACAACCTTTTGAGAGCACTCTGTTTCTTTTAGCATCAGGCCGATATCTTTGATTCCATTCCAGTGATCTATATCTGGATTGGACATTGCCAAAACAACCCGGATACGTGAATTGTCAGGGTAATATTGAGTTTCCAACAGCTGAAGCATATGGTACTATATTCATTTGATCTGTTCTAAGTTATCTCTTGGAACACTAAAGTTCTCAATTCCATTACCCTTGACAATAAGAACAGGCGTAGATTTTCTCGACATGCATGCTTTAGAGACTTCTTCTCAGCATGTCCATGCGATATTTCTAATACCCCTTTTCTTCTTTTCTTAGTAAATCTCGATACTTTTAACGACAGACACTCTACCGAGAATACTCTTTTGAGGACAAGAACTTCTTTTCTCTGCCGGTAGTAGATTGACATCACCACTAGCAAGTAGGATATCATCCACATACACAGGATTAGGGAATGAATTTCCCATTCTATAAGTTTGTAGAAAAGCGATTGTCCTCTCATTCTCTTTAACCCAAAATAACTTCTGATTCTAGAGACTTGCTCTAGTCCGTAAGCCCTTGTGTTCTTTACTTTCATCTGATGTAACTCAGATCATTATGTGCCATTATCACTCATTATAATCTGTTTATTCTCTTAGCGCAAATCTTTCGATTTAAAATCGCTTTTTACATATTTACATATTTCCTTTGGAGTCACATTGGCGTTGTAGACCCTTTATAGCCTACTGTTTTGGCTCCATTGGAAATTACTTATGAGTCCCAAACATCGTCGGGATTCACATAGTCTCTAATCATTAAGACAAGTAGACACTTGTCAAAATCGATTGAGCGCTGCTTATAATCTCTGTAAATGAGGTGGGATCAACCTTCATTTAAATTTCTCTCATATAGACTTTATAGTCATCTGTTTTTCTCATATGGGGATGTTGTTGTTCTGTCATTGCCTAGAGGCAATTAATTCTGTAGTCTTCTATTGCTATAGCTCTTACAAGGATGTTGTTGTTCTGTCATTGCCTAGAGGCAATTAATTCTGTAGTCTTCTATTGCTATAGCTCTTACAAGGACCTAAATCACAAGATCCATGTTTGCTTGTTCATCTCTATTATAAAGCAACAAGCTCCCCCAGATAAAATCTATTCGAGCCTTAGGTATGTTCATACCATGCTCCCCCAGATTACTCCATTTTCTCCAAAATGGTGTATCCTTAATCCTTTTTATTTGGGTTTATTCTGTTAACTAGTCAATCTGTCTTCTTTATGGCACTTTGAGTACCGTCCTTAGTCTCCTTTCGGAGCTGTAAAATATCCAAGAATACATCTATTTCTTTTCTTTAGGGGTATCATTATTATGACCGTCGTACACCCCAGACGATCACAATTCATCATAGATAATGCATTACATTATCTGAAGTATAGGGGAGTTTATTCTGTAACATTCTCTATCTCCCCCTCGAAATGTGGCAAGAACCTCTTTGCCACAATTTCGAAACTTTGATTATCTGCTTTATTCAATATGAAGTTATCTTTAACGTATGGGAGTACTTTTTCCTCATTCCCTTTTCAAAACTCACAAGAGTTCTTTCTCAATGATGGTACTGCAAGTCACACTTGCATAACATTCTTATCTTTAGGTTCATTTGTAACTTTATTCTCTTTTGACTCATTAAGTGCTTTATAACTATGATACATAAAGTGTGCGGTCGATATAAAAACACATGAGTCATCACATCTTTCTCCTGTCATACAGAATAAGTCCTTTGTCAAAATTTTCTCCCGCCATGCGGGTATTTTCCCAGACTTTTTCCACCACGTGGGTATTATTGTCATCTTTTCCCGTCATGCGGGTAATTAAGAGACATAGATGCCACAATTGGCTCTTTAGACTGCATATTCAATCATCAAATTCAGAAATAAATCTGAATACTCTTTTATACACATGCTTAATCCAACGTTAGTCAAATTAAGCATTCATGTTGCTCGTTTAAAAATTTTCTTCATATAGAGTACATGAAAGAAATTCGTTAAACAAAACTCTGAATGATTTATTTGTTTTCTGCATGGAGAGTACATGAAAGACATTTGTCAAACAAGACTCTCGATGATCTATTTGTATTCTTGGATTAACATCCAAGAATTCTTTTTCTTTTGCAGTCATTCTTTAGAGAGAACATACTCTCTCACTTTATGACCTTTCTTGGTCATCTTTCGGGTCACAAGTACCCATTCTTTTGGTTTCACGAATGAAAACATGAGAATCTTTAAACAAAAATCTGAATATTCAATATTAATAAACAATAATGAGCATAAAAATAACCCTACGTTGGTCTGGTTAAAGATATGCACATTAAATTTTAAAACTTTCTTCTATATTCTAAATCACCGTTGGGCAGAATTAGAATCAATGCATAAAACTCATAAACAATATGATGATAATAATTCTATTGCAATAAAGAACTCTGTTTAGATAATAACATTATCATCAACTCTATTTCGGCGGAAGCATGAAATATTCATATTTCTATAGTTCAAGAGCATTTCTTGATCTTTTATATTTTCTCTGAAAGACGAGGGCCTTTCCCTCCCTTTGACTATAGAACTCATATAATTATAGTACTGCTATCATCAACGTTGGTCAGAAAGTAACAATACCATAGTTAATCCGTTAAACAAGTATTTATCTTTTTCCTCCTCTCTAATTAAATTTTCCCGTTGGTTCCAATTTAATTAGAAGAGAGTCCTTTTACTTTACAGCAGAAACTGTATTTTACAAACATTGCGCTGTTCAACATTTAACAAATCATGATTATGTTATTAACAACGTTGGTCATAAAATAACAGAATCATAATTGTTTCAATAATTTCTTTAACATTCTCTTTAAAATTAATTCTCACTTTAATTCTATTTTATCCTTCACTTTTCTTTATTTGCAGCGGAAAACATGAAATAAAAATTCCATGAACTTTATACTTTTCAGAGGCATTACTTTTACTTTTCTGTTTTCTAAACAAAATTTCGTTGGATAATTTTGAATAGAAAAAACTAGATGAAATTTGCTATAAAAAAAAAATTGGACAAAAAACAGATAAAACAAGCTCCTGAAAAAAAAACAGAACCTGTTCTTTTCGGCCCGCAGAGGAAATGCGCGGCCCACGTCATTTTCTTTATCTGTTGCCTGAGGCGACGAAAAAACGGCCCACGGCCTGTTGCGCTTCCACGCTATCTGCCGCCCGAGGCGACACGCAACCGTCCCACGGCCGTGGCCCCTGTATCTTTCGGCCCATCGGCCCGTTTGCGCGTTAGGGTTTTAATCGTGGCCGTCCATCACGATCGGACGGTCGTCCGTCCTTCTCGCTGGAACAAAACGGGACGAGCCCGAGCTCCCGACGGAAAAAACGTCGCCGCACTTTCTTTTCTTTCCTTTCCATCTCTCTGTATCGAGTCAACGGCCGCCCGCCGGCGACGGCGACGCGCCCGTGCGCGCTGCAGCTAGCCGGCGACGGCGGAGCACCGTCGCCACCGACCCCGACCACCTTTCCCTTTCTCTCTGTGACGCGCCCGAGGAGAGACGCAGCCGCGCTCACCCGCAGCTCTCCCGCGGCCCCTCTGCGCGCGACGGCGCCATGCCAGGAGGAACGCCGGCGACCGGGCGCGCCTTTGCCCCCGAAGGGGTCACTCCCTTTCGACCGTAGCGGAAGCGCCGAGCCCCCTCCACTGCCCATGTTCTTCGTCCAGTCCCTCGGCTTGCCGATGCGGACTTGGACCGAGAGGAACGGGCGCGGCCTCGCGGCGGCGCGCTTTGCCGGTGAGCCCGAGGGCTTCCGGTGAGTTTATTTCTTTGCCCTTTTAGATCTAGGGTTAGGGGAAAACTTTTGGGGATTTTTTTCTTTGTTCTTTTGCTTTTCTCTTTTTTCTTTTCTACACGAGATCTAAGCCGAAGCGGCTCTGATACCAATGTTTGAACCAGAGAATCGACTAGGGTAGATCAACGCGTGTAGAAACAGTGGGATTGGAGTAGCACCTTCTCCTTGTGCAGACGATTCCGATGCGCCGGTCATGGTGGAGGTGGGCGTCGATGACAGGGAGTGGGCAGTGGCGACGGCTACGGAGCTTCCCGTCACTTCTGCGCAACCCTAATCGGTGGGTGTGTGCGGCATGGACGAACCTCTTAGTGCGTGCCGCCAGCCCCCACCTCTCTATATAGCACAGCGTGACAGGGGCCCGTCAGCCATAGTGGGCTGGGCGCCCCCGATCAGGGCGTAGGTCAAAAGGGGCCCGGTGGACCGTTGGGCCCCCACGAGAGAGATCAATCTAACACGTGCAACTCGCCGGCATGCATGCGAGCACCTAATTTTCCAGATCCGATCGGACCGATAAAGCCTTTAGCACAGCAGCTGCCAGGCTACGGCAGCATACCATTAGCAGCTGCACGACGAGCTTCAAGGCTCTTCAGCTTTGCACATGGGCAGGAAGCATCCAGGAGTATAATGATAGCCAGGGCAAAGCCTTCTTTGTTAATTCGGTCTTGTCACCGTCGCGTCGAGCATCGTGAAGGGTATCCTCTAGGGATAGTAAAATATTGAGAAAATTCCTTCTGTGACACTGGCTTAAAATTTTGTTCCTTATTTGACACTCTTAAATTTTTTCGTCCTTACATACCTCTGTCTAAATTTTCTTTCCTTTGGTGACACTGCCGTTGGTTCCGGTAGTCTCTTCTGTTATTTTTTCTTACAGCGGACGAAATTACCCTCGTACAAAGTCAACGCAAATTAGCTAACCAGCCAACCCTTTCCATCTCCGCGAGGGAGTCCGCGACCCCAGCGAGCAGGGACCCGCGGCGCCTCCCGCCCTCCGCCTCCGCCACCATCCTGCCCTCCGCCTCCGCCCTCCGCCACCATCCCGCCCCAACCTCGCTGTCCACGCGCCGGAGCACAGCCGCGGCCGCGTGCATGGCCGGAGCAGCGGCAGGCACGGGCGAGCTCCGTCCGCCCCGACCTCGTCGTCCGGCAGGGAGGCATCGGCCGCCGCGGCGGAGGTGCTACGGACGCGGCGGTCCACTCCGACGTCTCCGTCGCTAGGTTGGATTTCTCGCGCGTGACGAATCGATTAGGCTCGTTTAGTTGTCTCTTTTTTCCTTCACATCCATCGATCAGTGCTCGTATACTAGTACTAGTACTAGTACGTGATGATTTCAACGCACCCAACTGTCCTTTCCCTTTTTTTTGGCTTTGGGCAAGTAGAGACCTCCTCTAGTGCCAAGGACGGATGGAAGAGACATGGGCGCTTGGGCCCGACGACGAGGTTGAGGCGGGGGTCACTTGGGGGCACGGCGGAGAACGAGGGCACGACAAGCTTGAGCTCCAGGCGGAGGAGGCGTGAGGTGGAGGTTGTGCTAGACGGCGTCGGCGAGAGGAGGAGATTAGGAAGCCGGGCGAGCATGGCCGCGGCGGAGACGCGGGGCTGGGAGACGCCGAGGGAAGAGTGAAACGACGGCAGCAGCTGGTGCTGGCGCGAACTCTGTCGCTCCGCGCCATAGATGTGTGCGTGTAGGCTGAGCTGCGGGCAGATTGATTTGGGGACGATAGTACGGAAGAGAATCGGAGATAAGGTAAGCTGTAAGTCATCGTGGGGCCAGAGGAAAGGGTCTTTGCACGCCAGATTTTTTAATTTTTGAATGTATATTATGTTCAATTTTTTTAATTTAGATCAAATTTTGCACGTCAGGGGTAAAAGGGTCTTTGCACGTCTCTCTTTAACACCGTTAGTGAAGAAAATGAACTAGGGTGTCACCAAAGGAAAGAAAAAAATAAGCAGAGGTCATACAGGGAAGAAAATATTTAGGAGTATCAAATAAGGAACAAAGTTTTAAGCCAGTGTCACAGAAGGAATTTTCTCTAAAATATTTCCTTCATTTTCGAGCTATGATCGAGCCGTGGTCAGAGATCGTACTGCCTCATTGCGGCTGCCTTGCTCTTGCTATGTGCCGTGTGCGACTGCACTACGTTGCAACTAGCAGTAGGCGGGAGCGACTGTACGAGTGAAGACACAATTAATTGTTCACACTGTAGTGTCACTGGTATCGGCGTGGGCGGATTATCCCGCTGCATGCACAAGTGAGGCAATTTTGACATATTTGACTTTTTTTGAACTTATTTTACAAAATGAACCCAAATCAGAATCATTTCACGATTTAATCCTTTTTCACGGCGTCCGCTCCCGGAGCGCCATGCTAGACTACACGACGTCCTAATAAAAGACGCCATGATCCACACCTCGTAGCCACGCTAGGACCCACATTTTTTTGTACGGCGCCCCAAGCTGGGGCGTCATGCTAGAAGACACGGCGCCATGACCCAAGGCGCCATGCAATTTGCTTTGCATGCTCTTTAGAGCAAGCACAATAATATAGCCGGCGGTCGGCTGTATACTCACGCTATGTCACTTAACGCCATCACTTAGAGCTAGAGTGTATAATAAGCTGGCTATAAGCTGGGCTCTATTGAATTCTTAATTATTTAATGAGTGCATGCACACGGATCGATAGACTTTGCATGCAAGACCTACCGCATGGAAAGCGCTCGCTCTAGCGCCAGTGACCAGGCTGAATGCGGGCTGCATGCGAGCTCTTCATCTCGTTTTCTGTGCTATAGCTCGGCGACACACGGAGCGCCGGCTCCCTTCTCTCCCATCCCATCTCTCTCCTCCAGCTAGGATTTTGCTGACATGGAATAGCTTATAGCCAGCTGACTACGCTCTATTATACTTGCTCTTATGAATGCCAGCCGTGGCCCTTGGCCCAAGGCCCCATGCATGCAATTAGCTAAAAGAAACGAATCCTGATTGAACAGCATGGCATGCGTGGTAGATGTGGCATGCAATTCATATCGGCCGGCTCATGCATGGCATGTAATATGATTGGGCAGCGTGAGAAATTGCATGTCATGTAATCATGATTGAAAAATAGTTCCTTCACTTTTGTAAAATAGTCTGTCCACAACAAGGTTTTTCTGAATAAGTTATGTATCAACATACAATTTTTCGGATCTATGTATTAACAAGATTTTCAGATCCATGAATCCATATTTTTTTGGTCAATTTTTGCCGGGACCTTTTTGTAAAAAATCATATTATTTACAGGGCCCTTTTTATAAAAACAAAACGACCACCACACCCATCGGATGGAGAATGGACGCCCCAGATAAGCCGGGGATGTCCAACTAATTGTGGGAAAACCACTTTCGGCAACGTGGCTTCTGGCTAGAGGTGGTGCATATTAATGATCCTGATACGTGGCTTTTTATGAGAGTTTTGGGTTGTACTGGCAGTGGATCAGTCGTCAAAACAACATTTTGTCTAGATACTTAGCTGGTTCTAGCCGGTACGCTCTCCTATATTTAGGTCACAGCAGCTGCGTTGCCAGACAACACTAAGTCGCGCTTGATTGGCAAACAAAACACTGAGTTATGCTTCAAGAGAGAGGGAGCGAGAGACTGATTGAGACCATCTCTAGCAGATACCAAATAATTCCAAACCGTAAAACTTGTTCCCGGGCCGGGTCGATATGCGGTGTCTGTTCGGGCTGTAACAATGGCCCGAACAGCATATCTGCTGGAATTTTCCTCGCCGGGGTTATTCGGTATCTCCTAGAGATGCTCTGAGAGCGAACATGCAGCCTTGCAAAAGTGTGTGTTTCATAATTCGGAAAAGAAAATACACTGCTCGTATGAGCTCGTATTGGTATTGTTTGGTTATGTTACCGGCGTATGAGCTCATATCCGTACGACGATCCTATCTAGCACGGTCGATCATCTTTGACCAACATCGGTATTGTTTGATGGCTACGAATTAGCAAATCGGAGCAAGATCTTTTTACCATTTTTATGTATATGAATATAAAGTATAAAAAATATTTTTTTACACATCTGAGATTGTTTTTATTTTTTTTTGAAACTCGCTAATATTTTATTCAAATTTTTTAAACTATCAGAATCACAGTACAAAAGCAAGATCTCGTGACTTGCACATTTTTACAATTTAAACTACTAGTTCTAATACGAGTCAAACATGTGGATTGAATTTACTACTCGAAAATACAAAGAAGCGGAATCATTCGATATTACAGGATAAGCTAGTACTACTTCTTCACATCCTGAATGCATGCATGGATGGTAATGCATCGGTACATACACGTAGAAAGCACTGTTAATGCACGCAAAAGTGCATGCAACCTATTGATCTGAACCCCACGTGCATGATTCGTCAATTTCATGGCGCCTTGGGCCATGGCGCCGTCCTTCTAGCACGACGCCCCAGCCCGGGGCGCCGTACAAAAAATGTGTGTCCTAGCGTGTCTACGTGGCGTGGATCATGGCGTCTTTGATTAGGGCGTCGTGCAGTCTAGCATGGCGCCCCGGGGCGGGCGTCGTGAAAAAGGGTTAGATCGTGAATTGATCCTGATTTTGGTTCATTTTGTGAAATAATATCAAAAAAGGGTCAAATATGTCAAAATTGCCCACAAGTGAAGCCACAATAAATTGTTCATTTTTTTTCTTACTCTACATTATACCTGGCCATGGGCTGGGCTGGGCCAGGCCTAAAAAAGCCCGCGGACGAAATCTCAGGCCCAAGCCCATCCGACCTTCGGGCATATATTTGAGACCCAGGCCCGCCCATGACTACAAAATCCCATCGGGCTTTTGGGTCTCGGGTCGGGCCTATTCTTTTAAAATGCCAATATGCAAAGTCCAGGCCCAGGCCCATGCGACCTTCGGGCCGAATTCTCAGGCCCAGGCCCGGCCCATGGACAAGCCTTGTTCGGCTCAGGCCCTGGAATTTCGGGCCAAGCCAGGCCGGGCCGGTCGGGCCAGACTTGGACAAAGGGAATCAAATCGTCGGTCATAACCATCACCGGGATATCTGAGCCCCTCGTCATGGGCCTAACCATCAACAGGGAATTAATGGAGTCGTAAAATTATTAAAAAATAATAACGGTGTCATCAAAATCGGAGGTGCCAATACCAAATCTGCTCGTTAACGGAGGAGGCCCTCTACTGCTAACACATAGCAGGGCACGAGCGTAAATGACGCAAAACTTCACAACTAGGACAACCGCGTCTAAAAATCACCACTAAATAAAAATGACCAAAAACCACAATGCACCGGGGAAAATCATTGACACATTGTATTGTATTGATTCTGTGATTTGCTCGGTTTAATCCGTTTTCTCACATCTCAGTTCCGTCTCATCGGTATACGTGGCAATAATGGAACAAAAAGAGAGGTAACGCACCACCCGCATACGCACACAATCCTACTACTCGGCCCCACCCTGGCCGAAGTAGAAGCTCTCCGTCGTGATCACCCGGCCCCATTCCTGCTCGCCGGTGTGGCCCGCGAATAGCGTCCCCATTCTCGCCAGTGTGGTCCCGACCTCGCATCGGCTCTCTAGCGCGGCCTCCCCAATCCGTGTACGCCACATGGCTCGCGAAAGCCCTCTTGATACGTCTAAAACGTATCCATTTTTCCAAACACTTTTGTTATTGTTTTGCCTCTAACTTGTACGATTTGAATGAAACTAATACAGACTAACGCTGTTTTCAGCAGAATTGTCATGGTGTCTTATTTTTGTGCAGAAATAAAAGTTCTCGGAAAAAATCCCAGAAAATTACAGAAATTTTAGTTTGCAAAAATACCCATGGAGCCCGAAGGGGAGCTGCAGGCGAGACGCACAGTCCCAAGCGACCGCTGGGCGCGGCCAGGGGTGGGGCCGCGCCCAGGTGCCGCCTCGGTGCCCTCCTGGCCACTCCCTTTGGACTACATATTCTTCTCGACCAAAAACGCACGACCCTAGAAGGATTTTACCAGAAACAATCCTGAGCTATGCCGCCACCGAAAACCCTAATTCGGGGGTCTGAATCGCAGTTCTGATACCCTGCCAGGACGGGGATTTGCAGGATATCATCGGCATCGTCGTCACCACCGTCTCTCCATCGACCATCCATATTTTCCCCCATCCATGTGTGAGCAATTCTCCACTGTAAGCTGAAAGGGATGATAGGTATTGGATGAGATTGTGCATGCAACAGATGTCACATTATTAGGGCATGGTGCCTAGTATCCTCTATGTGTGTTAGTTATCATTGTTTCAACTTGGTATGCTTAATGCTTGTCACTAGGGCCCGAGTGTCATGATTTCAGATCTGAACATGTTATGTTTTCATGAGTATAATTATTATTTTCAATCATATGTACAAGTTGTATGCACATGTTATTGTCCAGAACACGAGACCCCAAAGTGGTAACAATTGGGACAATCAGAGAGGATGGTTGTGACTTGAGGATCACATGTATTCACGGAGTGTTAATGCTTTGCTCCGGTGCTCTGTTAAAAGGAGCACCTTAATTACCATTAGGTTTCATGATTGGCCCCGCTGAAACGGGATGGTTGGACAAAAAATGTCGTGCAAGATTCTTATTGCAAGTACGTATGACTATATACGGAGTACATTTATGTGTTTTATTAGCATCCGGATACTTTATTATTGTTTACCTGCAATATGCCATGCGTTATGACTATTACATGAGCTATCTTATCCATGCAACGCCCATTCATCCGTCCCTATGCCTACGGTGACTTTAATCCTGCTGTTTACCACAATTGTTCCTGGCGTCACTATTGATGATTTTACTTTACTACTGCTACTATTGAACCTACTGCTGCTATTATATTACTGTTACTACTGATAAATTGTGTCAAGCAAGTGTCCTCCTAGATGTGGCCGAATTGATAACTCTGCTGCTAAGGCTTATAAATATTATTTGACTCCCCTTGTGTCGAATCAATAAATTTGGGTTTTACTTCTCTCGAAGACTGTTGCGATCCCCTACACTTGTGGGTCATCACCTCCCACATGCTCACCGGCACGATCTAGCACGCGCAACTCGACCTCGCAGACGCGCCTCTCGGGCTTGTCCAGCAGTAGCTCCATGAGGGCCCAGCACCGCCCTAGTGCCGACCATCTTGACGCGATTTTGGCCGTGCGTGGATTGCACGGAGAGAACGCGTGGAGCGCCGCCTTGTGGCGCGAGCGCCAATGCGCGGACTCAGGCAAGCGGATCACCTCTGCGAGGAGTTGTTGATCCAGCCAAATTTCCGTTGTTTTTGTTCTGTGTGCGCCTAGAACACGAGCGACATTCGGAGCACACCACCATCGGTATATTTGTATTCTCCCCGTTGTCACATGCCTCGCCATGGTCCTCGGCCATGTCAACGAGATCCTCCATGCCGTTCGAGTACTCTCCACGGATGAATATGGCCCAATCGTCGGCGTGGATGTCGTCTTCCTCGGTAGTCATCGCCCGATCTCCTGCTCTGGGTAGATTCCGACATCACGCTCGGCCTGCTGCGTCTTCCTTGCACCCCTAGTCCCCAAGCATCCTTACCGCCAGACTCTAGTTCGGCCGCTTCCGATGACGACCTAGACGATGGTGACCCATCGGTGATGAGCGGCGTGGCCACGCGCCAACGAGGCACGAAGTTTCTAGAGCTATCCCAGGTCGTCGTGGCTGGATGGCGGAGGAGGCCGGGGCAGTCGCGTTTGATGCGCATCGGGAGGGTGGCGTCAGGACGGTTCCAGAGAGCGGAAAAAAATATGGCATGACAAACCTTGCATCTGGGACCATGTGGACCTCTATTTTTTCTGTCTATTTTGACCTACCATATAGGCCTGAGCCGTCAGAATACGGTTTAAACCGAGCAAATAACAGAATCAGTGTAATGGGTCAATGATCTGGCCCAATTTTGGGTGGTCTTTGTCATTTTGATCTAACGTAGTGATTTCATGACGCGACTGCCCCAATTATAGTGGTTTTGTATCATTTACTCACCCATTATCGTAGGGAACAAACACAACCTTGCATTTGCATGAACAGATCACACATGGCATACATTTCACTGCATGAATGTCACAAGCGAGATTTGTTTAATCATGATTATTTTCTCGCACCAGATCCCTCGTGGAAGTAGAAGTTAGTTATTGTACAACCCGAGCGCCAAAGCTTTGAAAAAATAAATCGCTAGATATTAGGTTCAACTCTATAAAAGATCAAGTCCTTGATGGCTTTATAATTATCAAGTGTAATCTAGTAAATCCTGGTATGTATTCGTCATGGCGCAGCACATCACTTGGGTACATACAAACGTGTTTGGAGGCTCTCCCGGTTATCAATATAACACGCTTCCGATTCCTCGAATGAGGGTTATCACTTTGCTTGTATATTGCTTGTATAACATGTTTAAACACTCCTCTTAAGGTATAAATACATTGGCTCGCCTTTTCTATCGGTTCAGTTTTTTAGATAATTGGCTACCGCATCCATCCACTCTCCCTCACACAATAGAAAAGTCATCTATGACCACACCGGCCGATAACTCCGCCCGTCTAGTTGCCATCGCGCAGGCGAGAAGCGCTGCCGACGCCATATACGCGGTGCGCAACCCCCTTCGGGAGCTCCACGCGCAGCTGGCACCAACACCCCTCCTGAAGGGAGCGCTCACCATGGCCAGTACCGCCTTCCTCCACGTCGTGCGCCCGCACCTCGACCTCGCCGACGGCTCCATCACCTCCTGCCTCACCTTCACTGGCGACGGCGAGACTCCGTTCGAGGATGCAAGCATCTCGCGTGACCAGTTGAAAGACATGCTGCTCACCCAGCGTCCGAGCCCGCGCGCCGGCGCCAGCGAACACCTGGGCTACGCCATCACCGCGGTGCGCCTCCTGCGTAGCTACCTCCTCGGCCACTGCACCGATCTGCTGTTCGATGGCGTCTACGAGCAGCTCGACCTGGCACCTCAGCGGTCCATCAAGATGAAAGAGGCGCTCATCTGTCTCCACGTCGTGTGCACCTTCGCGGACCATGCCTTCACGTGCGCCGACGCAGCAATCTCCAAGCTCACCGGCTCGCCATGGTGGATCGACCAAAGCACGCGCCGGAGCCAAGTTCCACCCAGCGCAACTCAACCTCGGCACAACTCATTGGACGAACGGACGTCTGAGCCGTCGTCCTCTCGAGTTTCGAGCGTTGGATCGGCACCCAGCGCACGAGGAAGCCAAGCCGGCGCTACGAGGATTATATGACGTCGTCTCCGACTTCGTCGGCCGACGCCGCCTGATCCAGTCACTGTGCATCCAAGTAAGGTCGTGCTACGCGGAGTAGTATACATCGATCTTCGACTGTAAGCATGAATCCATCAAATGGAACTAACCAGATCCTTCTCATTTCGATTCAGGTGGAGACGATGGTGCTGAGCTTTTGTTGACACCAATCGATCGTGGGAGCTGTAAAGCGATCGATCGATGGGGGAGGGACCCCTTTGCGCTTTTGGTTGAATCAAGGAGAATTAATCGCCTCTCAGTCTCATCGCTAGTTAATCTGGATTATGCCTTTTGGGATTGTGCATATCAGCACTTTTGATTTCCTTTTGTGCTGAGCTACCGGTTTCAGATGTACTGCCTGCTTTTATCCCGCTTCAGTTGATGTCTTTTGTACTATACTGTAACGCTACACCTTCAGTTCAGTTAATCTGTGGACGACAGAGTTTCATGATTTGTGTTGTGTTGTGCCTATGTAAAATTAGCCTTGTTAGGAATAGTATTTAGACTATGTAAAAAAACTGCTGGTTCGTTCTATATAAATGGAACCGGGGCGCCGGCGCGGCCCTTTTCCTCTCAACAAAGAAATGTGTTTAGTACTGATAAAATTAGCCTTGTTATGAATAGTATTTCTCTGTTATGAATAGCATCAAATTTCTGAACCATCATGAAATTTCAAGCTTTATATTGTACAGTACTATGTATTTGCTACTACAAGTGTTGACACTTTTGTTATCCAAGTTTGACTTTAATCAAATACGAAGCAATATAAAACAGAGTGATTAGGCCTTCCACAGCGTGAGCGATGCCCAAACTCTGGAAGTGTCAGCGATGCCATGAGAAATAATTGAGGCACCGGTCACGCAGTGTGAAGATGCCTGAAAAACAAAAGGTGTGACCTACGTATATAGATAAACAAACCTTGACCAAGCCTTTTCTTTGAATGTGCATGCAGCGTTGCTGCGTTGGCAGTTGAAAAAGTATTTGTTTATTGGATGGAGGAAGTGGGCATCGGAGCAAGTAGGTGCTCCGGTTCCCTGAAATTTTTTTGTGGCACCGCCCCAGCAACGTAGGGCACCGGCCGATCGATGCCTCAAACCGGTTTGGGCACCGAAAAATCTCAACGCTGTGGAAGGCCTTAGTCATCAGCAATCACTCCAAAGTTTTGCTCTGAGACATTTATTATCTGAGCCGCACAAGGGAGGAAAAAATGATGGGAAAGCTATGTTCCTCTCGGCTCTCGCGGTCTCGCCGGACCTGCACCAGCACTAGCACTGCACTCCTGCAATCCGTCTTGACCAGCCAGCACAGTCTCTCCGGCAGTCCTCCTACTTGCTTTTAAGTAGGTTGCTTCCTTTGGTGGCAAAACCCTGCCAGAAATGATTATGGACGCTCGGCCACGGTGACCGTGATCCAGTAGCCGGCTGAAACTGCAACCCGCCGCTGCTTGACAGGACACAGCTTGAAGCAGTCACTTCACTACTCCAAACCACACCCGACAACGTAGCCGGCTGTACTGTACTACTGCCACAAGTTAGCCTCGACCTGATCGACGGACGCCGCCTACAGGACTAGCTAGGCGTGCGATGCGATCTCTGCATTGCCGTTGATTCGGCCGGATTAAGCAGCTTCTGTCACTTTCAGTTTCACTAGTTAACTACGACGACCTCTTGTTTAGGCATGACGGTATATCAATCCAGTTTAGCTGCCAATGATTGTTTTCTGTTGCTGCTACGTACTCCATGTCTTCTTAACTTCTTAACGGCCGTGCCTACCTTAATAAGCGTATTCGGGGACAATGCAATATGTGTAACCCCTAGTCTTGTTACTCCTGTGTGATGAATATACCATTAAATTTAAATTTGGGACAGCACAGGACAACACTATCGATGCACAGTTGCACACAATGGAGTACCAATCCAACAAGCTCAGCTCGTCCCAGGAAACCCCAATCCATGTCAAACAATGAAATATAGGCATACTACATGTCAAGGTAACGTACCAGGGGATACAACTAAACATTACATTTCTGTCCATGCTCCATTCACTGGATTGTAACAACCAAAATTAGCCGATAACACGACACAACAACAACAACAACAACAACAACAACAACAACATTCTCTTGGGGGCTCAGTTTAGTTCCCCACAGCGCCTTCTCCTGCTACTGCCGCTGCCGGCCCTTTGTTCTGCCAGTGTTGGTAGGCGTAATAGATGGAAGACACAACTAGGACGCCGAGGACAACATAGGTGATGATCTTGGTCACACCGATCTGGGTCGGGCTCTTCTTCTGCTTGCTCTGTGCCAGCAATGCCTTTGGCTTGATCTTCGCCATGGTTCACTTCTGAAAATGCAACGAACACCGAGAAAATTACTTCTGCTGGACATGTGATAAATTAAATCATAATATTATTAACAGCTGGATTTCTTCTATCAGTCAGTAGTATCTACACGCATCAGCTTCCGAAAATACCCTTTTACAGTTATATATATGGGAGCTGTACTCAAATATATAGTGTTGACAGCACATAAAAAGCGAAGGCACGGCCAGTGACAATAACATAAACAAAATGACATACTAGAGAAAATAGTGTGTTCAAAACTTCAGATTGCAGGTTGATATTTGTGGCTTCCAATCATAACAAATGAGGCATCGTGGCTTTATACTTAATTCCATGTCAGATTCATTTAACTTAAATGACATAGAAGAATGGCTTTTATAAATTTGTCTCCAAAATAGAGCCGTAAAGAAATAGTATTTAATGCCTTATAAATCAAGTCATGCCCACGGCTTTATGTTTTGCAGAAGGAAGACCTAAAGGATGCTTTCAAAGAAAATCAGCAGTTATGGGCATGCACACTTAATGGTATAAACGAAAATTCAGTTAACAGTATTCTCTTCCAATACTTGGTATAAGGGAAACTCTTGTATCAGTCCATATCCTATTATTGAGCTTCACTGTCTGAAGCCCACGATCTAACATGATCGGTAATCCATGACACCACTCACCGAGTCCAATAAGCGACTATACCCAAAGACCATGATTGAAAGACATTATTACTTTTTCAAACAAGAAATCACTAGTTTGTGAAATTGGTAATTACAATACTAAGTTTACCTGACAGGCTAAACATAGCAAAAATAAATCAGCTGCCACAGATTGCAGAACAAGATGATTCATCAACCAGCGCTCTAACAAAGTATACTGGTCAAGATCTAGTCCATTTCTAGCTTGTATGGACATATCAGGAAAACTCATTTCATCATCAGCCAAACAATCTACAGTACTAGAGCAAATCTACTCTCACTTGGGAGACCTAACTGTCCTAAACTCTTTCCAGTGAATGCAATCCCTATGCAGGCTACAGCTTCCTCTACCATCTGACATGCTCTCGACTACTTTATCACTAATTTTTTTTAGATAAATATCACTAAAATTAGAGAATCAAGACTACCATGATCATCAATACCCCAACCTCCATGTAAGCATCGCAAAGGCGCGTTGAGGATGCGCGCACACACGCACAATATTCTCAGAAGCACACCATGATCTAGGCTCGCGCTGGGACCAGAATCCAGATCGGGGCCGCGTGACATGAAACCAAACAGCGGAAGAGATACGCGACACGCAAAGCTTCGTCAGGAAGAAGACGAGAGCTGGGATCTACCGCAGCGGCAGAGCAGGAGGCCTTGATCCCGGATCCAATTCCGCAAAAAACACAAGGATTAAACCCGATTTTTGCGAACGATTCGGTCGAAACCAGCCGGATCTACTGACAACGGACAGAAATCGAAATTCCATCGCGCGATTAGGGTCACATACCTTGGTTCCGCGACTGGTAGAGGCCGGGGGAGGAGGAGGGGGTGCGCTTGGGAGGAAGAAGACCAGGGGAAGAAGGTGCTGAGGAGCGCGCGAGGAAGACGACGACGACAGAGGCGAAGACCATGTAAAGCACACGTAAGGACGGCTGAGCTGGACGCCACGCTGGAGAACGACTTCGAGTCAAATCAGGGACAGGGAGTTCATCGCATTAGTGCATGTACATTGGTTTAGACCGGCCACAGCGTGTATCTCTTCTCTCCTATCTAAAAGAAGAGTTTGGTTTCACATTCTGCCCATCTCTTCGTCCAACTCCTTGTGTTTATTCCCGCACCGCTGTTTTTTTTTTTTTTCATATTGGCCATCAGTCACGTTCAATCAGGAGTAATTAACGTGTTCAGCAGCAATCAAGAGCAGCGAAACGCTTCGTTCCA
Source organism: Poa pratensis (assembly GCA_947311845.1). Classification (NCBI taxonomy): domain Eukaryota; kingdom Viridiplantae; phylum Streptophyta; class Magnoliopsida; order Poales; family Poaceae; genus Poa; species Poa pratensis. Next base: position 27,859,180 of record CAMZMU010000106.1, on the reverse strand, counting down.
CGAGTAAGCACTGCACGTGCTCCCCCATGCCACATTGCCACCCATCGCACGTCGTCGCCGCCATCCATGCTTTAGATCTGCTGTAAATCAATCCTGTGCTCTCTGGCCCCATTCAAGACTGGGCCTCCGTCCTTCTCACCCCATGTTCGGCGCAGAGCGGCGTCGACCTCGACGACCCCGCCTTGAAGACGACGAGCGGCCCTAGCGCACCGGCATCGCATCTCATCTTCTTCGGATCTTGCTGGCACCGATGCGGCGAGGATGAGTGGAGGGTCCTCCGCGCCGGCGGTTCCAAGATATTAGAGGGCGGCGGAGAGCTGGGACGGAGGCGGAGCAACCACGCGCTACAAACTACCCTCGCCGCCGATGATGTCCTCCCCGCTCTCGTCCTGCAGCGGCGCGCCGCCTCTTGTGTATCTGCCATGGTTACCAATAGCGTATTGTTCTCCCCACAAGCACAGCCGCGGTACAGTGGAGAGCATGAGAGTGTGCTACTCAGTTCGTCTTGGATAGCAGGCTCCAGTTCTCTAAGGTTCTGAGCATTTTGCTCTTCCTTATCTTGAAAACAACCTACGTAGCAACCAAATCAAGACAAATACATGAGGATTGAAGGGAATTTTGTGTACTATCAGGCTGCTCTTCCTCATATTTACATATTTTTAGCTAATGAATAAAATAGAATTTCATCTTTTTCTGATAGAACTGTGTCCGTTGGCTACTGTCCATTTTTGTTAAATCCACCTGCTGTTCATGACTCTGAATAAATGATCAGAAGCAGGACTACTTCATGCACTATGTTTTTTGTCACGTCAGACATAACTGATCCTCAGGGTAGAAGAGCGTTAAATAGTATCTTCAAGATCAGACACTACATTTGATTTGGGATTGTTAATTTTGATAGAGGATGTACAGTTGAGCTGCTCAATATTCTGGTTGGGAAGAGTTCTAGCGCTTAACTCTCAATGCACACGGCTGCATCTTCACATGTGTCGCGATTCGGGGGGCTTCATTATTCAGGAGGATCGGTCAAAATACTATGAAGAGATGTTTAGGTGAGTACTTGTTGGCAACAAAAACATCCGAAGCTTTCAGATCTTTTGATGTTGTTAAAATCCGTACTACTAGAGATAAACAAATGCACAAACAATTTTTTTTCAGTTGTACATTTATGTGTTGTTGACATGAAACCTGAGCATTCTTTTATTTATGAGTGATGCTGAACGTGTTAAGGACCCTGGGTCAGGGTGGGTCATTTACTGACTCAACTTCTTGGGCTAGGAGTAGAATAGGATGTTATGGTGTCTACATGGAGGGTGTATGTTAGAGCATCCCAGTCATGGAAATACCACTGTAAGCATGTATCCAATGTTGGCTTTACATTTCCTTTTTTGCCGCAGCAACATGTCCTTGACTTTTGGTCTTTTGGGTGGACATTCCAGATATTTTGACACCTGCACCGTATATGCCTCTAGCATTATTAGATTGTCACTTTATTTTAAGTGACAATCCTCCAGAAAATTGAACTGGTATTGAGAAAGGTAAGCACTAAGTAACACCTAGATATATATTATCTATTTTGATTCAATACCACTGAGGTGTAGCTGCATGCATGTGCCATATGAAATGATAGATTTTTTTTGAAATTTTGAATAAGCCACCTTTTGGTAAATAAACTGAGACTAACAAGTGTATCAATAAACCTAGAACTATGCAGGGAACCATAATGTATATTTTCGAACTGAATTTATCAGAAGGTTACATAACTACATATGAATATAAGCAGGTACTGCCAAAGCTCAAAACAAGTAACTCTTAAGCTGGTCATGTGTGACGAGCGATAAATATAGAATATACTGATACACATGGGTCATATAACTACAGAGGGATTCTTGTTTAAAATCTTTTTGAGATGTGCCATTGAAAGAAATCTAGATGAATATTTTCGAGATTCTTGGATACACGATTCATATCCGCACAGCGATGCATGATGTCTTGTTTTTTTACCTTCGTTTCAAAAATAGAATGGAAGTTTTCTGTGGTGTTTAGGCTCTTTCAAGCTGCTAGCATACTTGTGCCAGAGTTTGGTATTGATGATTCTTGATCTCCATGTTTGTCACACATGGCAGATCTGAAGCTGCCTAGCCTGTTGAAGATGTTGTTCTACACTCGAGAACAGCTAAACGAAAAGGCAGAGTATCCACAGTTCAGTAACTTCTCCACCGCCGATCCAGCAGGCACCAGTATATCTACATGTACATACTCTGTCTGAGGTCTGTCACTTGTTATTTACCTGCATGCCGCAGCACTTGAACACACTGCTTGTTCGTCACTCAAGTCACTCAGATACCCATCCAATAGCCTGGTTGGCAAATCATGACCATACTCATTTGACAAAAATATTCGCTTAGCTGATGTACACATTAACTTTCTTTTAGCTGGGCGTGTTTGAAATGGAGGAAACTTCCTTTGAGTTTCACCGATCAGTTGGGCGTGTTTGAAATATCAGAATGGGATTTGTTTCGGCAAGCAATTTGAAAGGTAGTTCGGTACTTTGCTTGATGCATGTTTAGATGGATTTTTTAAATCTTTATAGAATCATTGTCAACGTGAACAAAGGAAACTTGATTAGTTTCTTAGCAAGGTATTCGCACGAAAATTCTGTTGTAACCCGGGTGCCAGTTAACCCGAAAAAAGCATGTTATCAAAGAGTATTATGGCTTTGATCAAAACTTGAGAATGATGCTTGATGTGCACAAGAATTTTAAAAATAAATGGTTAACACGAAACCATTAAATTATTTATACCCGTTGCAACGCACGGGCAATTAGCTAGTGCGATTCAAAGGAAAAAGCTGCATTGTGTGTATCCGGTTCAAAGCAGAGATGGGACCCATCAAACGAAAACTAAAATACTGCTCCTTCCCCGCTGGCTGCATGCTCTCCACTCGTTTCTACCTTTGCATGGCGAATGTCAGGCCGTAATTCGTATTTTAAGGCATGGCAACGATAGGAATCGAACCAACACTATGGTTCGCTTCTTTCTTCTGACACAAAAAAAGCGATGCTTGGCAGTGTGTGGAACCGGTTCTCTCACTATAGGAGGCCAATGAATCGCTTTGCTCTCCGAAAATGAAGTTTACAAGGGCATATGGCGTCAAGGGCGTATCTGGGCCGTCCGTTTCGGCGATCCGACGGCTCAGATTCGCGTTGACCGCGGACAAAATTTGACCGGTCCACGGTGAATCTGGGCCGTCGGATCGCCGAAACGGACGCCCAGATACGCCCTTGGCGCCATATGCCATGTGGCTGGTCTTAGATAGCACAAGTCTGTAACACGCATCCACGTCAAGTATAGATAGTACTATAGACACCTCCTATAGTGCGCGGTCTTTTCACCTGTCTGCATGATGCATGTAACTGCCGTTTTTTTTTGAAGTGGCACAACGGGACAAGTGGTGTCTGTAGCCAGGGAAATTTATGCAACACGACCGTCTGCTAATTTACCGACGCCCTTCTCCTCTCTCCTTTCTCTCTCTCTCTATTCCACCTCACCAAAATTCAGACGTGGCACCTGCTATAGACAGCTGAGGTGGAGCTACTGTACATGCCCTTAGACGTTCCATGCCGTTAGAGCATTTCCAACCGGGATGGTCAAATCCTTCTCAAACGTCCGGCCGGTCAGCCCAGACACACCCGGACAGGAGAGAGAGAGTAAATTTTGTGTACTCAACAATGGTCCCCAAACACTCCCCATACATCCGGACTGTCCAGCACACCCCAAACTCACCCTATATGTGGGTTGGGTTTGGGGGAGTTTGAGAGTATCCGGCATGTCCGGCTAATCCGCCACGTAGAACCGGGTCCACCCCAAACCACTTTATCTCTTTCTTTACTCTTTCTCTTGTATTTCTCTCTCCATCCCAATCTATCACATGCAAGTGACCGGACAATTTGGGAGGATTTTGGGGTATGTGGTTGCAGAGACATACTTTTGAGTGTTCAAAGCGGACACGTCTGGGCACCATCCGGGAATGTCCGACACGAGGGCTAAATTTGACCATTGTGGTTGGAAATGCTCTTAGCGAGGATAAAAACATGTTATATTACAATGGTGGGCCCCTGTGCTTCTTCTTTTTCTGCTCAAGGCGAGTGTGAGCTTGCCGGGCTCCAAGACAGAGTCGTCAAGTACGCCACAACATCGACGAGCAGTTGACCGAAGGAGAGCACCTTGTCAAAGTAGCGAGTGTTACACAGCGGAGGTTGGGTGACAATGTGACAGAGGCATGCATGTGGGATGTCGACAAGGAGACGGTTGTGAAGAGGTATTAGGGTTGGAGGGTTCGTGAGATGGAGGCATAGACAATAAAAATGAACCGTGGCCTCTAGCGTCCGTAAAAATGTTTGGACCGACATTGGTTGTGGACAGGGGTAAAACATTGGAAAGGGTTGAATATATAAAGTGACGGCGATAGGGAAACCTTGTCCAAGACAAGTGTGAGGTCTTTCTTTGGCTGGAGGGTGAGGTGCCGGAATCAATCGTCCGCGTCAATCCACTTGAAACTTGAATGACATTAACCAAACAAAACTCTTTTCCATATAGTCACAAAGCATTAACTAATGTAGTATAGTGTAATGGACACGGTGTTTTGGTTAGCAGGTTTAGATGCACCTGTTATGTAAAAGAAAATTAAATAAACTTTAATGTGTCAATTTTTTAAAAAAATATTGAATAAACATCAACGCATTTTATGTTCGTACACAAAAGTTCACAAAAAATATTTGTGCGTGCATGTGTAAAAAAAAAGTCTCGTACAAAGTCATTTTGAAACACCGGGATTTGTCCTTTTACACAGCGTACAAAAAATATATTTTCCCGTGAAACTTTATGTACGAACATAGAATCATCCTAAATTTCCGTTTGGAATTTTTTGACATTTTAAAATACAAATTTTGTGTAGTGGAAGCCTATACTCCTATGATCCAAAAGACATTTCAGATGTAATATAACTATCGAGGCGAAGTTTAGAAAATCACAACTTTTTTCACTCTGGAACATATAGTTGCGGCAAAATCTTTTAATTTTTTTTTGAGATAAGCAAAATCTTTTATATTTTTTTTAGGGAAACAAAATCTTTTATATGGAGTAGGTCACACGACGGCCGTGTCAGACTGTCAGGTGACCCGTGAATAATAGGGTCGTGCCGGGCCGGCCTTTTAGCATTATTTTGGCGATTAGCCGTAGTCCACGGCGGGCTGAAGGCTGGCTCGCTCTTATCTTCATGGGCCCTTACGTGCTTGTGCCGGTGGCTTGCGAGTTCATCCCCAATCTAACCGCTCAGCGGTAGCCCTCCGGCAGTTCACGAGAAGCCCTAAATTCGCGTTGCCGGCGAGTTCCAGAGGGAGGCAGCTAGCGCTAGAGCTCTGGAGTGTGAGGCATGGAGAACACCGCGAGTGTAATGCAGACGCGGCGCAACTGTGGCGCCGTACCCGCCCTCCCGGACGATCTCGTCTGTGGGAGATCCTCGATCGTCCGCCTGCCGGCGAAGGAGCTCCTCCGCTGCGGCGCGGCCTGCCGCTCCTGGCACCGTATCACCTCCGACGCAGCGTTTCTCTTCGCCCACCACTGGCGTCAGCCGTCGCTCCCGTTGGTCTTGTTCAACGGTGACACTGACGCTGACGGCGTGGTCTCGGCCACGGTGGATGCCTTCGATCTCCAGCAGTCTCCAGCCATGCACATCCCCATCTTAGGGTTCAACGGAAACATCGAGTACCGTAATGTCACTATCCACGCCTCCTTGGACGGTCTCCTCCTTCTATCCCTCCCCTACGGCTGCTTCTACATTTGCAACCCGACTACGCGCCAGTGGTTTTCACTCCCGGATCTGACCGGTGGCAATGTGGCCGCTCTGTACCCTCACCGCCCGTCCGGCGAGTACCGCGTCCTCAACCGGAAGCATCCAAACAACAGTTACTACGTTATCGGTGTGGGCTCCTCTGTGGGACAGAGGTGCATCGGACTTCCAGTGCCTTCACCATCCATGAAGAACTTAACCGACGCCTGGCTTGTGAAAACTCGCTGTGCTGTTACATGAGTGCCTCCATTGGTACTCTCGCGGCTCCTTGGACACTGGAAGCAAGGTAGTAGTTTTTGACACAGTAAATGAGTCATTCAGGTGTATGCAATCTCCCATAGCCGGCAATGCAGCGAATTTGCGTCAGATGAATGGTACACTATGCATTCGCCATTTGGATCGTGATACCGTGGTAGTCCAAGTCTGGGCGCTGCAGGACTACGAGATGGAGGTATGGTCATTGAAGTACAGGCTCCAATTGCCAGTGGTGGAGATGATGAAATATGTTTCAGTGAGATGTTTCTTCTGCTGGGAGGTTGTATCTGAGAATGGAGATATGCTGGTAACCGGCCGCTTTCCTTGGTTCCTGTTCCACTGTGATAGCAAGGGCAAGTTGGTGAATAAATTCCAAACAGGTTTTGTGCTTCCACGGCCTCTTGGGCTCTGTTTAAAAGAAAGACTTGTCAGGCATGCGTTCTTCGAGAGGAAAGATGGCGACTCTCGGAAGGTGACACATTTTGTCCGATGGTAGGCATCATGGGTGCTTTGATGGTCTCCATCTTTACCCATTTGATTATCTATAATTTAGTTTCTAGGTATGAGGAACCTTGTCTAAGTATTTTCTGTGCATTACATGTTAGAACCATTATACTAGATGCAGATGTTTATGCACGGTGTACTCATCGATCGTGCTTGTTCAATCTTCCGTTTCCTGTTCACTATAATTTATGCAGAACATATAAAACCTTGTCGAAGTTGCAAGGATGATACTTACTCTGTTCTATGATGAATTAAGAGCTCTTCTGAGAACAACAAATTTTTATATCAAAATTATAACATATATGGACATAGATTTGGTGAGATAGAATATGAAACGCTATCGCCTATCTCGTTAGCACTCCCTCTGTCCTAAATATAAGATGTTTTGACAAACTAAAATAGCTCGTCAAAACATCTTATGTTGTGGGACGGAAGGTTATTCAATACTCCATACAGAAGTATATAATTCCGCTTAATTGGATCTATGATTTTGGTAAGATCATTGGTGGAATGATAAAACCCACCAAAATTTAGTATGCTTATCCCTGTAAAATCAACAAGATATTTTAATTTATTTTAGAAAAGGGACATGATCTTATATTCAGTTAAATACTAGAAAACGTGTACCGTTGAACAACTAGTCACGGCATGATGAAAGAAGTACAATCTACAGGATGAGCTGAAGTGTTCTTGAGAGATTTGTGATAGCTTACATATAAAGATACAGATGATGCTAGCATGAATATTAGAGCCTTGTCCTTAGTACTGAAGTAGGAGGTGCCAGGTGGTTAAGAGTAGGTTCTCAATATGCATTAGAACTTATCGAGTCTCACTTGTGACTTGGAGTGCGTTGAACTAATTGCGTAAAAGTTCCTGGTGTATACATATTTACGTATCTGCTGCTAAAATTGTCCAGCTATTTGCTGATAAGCTATGTGTGGAATGCTGTTTCCACGTGCGTGGTTAATTTACTGGCCAAGGCCAACACCTTTGTTGCTTGTACTGGGTAGAAGCATAATTACATTTAGAAAATAGAATTAAAGGTAGAAAATGTTCATTCCATAACCTCACAAGTTTACGTTCTGTTACTTTCTTACATGCTAGAAAGCGATGGTATAACAGATTAACAGATGTGAAGAGGAAGGCGGTAACGAGCCGGCATGGTCATCATGGACACGACAGTAATGATCCTTGCTCTTGGCGAATTTAGCTTTTTCTAGGGCTTGTCAGCCGTCGCCCCCGCTGATCTTGTTCAACGGTGACACTAACGCTAACGGCGTGGTCTCGGCCACGGTCGATGCCTTCGATCTCCGGCAGTCTCCAACCATGCACAGCCCCATCTTAGGGTTCAACGGCAACATCGAGTACCGTAATGTCACCATCCACGCCTCCTTGGACGGTCTCCTCCTCCTATTCCTCCCATACGGCTGCTTCTACATTTGCAACCCGACTACGCGCCAGTGGTGTGCACTCCCGATCTGACCGGTGGCAATGTGGCCGCTCTGTACCATCACCGCCCGTCTGGCGAGTACCGTGTCCTCAACCGGAAGCGTGGAAGCAACAGTTACTACGTTCTCAGTGTGGGCTCCTCTGCGTTACAGAGGTGCATCGGACTTCCAGTGCCTTCACAATCCATGAACTTGACCGACGCCTGGCTTACTTCTGAGAACTCACCTGTGCTATTACATGACTGCCTCCATTTGTACTCTCGCAGCTCCTTGGACACTGAAATCAAGGTATTAGTTTTTGACACAGTGAATGAGTCATTCAGGTGTATGCAATCTCCCATAGCCGGCAATGCAGCAAATTTGCGTTAGATGGATGGTATACTTTGCATTTGCCATTTGGATCGTGATACCATGGTAGTCCAAGTCTGGGCGCTCCAGGACTACGAGATGGAGGTATGGTCATTGAAGTACAGACTCCAATTGCCAGTGGTGGAGATGATGAAATATGTTCCAGTGAGAAGTTTCTTCGACTGGGTGGTTGTATCTGAGAATGGAGATATACTGGTAACCGGCAGTTTTCCATGGTACCTGTTCCACTGTGATAGCAAGGGTAAGTTGGTGAATAAACTCCAAACAGGTTTTGTGCTTCCACGGCCTCTGGGGCTCTGTTTAAAAGAAAGCCTTGTCAGGCATGCGTTCTTCCAGAGGAAAGATGGCGACTCGGGTACCACTAATAAAAGGTTTCCCTTTGGAAAGGGCACTCAGCGCAGGAGACGAGGCCACGTGGGCAGCGTGTGGACGAAAGAAAACTGCAGCACGGCACGGTCGCACGTACGTGGTCCCGCGACCAATTACAAAACTGTTGCCTTCATGTTGATCCGATCGGAGCACTACACGTACGAAGCCCCGCGTCCCCGCGATTGGATGTACAGACCGGCCGCCAGCCGTACGCGACGCGCTAATCCGATCTTTCCAATGGATGTACATGACGTGGGACCTGGTAGCCTAGCGATGTACACAACCTGGGACCTGCATGACTCCTGGATGTACAGAATCGACGGAGGCGCGCGCGTATTGCTACTGCTGGAGGGAAGTACAAAATCAGTATAGTACCGGAACCACATACTTTATCACACAGAATTTACACACAGTAAAACGGTGTATTACAGACACACGTTGTACAACTGAACAGATATTGTTGTACAACTAGCAGCTAGTACAGCTAAAAAGACACAGGTTGTACAACTATACAGACGCAAGTTGTACAACCATACAGACACTGGTTGTACAACTATATAGATACATGTTGTACAACTACACAGACATTGGTTGTACAACTACACAGACACAGATTGTACAGACACAGGTTGTACAACTAGACAGACACAAGTTGTACAGACACAGGTTGTACAACTATATAGTCACATGTTGTACAACTACGCAAACACAGTTTGTACAACTACACAGACACGGTTGTACAATTATACATAACTGGTTGTACAAAAAAAAATTTTCGTCGAAACCTATCAACATGGGATCTAGTTTTTAAGATCTCGACGCGGGGAGCTCAAAAGTGAAAACGGTTCGTAATTCGGATAAACGGTTCTCAAGATATTTCGTTTTTAAAAAACGAATCTCGAAATAAATGCGGTACAAACCTGGGCGGGGAAGAAGAGAAGAAAATCCACCAAAATTCTCTCATGCTGCCACTTGTCACACATGCAAGCACCCACGAGGACCGCGTAAAAGGAGAAGCTGACACTTGTCACGACCACAACGCGCGCGGGTTTACCTTCGCGAAGGGAACCCTTTAATTAGTGATTTCGTGTCGACTCTCTGAATGTGACACGTTTTGTTCGATGGTCTCCATGCATCTTTTGTTGGAATTTTATGGGCTTTTGCCCTGCTTTTATCCATGGCCCAATTAAATCCCAGATTTTGCACATGCCCAAATTAAATTTCGAAAATCTCATGGCCCATTTATATGCCTGGTTTGGGGACTAAAGTTTAGTCCCACATTGCTAGTTGGGTAGAGTTGCACCACTTTATAAGGTGGAGTGTTGTGCTATTTGGTGTGCTTGTGAGAACAGAAGGCTCTCTCCCGCGCACTCCTCCTCCGCCGCCGCTCGCTCGTCTCGTCGCGCCGCGAGTCGTGGAGACGTTAACGACTCGATCGTGCGCTGCGCCCACGTCCTACCCGACCCGCGCTATATAAGCAGTGCACCGGTTGAAGGGACAGTAGGCCTCCGGAACCCCGCCTCTTGTGATCCTGTACGGGAGATGGGCGATCAGGTTTTTGGGGAGCGCACTCGCGCGACTACTGGCTTCGAGTTCTTCCCCAACGACGATTTCTTCCCCAACATCGGCAGCCTCTTCATCGACGACATGGGTGACGCTTCCGCTTCTGCTGCCGCTGCTGCCACACTGTATGATCTCCTGATCTTCCTGTTCGAGTTACTACTACAATTTCTGCTAGTAGTATATGTTGTAGATTTGTTCTGTTTATCTACTATTTTAGTAGATCGCATGATTAGTTTAATTCTGATTATTCTAGTCATAAATTGTTTACTGTTTTCGCGGATTAAACCAATTGCTAAATTGCTTATATATTCAACATCTTTACCCATTTGAGCAGTACTGCATTTGAGTTTCTATACAATAGTTTCTAGGTAGAAGGAAGCTTGGTCTATATATTTTCCTTAAACTTTTGTGCATTACATGTTAGAACCATTATACTAGATGCAAATGTTTATGCACGGTGTGTGCTCATCGTGCTTGTTCAATCTTCCTTGCCTGTTCTTTTGTTCACTATAACGTATGCAGAACATATAAGACCCTGTCGACGTTGCAAGGATGATACTTACTCTGTTCTATATCATAATTAAGAGCCTCTTCTGAGAATTGCAAATTTTTATATCAAGATTATAACATATATGGACATAGATTTGGTGAGCTAGAATACGAAACGATATCGCCTATCTCGTTCGCACTCCCTCTTTCCCAAATATAAGATGTTTTGGCAAACTAAAATATCTCGTCAAAACATCTTATGTTGTGGGACGAAAGGTTATTTAGTACTCCATACAGAAGTATATAATTCTTCTTAATTGGATCTAGGATTTTGGTATGATCATTGGTGGAATGATAAACCGCTGACACCAAAATTTACTATGCTTATCCTGTACAATCAACAAGATATTTTGATTTATTTTAGAAAAAGGGACATGATCTTATATTCAGTTAAATACTAGAAAACGTGTACCGTTGAACAACTAGTCATGGCATGACGAAAGAAGTACAATCTACAGGATGAGCTGAAGTGTTCTAGAGAGATTTGTGATAGCCTACATATGAAGATTCAGATGATGCTAGCATGAATATGAGAGCCTTGTCCCTAGTACTGAAGTAGCAGGTGCGCAGGTGGTTAAGAGTAGGTTCTCCATATGCATTAGAACTTATCGAGTCTTTTTTTTTTTTTGCCTTGCAGGAGCTCTGCCATCCTATCCTACTATATATAAAAGTAGGACAGAATCGACCCCAATCCCTCTGTCCACGTCGCTCCCAAACGTTGGCCGTTCGATCACGCGGACGCACGGTCTAGATCGCTCCAAAATTCGCGCCGCTACAGTATTACTATAGCAGACGAATTTCTTCCAATCACGAGTGAACACGTCACCCCGCACGGTTGTTGGCGCAGCCACTTTTACAGAAAAGAACCCCGCAGTCCAAAAAATAACCCGCGGTCCAAAAAAAAACACGGACTTCTTCGCAAAATTTCCATCCCAGTTCACCCCTCCCCCTCTTCTCTCCCGCGCGACGGGCGAGCTCGCCGCCGCCGCCGCCGCGCCTCCCCTCTCACATCTGTGGCCACGGCGAGGTTCGTCGTCGACTCCTCTATCTTTTAACCGCAGATCCGCTTCCGGGAAGCCGCGCCGTGGCCGGAATCGCCGCCGCCGTTCCGCACTGCCTCCGCCGCCTCCGCGCGCCGCCGCGGCAGCTCCGACGACCAAAACGCGGCGGCGCCGCCACTCCCGGCCTCCTCGCGTCAACGCGCATCCAAAGCGCCAAGTCCAGCGTCCTGAATCGCACGGACGCGCCGCCGGCGTCGTCCACGCCGCCGTGCCAGATCCGGCCGCCGTGACGCCATCATTACGTCATGGTGGGCCCGCCATGTCAGCTTTTTTCAAAAAAAAAATTTCGCTAGCCTATTTAAACAATTTTAAAAAATGCTAAAATTTCCAAAATCTATAACTTTAAATACATCTAACAAAAAAATATAAAAAATATATTAAAATGACCACAAAAATAAATGTTAACTATTTACGTCATACAACCAAAATACAAATTCAAAAAATTTAAATTTCCAAATACACTTTCAAAACCGACCATTTTTGCAAAAGAATTGGAATATTTTCCACAAATTCAAAAAAAATAAATTTACACAATCAAAAAAAAAATTTATTGTATAACAAAATGGTCACAAAAATATATTATAACTATTTATTCCATACAATAAATTTTAAAATTCTAATATTCAAAAAAATTAAATATCCTTCAAATCTGACTATTCCGTCAACAATAAAGTAATAAAAACCTAAATGACTTCCAATTTGAATATTCTTTTTGAAATTCAAACAAATTTCAAACGGACCCTCCTTCTAATTCTAATAATTTCAAAATTCGACCAATTTCCGGACGTTAACATTTCCAAATTAAAATTTTGCCCCACAGGTAGGGAAAACATAACAAATATAACAATATGGAAAACAACAAAGAAAAAAAAACAAATTGCAAGCATTTAATATACACAAAAAGAATTCAAATATGACAAAACTACGACAACATTTTATGTGAACTTGAAAAATTTCAAAAATTTAAATTTACACAGAACAAAAAAAAGGCCAAAATGATAACAAAAAATATGTGCCAACTATTAATGCCATACGACAAATTTTTTAAATTAGAATATTTGAAAACAAACATGTTTAAACAATTCAAATTGGCCAATGTTTGCATAATTTTAAGAAAAAAAAAACAAATATACTTGAGCATTCAAACTCAGATTTCAATTCTGCATAATTCAACAAATTTAAGATGACTTCCAACCCTGCCCATTTTATAAACACCAAAAGAATTTAAATTTCAGTGACTTTTAATTCGTGCAAATTTTAAAACCTATTCGAGTATTCCAACTCAAATTTCAGAATTTTAAATGCCTTCTAGCTCCAAACAATATGTAAGCATTTAAATAATTCAAAATTTGAATACATTCCAATAATCTCCAATTTTTAAAACTCATAAACATAGACATTCCCAGATTAGAAATTTACCAAATACTCAACTTATAAATTTGAATATTCCAAAAAATGTCACATGACTTTCAAACCTGCTCATTTGGTAAACAATAAAATAATTCAAATTTCAATAAACTCCAAATTACTTAATTTCTAAAATCTAATTGAACATTTCAACTCAAAATTCACATTTACAAATTTTATAATTTCAAAAAACTTCCAAATCTAAACATTTTGTACACATCAAAAGAATACAAATACAGATACATTCAATACAAACCATATTCGAAATCTAACCATTCCTCTAAGCACAAACTTTTCTAAATTCAAATAATATTCATACCCCAATATTTACAAATGTGACTAATATATCAGCATGCACACACAAAAAAAATACTCACTACTTATGCCATCAATTTGCTAAATATTTGCGACTACAATAAAATATATCAAAGTCCTTACAAATTTTCATATTTTACAAATTTATATGCCTTTCAAACCTAGCCATTTCATAGATGTTAAAAAGATTCAAATCCAAATAACTTACCAATTCAACCAATTTCAAAAAATCTAGACAACCTTTTAGACATAAACTTTTTTCCAACTTTGTTAGTTTCCAAATACTAAAAAAATAAACCCAAATTTCCAAATTCAAATTTTGCCCACACACGCGCGGCATTGCCGCGCTCAGTTGCCTAGTTTCATTTATAGAAGAAAGAACAGTTTACAAAAAGAAGGCTGCGAAGTTATCGAGTCTCACCTGTGACTTGGAGTGCGTTGAACTAATTTCGTAAAATTGTCTGGTGTACACATATTTACTTATCTGCTGCTTAAAGTGTCCAGCTATTTGCTGATAAGCTATGTGTGGAGTGCTATTCCCACGTGGCCACGTCCGTGGTTAATTTACTGGCCAACACCTTACTTGTGTGTACTGGGTAGAAGCATAATTACATTTAGAAAATAGAATTAAAGATAGAAAATGTTCATTCCATAACCTCACAAGTTTGAGTTCTGTTACTTTCTTACATGCTAATTTTTTTCATTATACCGATGATATAACAGATTAACAGATATGACGGTGAAGGCGGTAACAAGCCGGCATGATCATCCTGTACACGACTGTAATGATCCTTGCTCTGGCGAATATAGCTTTTTCCAGGGCTTGTGCCCACTGCCACCTACTCGACACTATGCATCAGCACATTTCATTTTTTTCTCTCTTCTTTTTCAAAAACATTGTCGTTTAGCTTCCATTTAGCAAGACAGAGCAATAGCTGTACATTCTGAACCATGTTAATCTTCCTTATTCCTTTCTCTAATAAAGGAAGTAGAAGAGGACCTTGTTCGGAAAAGGAATGGCCAATGCTTGTAATGATTTATTTTATGGCGAGAATTTATTTATAATTAAAGTATTTATTTTATGGTGTTACATATGAGAAGATAAAAACTACTCACTATTTTACACAAGCCGAGGTGCTTCTTGTTCCAGCTATTTCCATGGAAAGGATCCATGTGACTATGAGTACATCTGCGGTAAGCTTTAATTCTTCAGACTTTACAACTAACATACAAAGGTACTGCATGTTCAAAGAGCACACAAAATCTCTGCTGATAACACAGGCTCTTCTTCCCATATGATTTTGTAGGACGGTCTCCTCACGTACTTGAACTTTCCATTTTGTACGAAAGCCCTGCTGATTTATTGTTTTGAACTGGGATAGGTAGGTTAACTTCGGAATGCTATGGCTACACTCTGTACTTGGAGACTCGGGCTCCTCACTTTCACTGTATGTTTTTCTCTTTATGCTGTGGTAGTACCTTCCACCTGAATTAGCAACATTTGATCCGTACGTGGGATTTATTTCCTTTTGGTATTAATTTACATGGTGGGGCATTTCTGAATCCTGTGTATGTGCCGCCAAATTATTGGTTATGTTGGTGTGTGTCGAAGTCGAGAATCATTTATAAATTTTGTGTTCTTCTGGTTTGAGCTGGTGCCTGTCCACAGTCCAGAGATGTATCTGTAATGATTTGCATTATCTGAGATAGCACCATTTGCGTTTTCTTTTGGTTGGTTTCCCTCATGAATTGCAAGAGTACGTGAGCGTTTATTCTGAGGCTCCGTGGTCTGTGATCTTTCTGAATGGACTGTTGTTTGCGGCAAATACTGAAGCAGTTTCTTTGTGTTAGTTGTTACATTAACACCGCAGGCCAAATCCACGTGAGCAATCTAAGTAAGTTTTTACTTTTTTTTGCAAGTGAATCAATTAAATAATTTCGAAAGAGCGAGTGATGATTGTGCTACAGCACTGAGCCTGAGAAGTCAGCATTTTCGCAACCAACCAGTCATACAGAGATGAACAGGAAAAGATGTCACATAACGTTTGCACGACTGATAGATTGACAGATCCGATGACGAGAATGCTAAGGGCATACCTTCCAAACACTAATATCTCTCTTTGCTTCTGACGATTTTCCAATGAAACAGCGACACGTCCTCTATAAGGTGGAGCTCACTAATCTGTCTCTCACATGTGTATATATTTTTCCTTGTGCATACATCTTTTGTTATTTTTTCCTTCTGCATTCTTTTTTTTTATCTTTTTTGAAACACTCTCAACTATCGAACTATCTTGCGCTTTCCTTCTGAGAGCATTTCCCACCTCCTTTGGTGGAATACGAGCAGGAAACGTTGACTTTGAGGCGGTCTTTGCGTGTCACCGTCATCCGTATTAGCCCGTAGCCTCGATTTACTTGTTGTCCTCGCCCTTCAGACATGTGAATTTTGAATTAGAGGGGCCAATGAACCTACGACACCCTTCCTCCATTTGGAGTGAGTCGGGATTATGGATCCAACCACCATCCTTCTGGTCGCAATTTGTAGCCGTCTTACTTGCTTGAGATATGGAGGTAGTGGCGACTTAGATGGGCGGATGAAGATGTCACGCGGGGTCCTGGTGAAGCAGCGGCGACGTTGTCTCCTCCTGCTGATTTGGGGACGCAGACCTCATGCCATGCGGTTAGAGAGAGCAGGTCGATCGAAGGGAGCACTTGTGTGGATAGTGGTGCAACCGAATTCACATCGTATGTACAATAGAGAATTATAAATGACACCATTTTGTTGGGGATTTTGATGCACAAAACCAAAACCCTAAGAGCATCTCTAGGAGAGCCCTTAAACCGCGGAACCTTAAAACCATTTGTGCTCACAAATATGTGCGGCCCATGCTGTAACCTTAAACGAAACTGTAAATCTAGCAATTTTGGCGGGAACAAATACAGGTTCCTCATCGATTCATCGCATACACGAGTTCTTCATCGATTCATACGGATTTTACATACAAACTACAGTGAACCAAAATCTAAACTAGCCTAAACCGTCGCCGCCCTAACCCTAAATCAAAAATTAGGCTCACCGGAGCCTCGGGCGCGGCGGTGGAGCTTCACTCCTCGTCTTCGACGAGGTCGATGACCATCGCCGCCTCCTTCTCCCACTCCGCCTTCTTCTCCGCGGCGGCGTGGTCCTGCTCGAGCCCCTGGTGCAGGAAGATCTCGTTGATCTCGTGGTCGCGGGCGACCTGCGCAGCGCGCTCCGCCGCCTCCTGCTCGGAGCGCAGCTTCACCACCGCCATGGTGTGCTCCAGGTCGTCGTCGCGGACGAAATCCTCCGGCGTGAGCGAGGACCCGAAGCTGCTAGCGTCGTACTCCTCCGACGGAGTAATTGCTGGCGGCGCGGATGAGCTGCTCGCGCCGGTGGAGCTCCCCTTGCCACCGCGGTGGAGACGAGCTCGGCGGACCAGCTCGCGCTCCCATCGGAGCCGGTCAAACTCCTCGACCTCGCGGACGAGGAGTGACGCTGGCACCGGCCGGTTGTCCTTGAGCCATTTGCGCACGCAGCGCTTCCACGCGCCGTCGCTCCGGACCAACTCCGCCCACCGCTCGTCGGAGTAGTCGCCGTCGAATTTGTTGTCACCCGACAGCGCGCCGCAATCCCTCTTCGGCGCCATCTCAGCTCGGCGGTGCCGGATCTGCGCTCGGCGGTGCTGAATCTCGCGTCGGAGGCGGCGGAGCGGTGGGCGGATTGCTTGTCGGCGGCGGTGGAAGGGTGAGGGTTTGGAACTGAGAAATGCCCCTCCCCGTCATAAATAAGGGATAGCGGCGCACATTCACGGGCCGCCTTATCCGGGTTACGGGCCGAGCCGTCTTTACGGGCTCTAATCTGGCAAAAAAAAGGACTCGGCCCGTAAACTCGCCGGACTTTTGAGGATTTTCGCGTTTTAAGGCCCCTCCTAGAGATGCTATAACCTTTTTTCCCGTAACATCAACAATTGTGGCAATTGCTTACACAAAACACAAACCCAATTCCCGTCGTCTTTAATACATAATTTATAACTGGGCCCATCTCCTTAGTTGTTCCCCAGCTTAGCTCTGGAGCTAGCAGAATGCGTGAAATGATAGAGGCACCGACAACAGATTAAATCTATGGTTTATGGCTATGAAAGACTAGGCTAGAGCTTTGATTGGCGTATATATGTTTATGCATATCAGCGTGTCCTTCATAAGATGGTCTCGGTTTTGCTAAGTCTCAGCTAGCTGAGACATAGCTTATGTCTCAGTCACATCTGTGACCGTCCGATTCGCTAGTTTCTTTATGATTCGTGTTTGGTGTCGGTTGGTACTACCAATTGAGTTTTGCTACATAGCTTGTATTTTTTTGCTACATAGCTTGTATTTTTTTGCTACATGGCTGACGTTTTTGCTACATGGCTTGTGTTTTTTGCTACATAGCTTGTGTTTTTTTGCTACATGGCTGACGTTTTTGCTACATAGCTTGTGTTTTTTGCTACATAGCTGACGTTTTTGCTACATAGCTTGTGTTTTTTTGCTACATAGATTATGTTTTTTTGCTACATAGATCAGGAACATGGCTGACGTCAGCTGACTGAGACATAACTTACGTCTCAGTCGACTGAGTCGTAGACACACACTTGAAAATATATATAGGCGTAAGTAAGAGTCTCCATGTTGCACGTTAGGATTGACGATGTCTTGCACATTAAACTTGATTTTATAATGCTTTCCCTAAAAACTTGATTTTATAACTTTATTTCTACGTTTTTTACGAATCTCAGAGAATTTTCTTGTGACATGACGGGTTAGGTCGACGAAGATTCTGGATGAGAGCTTGATTTGTTGGAACAGTCCAAAGCGGGTCCACATACCAGTGATATTCAAAAGGCTCTCTCTCCTCAAGTCACTTAATAATGATTATGAGTTTGGTATTCACCACAACATTATATACGACACCGCAACCATCACGAAATCACTATACTTGTTCCTCTTCTCTATGGTCTACTCTCTCCTCTCTCTTCCGTTCTGGACGGTGTTTGCCTCGCGGGGGCGGCCTCGACAACGTATCTATCTCGTACTTCTTATTCAGCGAAACTCTATTCGGCGTAGGAAGGCACGGAGGTTCGTCCTCCTTTTCTTCCCCGGCAGATCTTGTAAGTGGCGCAAGGGTGGAGAAGGCGTTGCGTACAAGAGAAGGAGTCCACCGCCTCACCTTTATTTCCGGGAGGGCTCACCGGCTCATGGAGGCCACTGCATACCCGGAGTGATTCTCCGTCCCATGGAGTGCCGATCAGAGGGATCTGCTACTAGCTATGAACCGGCCGGGACGCATGGCGACTACCCCGACCTCCTGGCGACTCAAGCTATAAATTGGGCGGTGTGTTTCAGCAAACGCCGCAAAATAATGGTGTCCGCATGCATATGTTCCCTAAAGATAAGGATAAAGAGGTAAATATAAAGATAAAGATACTAGCACAGTGCCCGTGCTTCGCTACAGAGTAAACTACAATTTGCTATGAATCAGTGTTGGCGTGGTCGTGTCGCGCTCCCGAGAGGTGGCGAGGGGCGCGGTGGAATCTGAGGATGCTTGTCGAGATAGATTTTAAGTAGTTTGTGTGGGCTATACGACGATCTGTGTCTAGTGTCGATGTAGAATCATGTAGAATCCGATCGGTAGGCACGATTGAGGGTTTGGGTCGATTGTCTCGATGGTTAGGCGTTGCTTGTCGTACTCTGGTGAGATACATCGAGGGCCGGGCTTGGCCGGTGTAGTCTGGGCAGTCCAGGGAGGCCCTGAGAGGGCAACGCCTCGCTTCCGAGAGGTG
Organism: Poa pratensis; assembly: GCA_947311845.1. Taxonomy (NCBI): domain Eukaryota; kingdom Viridiplantae; phylum Streptophyta; class Magnoliopsida; order Poales; family Poaceae; genus Poa; species Poa pratensis. The sequence goes on along the minus strand of CAMZMU010000106.1, from coordinate 27,839,652 downwards.
GCGAGGCGGTCGTAGCAATCTTGATGTAGTCGGAGGCTCGACACTGAATGTGTGGCGACCCTTATGGGGGCCGGCGAGACGGTCTTGTACGACATTGGCGAGCGAGACACCGGTGCACAGCTTGCCCGCACACAAATAAGCTCCATATTTTCGCGGTGTAGGGGGTTGCCGTGTGTTTTTCTTTTTTCTCTTTTTTCAACTCAAGAGCTTTCATTCATTAATCAGCGGGCTTACAATGGTTTGCAGACAATCAACTACAAATCTAGGAACATAATTAATCCAAATACATCTCCTTCTACTAGCCGATGCCTGCTTAGCACAAAGATGTGCTCCTTCATTAGCATCCCGTCCAATATTGTTCAATAGGAACGATTTTTTTGTTTTTGCCGCTGAGCTCTTAAATTTCTTGGATAATCGACGCTATGTCCGATGGATTATTGTCTGTCTCCTTCCACAGCTTGACTACTTCAGCCGAGTCTGTTTCTTTTTTTTTTTATATACACAAACTACTCAACTAAACATGCACGGCAGAATCGCCGGACGAGGCCCTGGTTACATTGCTTGGATAGTTATCTACCCATACTTGGTGGTGACTCGGCGTTTCAGCCGCACCCAGCGCCGCCAGCTCATGAGCTGGTTGATTGCACTCCCTGTGCATATGGACGATACGATGCTCTATGAACAAGGTCTGTAGAAGGTACTTTGCCTCTTTGAATAGGGTTCCCAGCGGGGCATCATCATATGTAGATGACGAGATTGCTTGCTTCAGGACAAGACAGTCAGTTGCAAATATATAGGGCGGCCGATGCCAAACTGATCAGCGATATTGATGGCCTGCAGAAGAGCATGTGTCTCAGACCTGAGTGCTTCCATCTCGTATGCAAGCTTCACTCCATGTGTCCATCACAGTGCGTGTTATTCCTTGGGGACCCAAGTGCATGCGCACGGCTTTAGTTCGAGCACCACGTGACCGATCGTGTTGCATCCGGTTTTTTTGACCGTGACGGATCGTGTTGCATCCAGTTTGTTTACAGATCGTAGGGTTCCAAATTAAAGAGGTCCAATGTAAGGCTAGTAATCTTCTATTGGGCAAGTAATCGTCTCCTAATCGCCGACCAAGCCGCGCCGCAGCCACCATGGTTCAGGCCAAACGCTAGCAGCGGCGATTGATATCTGTGGAGCCGTACACCATGGTGAACTGCAGCCTGCCGGACGATCTCTTACTATGGGAGATCCTCGTCCGCCTGCCGGCGAAGGAGCTCCTCCGTTGCCGCGCGGCCTGCCGATCCTGGTGCCGTCTCACCTGCGACGCCGACTTTCTCATCGCCCACCACCGTCGCCAGCCGTCGCTCCCGCTAGTCTTCTTCTGCGTTACGGACAGTCGCTACACCGCCGATGCCTCGGTCGATGCCTTGGACCTCCAGCAGACACCCGCCATGCGCCGGCCAGTCCTTGGATTCAACAACTACAACAACCGGCGCGACTTCAGAATCCACGCCTCATGTGACGGCCTCCTCCTCCTGTCCCTTGCCAACGGCCGCGACTACATCTGCAACCCGGCCACGCGCCAGTGGCTCAAACTCTCGGCTCTGGCCACAGGCTGTGTCGCCGCTTTCTACCGTCACCGGCCGTCCGGCGAGTACCGCGTCCTCTACTGGAAGCCGCCAATCAGAGGCACCGACATTGTTCGGTACTACATCCTCGCCGTGGGTTCCTCCCAGGGAGAGAGATTCATCGGGCTGCCCGTGGCCGAGCCGTCCATGAGGAGAAACAGTCCCCGCTGGCTTATTCGTGCCGCCTACGAGCACCCCCTGCTCTCCTACATGACTGTCTCCATTGGTACATTAACAGCTCCTCTTTCAACGAAATTAAGGTGCTAGTTTTTGACACACTGGATGAGTCATTCAGGTGGATGCAATCTCCCATAGCCACCAATTCGGAACATTCCAACGATTCGGCACATTTATGTCAGATGGATGGTACGCTTGGCATCCGCCAAGTGGATCATGATACCCTGACAGTCCTAGTCTGGGCGCTGCAGGACTACGAGGCGGAGGTATGGTCACTCAAGCATAAAATTCAGTTGCCGGTGTTGGAGATGACGAAACATCATCTTTCAAAGAAAGGACTTCTCGCCTGGGAGGTTGTGTCTGATAATGGAGATATGCTGTTAAGCGGCGGCTGCATTCCTTGGCTCCTATTTCAGTTCGACAGCAAGGGCAAGTTGGTGACTAAATTCAACCACGATTTTGCGACTCGAGAGGTTCTTCAGCTCTCTTTCAAAGAAAGCCTTGTTAGGCATGTGTTCTTCGAGAGGAGAGATCATCGCAAACATGTGAAGCTGCCACTTTTTTCCGAGGATTGTAGGCATCATTTTGGTGCTTAATTTGATGGTCTACATCCTTTCCTTACGACGTGAATATCTATGAAAAGAGTTCTTTGTCGGTCTCTGCATTTCACGTTAAAATCATCCTACTACTGCAAATGTTAATGCACATTTGCTCATCATGCTTGTTCAGACTTTGTTTCATGTATTTCTGCTACTCTATATCATATGATACGGTGTGGAACCCTCGTAGAACATGCGAGGGTAGTGCTGAACTGGTTTACTCTATATCCATATGGATGGGATGGAGTTTAGTTCAGAAGAACATTATTTTGGGGACAACTTGTGTGAGGGGTAATACAATTGTGTTCTTAATTGTGCATTTCTTACGTATTCTGTTTTCAATTTACTTCAGAAATTTATATGCAGGAATGTTGGCGTCTATTCTCAGTCTCCGTGGTCAGCGCTTTAGTTCGGAATGAACATTTTTTTCAGCAAACACCGAACTAGTCTCCTCCGCGTTACATGAAACCTAGCACTCCCAAATCACTCTCAAAGTGCATCTCCACCTGCACTCCAAAATCACTCTCAAAGTGTCAACGGGGACCCGGACTAAAAAAAACAAATGGCACCCTCCAACTGTGCGAGCCGACGCAAAAAATGGCTAGCGCCCCCCCAGGACACCCCCAAGTGTGAAGGCCGCCAAGTCGTGCCGCCGATGCCGGTAGAGAAACCACCAATCTTCCACTCAGCTTCCTGTAATTCACCTCACCAGCAGCGGCCCCACGCGAGGAGCAGTGGCACCATGCTATTAGCAGATCGAGGTCCCCGATCACCCTGCTTAGACCAGCCACACCGTGGCTTTGGTGCATTGTAAAAAGTTGTCAGGCTTTGAATCGGTAAGAACTGTCTACGCTGTATCGAACCACATCAACTGGCAGTTGTGGGTCCCTGGGAAAAAATCTCTCATCTCTCCTACCTATTCCTTGCTACGGACAAGGCATGCATGTAGAAAATTTGTTTTCTATTCCCATAAACCGAACCATTTTCTTGATCCGCTTTTTTTCTGACAGTGCAATTGAACCGATGCCTACACCGTGTGGAACCGGCTCAATATCCTCTATGATTCTCTTTTCCAATACAGTGTAGCTGGTCTTAGTCGTGCTTCTTTCCCGGATCTCCATCGCATGATGGCTCCACCTCTTCAACCTCATATAGTAGATATGTTGCAGTTCAAAATTTCTGATCCATATGTGCTTGATTCTCCTTTGGATTTCATGGTGTTGATGATCCGAAGATATGGTAGATAAAAAAAGGAGTTGTGTTGTATCTTATTCCGTTACCTGTATGAATCAACAGATCTGAAAATTTCCCTACGCGTTACCGTAACCCGCACATGAATTGGTTCCAATACGTTTACGTTTACAAAACTGAAATAAACACGTTCTAACTGTCAAAGCTTGTAGAGGCCCCAAGGGTTCAAATGTTGCAAGATATTTTTTAGCAGGGTCACCTTTGTTACAAAGTCGTAGCCAGGGGCAAACATAAATCGAAACTAATAATTCATGTGTTTAAGAGGGCTAAATCCACCCTACGTTGGTGGTTTCATATTTGTGCAAGTAATCGTTTTCTAATCTTGCATCAAGCCATGCCGCGCCGCAAGACCCAAGATTCGGGCCAAACCCTACGGTCCGTGGTCGCCGGCCAGCCCCCTGCGGTAGCTGAGACAGCCAGGAGCGGCGCTGGTTCCGTGGAGCCCGAGACCATGGTGAACGGGACGCCGCGCAAGCGCCACCGTGCCGCCGGCCCTGTCCTACCGGACGATTTCGTCCAATATGAGATCCTCGTCCGCCTGCCTACGAAGGAGATCCTCCGCTGCCGCGCGGCCTGCCGATCCTGGCGCCGCCTCACCTGCGACACCGAGTTTCTCCTTGCCCACCACCGTCGCCAGCCGTCGCTGCCGCTGGTCTTATTCCGCGACGATTGCTACACCGCCGATGCCTCGGTCGAAGCCTGGGACCTCTAGCAGACACCCACCGTTCGCCGGCCCGTCCTCGGGTTCAAATATCACAAGTACCGGCGTAACCTCACCATATGCGCCTCATGTGACGGACTCCTCCTCCTGTCCCTCGCCAACGGCCACTTCTACATCTGTAACCCAGCCACGCGCCACTGGCTCGCGCTCCCAGCTCTGACGGGCAGCAATGTCGCCGCTCTGTACCCACACCGCCCGTCCGGCCAGTACCGCGTCCTCTACTGGGAGCTCCCAAATAAAGAGACCAGTGACTATGTGGTGTACTACGTCCTCACCGTTGGCTCCTCGGAGGGACACAGGTGTATCGGGCTGCCCGTGGCCTCGCCGTCCATGAAGAAGGACACTACCCATTGGTTTATTCGTGCCAGCGAGCTCCCGCCTGCTCTGCTACATGACTGCCTGCACTGGTACTCTGACAGATCCTTGGACACCGAAATCAAGGTAGTAGTTTTTGACACAGTGGATGAGTCATTCAGGTGGATTCATTCTCCCATAGCCGGCGGCTGTGCAGATTTAGGTCTGATGGATGGTACGCTTGGCATCCGCCTAGTGAATCATGAGACAATGATAGTCCAAGTCTGGACGCTGCAGGACTACCAGATGGAGGAATGGTCTCTCAAGTGCACAATTCAATTGCCCGTGGTGGAGATGACGAAACATGTTTCGGAGAAAAGACTTTCCGTCTGGGAGGTTGTGTCTGAGAATGGAGATATGCTAGTAAGCGGGCAATTTCCTCGTCTTCTGTTTAACTGTGACAGCAAGGGCATGTTAGTGGATAAATTCCAACAAGATTTTGTGACTCCAAAGGTTCTTCGGCTTTATTTCAAAGAAAGCCTAGTGAAGCATGTGTTCTTCCAGAGGAAAGATGGTAGCCGTGTGAAGCTGCCACGTTTTTTTCCGAGGGCTGTAGGGAGCATTCATGCTTCTTGATGGTCTCCATGCTTATCCCTAAAAAAGAATTTCTATGTAGGAAGCTTGAACTCACAGTATCTACTTCGCTCTTCTATTCAGGTCGTGTTAAAATCATTATATATGTTGCAAATGTTAATGCACAGTGTGTGCCCATCATGCATGTTCAATTTTTTTTTCTTGTACTCCTGCTCTGTATAAGATATGCAGAGGATGTAGAACCTTGTTGAAGATGGAAGGATGATACTACTCCCTCTGTTCCAAATTACTTGACTTAGGTTTAGATACATCCGTATTTGGACAAACCTAAGTCAAGTAATTTGGAACGGAGGGAGTACTTTAGTACTGACCTGGTGTACGTTGAATTATATGAATTGCAATTCTTTACATTGCAATAATAAACATGAACACACCCATATTTGGCAATCTAGAATATGAAAATGATACTTGACTATATCACTACAAGAACAAACTAATTTTTTTTTTTTAGAGAACCCGCAGGAGATCTGCGCGTTTCTTTATTAAGCTGACAGGGGAGAAAGTACATCGATTACAAGGAGGCGAACAAGCGGCAAGCGCTGCTGCCATCCACACCCACTAAGCCGATAGCTGCTTAGGGCCTCGGCATCTACAAGCAAAACAAAGTTTTAACCTCGCTCTAACCCACACCTAGTGGCTGCCCAGAGCCTCCACTCCTCTCGATGACGTCCGTGACCCTAGTCGCTGGTGAAGCGTGGGCCTCGAACACACGGGCATTGCGCTCAAGCCATAGCGCTCTGATCACCAGCATGATGAACGAGTTCGCCGTCCGCTGATCCTTGCTGGAGAGTGGCATGACAACCCTAGGCCACCATTCAGCCAGGCGGGACTGGTTGTCAGGGACGACGAGCGCCAAGCCAAGCCGGTGGTTCAGACTTGTCCACACGCTGGTGGCAAACGGACAGTGCATGATCAGGTGGTTCATCGTTTCATTGTCCGCCGAGCACAGTGGGCATAGCGTGTGCGACGTCAGGCCACGGCGCAGGCGGCGGTCGGCCGTCCAGCACCGATCCCGAAGCGCAAGCCAAGCATGGAGGCGCACCTTTAGCGGCGCGAAGGAATGCCAGACCTGCGCCGCGCCGGCCATGGCCGTGGTGCCCTCGAAGAAGATCCGTACGCCGACCGCGTGGTGAATTTCCCTGCAGCTGTCCACTTCCAACTGAACCTGTCCTCTTCCCCATCGCGCTGGACATTGGAGATGGCAGTCCACAGGCCTAGGTATTGGACAACAGCGTCCACAGTAAGCTCCCCGGCGATGTCTCTTGCCCAGGCGTTACCGTCCAGGCCCTCATCAACTCGCCGCCGGCGCCTAATCCCGGGCCTCACCAAAGCCAGCACCGCTGGTGCCAACGACTCAACCGTCTGACCCGAGATCCAAGGGTCTTCCCAGAAAGCAATCCGATCTCCGCGTCCGACAGAAATTCTCACCGACGCATTGAACAGAGCCCTGGACTCCGGCAAGACCTCGAACTGCAGCCCGGCCCAGGACTTCTCCGAGTCAGTCTTTTGCAGCCAAATCCATCTGGTTCGAAGCGCGGCATTGAGCCATCTGAGGTTATGAAAACCGAGGCCTCCGAGGCTTTTGGGCATGCACACCGCCGGCCAAGCAACAAGGCAACTCCCACCTCGGGCATCGTCTCTCCCAACCCAAAAAAATCCACGCGCAACTTGTCTACTGCCTTGTAGAACCAAGGTTCAAGGTCAAGAGCCAACAACTGATAGATCACGGACGCTGTGAAGACGGCCTGGACATAGATCATCCTCCCATCCTTGGTTAGAAGCCTGGCCTTCCAATGCGGCAGCTTGTTGGCCAGCTTGTCCAAAGCAGTCTGCAGATCAGCCCGTGACAGCCTCCTAACTGACATCGGCAGGCCCAAATACGTGCAGGGCAACTCTTTAATTGGGCAGGTCAGAGCGTTGCCCAGGCTGTCAATCCTAGATTGGGGGCAGCAAATCGGTGTGGCGGTGCTCTTAAGGAAGTTAACCCTCAGGCCTGAAGCACCCGCGAAGCACTCGAGGATTGCACGGATCGCATCCAACTCGAACTGAACCGGCCTAGCAAAGATCACAACGTCGTCTGCATACAGCGAGACGCGGTGCCGAAGTCCATCCACAGAGAGGTCAGAGAGTACCCCACGGCGTTCTTCTTTGAACATCGCACTGAGCACGTTCATGGCGATGACGAACAGCAACGGGGACAGGGGGTCCCCCTGCCTAAGCCCGCGCGCATGCCAAAAACGGGTTCCGGCACTCCCATTGACGAGCACCTGCGTGGATGCAGACTGAAGAAGGAGGCAAATCCACCGTATCCACCGAGGGCCGAACCCGCGCTGCCGCAAGACGCTGATTAGGAAGGACCAAGACACGCTGTCGAAGGCCTTGGCCACATCCAATTTCAGCATGAGAGAGGGCTTCTTCTTGCGATGTAGCGTCACGGCGGACTGTTTCACGAGCAGAAAGTTGTCCTGAATGCAGCGGCCCCTTATGAAGGCGCTTTGATTGGAATCCACTAGCTCATGCATGCGAGGGGCAAGGCGTAATGCCAACAGCTTGGCCAACAGCTTAGCAAAGCTATGCACAAGGCTGATCGGACGGAAATCGCGCACATCAACTGCCCCTTCTTTCTTGGCCAAAAGCGTGATCAGAGCGCCATTGAGAAGCCCAAAATTCTGGTCTTTCCCCATGGCGATGTCACGTATGGCAGCGATGATATCCACTTTAATTATGTGCCAACAAGCACGGTAAAACTCCCAAGGAAACCCGTCTGGCCCGGGTGATTTGTTGCTCGGCATGACTTTGATTGCAGCAGCGATTTCATCTTCAGAGAATTGAGCCTCCAGGCTCGACAGGTCCACGGTCTCCAAACCCACATTGGCCAGCAAGATGTCGTGCTCGCGAGGGAGGGCAGTGCCAAGCAGGTTCACATAGAAATCGGTGGCAATGCTCTCTTTCTCCTCCTGTTCAGTTGCCACGCGATCACCGTCTCGGAGGCAGGAAATCTGATTGCGGCGTCGCCTTTGGGAAGCGTGGATACGGAAGAACTGGGTAGCAGCGTCGGAGTCCCGCAGGCCGTGCACCTTGGCACGCTGCCGGACAATGGTCCGCTCCAGAGAGGCAAGCCCAAGGACACGCTGCTTTAGCCCACGAACTAGGCTCAATTCAGGAACGCTTAGTTGCCTGTGCTCCTGCGCGACCTCGAGCTGCCGAATCAGCTCGTGAGCCATTAGAATTTGATCGCGAATGTTGCCAACAAATCGCTGGCTCCAACTCTGCAGACACCGCGCAAGCCGCTTCAGTTTGCAATCCACCCGGAGCAGGGGGTCAGCAGGCGCAACCTCGGACCAACTGGCCTGGACAACCTCCAAGAAACCTTCGGTTTTGAGCCAGAAATTCTCGAAGCGGAACCTTTTCTTGGCCACAAACCTGACCGCTGTGGTCATGATGATCGGGCAATGATCAGAAAGTGCGGATGAGGCGGCCGTGAGCGAGGCATCAGGGTGCAAGTCGTCCCACTCAACTGAACAGAACCAGCGATCCAGCTTGACAAGCGTCGGCGTAGCGCGGGCGTTGGACCAGGTATAGCGCCGCCCGAGAAGAGTGGCTTCCTTCAGCTCGAGATCGTTGATGCAGCGGCGGAACATGCCCATGGTGCGACGGTTCACATTGGCATTATTCTTGTCGCGGGCCTCCAATATGAGATTGAAATCTCCAGCTATGGCCCAAGGCCCACTAAGCGCGGCCCGCAGCATTCGGAGCTCAGCGAGGAAGTCAGCCTTCAAAGCGTCAACAGACGGCCCATAGACGGCCGTGAGCCACCAAGCCTCACCTCCCCCCACAGCGATGTTGATCGACACAGAAAACCTGTCCGTCCTGCTAGAGATCACGCGCACGTCCTCGGACGCCCAAGCGACCACCACACCCCCAGCCGTGCCAACCGCAGGCAAATACGCAAACCCGTCAAAGCGGGCGCCGAACGTTTCACCGATCACGAAAGGGGTTACAACCTGGAGTTTCGACTCTGAAACACACACCACCGATGCCATCGCATCAGCTACTGCTGCCTTGACAACAAGCCGTCGGGCAGAACAGTTCAACCCCCTAGGGTTCCACGCAGCAATACTTATGCTTTGCACATCCATCGGGAAGGCCTACTCGGGTAGAAACCACACGCGACGGTCTACGCGTCCCGAGCAGCCGCCTGCTCATCCTCCACAGCCGCGCCAACATTCAGACCGAAGAGCGCCGCGATCGCGCCCACTTGCTCCGGACCTAGTGGAGAGGCGAAAATGGCAGCGTACTCGTCAAGCTGAGTTGCCGTAAGCCTCTCCTGCTCCTTGCAAATGCCAAGTTTGTGCATGAGGAGTTTCTGCGCGCGCTTGACCGCCGACGAGAACCCAGCACCCTTGGCCGCAACGCGCCTGCTACGCCTGGCCGAGGGCTGTGACACCACGAACAAGCGACGACGAACCACTTTGGGGTCAGGCAGGGCCAGCAGAGGGTCCTCCAACCTCTGCTTGAAGAGCTGCAGGAGGGCTCGTAGCTCGGCAGCGTCTGACGAACCAATCCCGCACTGTCCCGAGCTCACATGCATCGCGGGCTCGGGCGTATTGCTGTCCACAACCCGCAGGCCCGCGTGCCCGCTAGCTGTCGAAAGAGAGCCCACCCCAGGCATGTGAGCGCTGGGTGTTACACAGTTCGCAGGTGACATCCGTGGTGCAGAGAGGGGCATGTCGTTTTCCAGCACTGTCGCGCGTGCCTGCACCGACAGAGATTGAAGCGCGGCCCCACTCGCAAACTCTGCGTGCACCGAGCCAAGCGGAGATCCGCAAAGCATCCGCCCGGCCCCACAACCCAGAGGGCTCACCTCCTTGTCTCCTGACGGCGTAGCAGCGAGAACTGGCTCGAAAGTACCAGCCTGAGTTGCACTGCCTCCCGCGTCCACAGCGTCGCAGCGTTGACGCGCGTCCATTGGTCCGCAAGAGGACCCCACGCTCCCAGGATTTGGGCTGCATCCCACAGAAGGACACAGCAACGGGCCCAACACCGAACAGCTGTCGCTGCATGGTTGGCTCGTTTGAACGAGCGCATCTTCAACCCGCTGCGACGGAATCTTTGTCGCAGACCCACTAGTCCCGACCAAAAGATGGGCGCTGACCTGATCAGCTGCTTGGCCCACCACGATGTGACCACGGACCTCTTCGGGCGCACCCACGGCGGCGCTAGGGTTAGGGCTAGGGACGGGCACCCACCGCTGTGTCTGGTTGATAGCACCACCAGAGGCGGCGGCGGCGGCCACACCACCGCGCGCTCCATTGCCGCGATGCCGGCGACCTCCACGGCGTCGGCGCCTCCTGGGAGACGGCGGCTGATCATCCGGACCGCTGCGACCAGTGTCCTCCCGAGGCTCGTCTGGGCTTGAGCGCGGACTGGGCGGCGGCGGCGGCGACGGTGAGGAACCAGGACCATCCCGGCAGATGCCGGTCACCCAGAACCGGATGCGATACCACAGGACCTTGGGAGAGGTCGACTTTGGCTTGCGGCGCGCAAAGGAAACTTGCAGCCGATCGCCGCACTCCGGCTCCGGCACGGCCAGCCACCTCGTCTCCGGAATGGCGTCCACACTGTGCGTCCACAGACACAGCCTGAAACACGACATGTCGTTCCTCGTGACGGTGGCCTCGTCGACCGAGTCGATGATCCCAGCTTTCTCCAGCAGGAACTCCGCCGTGCGCTGCTCCCATGCATGCTCCGGGATGCCACGGATCTCGACGTCTGCCCGGAGCTGTACGTCCACGAGCTCGGCGTTAGCACGGCGTGACCACGGAGCCAGCAACAGCACGCATCTCGGGACCGAGACGCGACGCGCGTCGACAAGCGTGTCTCGCACCGCAGGCGTGCGGCACAAGAGCAGGTAGTCCGCCGGCTCCGCGGCGCGGATGGAGAAATCCAGCGATGTGAGCCCCAGCTCGTCGTGAAGGACCCCGGCCACGACATCCAGCGAAAGCTCTGGCCTCGTACCTCCCACAGTCACCACCACAGCACGGCGCAGCAGCTCTGTGGTTATTCACTACTAAATACAGAATTAGGTACGTAGTTCTCATTAGTAGAATTGAAGATAGAAATATTGAATATGCATGTCATAACCCTGGGCCGGGAGTCGATGTCTGTTACTTTCTTACATGCTAGGAAGTTTCGTCGTGCCGTTTAAGGCCACAAGATGGCAAGGTCATCGATGACCTGACAGTAATGATGCTCAGTTGCTCTGGCGAATTTATGTGTGTTCATACATCCTGGTCTAGAAGAGGACATTGTTTCGAAAAAGGCAAGGCCGGTCATTCTGGTATTATACATATGAAAAGATTGGAGACTCGGTTAACAAAAACTATGACAAGCCGAGGTGCTTGTTGCGTCAGATTGTACACCCCAAGCTAACTTGAGGCCCATCACTGTTTGTTTTTTCCAGACAACTTGTCACTTTCACTCGAAGCAAAATTTTGTTACACCGAATATGATCTTATTTATTTGTGAATTAGTTGTACAACCCGCCATATTATCACGGCCTAAAGACGCTTGCATAGGGGTTATTTGGAAGTTGAGAATCAATGGCGTACATGCTTTCTTCAGGTTATAAAGCTGATGTAGCTGTCAAAAAATATGTCAAGATGTGAACCCCCGGCAAGAGAAACGACGCACCATGTCATATAAGCTTAAGTTACTTCCGTGGATTGGAAGAGTGTGCATTCATCCTCAAGCTCTGCCGTTTGTGATACATTTCTGAATGGGCAGTTGTTCGCGTCAAATTCTGAAGCAGTTATACATGTTTCAAGTGACCAATAGAAAACGAAGTTTTTTTAAGCGAGAGAACAAAAACATAGTCAAAGATCAAAAGAGACGAGTGTTCGTTATTTTTCTGTTGAGTTCATATATTCATGTATTTATGCAAGAACACAAAGGTGAAAATAAGGAAAATGAAAAGAAAATCCCGAAATAAAACAACAAAAACTAGAGAAATAAATCATACGTGCGCTTCGGGCTTACGTTCCGCTCATCGGTCACTATGAACATCAAGCTGGATTCTGCCACTCCGGTGTGCTCGCAAGGAGGCAACAAGGCACATGTCTCTGGCTTCCTGTCTGGGGCCTCATTGGGGGATAAGCCAGTTGACTCCGGAATCACTTCATGGGGATGAGAGCCGTCCCTAATTGCTCGTCATATGCGTCCCCATATTTCGACGAGAGTAGCATCTGGTTATGATCGATAGGGAGACAAGACCGTCTGCCCCAATTGGCGGATACGTCAGGGTAGGGGGTGTCTGACGTTGTCATTCTTCGAGTTGAGGTAGACGAGGTCCCGTGCCCAGTGCGAAGCTCGGGCCGTCGGAGCATGTGTTCAAATAACACGCCCACGCCCCGTCTTCCACGGGATACATCCTGAGAGTTGATGGCGGTGTGAAGACATCATTTTTCTGTCATTACCCAAGGGGGAGGATGCCTCTAGAGCCGAACGATCCCCGAGAGGTCTGATTCGAGAGGAATTTCCTGGGCCATGTACGGAGCCCCCAAGCTCAAAGAGGGGAGCTCCGAGAGGTAGGTAACGTCCGGGGCTACCCTAGTCATGCTAGGATATTGCTTTGCCCCGCCTGGTGCCTACGTCGACCCGTCCTGCAGGGTTGCCGACATGATTATCGGAATGGTGGATGTAGATCCGATTTGCACGATGGTGGAAGCACCTTCAAGAGAAGTTGTTGTAGATTTGATATTCATGCAGATTGGTGTATGTCCTCAGGAGAGTTGATGTAGACCTTAACTGTATGACGCATGCACCCCCTAACTGGCGCGTCAAATATCGAAAGATAGTTTGTAGTGTCCCATCGCAAATCTGATGATCACTTCCGATGATCAAAAGTGTGTTTCACTAGTAGGGAAATGCTTATAAAGGCCTGAGTACTAGTAGCGTGCATATAATGGCGCACGCTACTACTAAGCGCTGGTAGCTTGTGCGCCGTACCGCACGCTACTACTACAGACTAGTAGTAGCGTGCGCAGAGACACCGCGCGCTACTAGTAACCTCTGACGAGACCACCCCTGTCTAGAAAGTACTAGTAACGGGTGGTTCGGAGGTGCACACTACTAGTACGAAAATCCGCACGCTACTAGTACTTTTTCTGCCAGGACGCGCCCCGGGTGCTATTTACTGGTAGCGTGCACCTAACTCCGCACACTACTAGTAAGTCGTGCAGACCACTTCAAGTTAAGAAAGAATAATATTGTAGTAAGGAAAAACAGAAGAAAAAAATGTTAAGAAAAAATAATATAATATGTTATTATGCAAACAGTACTAAATATAATATAGTATTAGTAGTAGAAGACATAATATAATTGAAAACATCTTAGTCTTAGAACTAAATAACCAGAAAATGAAAAAAAAAAACAGAAAACAAAAAGCAGTAAGGAAAAAATAGAAAAAAAATGTATTATTTTATTTTGCAAACAATACTAAATATAATATAGTATTAGTAGTAAAAACATAATATAATTGAAAACATCTTAGTCTTAGAACTAAATAACCAGAAAATGAAAAAAAAACAGCAAAGAAAAAGCAGTAAGGAAAAAATAGAAAAAAATGTTAAGAAAAAAAAGGTAGTGCTAGCGTGCGGCTTGGACCCGCACGCTACTACTATCTTATTTTTCACTTAACCCCCCCCGGCCAGCGCGCGCCACTCTCTCTCCTTCTTCTCCCTCTCGCCGCGCCGCTCTCTCTCTCCTTCTTGTCATTCCCCCGCCGCCGCCCTCGCGTGCACTCTCTCGCCGCCTCCCCCGCCGCCCACCCGCCTCCTCTCCGCCAACAGGACGCCGTCGCCCGGATCCCTCCGCCGCAAGCCGACCCCTTCGCATCCACGACGATCCCCTCCGCGTCCGCTGCCGCCACGGCAGAGCCGGCGCTCGACCGCCTCCTCCTCGCCAGCACCGACCTCGTCGGCCTCGTGTCCCCGCCGTCGCCGTCTCCTCCCTAGACCCAAGGTTCGGGTGCTTCTTCTCTTCCTCTTCCCTCTCTTAAAACATGAAGACAACATGTCTGATGAAATGCTTAGTCTAGGTTTTGATGAATTTTGATGCATTTGTGGTGATGATGCATCTGTGGTGATGATGCATTTGTGGTGACGATGCATCTGTGGTGATCGAAAAGTCGATCGAAATATCGATCGAAATGTTTGTGGTTGTCGTGTTGTCGATCGAAATGTCGTGTATGTTTGCAGGTACCCAGCACGAGTCCTATATTTAGTCGGAATGGCGATTAACTTCCATTCCGGCAAATATCGGGTACTCGATATGTCCTATTTTTAGCAAAGGTCATGCCGAAATTTTCTGTGAATTTTGGCATGACTTTGGCTAAAAAAAGGACATATTTTGAGTGCCCGGATTATATATGAATTTTAAAAAGAGATTCTTTTATGTAGGGAACGCGACCTTCTCATCGTTCTTTACCCGAAGGTGTGCCAAGCTTTCTATTTGGAATCGTCGAGAAACACGCGCCCGGAGGACTATACCGAAATAAAGAAAGTTCTGAATGATGCTCTCATCTGGTTCAGCTTAAGTGGAGGCGTCATCACAAAAACAAAACGCTCGCTTGGCAATTTAGTATTTGGGCACAAAACCGACTTCCACTGCGTCAAGCAAGCGGACAATAGCCAGATGAGTGCGTACTACGCCTTGCTTCAGATGCGGGAGTACATAAAGGATCAGGAACAACTTCGGATGCCAACTCAAAATTATGATCATGTAACCAATTGGGCCAACAACTACACGCTCTACAACGATGAAGATATCATAACAGAGTTCTATCGCATCCAGATGAAGCTTGGGACAATCATCTACAGGGATGTCTACCTACCCGATGGGATGTTCAACGGCGGCGCCGTACCACCGAAGGATGAGGTAGATAAACGCTTACAACTACTAGGTGACACCAGGCCATTCCTGAAGTTAGGTGATATGCCGGCGATGAGAAAGAAGTGAGTTATAAACATTATATAATTTTTGGTCACTTTGATATATTTTCGTTATCATGTTAATTATGATGCTTTTAGTTCCCTAATATCTTACAATTTTCTTATGACACATCTTTGTTGGGTATAGATGAAGGATTCAAGATCGAGGAGGACATGAGGAGTACGTCTACCTACATACCGAGTGGGCGGAGTATGAGTCACGGGTGGACAAGTTCGATCAAGAGAGCAACTACCTTTGTAATTCGTTCGAGACTTGTAATGTTTGATGATAAAATCTATGTATCTATCTATCTGGCTAGATAGCTATTCGAGACTTATATTATTTTGGTCAAGTTGATATGTATTGGTTTGAGTGTTATGAGAACTTTAGTAATACTATTCGTATGTCTTGGTATGTTTAATCCATGTGTTCACTATATCGGAATATATCTGTATATTGCACTGTCTAAATACTGGCATAAAAAAATTAATTGAAATAATTTATATAATTCGGAAAATTGTATTAGTAGCGTGCTGTAAAAATGCGCACGCTACTGGTAAATTTAAGGTCAGTAGCGTGCGCGGATAGCCGCACGCTACCACTATGGGCAGCTACTAGTAGCGTGCGGCTCAAAGCGCACGCTACTAGTAAGCACTTACTGATAGCGTGCGGGGACGCACGTTACTACTAACCGTTAGCAGTAGCGTGACTATTGTAGCTTGCGCGCGCACGCTACTAGTAGCCCTTTTCCGCACGCTACTAGTAGGTTTTTCCCTACTAGTGTTTATTTGTTCGCAGGGGGTTCGGGCCAACCGGTAAGGATCAAGACGATGATGGGGGACTTCCCATAGACTTTATTGATGTTGTGATCACAAAATCGTACAAGACGACAGATGAATCTAGGATTTATAGTTATGAAGACTATGAAGACTAGGGCTTTGACTGGGGTGTATATGTTTATGCATATCGGCGTATTCTTCATAAGATGGTCTTCAAATGTGTATATATACTAGCAAGCATGTCCGTGCGTTGCCACGGTTGAACAAATTACACGCATAATACATTGACGTCTTGACTTTGCAGACATAACATATCATCATGAAAGCTGAACGGGCAACACGCCTTGTATAGTAGTATAAAATGTATTTATAGTGTAGCTTATATATTTCAGCAAAAGAGATTTCATGAGAACTTCCTCCGTGTGTGTATGTAAATACTCCCTCCCTCCTATGACATGTCCTATATTGATTGTAAATTTGTGAGGTGAAATTGCACTCATGAATGACCAAGCCTTTGGTTATCAGGAATTAACAACAATATTACACATATATAGTTCACTATTTTCACCGTCCTACACATCAGTCTGCAGCGCACAGAGTCAGGTGATGGTGTTAGAAACATCCTAGCTAAAATGTTGCAACATCCGGTGTGTAGAAGCAAACATCATAGATTCATAGGAAGAACATCCGGTGTGAAATTCAAGTAACACACCACAACATACATGACACAAAAAAATTACATAGAGGGCTTGCAGGTTCTTCTGCTTACCACATTGGACAAATCGGAGAAGGGGGTGTCGAGCAATGAAACAGAACATGAATCACAAAGACCTTCGAAGCTGCCTGCATGACATGGGTACTAAGACAGTATCTAATGACGTTTCATGAACAAAGATATTATTTACAGAATTATCAGTACCTGTAAGTGAAACGGTGTGGTCTTCATTGGTTTGTTCAACCTGATACAAATAAGAGCAGAGATATTTTATGCAAGGAACGATCAAATGACCACAAAGAATGAAGTATTTAATCACAACCTCATAAGACACGAGCTTTGATGTATGAATAGTAAAGAAATCAAGTACTGTGAGAAAATCAAACTACCCATTTATGAATGTTCCAGAATCCACTTCATCTGTCAGTTATGAAAAACAGTTCTACATGTATTGCATATGAGGCCGCTGCCGGCAGGCGGAGAAAACTCGTTTGTTCACAGGAACAGAGACCACTGTCGCTAAGAGAAGGCTCGCCAACGCGCACTGGGGCTCCCCGCGCTGGCTGATTGTCCGCCGCCAGGGGCACGGCCGCTAGACACCGCCGTTGTCTCACGTAGTCATGTGCAGGCCGCGTGCTCTGGCTGCCGTGCTGATGTCGCTTGGAAGCCAAGGGCTGGCCGTGACCGCCGAATCGGAGCGCGCAGCAAAGGCTCCACCGCCGGCCTTGGTTGGTGTCACTCTGCCGCCACTACGCGCCGTGTGCTGGCCACAGGTCTTTACTGCCGTGCTTCGGGGAAGCCTCCTGGACGATGCTACAGCGCGCGGCAAGATGGCACTTGCGGTCAGCGGCACCGTCAGTCGCGGACTCGTGGCATCACTGAGCGCCGAAGCTTAGACACGGGGAGCAAACGATATTATGCTTGCAGCGGCGTCGAGCGGCCGAGGTCTTGCTGCTCGAGGCCTTAGTGTACGTGAATTCAGGATCCTGCGACAGATTTTTAGGCCGTCCAATTCGTGTGCATGTTGGGATTAGGCCATTCGGCAGCCACAGCCAGGATTAACATAACTCAGATATAGTACTGCCCCTGCCATCCTTCGTTGTGGGTGGCCGATCGTTGGGGCGGTTTTGCCTCCATGTACCACGCGAGGTCCTCCCGGAATGCGATGTCCGACGGCGGGAGTTCTTGAGGTCCTGTTGGCCGGTCGTGGTGGTGTCAGCGCTGCTGGTACCTCCGGCGCGCGGCGGCATGCTTGTTGCGGCACTCGAGGACCTTGGTGCATGTTGCGGCGGCAGAGCGGGACGCCGTTTTCGACGCACTCGTCCTCGTTCACGTGGTGGATGCGACAGCGCCGTCGCCTCGTGATCTCGAAGCGCAGCGTGATCATCTTCTTCTTCTCGCCCACGACCTGATCAACTTTGCTTCCGTCTCGTCGATTTGCTAGCTTCCGTTCCTGATAGCTTGGAACACTCGATTTCGATTGGAAGCTTGGATCGATTTGTTGGATCGGGCAATCGATTACTACCATATTTAAAGGCATAGAGAAGGCTAGAAGGGGCCGACTCGGGTCTGGTACGGATACTTGGATCGGTCTCTTATCTGACACGGCCGGTCCTGATTTGGTCGAACGGAAATTAGCCACACGCGAACAAAGGAAACGCACGAAACCATACTGACGGACGAACAAGTATGTGTCGGTAGGAGTTTCTATGTTGCATATGTTAGGGTTGACGATGTCTTTGACATTAAGCTTAATCTTATATCCTGGTTTAGGAATCCTTGGGGGAATCTTCTTGTAACACCACAGGTTAAAGGTCGACTGAGGTTCTGAATGAGAGCCTAATCTGTTGGAATAATCTAAACTAGGTAGTACTACTTTTGGAAAGTCTTGATTTTGATTAGTTTCCTAGTGGCCTGTATGTGAGTCCTTGTTCTAGTTGGACTAGTCCGTGCATAAATCGAGTCTAGCTGGTACCGATACGTACTAGGACGTGTCCGTGTACGAGTCAGGTTCGAGGTCGTACGCCCTATCTATACTTCTACTAGGACAATACCCGTGCGTTGCAACGGGAGTGAGAAAATATAATCAACTTTTGATCAAAAAACGCCGACACATTTATTCATAGCCAGATGAACATAAAGTATATACAACACTAAAAAATGGCTCGAAGTTAAGAAATATGTATTGATACTCTTTTCTATGATAGCTTCATAATATCTCTGACATGACCTCTCTTGATATGGGTCATTTGCTATGAGTCAAATATATCTAAATTGGGTACCCATCTAAATTTGTCTCTATACTTCTGGGCTTTTAGTTCAATTAACCTAGGATTTTGAAGCGAGTTATATGATACGATCATAAAAAAGGAAGCAATGAATGTAATGGGCGACACATTTGGGTTATTCATACTATGTACATGGATTTCCTTCATGTATCTAGTCAGTTTCGTGCACTACAAATAGCTGCTTCACATGCCGCTAAGCTAGGCCTTGTTTTAGGGGACACGACGATAGAAATAGTAGTGAGCAAAACCGTAAAATAGGTTAGCTTTTTTGTTTTCTGTAGGGGAGTCAAATATATTAGTTTTTCTTTTTCTTTGATGGGTTTCAAATAGATTAGCTATTGCTAACTTTCGAAGGGAAGAAAAACACACTCGCTGGGTCACTTGGTTAGTTGGGCCATAGAGCAGGCTGCAAGGCCCATGCCAAGGCTGTCTGTGTCTGCATCTTTGTCTCCAACGAAACAGGTGATACGGGCAGGTCCTCTTCCTGGCGGCGCTAATTTCTTCAAATCCATGGCTGCCATGGGGTAGGAATTTTTAGGGAAAAGCGATTCGCGGCGATGTTGCAGGCGAGCATCCTGCGGTGGTTGATATGCATCCGTTGGGAATCGACGTGAGGGACAGATTGTTTGAATGGGATTCGATCTCCTAGATCTTTCTGCCTCTCCCCTGACCCAGTTACTTCTCGAAATTGCTGAAGATAACCGATACTCCATAAAACCGCAGTAGCAGCACAGTCGTGTGAAATTTGAGCTCCAAATCGAAGTACCAAACTCCTCTTGATTATTCTCCACCTCCGCTGCCTAGCTCCAATCCCCACCAACAGCGGCGGCGCTCGGCAAGAGGAGAGAATAGGAAGACGATTCGCTGGATTACGTGCGTACCAGCTAGGTTCCTTCAAGGAGGAGGTTTCAAGATGGCGAGGCATAGCTCCTGGGCATGGAGTCGACCGCCGCTTCCCCAAGGTCGCTGGCCCGCACAGGTTCGGAGCAAGGGCGAGGTCCAGCCCACTTGTTCGTCGCCGCAAAGGTTCGGAGCAAGGGCAACGCTGCGCTGGGGTGAGCTGCCGTGCTGCGCTCTTCTTGGCTCAGGGAGGTGAGGGCGGCGCTCGCCGGTTGAGCGGGACGAAGGGGAGGGGATTTCTTCGATGGAAAGAATCGATGGCACTTAGCCTTTTCCACTTTTCTTGCCTTTCCTGCCTATCTACGAATAGTTATTTTAACTTGGCGGTGGCAGTATTGTAATATCTCTTAAAACGTAGGGGCAAAACCGGAAACTGGAAAAACGTACCATCACCTGAAGCAATATTATATAGTAGAGATTAAACAAGCAAACATATTCTATCCTACAGCCACCTCAACAAATGTACACGGCCAGATTTCCACCACACGATCTGACCTGACAAACTTAAATTAACCATCCAGATTAACCAATCCCCACGTTGTGTGCACGTAGCAATTACATCAGTCGGACGGGCGTGATTGATCCTGTCGACCGGCAGAAGATGTTCTGCCAAATCTCCACCGCCCGCGTCCGCACCTCCCGAAGGCAACTAACCGCGGTAACCCCACCAGATCCATCCTCCCACCAGATCCATCCTTCCCTCACGATGTTTAGTTTAGGAAACTCAGTTAATTCCTCACGCAATCTTCGCTCATAGCAATATCTCAACCCAACGCGATCGTTGATCTCGATCCCCTTTGATTATCTATACTTCTATTAAACAAGCAAACATATTCTATCCTACAGCCACCCCAACAAATGTACACGGCCAGATTTCCACCACACGATCTGACCTGACAAACTTAAATTAACCACCCAGATTAACCAATCCCCACGCTGTGTGCACGTAGCAATTACATCAGTCGGACGGACGTGATTGATCCCGTCGACCGGCAGAAGATGTTCTGCCAAATCTCCACCACCCGCGTCCGCACCTCCCCGAAGGCAACTAACCGCGGTAACCCCACCAGATCCATTCTCCCACCAGATCCATCCTTCCCTCACGGTGTTTAGTTTAGGAAACTCAGTTAATTCCTCACGCAATCTTCGCTCATAGCAATATCTCAACCCAACGCGATCGTTGATCTCGATCCCCTTTGATTAAGCCCGATCCAAAAAATCAAACGCCAATCTCCTCCTAATTGAACGGGGGCCGCCATGGACAATAACCAGCACGGAGGGTCATGGAGAAGGGGCGAGTGAGAGCGGCGGTGAGAGCAACCACAGAGGAGCAAGCGGTGGCGACTCCATGACCGTGGTGGAGGCTTCAATTGCTCCGGCGAGGGCGACATGGTGGCGCGTGCATATGGAGTTCCACCACTCCAATCAAGAAACCGCTGCCCACACTGCTGATGCGTGCCTCCCTCGATCTGCAGCGTTGTCAGAGTCGAATTGGCCTCTCCGTGTGCTCCTCCCGCACCCCGGCTGCCACTCAGGTCAAGGTTTATCGTGTGGCGTTGACGCCCATCGTGCTCTTGCCTGCTGGAACGCACGACTCGCCGCTGCCGTCATTCCCGCAGAGCTGGGGATGCGCCGCCGCTGGCACCAATCTTCTCGCGACGGGAGCGATGTCGCCGCCTCCGCCGGCCCTCCGTGCGGCTGGACGCGCTTAATGCTGTCGCAGTTCTTCCACGCGGCCGCAGACGATGTGGACGCAGCCGCCCTTTCTCTGCGCAGCCGGGAACGACACATATGCTCTCGACCATCCTCCGTGATACCGAGGATGCGAACGCCGCCCCTGCTATGGACGACCAGAACCTGCAAAAGCCGATGGTGATCTCACGGCCCTGGTCTCAAGCAGCGGTCGCCGGTCGGCAAGGTCGGACGGCAGCGGAGATGCCATTTAGATATGTACGCCCGGCGACACTGGTCAGTTCAGCCTGTTCCATCGTTGCATGTAAGTTTGCTGTTCAATCTTTTGATTTTCACCAAAAACTCTATATCATTTTTCGTGTAAAGTGGTCAAATTATTCTGACTGATGCTTTAGGATTTTGGAGTGAAGCTGCTCCAATGCTGGTCTCCACTGGCGATGATGACCCATATTATCGCACTGGGTGATGCAAGGAAATTAAAACCTGTGGCCTTAATTTGGTGTTGGTAGCGTACTAGCATGAACGAAATAAAATAACCATGATTGGAGGAGGCTTTCGGGTGATGAATTCCAGTACCAGGTACATCGGCATCATATATCTGAATATGTGGAGTACGTTCAAACCAAAACATCGCTGCCCGCGGCCGCCTCCCGGCTGGGTGATTCTCAATACTAATTGTGAGTTCACCGATTCAATTAGCACCGGAGGCTGGGTTACTGTCGCCCGGGACAGTGTGCCTGGGAACAGGTTCGGTTACTGTCTACATGTAGTATATCAGTGATTCGATAGAGCTTCACTCGGTTCACCATGGTAGAATCACATTTTACTTAGAAACTAAATATTGCTTTTATTTACCTGTGGTGCATCCATGTAGCATGAAGTCTGGTTCATGAAGTCGCTGCCCAATGATTTTTTTTGCTGCAGCTAACTTGGTCTACTTCAAACGGAAAGGACTGGTCATCCGAGACTGTGTAGGGGAATTTAGTTCGGTATATCCATGATTGGCATTTTGTAAGACTGACAGTTTAATACACTTGCTCACTTGTGTACGTTGCAGACAACATAATATAATAGAATTTGCAAAAGTACAGTGACATGCCATACAGATATTAGTCAACATATCATGATAAATATTCTTTTTCTAAGCATGCATAGGCATTTCTTTTGCACCCCTGAAAATAGGCTTATGGTTATTATTTTGCCAACTGTCTATTTTGAACTAAATCTCATACAATCGAAACAAATTATCACTATTACAGTCAAAGTTACTATAGAACAAAGGCATGTTTATGTTAGAGTTAAAGTGTTGCATTCAGAAACAAATACAAGCAGAATGCTACCCTAAATTAGTACTGGAACTTTGCGATTAACTGTCCTAGGAGGTGTTGTGAGCTCAGCTCACTCGGGACTCGCCGTAGGTCAATGTGGGGCCACCGAGGGGTCCGGTGGAAGGTCGGGAGCTACTTGGCGTGAGCGGCCTTTTCCCCACATGGCGGAAGACCGTGGTGATGAGAGCCGTAAATCCATGGCAAGGCGGACTCTTGCAGGGAAATGACGGCGTCGTCGGGGCGGACGTAGAACTCTTGACTAGAGAGGGAGTAAGAATGGTATGTAGTGAAGTGTGTGTTCAAATCTGTGTTCCAAGGCAATTTTAATGTATTGATAAATATTGTGAATCGTGCGTTGCACGTGCATGTATACTAGTACCTATATAAGCAGCGGTAGTCCTCGAGTTTGTGCGTTCGTGTGTGTATTCTGGTCCCGGCGTTTCTGGCGCTGCCGCGAGACCGTGCATTCGATCCTAATTTCCGACCAAGCAGCGCCGCAGCCAGCGTGGTTTGGCCAAACCCGTCGCCGGCGAGCCCACCCACAATGGCCGAGACGGCTAGCAGCGGCGCTGGATCTGTGGAGCGCGACACCATGGTAAATGGGAAGCGGCGCAAGCTCGAACGTGTCCTCGCCCCCTTCCTCCCCGACGACCTCGTCCAGTGGGAGATACTCGTCCGCCTGCCGGCGAAGGAGCTCCTCCGTTGCCGCGCGGCCTGCCGCTCCTGGCGCCGCCGCACCTGCGACGCCGAGTTTCTCCTCGCCGACCACCGTCGCCAGCGGTCGCTCCCGCTGGTCTTCTTCCGCATCAAGGACAAGAAGTACACTTCCGATGCCTTGGTCCATGCCTTGGACGTCCAGCAGACAACCGCCATGCACCGGCCTGTACTCGGATTAAAAAAAATACAAGTACCCGCGCAGCTTCACCATCTACGCCTCCTGTGACGGCCTCATCCTCCTGTCCCACACAAACGACCGTGACTACATCTGCAACCCGGCCACACGCCAGTGGCTCAAACTCTCGGCTCTGGCCAGCGGCAATGTCGCCGCTTTCTACCGTCACCAGCCGTCCGGCGAGTACCGCATCCTCTACTGGAAGCCCCAATCAGTGGCACCGACATTGTTCGGTACTACATCCTCGCCGTGGGTTCCTCCCAGGGAGAGAGGTTCATCGGGATGCCTGTGGCCGAGCCGTCCATGAGGAGAAACACTCTCCGCTGGCTTATTGGTGCCGCCTACGAGCACCCCCTGCTCTCCTACATGACTGTCTCCATTGGTACATTAACAGCAACTTGTTCGCCGAAAGTAAAGTTCTAGTTTTTGACACAGTGGATGAGTCATTCAGGTGGATGCAATCTCCCATAACGACCCATTCGGAAGATTTCAACGATTCGGCACATTTGTGTCAGATGGATGGTACGCTTGGCATCCGCCAAGTGGATCATGATACCATGATAGTCCAAGTCTGGGTGCTACAGGACTACGAGGCGGAGGTATGGTCACTCAAGCACAAAATCCAATTGCCGGTGCTGGAGATGACAAAATATGTTTCAGAGAAAGAACTCATTTGGGAGACTGTGGCTGATAATGGAGATATGCTGTTAACCGGCCGGTTTCCTCGCCTCCTATTTCAGTTTGACACCAAGGGCAAGTTGGTGAATAAATTCAGCCACGATCATAAGACTCGAGAGGTTTTTCGCCTCTCTTTCAAAGAAAGCCTTGGTAGGCATGTGTTCTTCGAGAGGAAAGATCGCAAACATGTGAAGCTGGTACATTTTTTCCGAGGGCTGTAGGGTGCTTAATTTGATGGTCTTTATCCTTACCATGTGAATATTGATGAAATGAGTTCTGTGTCGGTCTCTGCATTTCACGTTAAAATCATTATATGATGCAAATGTTAATGCACATGTGCTCATCATGCTTGTTCAAACTTTGTTGCTGTATTTCTGCTACTCTATACCATATGATATGGATATTAGTAAAATGAAACTATTGCAAATTTAGGTTATGGAAATATATGCAACGAGATTTGGCAAGCTGAAATATGAAATGATATCTGCCCATCTCGTTAGAATCAGTACGAATAGAATACCCAGAAGATACTGAAATGCTGGTTTCTGGAGTGTGAGTTTCATGCTGTCTGTAAGGGTCGCTTTGGATTTGAGCTAAGGAGATTTGCTTCATCTTATTACCTTGGCTGCGTAAGTAGCTGTTGGCCCTTTCTAATATGAAAAGGAATTACCGCCATTTACTTGCAGAAACGTTGGCATCCGCAGTTTGTGATGCTATTATTTCCTTTGTCTATAAAAAAATAATTCAATTATTCACATCAGCACAATTTAGTTCAGAAATTTACTTGCGAGAATGTTGGCGTCCATTCTCAAGCTGTGGTCAGCAATTTAGTTCGGAATGAACATTTTTTCCTGCAAACACTGAACTAGTCTTCTCCACCTTACATGATACCGATCTCCATCTCCATGAAACTCCAAGTTGGCACATCGCCGACTCTAGGTTCTGCCGCCAAAAGCATCACATGTGGACACACATGTCGTTATACACTTCAACCGGGTGACAGACAGTGTGTAACTCGCAGATCTGTACGGATTACATATACATCACATACACATAAGACATACTATTCACATCAACCCTGCAAAACCAAATTATGGATAGAATCGCATTCTACCGAGCCGAGTGAGCTCACAACGTCATCTAAGCACTACAAGGGTTGATAGTGCTCGTACTAGCCGGTTAGTGGGCGAGGTTCGAGCAAAAGGCCGACCCTTTTTTGGAAACACAAATACAATCTATGATCCGGCCCATGGATCCTAATCTATGGAATTAATTGCACCGGCGGTCACACAACTCGTCGTGTATGTGCACTTAAGTCACACATCTGAAAAATTGGATTTTTTGGTCACACAATTGAACATATGGGTGCATTTCGGTCAAAAACTGGACATGTCATCCTGTTTTGGATGGAGACTTCCAGTTTTGAATATTATGAGGGATGTTTTGCAAAAATCGCTGTTGGGAGCGCCATGAAGGTGTTCGACGAAATGCCGCACGTGACTGAGCGCCGGCCGGGCGCCGCCGCCGCGCCCTGCTCCGACCGAGCGCCGCCGCGCCCCTGCTCCGGCCGGGCGTGCGTCCGTGCATTCGCCTAGCCGGCTCACCGGCCGTCCGTGCGTGCGCCTCGCCGGCTCGCCGGCCGGCCGTGCATGCAAGCGTCCGTGCGGCCGTGCGTGCGTGCGCCTCGCCGGCCGGCCGTGCATACAAGTGGCCGTGCGTGCGTGCGCCTCACCGGCCGGCCGTGCATACAAGCGGCCGTGCGTGCGTGTGCCTCGCCGGCGGCTGTGCATACAAGCGGTTGTGCGTGCGTACGCCTCGCCGGCGGCCGTACGTGCGTCTGGCCGGTCGGCTGTGCGTGCAGTGCAAGCTAGCTTCGCGTGAATGCACCGTACACGACAGCCTGTCGAGCGCAGCCCTCCTAGTATTAGCAGCCTTTTTTTAAAATGTATTATTTTAAAAAAAATAGCAGCATTTTTTGCCATACAGCCCTCTTACTATTACCTCTGTTTTAAATAGCCGGCTATCACCCGGCTATAGCCGGTCGGGGCTATAAATAACGTCTTCGAAGGCTAAAAGGGATTTAGTGGCTAATAGCCCGGCTATGCGAATTTAGCCTCTATTTAGCCCCATAGCCGCTATTTTCCCGCTCAGTGGATCCAAAAAATTTAGACCAAACATTGTATTTATGGTTCTGTCCAAATTTATATACTACACAGGTCCATGCAAAGAAGCGCAATAGGTTACTTAGTGATAGGCTTAGGGACCTTGTCTTTGTCAAAGTAAACTCACGGTTGATTGATAAGAAAGAGAACAAGGAAAGAGACCCTATAGAGAAGATAATTGATGATGTTCTTGAAGATGATGAAAATGAATTCATTACTGGAATTGTTCCTGAAGCCAATGCTCAAGTTCAACAAGAACAACCCGATGAACAACCAGAAGCATCAACATCCCAAGCCCAACGAAAGAGACTTGCACACATTAGGAAGAAAAGGAAGAAGAGTATTCATTCTTTGCTTAATTGCGTCCCAGAAGACGCTGTACTTTCTGATTCTTCGAGTTCTTCAGCTTCGGAAACAGAAGGTAATCAACATCATGATGTCATACTCTCTGATGCTTCGGCTGACTCAGACTCGGATTGATCGCATGCGTGCCTTGTTGTTGCTTGCTGTTAACTTGTTGTTCGTGGTGTTATGTAATATGTGGACAGAATCATGTATCATGTCCTGAACTTCATTTTGCTACACCCGGTTATGTAATATGCTAATATTTGGTGTTATGTAATATTTGGACATAACCATGTCCATAACTGTTGATTATTTGTATCTATTAGTGACTATGTTATGCATCTGTGAATTGTTGATATATATACAAACATATGTTGCCCAAATATTGTTTTTTTCTTTCATTATTTAGCAAACGGCTATAAGGCCATAGCTGCGCTATAGCCGGCTGTAGCCTTTCATAGCCTCTGAAATCGCCGGCGCTAAACACAATAGCCCGCTATTTTAAACAGAGACTATTACAGAGGGGGTTTCTGAAAAGTTCCTGGCCAAAACCGGATGACGTGTCCGGTTTTTGACCAAAATGCACCCACATGTTTAGTTGTGTGACCAAAAAATCCAGTTTTCCAGATGTGTGACTTAAGTGCACATACGCGACGAGTTGTGTGACCGCCAGTGCAATTAACTCTAATCTATGTGTACAAGTGACCGGTCCAGTTGATAAAGATAACCCGGTTGTCCACATCACTCCGAGTACAATTTCTCTAATCATTTTAGTATGAAATAGATATATCTAATAGAAGAACATCAAGTAGATCTAATCTACCTCCTCGCATATCACATATGCATGCATCTGAGTCTAAAACCAGCAACAAAATCTCTAATACCATTAATTGTCCGGTCACATCAGGTGCAACCAGTGGCGGATCTAGGATAAGATTGATGGGGGTGCCAAGCTTAAATTTTCTCCTATTATACTTAGCATTTAGCAACAACTAGTGCAAATATTTGTATCATTCAGCAAAAATTTGTCCAAATATTAGTCCAAATATTAGTACTAAATGAATTTTTACATATTTTTGGGGGGTGCCTTGGGGGGTGCCATGGCACCCCCACTGGATCCGCCCCTGGGTGCAACGCTTGCTCAACGAAACTTTTTCTACCACGCTATCCCAAGATCTTGCCTAGGAAGAAGGCCACGAGGATTACCATTGAATGCGCAGGTGCAGAATCGGTGAAGCGCGTTGGGGAAGTGCATTCCTTGTTCCGCTTGTTCCCTCGAGCAGCCCCATCAGGTAGACAAACATCTCCGCTTATTGTTGCTCGTAAAACACCTCTTTCAGAATCCCCAATTATGAGGGGGAGCTTCGGGCGGTGTATTGCTAGATCGCATCGCTTGGATGGAACTTGCAGTGGTGTCTAGGGTTTCGAACACATGGAAGTGGTTGAACTACCCATACCGCTACCACTGCTTCTACCACTATATATATATGCATATTAGTGGACTGGCTTAGTGGACCCGTGACACTTGCGGCCCATCAAAAACCCTAATCTAGTCCAGCTGTGAGATAAGTGTTGAAGTTATGCCCTAGAGTAGGACACACTGAGGCGATCTCAACAGTGATCTTAAACGTATTGTATTTAACTACGTGTCTTCAGACATGTCACTGAATATGTGATTTAGTTGTGGAACCATATTTGTAATAGGACACTTATTCAAAATGTCCCTAGTCGAAAAGTTATGTTGACGCTTAACCTATACTATTATGTTAAGTCGACTGATGACTTAGTTGCACTTTTTCATGGCATGGTGATGCTACGGACTCGGCCAAAGGAGTTTGGCGAGTCAAACCGGCCTAATGAGAAACAACAAGCAAGTTGTCATTTATGAGTCTCAACAATTAATGTGTATGCCACCATCTTTAGACATGGGGATCCTCGTATGACCTGAGTTGTGGATCAGCCGGTTTAGGTTCTGTCAAACCCTATGTGTGTCAGGGTAGTTACAAAGGCAGAGTTTAGTCCGACCTGGGAAGCAAGTTGCATGATGTAGTTGATCAAGACGGTATTTTTTCCCTCTGATTCAAAGAGAAGTTCTATGAGCCCACTCGGGTGACTTGATTCGGAAAGCATGGACATGCTACTCGACTAAGATTTAATCAGGTAGGATTAAGAGATAATCTGGTAACAAGGTCACACGACGAATAAAGGGATGACAAACTTGAGCCCATAATTCTAACAAGGTACATCGTGAGGAAGGAAATGGACATGTGGGCATTGGACATGAAACACGTAAACGACTTTGCATCTCTTAGGAGCCGAAATGCTTTGCTAGACGCCATTGTGGACTATCGGCTTGAGGCCGAGTGATCATTGGAGGAAGTTAGCAAAAGGTGTTCGGTGACTCAAAGCTATGATTGAAGTCATAGGTGTAACTCTCACGATGTCCGAATGAACGCAAGTCTGCAAGGTCACACACTTAAGAGTAATCGAGCCACCTGGGAAGTGTTCCAACTGAAAGATGTGCGATTGATTAAGTCTCTGAATGAGCGTGGGCAGGGCCGGGCCCACTGTGGTGCCAACTGTGCCGCTGGCACAGGGCCCACAGATTTGGGGGCCCCAGATTTTTATGTAACCATATGTATACATCTGGAAAAAAAATGGGTTTCTATCCTTTGTCCTACGCATTGGGCCTTCATCCTTTGCTGTTGGGCCATCTCCTGTGTCCCGTGGCGCCTCACTCGCGTGGGTTCTATTGGGCTGTTGAGGCGAATACAAAAGGTTCGATGGATGGATTGATCCATCTGAACACCACAATTCCCATGCTGCCGACTACGCACGAAACCAGAAACAGAAAATGACGAAGACGAGCAGGCACTCCGGCACACGTCGTACGATTCGGTTGGATCGATCGCAAATTCATCGAAGCGGTACAGCGACGCTGCGCCAGGCCGCCGGCGATGGGCGACTGGCCGACGCCGCGGTGGTCAGTTCGCGACGGTTCCTCTTCAATCTTCATCGACTGATCGGAAAAACAAGTACAGCCTGGTTAATATTTTGTATCCACGGTTGATCGCATACATGTTTTAGTTTTATTTTATTCATATTGTTTTTCAATTATGTAGATTTGTCATGGGGAAACATTAGTTCGGTTCCCAGAAGCGCAGGAAAAAAGAAAAAGAACAAGATTTGATTAAATCTCAGAAAGGTGCTATAGACAAGTTTATTAAAAAAGAAGCATCACAAGGGTCATCCGGTAATAAGTCTGTTGATACTTCTACCCTTGCACTTGTAAGTGTTGCTTACAATCAGTCTAAAGATAGTCAGATATAGACATATAATATTGATGTAGAGTAAGAACATATTGATGTTAATTTGAATAATTCGGCTGCTGTGGATGTTGATGATTATTTTTTGTCTGATATATTTGATCCAAGAAACTTGGATTTTCTTGAATCTAAATAGATTGAAATTTTAGCACAAAAGGGTCCAAGAAGAGACTTCTCAATAGCGCTTGAGGGCGAAGTGTTGGGGAAGATTGATTATGAGGATATAGATATGATTGAAGATTTAATTTCAAGAACACAAAAAGAATGATGATGTTCAAATAAACGTTAGGCCACTTCAAGTTATACAGGTATGATTCTTAATATATTCAATTGTCACGTAAAATTTATATCATCTATATTAAAATTATTTATTAGTTCAAATTTTTTTTGAGATAGGGCCCCGTTTTAGATTTTCGCACCTGGCCCCGGATTTTGCCGGCCCGGCCCTGGCGTGGGACAAGTTGTGGGACAGCTGGAAAGGGTTAGGGTTTCTAGCTTGCCCACAACAGTTGTGGGCCATTAGGACTAGGACAGAACTCACCTACTTGCCTATTTATATGAGGCGGTAGGGGCGGCGGGGAGAGACATGAGTGAGTGTAAGAAACCCACATCGCTCCATTACCGATCTCGCGGCAGTCCCAGTTGTTAGCGGCTAGCTCTAGCAAGCCACTGCTCGTAGATCTACCTTGTACGTTTGCCACTTCCGCAGAGGCACCGGTTGTTCGGTGCTAAACCGACGACCTCAAGATAGCGGTGTTTTCGAGACGAGATAAACAACGACTAAACACTGCCCTGACACGCTTCCTCGAGTTCTGCAATTAGTGTCTAATGGTAAGCATTGTGGCCTTCTCCTAGGGTTGGATCTTGGTGTGGCCGCGCTACCGCAAAGTTTTTACTTGCACCCAACTGTAAGGATAAGTGTAGGCTACACTAGCGCAAATCAGGAGTCTCTATCGCGTAAACCAGGAAACCGTTGCAGTTATAGATCACGGAATTTACCACTCGACATGCGGCGATCTCGATGAAGCATGTCGGGGCAGCGTAGTCATACAATCCTCGCAATCCAGGTCTCTCCCACTAATAGCTCCTCTCGGTGGCTCATCCAAGCGCTACAAGTGGAGTGCCTCTATTTGTATCCACACATTCGGAGTAGATGCATCATACCCCGGACTTCCAGGTCCGCACGGACGGCAAGGGCGTGCGAGAAGCGGTGGCTACAACGGAGCTCATTTTATTGCAAGGATATGACGGCTGATGACAGTGCTATAGGAATTTGTCTTTCATAATGACCCGACTGCGAGAAGGAAAGCTGGGAATAAGCTGACCCTCCGTCAGTAGATATCCACCTAAATGAGAAGGCAAAAGGAGAAGTGATGAAGAATGGGCTCAAAGGCAGTGACTTGGCAATCTGCTGGATGAAATGGCTGATCCAGCCACTTCGTAAGATCCAACTGACGTGGGCCTACCCATCGGGTGCCCCACTATGAAGATACCTGGTGCACGCAAGGATAAGGGCCCAACCGGTGCTCTACTAAAAGAACGATGATCAAGGCCCACGACGGGAGCCCAAGAAAATAGAGTACGCCCCAAGGAAGGCGAAGCCTAAGTCGATAGAACCTACCATACCTGTAAACCTAGTCGGTTGCGAACTCCCGAGACCCAGCCTCCTTTATAAAGGCTGGGAGGGCCGCCGATCAAGGGACACGCTCATATTCCACCACCGAAACCCTAGCGAGATCGACATCTCGCCGGGATCGCCATTGTAACACCTCCCAAATATCAATAACAGACAAGCTGGAAGTAGGGTATTATCCTCCGGGAGCCTGAACCAGGGTAAATCGCCTTGCTTGTCAGTCGTGGTAACTACCAGCACTCCAACTTCTCTCCCTCTCAATCAACCTGGGGTACTCGACCCTGGGACTTGCCGTGGCCACCCCACGTCACCAACCATCTCGCCTTATGAGCAATTTTACTACAAATAGGATGGACACTCTTCGAGTTTGTCCTGACAATCTCCCCTAACTCCTTTGTTTCCCGGCTGAAGAGGCTGGTGAGGGAGCGTGACGCAACCAGTAAATAGGCCTTGCCACTTCCGATGTACACAGCTGCTAACCCGGCTCCCACAGTGAATCAAAAACCTTACTTTTTCGGCTTTTGTCTTGCAAGTTTTAGCAGTGACTAATACTTTGCGAGTTTATAGATGTCAGAGTTGCGAGATACCGAGCTGGCACGTGAGTTTCTTGCTCGTGCCACTACTGCAGATATAACTCCTTCACTGGTCCAGAGAAAGAGTATTGTGGCACAGACAACTTCTTCGACGTCCACTGTTTAGGTCGAGAAGAAGAAGAACGCCCGGAAACATTCAAATCATTACAATAGAAACATTCAACACACAATATCAAAACTATTTTCTATAGTGGTGGAAGGAAATCCTTCCATTAGGCCCCGCTTGGATGCCGGGTATTCGGACCGGAAATGGCCGGTAAGAATTTACAGACCTTTGCTGCTCCGTAAATTAACGATGTAATCGGGCCGTATTACTCGGAGCGGAAAAGTAAACGGCATTCCAAGTGAGCCCTTAATGGAAGCACGATTTGGCCGGTTGAGACATAAAATCTACTAGTTTTGATGAAACTATTCTTGTTGATCATCAACAAAAAGCAAATGCTTTTCTCCAAAGTTTTAAGGGCCGAATGGGTGTATGCACGTCCACAAGCCAGAATATCTCCTTGAATACAGTGTTGCATCGAGTTAATGAGCTAAATAGCCTAGTGGAACCTTTTTCAACTGAAGAAATAGAGGGAATTGTCAAGAATATGAAAATGGATAAAGCCCCAGGACCTGATGGATTTAATGGTCTTTTTGTGAAAAAATGCTGGCACATTATCAAGGCTGATTTTATCAAGTTGTGTCAGGATTTCCACTCGGGTTCTACTTCTCTACAGAGTATAAATGGTTCATACATAACACTTGTGCCCAAGGTGAATAGTCCAGAAACCGTGAATGATTTTCGGCCAATCTCTCTTACACTAGTAGGGATAAGCCTTTTAGTGGCGCACCATTTTGGTGATTCTGTGGCGCATGGGGCATGCGCCACAGACATCACGCCACAAAAATCCACATTCTGTGGCGCACCTGGGATGCGCCACAGAAATCCCACATTCTGTGGCGCACCATCGACCATGCGCCACAGAAATTTTATTTAGTGGCGCACCAGAGAGGGGTGCGCCACAGAATAGGGTGCGCCACAGAAACAAACTTGGTGCGCCAGAGAATGTCTGTACAGGATTTGGCAATTTACTGCTGCCCGTTGTACAAATACAGATATATTACAGGAATACATGTATATTACAGTATTTATGCAGATATAACAGAAACAACAATATATTTTGACAGGTATATTAAAACAAACACAGTACTATGTCATCGCATTACTTATATCCCGAGATAACATACATATAGATCGAGTGACAAGTGCGGAATTTTTACACAAATGTTGATACAAAAGTTTCACATATTACAGATGAAGTGTTCACCGCCTACACTAGGATCGAATAGAGTACATCGACGATGATGGTGAGCAAGAGCAGGAGCACGACGATCATGGAGCCTTCTTCTTGGGGAGCGGCGCCGGGAACGGTTTATACATCTCTTTCGTCATCCACGTCCTGTTGTCACTTTGCAACTCTAGGCGTTTTTCGATGTCCCTCTGATGCAACCCTGGAGATGGATTGGGATATATATTGGTTAGTAATATAAATAGAGTATGCATGATTAATTCATCTAAGTGGATACATCCTACCTCGGCCGCGGTAG
Organism: Poa pratensis; assembly: GCA_947311845.1. Classification (NCBI taxonomy): domain Eukaryota; kingdom Viridiplantae; phylum Streptophyta; class Magnoliopsida; order Poales; family Poaceae; genus Poa; species Poa pratensis. Next base: position 27,805,432 of record CAMZMU010000106.1, on the reverse strand, counting down.
TTGAAGGCCCCCCTGCTGTGTTGACATCATCGACGATGATTTCCGATAACTTTGTCACGATGCGATGGAAGTCTTCTCTAAGATCAGCATCGATGAGCCTATCGTCATGTTTGACCCATTCTCGCATACAAGATGGCATCCTCAATTGCTCAGCATCTCGGACATACCCTTTAAGGAACCGGAGGGCGTACAAGTGATGACTCCCAAGTGCAGGAGATCGTTGAAGTCTTCACTGTGTAAGTATTAGTATCGATCCCACAGGAGTAGAAGGTATAAGTATTTATCCTCTCAAATAAGAGTGTCACTTCTCTTGTTATCTATGCACTAGACAAACTAAAATGATGCAAGTGTTTTTGGGTTTTTTGGTGTAGAGAATGCAAAGCTGAAAATAAAATATGATGAGTGAAAGCTCTCAAAGAGAGAGAAAGCCCAATCCTCTATGCAGCAAGAGGACAAGCTTGAGTGTGTGTTTCTTATGCGTGAAAAACGTTCCCAAGGGCTACATGGATTTCATGGCAAAAATATTTCTAGAACAACAAGGTAAACATTTTGTCAAGTTTTAATCTTCTTTGGACGGAGCCATAATTAGGTGTAGCTAAATAAATAAACTAAACCCCTTATGATGGATCATGTGGCCAAGTAAATGACTGCACAAGAGTTATTAAGACAAAAAGTCCCACCATAGCATTACACTCTAAGGTCCCCGATATAAATCCCCTCCTAATGTAACTTCATGTATCAGTCTCAGGTTTACGTGTCCTCCCAAGTCTCCCTCAATTCATTACACTAGTGTGAAACACCTTCATGCATTACTCAATGTATGGTGCACTTCATACATTTTACATCAAGACAATCAGAAAAGATAAAAACTTGACCAAATACTCAATACATGTTAAGTAGAAATCATTGCCAATCCATCCTATGCCCCCAGGAACACGAGAGAACTACTCACAACGCGAAGACATGATATGATTCAGTGGTATAAGTGATACAACACAATCTGAAATTATAATCTCCCCACAAAACAATGACAAGTAGCAATTCACAAACATGTAGAATAGTACTTAGACAATAGCTAGGGTTCGAACAATCTCAAACTATGAGGGGGATGAAGTGGATCACGAAGATGGTGATGGAGATGGTGCTAGTCTTCACGGTGGTGATGATGAAGAAGTTCTTGCTGTAGATGTTGATGATGAACACGCCGGAGGGGGGTGGAGCCCTCCGGAGGCGATTCCGGCGGCGTTTCCCCGCTCCGATCTTCTCTGGCGGTAGCCTTCTGACTCTCTGTTTCGTGGTTCTGTGTTTCTCCGCCGCCTCCCTTCGCGAAATGTCATGGGACCTTTTTTATAGGCGTTTTTAGGTCAAGACGAAGTCGGTGGATGAAAGATCGACGGCCACGGAGCTCCGAGGTGGAAACGAGCTGGGCCCACGCGGCCATGTACTTTAGGCCCCGTGGGACCCTCCCATTTCCAGCATGTTGGGCTTCTGGTCTTCAATTTAAGCCCATTGCGTTCGTCTCGAAAATTCTGAACCGTGCTCTTTGGCCTTGCCCTTTTTGGAGTCCCGAAGCTCCCGGAAAGTCTGAAACACTAAAAAAGACGTTTTCTGGAAAAACAAGGTTAATTCCAAATAAATGGGAAAACTATGAAATATTCCCAAAATCATTATAAAACATTGATATAACCCTTATATGATACAAATATGATTGGAATATAAGCAATTAAAGTGCAAAGTTCATGTATGCATTTTACATGCATCAACATCCCCAAGCTTAATCCATGCTCGTCCTCGAGTATGAAGATGATAAAACTAACATGGACTTTGCAATTTAATACTTAACAATGAATATCAAAGATGATTACTATTGCTACATATAGTCAAATGATTCATTCTTAAAAAGGAGTAGCAATATGCAAGATAGTTTATGAAGTGATATCAAGTATTCAATGCAAGGATGTTCAATGATAGTTCACAAAGTGTAACATAACAGATAGTAGTATGGACCACATGTATGCATAATGATAAGTATGGACATCCTACATTGGTCATAGAGTGATGATGAAAATCTGAATATGATAGGTGGACACTTTGGAAAGATGTATAAGTGAGTAGAGGTAAAACATGCATAAGTTTCATCTAACCTCCAAACTCTTCTACTTAAGTTAATGATTGCAATGTGGAATTCTTGGTGTCAAGCTCTCATTACCCCTATCATAGCATCATGAATGATTAAAGTTAAATGTGAAAGCAAATATGAGTAGTGTGCTTGACAAAGTAAAGGTTGGATGTCTCATGCCCCTTGAATACAAGTACCTACACCATGATTACTCAACTTAGGAAACAAAGCAAGTTCAAGTTATATATCATTGTAAGTAATAATAGTATCATCAAGAGCGTCAACTGGGGTACCTCTTGTCCCAGGATATGGAACAAGCCCATATCAAAATGACAAGACAAACAAACAAGATGAAAAACCTCAACACCCTTTTTATTTACCATTGGAATAGCTTTTTATTGTAAGGTGTGTCATAGATAATTCACTATATCATGTAAGTAAATTTTCACCATGAATAATGCATGGCTTAGATTAGCGGCCCAGGCGTCTCTCTAACCATTTATACAAACTCATTTAAACTTCTTCATTTCCACCTCATTTCAGCATGATAGGCATCCATAAACAAAAGTACATGATATCAACTAAATGAGATGAAGGAGCATGTTGAAAGCTTTGCATGTGACAGCACATATGGGCTAACTCCCAACCTCGAACATTTATCAAGCCACTAGCATCATAATCTTAATCACAATGGGTCATGTTTTATTTATTGCAATGATAGTAAAATGTGCATCAAGTTCGTGAGAGCTATATAACCAACTTTTCCCATGGCAATCAATAACATAATCATTTTCATTCAGAGGTATAGATAACACAAATATCATGATGAACATACTCGGAATAGCATATAGCTAGTAGGTAGATATGGTGGACTCACTGGAATAACTTTGGTTGAAGGTGTTGGAAACAAGTTTTGACTTGTTGGAATGTTTGGGCTAGCAAAAGAGAGAAAGTTGACCATCTAGATGCATGCATGAGTGTCCATAGAACTAACAAATCCATGTTAAACCAAGTAAAATAACAATCAGCACCAAAACATGAATAAGTGATAGCTCTTCAAAAAGGATTTGCAAACTATTACTCATAAACAAGCTCATGAATCATGCAACTATATGTATCATTAAAAATCAACTCAAACATCCCTTTTCCCAATCTTATAGAAGCATCCAACATGTTTCAACCCATATTTCCAGTAGCTCTCTCATATATAAATGATAGTGTGGTGGTCTCTCAAAGAATCAAACCAAAACAAACAAAAAGACGCTCCAAGTTTATGCGATAAAGTGTTTCGATCGAAAAACAGAAGTTGGACGTGTGCAAACCGAGAGTGTGTAGGTCCAGTGGGGTTGTCTTCACATCCCCAAGCTTATGGTCTTCACCATTAATACGTCCAAAACGTATCTACTTTTCCGAACACTTTTGCTGTTGTTTTACCTCTAACTTGTATGATTTGGATGCAACTAACATGGACTAACGCTGTTTTCAGCAGAATTGCCCTGGTGTCTTCTTTTTGTGCAGAAAAGTCAACTTTCGAGAAAAACTCCGAAAACAATTGCGATCGTCATATTTCACCGGAAGACCCACGGAGCCAGAAGGGGAGTCGGAGAGGCCACACCAGGCAGCCACGCCATAGCTGGGCGCGGCTGGGGGTGGGGCCGCGCCCAAGTGTGGCGTGGCCACCTCGGTCGCCCCCCGACGCTCCCCTTTGGACTATATATTGCCCTTGACCTAAATATCGAGGGGGGTTCGACCATATTTCGCGAAACACATCCACGCTCCGCCGCCGCCGCGATCTCTATTCCGGGGATCAGAAGTTCCGTTCTGGCACCCTGCCGGGACGGGGATTCGGAGGAGATCATCACCATCGTCATCACCACCGCCTCTCCATCAACCATCAATGATTCCCCCATCCATGTGTGAGTAGTTCCCTGCTGTAGGCTGAGGGGATGGTAGGGATTGGATGAGATTGTTCATGTAATAAGTTGCCAGATTGTTAGGGCATGGTGCCTAGTATCCATTGTTAGTGCTATTTATCATTGTTGCAACTTGTTGTGCTTAATGCTTGCCACTAGGGCCCGAGTGCCATGATCTCAGATCTGAACATGTTGTTGATGCATGAGAATAATTATGTTTTAGATCATATCTGCAAGTTGTTTTCACCTGTTATTGTCCGGAACCCGAGGCCCCGGAGTGACAGCAACCGGGATAACTGGAGGGGATGGCTTTGACTTGAGGATTACGTGTGTTCACGGAGTGTTAATGCATTGCTCCGGTACTTTATTAAAAGGAGTACCTTAATTGCCAGTAGTTTCCCTTGAGGCCCCGCTGCAAACGGGCTGGCAGGACAGTAGATGTTGTGCAAGTTTCTCATTGCGAGCACGTACGACTATATACGGAACACATGCCTATGTTTGACTAGTACTAGGATGCTTTTATAATTGTTTACCTGCAAATGCCCTGAGTTATGATTATTACATGAGCGCTCTTATCCATGCAACGCCCGTACATCCGTCCCTATGCCTACAGTACTTTTAATCCTGCTGTTTACTGAAATTACTGCTGCTGTCTTTGTTACACTGTTGCTGCTATTACTTTGTTACTACTGCTGTTATATCACCGTTGCTACTGATAATCTGTGTCGAGGAAGTCTACTTTCAGGTGCAGCTGAACTGACAATTCATCTGTTAAGGCTTATATTTATTCTTTGGCTCCCCTTGTGTCGAATCAATAAATTTGGGTTTTACTTCCCTCGAAGACTGTTGCGATCCCCTATACTTGTGGGTCATCAAGACTATTTTCTGGCGCCGTTGCCGGGGAGCATAGCTTTATTTATAAGTTCATCTGGAAGTGATATCCTTTGCTGCAATCCATTTATCATGGGGAAAACTCATGACAAGAAGGTGGCTATTCTGCCATCCACTACAAGGAAAGGTACGGCTCTGAACTCCGCTGCTGCTCTTGATTCACCATCTGTTATTAATCAACTGGTTACACCGCCACACGCACCTGCTTCGCGTGTTGGCACTACTGAATCTGAAACTGTTTCTGATGAATTTGATGATGCTTCTACTGTGCTTAGTGAAACTGGTTCGTTAGGTCCTTTTCTAGATGCTACGATTGCTAGGTCTAGACTTATTGAAAATTCTGAAATGCCTAATGAAAATGTTGTCACACCTGTTGCTTCTCCTGAGTCGAGGGAATTCATCGATGATGATGACCCCGAGGAAGATTATATAGAAGTAGATGAAGCTTTTGCTGAAAAATGCAGGAATCTTGACTCTTCTGCTGATTCTGCCACTATAATGGATTTTCTGAAAAAACACACTGTTAGCTACAAATTGTCTGCTGATCCTGAGTTTGCAACATCTCCTATTCGTATAACTGATAAGGATTATGACTTTTCTGTGGATTTGTCCTTTATATCTGTGGTAGAGAAAGATCCTTTTTGTGGTGCTGAAGATGAAAGTGCTATGGAACATATGAACAAGTTATCTACTTTAAGTAGTTTGTTCTCTGATGATATTAAATTGCGCACCTATTTTGTTACCAAAATTTTTCCTTTCTCTCTGAAAGGCGATGCTAAAGCTTGGTTTGGTAATTTGTCTCCCGGTTGTATTAAAAATCCTTTAGGATTGGTTGATGTTTTCTTCCATAAATATTATCCTGCTAGTGTTCAACATGTTGCTTTGCAGAGAATTTTTAACTTCAAGCAATTGCAGGAAGAAAATATTTCTGAAACTTGGTCAAGGTTTTGTTATTTGCTTAGAGTTCGACCTGGACATGATATACCTAAAAATGAACTTCTTGATATATTTTATAATGGACTAACCGATGAATCTAGGACATTCCTGGATAGTTGTGCTGGTTGTGTTTTCAGGAAACGAACTCCAGATGAAGCTGAGGAATTAATGGCTAAGATTAGCCAAAATTATGAAGATTGGGTTATAGCTGAACCCACTCCCACACCAGAGCCTGCGCCAGTGCCTACACCAAGAAAGAGAGGTGTTATTGAACTTGATAATGAAGGAATGAGAGAAGCCAAGAGGACTCTCAAGGAGAGGGGTATTAAATCTGAAGATGTTAAAAATTTACCTCCAATAGAAGACTTATGTAAGCCGACTCCTCCACCTTCAATTGAGGTACACTCTCTACAATATTTCGATGCTGGTGATATTCCTTATGGTAAGCCTCCTGATCAATGCTTAGATGAACTTGATAATTTTATTGTTAAGCAGGAGCATTTTAATATGAGAGTAGAAAATCATCTGTTAGAAAATTCTCGTATTATTAGTAATTTGCAAGATGTTTTGGTAAGAACTGTAAATGACATTAAAGGTCTAGTTAAACATCTTAGTATGGTTCAAACTCAAATGGAGCAAATTACTAAAGTACAAAAAGACTTGCTAGCTAAAAATTCTAATAGTAATGGAAAACATGCTTTTGGAATAGCAACTAGGAGTGGAGCTTCCACTCAAGATCCTTTGTATCCTGAGGGACATCCTAAAAGAATTGAACAAGATTCTCAATTAGCTGAAAGGCCCAGCTCTCCTTCTAAGAAAAAGAAGAAGAAACATAAACCTGCTGTAGAGTCTTCTGAAACTATTAAGGAAAAAGAACCTGCTAGTGATCCTAATAGTATATCTGTGTCTGATGCTGAAACTGAAAATGGTAATGAACCTGTTAATGATAATGATAGAAACAATGCTAATAATAATGAAGAGGTTGAGAGCGATTCTGATAGTGACACTGAAAATAAAAATTGCACTAAAGAGGATTTTGTAGCTAAGAAACATGGTAAAGAAAGAGAACCTTGGGTGCAAAAATCAATGCCTTTTCCTAATAAGAAACATAAATCCAAGGAAGAAGAACACTACAACAAGTTTTGTGAGTGGATGAAACCTTTGTTTTTGCAAATTCCTTTGACTGATGCTATTAAGCTGCCTCCTTATTCGAAATACATGAAGGATATTGTTTCTAACAAGAGGAAAATTCCTAATGAGGAGATTTCCACCATGCTTGCTAATTACTCTTTCAATGGTAAGGTTCCAAAGAAACTTGGAGATCCAGGTATACCAACTATTCCTTGCTCTATTAAAAATAATTATGTTAGAACTGCACTTTGTGATCTTGGAGCTGGAGTAAGTGTGATGCCTTTCTCTCTTTATAAGAGACTTTATTTAGATAAATTGATACCAACTGATATATCTTTGCAAATGGCTGATAAATCTACTGCTGTTCCTGTTGGTATATGTGAAAATGTTCCTGTTCAAGTTACTACCAACTGTTTGATTTTGACTGACTTTGTTGTGTTGGATATGCCTGAAGATGATAATATGTCCATTATTCTTGGTAGACCTTTTCTTAATACTGCAGGAGCTGTTATTGATTGCAATAAAGGGAAAGTTACTTTTAATGTCAATGACAAAGAGCATACTGTTTATTTTCCCAAGAAGCAAAATGTATTATGTGGAGTTAGCTCAATTGCAAGTTATAAAACTATCAAAGTTGGAAGTATTGATTGTCCTATTTATGACCACCATGAAGGATATGAAAGTATTATGGTTGGGACAATATCTATTCAATATAAGGTAACATAATGGTATCATGTAGTTTAATTCTTTTATGTCAAATAAAATATATTTGGTGGCAAGACTTGATCAACCTTGTTGACAAATACATTTTAGTTGCATAAAATTGTTAAACCACATTCTCTCTTTCTCATCTGTTATACCTTCTGTTATATTGCTGTCTTTATAAATTTTTAGAATGTTGTTTAGTGTGGTTAAAATTTTGCTTAGCTGCTGTTTAGAATTTTAAGTGCCCAGTTTTTGCTCGAAATTGAAAGTTGTCAGAAAAATCTGAAAATTTTACGTAAATTCCTATTTTGAAAAATGCAACGTGGTAGTACCTGGGGCTGACCAGGGGGACCCACCACGCTGCCACGCCATAGCTCGGCGCGGCAGGGGTGGAGGCCGCGCCCCCCTGTGGCGTGGGTCCCACCTGAGCCTCCACAAGGTGAGATTCCTCCCCTTTCTTTCTCTCTCCCGACCAAACTCATATCCATTGTTCAAACTCGTGTTCCTGCTGCTCTTGAGCTCGAATTTTTCGATCTCCTTGCTCAGCCCATTTCAGTTGCTGAAACTTTGCTTGTTTACTCACCGGTATGTGACTCCTTCGATTATCCAAGTAGAATTTTGTTTAGTGTTGTATTTCTAGAGTATTTTGCTGCTGTATGTTGCTGGTTAAGTGAGCTTGCATGCTTGTTCTATGCTTAGATTAATTATCCTTGATGCATGTGTAGCCCTCTTGCAAGTTTCTATAGTAGTTGCCTTGATTTTATAGTTGCAAAATCATTTTTTATGAGACTTGTTGAAAAATTTCAGAGAAGGAAGATGGATGGAGATGTGGTTGGACCAGCTATTGACCCTAATGATTTAGTTGTGGGAGAAGTGATGGAGGTTAATCGTGAAGATTCCGTGCATTCTGCATATTATCCTTGCCAAACCTTCATGGCTGCTGCAGGAATCCTACAAGATTTCAACACACTAATTTCTAATGCAGGATTGGAGAATTTTACCATTGGGGAACCTGCCCAATTTGTTAAACTCACTATGTCTGTAGTACAGGATTTTAGATTTACCTACTCATCTGATAACCCCATGGTCCATTACAAAATTTATAATATTCCTATGGATATCTCTCTGTATGATTTTTGCACAGCTATCAAAGTGCCATATTGGGGATCATATGCGAAGATTAATGGTCAGCCTAGGCATCTTGTAGAACTTTATTCGGAGATCACCAAAAGTAGAGGTTTGTTGAAAGAAGGTGGTAAAATTCGGCTCATTTTATTCCCAGCTATTCGGTATTTCACCCATTTCATTGCCAAGTGTGTTCTAGCTAGGAAAAATGCTAACAAGCTTTCTGTTTATGACTTGGCATTCATTTCTGCTGCTTTGAGAAGTGACAGGACTTATAACTTGGGTGCTTTGATTGCTCATCGCTTATCTACTAATCGCGAAAAGGGTGGTGTTTGTGGTGGCCTCATTGCTTCTAGGCTGTTAGCTTACCATCAGTTGGTTCCGCATCCCTTTGACATAGAGTTGCCTGTTTTTAGACTTGATATTAATTCCATGATCAGGCATCATTCTGTTCCTAGCTGGGCTACTCTCGATAATTTGACTTATAATTTAGTATTTGTTACTAAATCTAGGATTGCATCTAAGACTTCCGAGCGATTGGTTTGTTTGCCTGCACCTGTTTTGTTTAACCTGGATGGCAGGGAAAATTGGGCATTCTCGGAAGAAGACTTGGATGCATACATGAGGGAGCATGGACCCCGGGCCGAGCCGGAGGAGGAGCGGCCTGAGCCGCATGATGAGGGGGCGAGCTCCTCATACCAGTTTGACTATGCAAGCGGAACCTTCCCCGCTTTACAGAGTGGTTCTTACGAACACGCCAGGGACGATGCACCGTCCTGGAGCTATTATCAGCACCCATGATTGTCTCCCAATTAGGCCAAAAGCCTAAGCTTGGGGGGAGGTACGCGTATACTGACAGTTCGCTCATTTCTATATTCGCTCCATGTCAGTTCTTTGTATATCCATATTTCGCTTTCTTTTATTTGTTCTTGCTTGTGGTGTTTATTTTCTCAAAACCCAAAAATACCAAAAATATTTTCGTTGTTTCTCTATGCTTTTATTTTAGTAATTCGAGTTGTAGTTTTATTTTGTCTTTTTGATTTTCGAGTTGATATTCAAAAAACCCAAAAATATTTTCCTTTTTATTTGCTTCTTCCTTGCTTTGTTTTAAAATTCGAAAACACCAAAAATATTTGTTGTTCTTCTTGGTTTTGTATAGTTCTTTTCAGATTCAACAGCCGTCTGTGACTCCACCTGGAGCTTGGTTTTCATTTTATATCATTCAAGTCATGCGAGCGAAGGGCAATAATGACGATATTCGACAACTTGATGTGGTGAGAGGCTGGTATGAACCGTATTTGTTTTCATTTTTGTACACATACCTGTCCATATGATTGCGCTTAGTAGTTATGGTATGGGCTATGTTACTTGATGAATGCTTGATAGCCATGTTTTCTCATGATTAATCCTAATCTCCTGAAGGTGCACCATATGTCATATAGTTATTTGCATGCATTGTTTTATTCGTAGAGTGGTATTGTAGTGTGGTATCCTCCTCTGAATGTTTTACTTGATTCGACTTGGCACATGCTTACACATGTTTATGACTCAAAACAAAAGTCAAGCCTCGACGATCTATTGTGACTCAGAGTTTCTGTATCACTTTTATGCCACTGCTAATTTTATTCTGTCGCAAGTATGATTATGACAGTTGTGCTCTCTTGTTGTCGCTTCCCCGTCTATTGCTAGCCTTCACCTGTACTAAGCGGGAATGCTGCTTGTGCATCCAAAATCCTGAAAACCAAGTTATTCCAAAGAGTCCACTATAAATTCCTATGCATGGTTTTAAACCATTCCAAGTAAATTTCTTCGTGTGCTATCTTTAACTATTCAAAATTGTACAATCCCTTTTTGTGTCACTGCGTGTAGCTCATAAGGATGTGGTAGTAGAACTTGTCATCTTCCATGCTAAATGATTTCCAAGGACAAGTAGCTTCATCTGCTTGTCCACTTTTATTTTTGCAAAAGAGCTGGTTAGTCCACCTATCATTTAATATTAAAATAGACACTCCTCCACGGTGATTGTTGGTCGGCACCCGAGGATTCGGTTAGCCATGGTTTGTGGAAGAAAAGGTTGGGAGGAGTGTCAAAAATCTGTAAGCATGATATAATGCAAACTATATGAATTTTCGGAACCGCTCTAAAAGTTGGTTAGTTATGGAAGATGACAAGAACTCTATCGCGGATTTGTTGACACTTGCAACCACTTCTCAAAATATTATTTTTACACTCTTTATATGCCTTCGGGAACTAACAAGCTCTAGCACACGATTTAATCCCTGCTTCCCTCTGCGAAGGGCCTATCTTTTATTTTAATGTTGAGTCACCATCCTTCTTTAAAGCACTTCTTTGAGAGCATGACTGTCATTCTTAGTGAAATGTGCTTGTCCCAGAATAGGTTAGTAGTGACATAGCTTGATGCTTTTATCTTTGATAAGCTTTATTTCTAGTCTGCCTGTAAACTTCAGAGGTGCCTGGGCATTTATGTTTTGCTGCACACATTCGGGCAAGCGAGATACCACTTTGCCATACCCAATTACGAACATTGCAATCCTGCACTTAGTTATATGCCATGTTGTTTACCTTTAGTATGTTAGAATCTTTTCATGGCTGCATATTTATCAAGCTTTTATCTTATGCATATCTCCTATCATGAGCTAGTAAGTATAATCATAATTCAAGTATGTATACATCATATGAAGCAATTGTGTTCGTAAAAGTTTCTTTATCGCGTTCAGTTTGTCAACTGAATTGCTTGAGGACAAGCAATAAGCTAAGCTTGGGGGGAGTTGATACGTCCAAAACGTATCTACTTTTCCGAACACTTTTGCTGTTGTTTTACCTCTAACTTGTATGATTTGGATGCAACTAACATGGACTAACGCTGTTTTCAGCAGAATTGCCCTGGTGTCTTCTTTTTGTGCAGAAAAGTCAACTTTCGAGAAAAACTCCGAAAACAATTGCGATCGTCATATTTCACCGGAAGACCCACGGAGCCAGAAGGGGAGTCGGAGAGGCCACACCAGGCAGCCACGCCATAGCTGGGCGCGGCTGGGGGTGGGGCCGCGCCCAAGTGTGGCGTGGCCACCTCGGTCGCCCCCCGACGCTCCCCTTTGGACTATATATTGCCCTTGACCTAAATATCGAGGGGGGTTCGACCATATTTCGCGAAACACATCCACGCTCCGCCGCCGCCGCGATCTCTATTCCGGGGATCAGAAGTTCCGTTCTGGCACCCTGCCGGGACGGGGATTCGGAGGAGATCATCACCATCGTCATCACCACCGCCTCTCCATCAACCATCAATGATTCCCCCATCCATGTGTGAGTAGTTCCCTGCTGTAGGCTGAGGGGATGGTAGGGATTGGATGAGATTGTTCATGTAATAAGTTGCCAGATTGTTAGGGCATGGTGCCTAGTATCCATTGTTAGTGCTATTTATCATTGTTGCAACTTGTTGTGCTTAATGCTTGCCACTAGGGCCCGAGTGCCATGATCTCAGATCTGAACATGTTGTTGATGCATGAGAATAATTATGTTTTAGATCATATCTGCAAGTTGTTTTCACCTGTTATTGTCCGGAACCCGAGGCCCCGGAGTGACAGCAACCGGGATAACTGGAGGGGATGGCTTTGACTTGAGGATTACGTGTGTTCACGGAGTGTTAATGCATTGCTCCGGTACTTTATTAAAAGGAGTACCTTAATTGCCAGTAGTTTCCCTTGAGGCCCCGCTGCAAACGGGCTGGCAGGACAGTAGATGTTGTGCAAGTTTCTCATTGCGAGCACGTACGACTATATACGGAACACATGCCTATGTTTGACTAGTACTAGGATGCTTTTATAATTGTTTACCTGCAAATGCCCTGAGTTATGATTATTACATGAGCGCTCTTATCCATGCAACGCCCGTACATCCGTCCCTATGCCTACAGTACTTTTAATCCTGCTGTTTACTGAAATTACTGCTGCTGTCTTTGTTACACTGTTGCTGCTATTACTTTGTTACTACTGCTGTTATATCACCGTTGCTACTGATAATCTGTGTCGAGGAAGTCTACTTTCAGGTGCAGCTGAACTGACAATTCATCTGTTAAGGCTTATATTTATTCTTTGGCTCCCCTTGTGTCGAATCAATAAATTTGGGTTTTACTTCCCTCGAAGACTGTTGCGATCCCCTATACTTGTGGGTCATCAACCATCCTTGGATAACTCTTGGTGCATCTCCTCCAATCCCTGTGAAAAAACTTCAAAACACTATTTCTCCCATTTCTTTTCTGTGGGGTGCATTAATAGTGTTAAACAAATAGGTTCCTTGCTGCATATAATCCTTGAACAAAAATTCATATGACATGTCCAGAAAGTATATAATGTTGTATGCCTACTCATAAACTCAATTGGATCAAAAAGATTCAACTTAAAAGCTCAAAGCATGCATCAAACAAAATGGGACAGAATCTGTCCAGAAAAACAGCAGCAGCAAAACGTATTTTTTTACCCTACCAACTTTCTCGAAAAATTCCGAAAAAATTCATGCATATAGAGGATGAAAAGTTGCAACTACAGTTCAAATATGAGCTCATTCGGAGTTACGGAATAAGAATTAAAAATCATACCGTGCACTGACTCGTGCAGGAATAAAATCTCCGAACTCAATAAGCAACTTTTCAAGACCAAAATGGGTAAAACTTGGCACTTTATTTAAAACTCCAGAAACTAAACTAGACACAAAGTCTCTTGTTACAGCAAGAGGACACAAAGAAAAATCACACACAAAAATAACCGGGTTGCCTCCCGCAAAGCGCTTTCTTTATAGCCATTTAGCTAGGCTTCTTACTTGTTGTTCAGCGAAGATGAAGCTCATGAAGGAGCTTGAACTTTGCTGTTCCCCTCTTTCTTGGGAAGTGTTCCATGCATAATACCAGGGTCCCATGGTGTTCTCAAACCGATCAAAATAATAGTCAAGTTGAAACCTATTTGAGAGAAACACAAGACACAAAAGTAATAACAACGAAGTCTAACTTTCTTCCTATGCATTGGTATTTTGTATATGAATGAATCACAATGCATATTAACAATAGCTACTTGCAGCCCATAATTATTAGTAGCATAAATAGGGTTCTCACCTCCTCTTTCATAATAGTTGCAAGTAGTAAAAGTGTATTCAACCATATAACCAATAGAATCTTCCAACTTAGATAATTTGGGAACATAATGAGGATCATTAAATTTATTTTGGAATTCATTAGCATGCTTCCCTCTTTCAAAATAGTTGTTAAGATCAGTATCAAGTTTAATATCATGGTTGCAACAAAGATTTGGAACTAGAGACAATTGCAAACCACATAAGTATTTCTCCACATAAGCAATTTTCTCCTCTATGGTGTAGATAGGAGAATTCAAGAACATAGCAGGGCTCTCATGAGTAAGAGTACTATCATGAGCAGCAAGTATATCATTTTTATCCTCACATAATTTAGTAACAACTAAACATGGAGGTTTATCAATAAGCATAGGACCATCATCTAAAGCATTATCATATAGCATATTTAAGCAATACTCCTCATTATCATCAATAAGTTCACTAGTAGCATTAATAGAAAGTAAAGGAGCATTTTTAGTTTCAACATAATAGCATGGGTTATCATATAGGACCATAGCATTTTCAGTTTCACACTCATCATAACATGGATTCTCATAAATAACAAAAGATTTTTTAGTTTGAGTGTTACTATCATTTGTTGATGGTGAAGTTGGAAGTTCCCTCTCTTCATTCTCTAGCTGTTCATCATTCCCATCATCCTCTTGAGATTGCATGGGCATCCCCAAGCTTAGGTTTTTATCCTCTTCTTCACATTCTTCCTCTTCCAAGCTTATGTTTTCATCATCTTCTTCCTGCAAAACATCAGTACTTTCTTGGGGAACCTTGCTCTTCTCATAATAGTCAATAGCATAAATATTTTGAGAGAAATGGTCTATGCAATATTCAAGAATGGAAGTGACCTTTCCTTCAAATCTCTTAACTCTAGGGCAAGTTTTATTTTCATTAGCAAAGGTGTGCAATTCATTAGATGCATAATAAGTAACAAATTCCTCTACTTGTTCCATCTCTAAATGAGTGTAATCATTAGTATTGTAAGATGCTATGACATGTTCTTCATGGAACTTACATTGAAATCCAAAGTGTCTTTTTCTCTGTTTAAAGCAACAAGTTGTATTATTATGGAATAAAAGCCACTCTCCAGCAATATAATTTAAACTTTCCATGAAATCTTTTAGTCTTTTCCATTCACTTGACTCTCTAAATTCCTCATCAATTTTAGAAGCTTTCATATATTCATAGTAAAGATTCATTATCTCAGGAACAGTTTTTTTGGTATTTTCCATTTTCTAATTTTTTTGTGTTTTTGATATATGGATGTATGCAAAACTAAACTAAATGCAAAACTGAAAATAAATATCTAGTGCAAACAAGAATAAAAACTTAAGCGCTACACTCCCCGGCAACGGCGCCAGAAAACTGTCTTGATGACTCCCAAGTGCAGGAGATCGTTGAAGTCTTCGCTGTGTAAGTATTAGTATCGATCCCACGAGGAGTAGAAGGTATAAGTATTTATCCTCTCAAATAAGAGTGTCACTTCTCTTATTATCTATGCACTAGACAAACTAAAATGATGCAAGTGTTTTTGGGTTTTTTGGTGTAGAGAATGCAAAGCTGAAAATAAAATATGATGAGTGAAAGCTCTCAAAGAGAGAGAAAGCCCAATCCTCTATGCAGCAAGAGGACAAGCTTGAGTGTGTGTTTCTTATGCGTGAAAAACGTTCCCAAGGGCTACATGGATTTCATGGCAAAAATATTTCTAGAACAACAAGGTAAACATTTTGTCAAGTTTTAATCTTCTTTGGACGGAGCCATAATTAGGTGTAGCTAAATAAATAAACTAAACCCCTTATGATGGATCATGTGGCCAAGTAAATGACTGCACAAGAGTTATTAAGACAAAAAGTCCCACCATAGCATTACACTCTAAGGTCCCCGATATAAATCCCCTCCTAATGTAACTTCATGTATCAGTCTCAGGTTTACGTGTCCTCCCAAGTCTCCCTCAATTCATTACACTAGTGTGAAACACCTTCATGCATTACTCAATGTATGGTGCACTTCATACATTTTACATCAAGACAATCAGAAAAGATAAAAACTTGACCAAATACTCAATACATGTTAAGTAGAAATCATTGCCAATCCATCCTATGCCCCCAGGAACACGAGAGAACTACTCACAACGCGAAGACATGATATGATTCAGTGGTATAAGTGATACAACACAATCTGAAATTATAATCTCCCCACAAAACAATGACAAGTAGCAATTCACAAACATGTAGAATAGTACTTAGACAATAGCTAGGGTTCGAACAATCTCAAACTATGAGGGGGATGAAGTGAATCACGAAGATGGTGATGGAGATGGTGCTGGTCTTCACGGTGGTGATGATGGAGAAGTTCTTGCTGTAGATGTTGATGATGAACACGCCGGAGGGGGGTGGAGCCCTCCGGAGGCAATTCCGGCGGTGTTTCCCCCCTTCGATCTTCTCCGGAGGCAGCCTTCTGACTCTCTGTTTCGTGGTTCTGTGTTTCTCCGCCGCCTCCCTTCGCGAAACGTCATGGGACCTTTTTTATAGGCGTTTTTAGGTCAAGACGAAGTCGGTGGACGAAAGATCGACGGCCACGGAGCTCCGAGGTGGAAACGAGCTGGGCCCACGTGGCCATGTACTTTAGGCCGCGTGGGTCCCTCCCATTTCCAGCCTGTTGGGCTTCTGGTCTTCAATTTAAGCCCATTGCGTTCGTCTCGAAAATTCTGAACCGTGCTCTTTGGCCTTGCCCTTTTTGGAGTCCCGAAGCTCCCGGAAAGTCTGAAACACTAAAAAAGACGTTTTCTGGAAAAACAGGGTTAATTCCAAATAAATGGGAAAACTATGAAATATTCCCAAAATCATTATAAAACATTGATATAACCCTTATATGATGCAAATATGATTGGAATATAAGCAATTAAAGTGTAAAGTTCATGTATGCATTTTACATGCATCAACAAGACATCCTTCTTGCTGCCAGGCTGCTGCTTGAGGCAAGGAAACTCGGTCACATGCTTGAACCGGTGCTTGTTGTCATTCGTAAAAACTTCAGCCTTATTTTCGAAGGCGCCTCCCTTTTGATAGTAACCCACGATAGCATCATCGAGAACAGCCTTTATTCTGGTGTAGTCTTTCTTCCTCCTACTATCCGAGTCGAAATAAGTGGCAACGGACCACCTCGGGTTTAGGACGATGAGGACGCAGAACGTGTCCCTGCTCAACACAATTGAAACGGAATGTTGGAAAGGATCAGCAATAATGGAAGAAATCGATAAGAAATCATAAGTTACGACGGCGGCGAGCGGATGTGTGTACTTACTCGGGAAAGAAAGGCAGAAGAAGGCTGTTCTTCCTCTTGTTTTCCAACATGAACCTCTCGAGGTGCTCCGTCGCCATGGTCCGTGTCCTTGATCCTTCCACCAGCTGGCTGTCACGCATGTAGTAGGGATCCGCTACCGCGATGAGCTGGAGATTATCTCTATAGATCCTCCTCGCCTCATTGAGCGCGTATAGGCGGACCAAGTTATAGTTCAGCCGGTTTTGGTGAAATAGATGGAAGACGTCCTCGTACGCTATGAAGAACACATCCGCGGGGGCTTCACGGACGAAGTCAAACTCATCATCCATTGGCACTTGGACAATGAACACCGGGTAATTTGGATGCTTGTCTTTAAGAAGGAGGCCCTCTAGATGCAGGATAGATTGATGCAAAACGTGCATGTGTCCATATGCCATGCAGAGCATCTCCGGAGGCAGTATCGGTTTACCAGCTTCATGAAGTCGGTGCGCAATGCCATCCGGACGGGGTGGTACCAAGTCTTCACGACCCCGGACAATCATAGGAGGCTGGCTCGAAGAGGCGCCTCCCTTCCTCTTCCTGTGCTTCTGGTTCTTCACCTGCCCTGGAAGCCCCGTGCGAACCGTATTCCGTAGTGTGCCAGGGGTGAAAACGGTAGTCGGTTTGTCTAGAGCTTCATCGCCGGTCGCTGGAGGCATCTCTTGAGATAAACCCTGGAAGGTCAGGCGCTGCGTGACTGTAGTGGGACGAGCAGGTTGATCGGCGTGATCACGAAAGGGTGGTTCGTCATCCACAGGAGGCATGTATATGTCTTCTCTGGCGCCAGTGTTTAGGAAGGCGTCGATGTCGACATGCTCATCATCACCGTCGTCGTTGCCATCAACAACTTGAGGTGCAGAGGCGTTGCCTAATTGGGACGGTTGTGGTTCAGACGCTCCCAACAGTTTTAAGTGGCGGTTGGTGGTGGCGACGACCGCCGGTTCCTTCCGGGCGGTGGCGACGGCTGCAGTCTTCGAGGGCTTCGGGGGACGGATCGGGTTGACCCGGAACTTCGAGGTGGCGCCGGTGTTGCGTCTTGGGCCCTCATCAACAAGACCCCCCCCCCCCCCCCCCCCAAGACGAATCTGGTTCTTCAGCCATGGCGTGGGCCAGCCGGGGCACTTTCCAAAGACCAAGTGCTCATCGGCTCCCGGAGGTTGAACGGGGGGGTCCATGTCGAAAAACGCAGACAGTACCGTAACTACCTTGACCTTCATATAAGCCTCGTCCATTCTAGCGTGGTGGATTTTGCGGCTCTTTGGTTGTATGATAATACCCGCACCAACTTCCTTCAACTCGCCGCCGGCCTCTACCCTATGCAGGAGTATGCAAGGGAGTCCTGAGTCAAAACAACACATGTTGGGCATCATCATGAGATGGCAGTCATCAAATCAGGCATAGTTATAGAATATGACGCGGACTAACTAATTAGTTACCTTCGTGATGGCATCCAGCTCGGCTAATGTCGAGACCCGGGCGCCGGTGCCGGCGGCCGGACTCTTATTCTCGGGTGCCGGTGCCGTAGGGGGCGTCGGTGCGACCAAAGGGAGCGGCGGCTGCGCCGCGGCGTTGGGCGGCGGCGGGGTCACCATGTCCGGCGACAGGTTCTGCGGGTTCATGGTGGAGTTGCTGCCGGAGAAGCTGGGCACGTAGATCGGCCCTTGTTGACCTCCCGCATTCCAGGCAGCTATCCCCTCCAATAACGCAGGGGGAAACATCTCCCGGATCCTGTCGGTCACTAACTTGTCAACCGTGGTGGAGTCCACTTTTTCCTTCTCCAGTGACTCCACCTCTTCTTTAGCTCCACAACCTCGGCTCTATCCTTGGTCGTCTTCTTCCTCTCCTTTTTCATCGCGCCGCCGTCTGAGCTATAGTACTCTGTGAACTTCATGCTCGTACCAAAGCCGGTCACACGGCCAGCTGATCTCGGCGGCGCCGACTTGTCCATTTCCCTGTAAACGTTCATCGCCCTGTTGAAAGTCGTGTCCCACGGTTCCGTCGACCCCTGGGACGATGGGCCGGCCTCCAACTCTTCCTCCTGGATACAAAGGTGAACCTACTTAGAAATTTGGCTTTGTTATCTAATTACATCAACGCAATGGACTTTGAGATATATATATGTGGTAATTAAATTCCCTTACCAGCTTTTTCTGGAATTCCCTCACATCCTCATAATCGGTAACGAATTCCCCAGTCTCCAGTCGAGATAGTAGCGGGACCGGACAAAATTCCTGGTCTGCTCGTCTAAGATTTTTTCCCAATGGTTTTCTTTTCCAAGACGTGCAATCTCTCTATCCTCCTTCTCCCAAATGGGCTTTTTCCCTCGGTAACCGCCGCTTCCCAAATGGTGGTTACCTAAGTTCAGCTCCCGCATGTCCTTCCCCCACTGGGTCCATTTTTCAGCCTCCTCAGATTTTAAGGACAACTTGAATTCCTCGAACTCTTCTTCGGTGATGTGCGGCTCTTTTTTACTAATCTCCTCCCAGCTGGCACCGCTCCCAATCTTGTTCTTCACCCGGCTTTTCCAGCTGCTCAAGGCGGTGCTCATCTTCGTGATGGCTAAACTGTCCACCTTTTTGTTTAGCGGCTGCGGGAACGTGTATCGTTGGTGAACCCTCTTGAGGAGGTTGATACGTCTCCAACGTATCCATAATTTCTGCTGTTCCATGCTTATATTATACCATTTGCTACATGTTTTATATACACTTCATATCACCTTTATGCATTTTCTGGGACTAACCTATTAACAAGATGCCACAGTGACAGTTCCTGTTTTCTGCTGTTTTTGGTTCCAGAAAAGCTGTTCGGGCAATATTCTCGGAATTCGACGAAACAAAAGCCAAACCTCCTATTTTTTCGACGGACACACGGAGCCAGAAGGGCAAGCCAGGGGGAGGCCCACGGCCTCCAAACCACCTCTTGGGGCGGCTGGGCCCACAGGCGCGCCGGGAGGTGAGGAGGGAGCCCAGGACCTCCACCGACGTTGCCCCTTCGCCTATTTAGTCACCCCGACGCGAAAACCCTAAATATATATCTAATACTCCAGAAAGACTTCCGCAGCGCCGTCGCCATCGCGAGACCTCGTTTCGGGGGTCAGAAGTTCCTGTTCTGGCACCCTGCCGGGACGGGGATTGACCCCCGGAGTCATCTCCATCGACTTCATCGCCATCTTCATCGCCGCTGCTGACTCCCATGATGAGGAGGGAGTAGTTCTCCCCGAGGCTGAGGGCTCTACCGGTAGCTATGTGGTTCATCTCTCTCTCACATGGTGTGATCTTTATGTGATCGTGTGTATTGCTAGCATCGCTGAATACATTAATAATGTTTATGCTACTCAAGTGATTTTGTCTAGTTTCTGGAGTCGTTGTGACAACACGGTATCAAGGTGACAGTGTGGGTACTTGTGTGACTCTATGAATAATTTAGATATTTATCATGGCTTGTTCTTGGGAATTGTGGTGTTTGTTTACTCAGACTTTGAGGTGTGCTCTTGCAGCCCTACGCATAGTACTCTTGCTTCATCAAGAAGGAGAATAATCCCGAGCAGTATTTACTTATGTTCAGTTGTGCTAATCTAGTCGAATATGTAGATGTTACTCTTTATCTATTATGCACTCCAGAGGTTACTTTAATATGAACTCCGGTACTCTCCACGGTGTAAAGGTGACAGTTTGTGCACCGTGTGTGATTCCTTTATGACGTTGTGGAGCTTGTTTACTCCGGCTTGAGGTGTGCTTTTGTAGCCCTACACAATGAATGGTGTTTGTTATCCAACAAGAGAGTGTTTAAGAGTAGCTTTTACTTATTCAATTATGAGATCATTGTTGAGAGTGTCCACTAGTGAAAGTATGATCCCTAGGCCTTGTTTCTAAGCATTGAAACACCGTTTACAACAAGTTCTGCTACATGTTTGCTTGCTGCCATTTTTATTTCAGATTGCAATTACTACTTATAATCATCCATATTACTTGTATTTCACTATCTCTTCGCCGAACTATTGCACATATACATCTGACAAGTGTATTAGGTGTGTTGGGGACACAAGAGACTTCTTGTATCTTAATTGCAGGGTTGCTTGAGAGGAATATATTTGACCTCTACCTCCCTGAGTTCGATAAACCTTGGGTGATTCACTTAAGGGAAACTTGTTGCTGTTCTACAAACCTCTACTCTTGGAGGCCCAACACTGTCTACAAGAATAGAAGCACACGTAGACATCAAGCTATTTTCTGGCGCCATTGCCGGGGAGGTAAGGTAAAAGGTATTCACATCCTCTGGCTACAAAGCTATTTTCTAGTATTGTTGCTAGTGTGTGAGTGCTCGAAGTTATTTCCCTTAGATTCTGCAATTATATCTTTTTGTTTCTTGTTTTTATTTTCACTAGTTAGGCTTAATGGAAAACAACAAAAAAATTAGAGATCTTTATGAACTTTATATTGAATTAGGACATGATGCTTTTGAAGAGAAAATTAAAAAACCTATGGAGGCTTGTTTGCATGATGGTAGCAATGGTATTACTATAACTTCTTTGAACACCATTATTGCTAATGCTATGGAAAAGTCTAAGCTTGGGGAAGCTGGTTGTGATGAATATGATATTTTTAGTCCCCCAAGTTTTGAGGAGAAAATTTTCTTTGATGATACTTTACCTCCAATTTATGATGATTATAATGATAGTGGTATTTTGGTGCCACCTACTATGGAGGATAAAGTTTATTATGATTATACTATGCCTGCAATTTATGATGAATACAATGATGGTTGTGATAGTTTTACTCTCACTATTACTAATAAAATTGATTATGCTTATGTGGAGAGTAATGATACTTTTGTGCATGTGGATCATGATAAGAATGCTTTATGTGATAGCTATGTTGTTAATTTTGTTCATGATGCTACTGAAAATTATTATGAGAGAGGAAAATATGGTTGTAGAAATTTTCATGTTGCTAAAACACCTCTCTTTGTGATGAAGGTTTTGAGCTTTCTCTTGATTTGCTTTTATTTGCTGGGTACTTTAAGACCTACTGGTCCTTATGAGAGAGGGAGGCATGGATTCATATATCTCAATAATATCAAGTCTCCTCTCTTTTTGTTGAAATTTTTGAAGTTGTACTTGTTTTGCCTTCCTATGCTAGTCACTTTATGCTTTATTGATTTATTTTCTTACAAGACTCCTTTGCATAGGAAGTGGGTTAAACTTAAATGTGTTTGGTATTTGCTTTTTGATGCTCTCTTATATTCAACTCTTATACATATGAGAGCATTATCAAAATCACTATGCCTAGCTAAAAGGCTTTAAAGAAAAGCGCTTATGGGAGACAACCCATCGTTTTTATTTGCTGTTATTTTTATTTTCTTTGAGTCAAGGAGTTTTGTCACTTCTGTAGCAACTCCTTTGTATCTTTATTTTATCGTATTGTTGTGCCAAGTAAAGTTTTATATTGAAAGTTGATGCAAGATTTGGATTTCTGCGCAGTGACAGATTTTTAGCTGTCACGGATTTGAGCTTATCTCCCTATAGAAAATTCAAAAAATTCTGAAAAAAATCACGCATATTCCTGAGATATGTACGCAACTTTCATTATTTTAGGCCAGATCCATCTGAGCAACTTAAGTGCCTCGAAAAAATTCGTCATTCCAGACTGTTCTGTTTTTGACAGATTCTGCCTTTTGTTTTGCATTCGCTCTTTTGCTGTGTTTGTGTGGATTTATTTGCTCCACAAAGCATTGGTGCCTGTAGCTAATGTCCAGAAGCTTTGGATTGATTGTATCATTACAGAATATGAGAATTTTTGATTATGCACTAACCCTCTAATGAGAACTGTCTTGAGTTTGGTGTGAAGGAAGTTTTCAAGGATCAAGCGAGAAGGGTGATATTATGTGATCAAGAAGAGTGAAAAGCCTAAGCTTGGGGATGCCCCCGTGGTTCATCCCAACCATATTCAGAGAGACTCAAGCGTCTAAGCTTGGGGATGCCCAAGGCATCCCTTCTTCATCAACAAACTTATCAGGTCATCTCTAGTGAAACTATATTTTAATTCTTTCACATCTTATGCGCTTTACTTAGAGCGTCTGTGTGTTTTTTATTTTTGTTTTTGTTTGAATAAATTCGGATCCAAGCAATCCTTGTGTTGGAGAGAGACACGCTCCGCTTTTTCATGTGAATACTCATGTTCTTCACTTATATTTGTTGAGTATTCTTAACTAGCTACTGCAGTGCTTTTAGCTCCTGTTTTTCATGCATCTCTTTGAGCTGTTAGCACGTGTTTATAAATACTCTCTTGCTGCATTATATTATCATTTGGAGAGTTTATGTTTAAGTAAGTTGCTTGGTGTTTGCTTGGAAGAAAGAAAATGCTGCATGTGGTAGTGGTATGAAAACTTGCATAATCTTGTAGATCATTGAAACTTTGATAACTTGATTCTTTGCAAATGTTTTGAGGTATTTAGATGGTAAAGCTTGCTGGTTAATTAAGTTAAAATTATTAGTGGATTGTTGTCTTTAAGCTTGTACCGTACTACAAACTATACTAAAATTGTTGAAGGTGTAGTTGGACTTGATAGCTTTCCATGTCTGAAAGTTCATTGTAATAACTAAGTTGTGCTGAAGGTCGAGGGATCTAACGGGGTACTTGTGCCACCATGAACGGCCCTTCTTGGAGTGAATTTTAATCATGCTCTTAATGTTGAACCTGCTAGTTGTTTGTAATAAGCTTGTGAGTTCTTTTTGACTAATGTTAAGCTACGGTTTTTGGCACTTCCACCATCCATATTTTGCTAGCCTCTTCGGTGCTGTGCATTGCCTTCTGCTCACATTGAGAGTTGTGCATACTTCGCTGGTACATCCAACCCCGTGGGAGGACTTCCTCTTGTTCTCCTACACATAAGCCTATACATCTTCCTCAAAACAGCCACCATACCTACCTACCACAGCATTTCCATAGCTGTTCCGAGATATATTGCCATGCAACATCCATCTTACATTACATGACTTGTTGTCATTCATCACATACATATTGCTTTGCATGATTCTATACAGCTGATGTGTGGTTTACCCATGTTACGCTAGATCACTGCACATCCTGCTACACTGGCAGAGGCATACAGTTTTATACATCATGTTTTTTTTCATTATGAGTTATTTGCACCAAAAAGTTTGTAATCATATTAGAGTGTTGCCCCTGCTAGAAAAGAGCCATGGAGGCCATCGAAAAGAGAAACAGAAAAAGAAAAAAAATAGAAAAAAAGAAAAAAAAAAAAAAGAAAAAAGAAAAGGGGGGCAACACTACTATCCTTTATCAAAGTTGTGCTCATGTTTAGCACCTATGCTCCATGTGAGAGAGTTTTCATGTTCTACTAGTATAACTATGTGGGGAATTTACACTATAGAACTTGGGTTGTATATTCCAATGATGAGCTTCCTCAAAAGTGCTCTAGGTCTTCATGAGCAACCAAGTTGGATGCACCCCCACTAGTTCCATTGGAGAGCTTTCATACACATATAGTTCTATGTGCATCCGTTGCATGGCAATCACTACTCCTTACATAGCTTCGATTATAAGACTTCCTCTTGTCTAATGATCACTTATAGCTTTGTGAGACTTTCTTCCATTGGCCTTCCAAACCCCCATTAATGTTCTCTTTGCCATAACATCCTGGTGCCAATACCAAATGCTTGCGCTCACCGGTTGAGTAGCCTTCGAAACAGTTGATTCATGACGTTCATGTTTATATTTACTTGACTGAATCCTTCTATGTTATGAAAATTTGCATGATGCTTGGATTGAAGGATAGAACTCCTACGCTGGATACTTAAATCATCTTTAACGAACCTTGTACGGTTTCATGTCTTTGAAGCAATAGTTCATGAAAACTTTTAGCTTGTTTGACTTTTGCTTTGTCTTTTGATATCAACTATATACATTTGCCTTGAATGATTTGATCACAGCTTACATGCCTTACAATATTATGATCAAGATTGTGTGAAAGCATGTCTCTTCAGAAATTATTTGTTGTTATCGTTTTACCTACTCGAGGACGAGTAGAACTAAGCTTGGGGATGCTTGATACGTCTCCAACGTATCCATAATTTCTGCTGTTCCATGCTTATATTATACCATTTGCTACATGTTTTATATACACTTCATATCACTTTTATGCATTTTCTGGGACTAACCTATTAACAAGATGCCACAGTGCCAGTTCCTGTTTTCTGCTGTTTTTGGTTCCAGAAAAGCTGTTCGGGCAATATTCTCGGAATTCGACGAAACAAAAGCCAAAACTCCTATTTTTCCGAGGGACACACGGAGCCAGAAGGGCAAGCCAGGGGGAGGCCCACGGCCTCCAAACCACCTCTTGGGGCGGCTGGGCCCACAGGCACGCTGGGAGGTGAGGAGGGAGCCCAGGACCTCCACCGACGTTGCCCCTTCGCCTATTTAGTCACCCCGACGCGAAAACCCTAAATATATATCTAATACTCCAGAAAGACTTCCGCAGCGCCGTCGCCATCGCGAGACCTCGTTTCGGGGGTCAGAAGTTCCTGTTCTGGCACCCTGCCGGGACGGGGATTGACCCCCGGAGTCATCTCCATCGACTTCATCGCCATCTTCATCGCCGCTGCTGACTCCCATGATGAGGAGGGAGTAGTTCTCCCCGAGGCTGAGGGCTCTACCGGTAGCTATGTGGTTCATCTCTCTCTCACATGGTGTGATCTTTATGTGATCGTGTGTATTGCTAGCATCGCTGAATACATTAATAATGTTTATGCTACTCAAGTGATTTTGTCTAGTTTCTGGAGTCGTTGTGACAACACGGTATCAATGTGACAGTGTGGGTACTTGTGTGACTCTATGAATAATTTAGATATTTATCATGGCTTGTTCTTGGGAATTGTGGTGTTTGTTTACTCAGACTTTGAGGTGTGCTCTTGCAGCCCTACGCATAGTACTCTTGCTTCATCAAGAAGGAGAATAATCCCGAGCAGTATTTACTTGTGTTCAGTTGTGCTAATCTAGTCGAATATGTAGATGTTACTCTTTATCTATTATGCACTCCAGAGGTTACTTTAATATGAACTCCGGTACTCTCCACGGTGTAAAGGTGACAGTTTGTGCACCGTGTGTGATTCATTTATGACGTTGTGGAGCTTGTTTACTCCGGCTTGAGGTGTGCTTTTGTAGCCCTACACAATGAATGGTGTTTGTTATCCAACAAGAGAGTGTTTAAGAGTAGCTTTTACTTATTCAATTATGAGATCATTGTTGAGAGTGTCCACTAGTGAAAGTATGATCCCTAAGCCTTGTTTCTAAGCATTGAAACACCGTTTACAACAAGTTCTGCTACATGTTTGCTTGCTGCCATTTTTATTCCAGATTGCAATTACTACTTATAATCATCCATATTACTTGTATTTCACTATCTCTTCGCCGAACTAGTGCACCTATACATCTGACAAGTGTATTAGGTGTGTTGGGGACACAAGAGACTTCTTGTATCTTAATTGCAGGGTTGCTTGAGAGGAATATCTTTGACCTCTACCTCCCTGAGTTCGATAAACCTTGGGTGATTCACTTAAGGGAAACTTGCTGCTGTTCTACAAACCTCTGCTCTTGGAGGCCCAACACTGTCTACAAGAATAGAAGCACACGTAGACATCAGAGGTGCTCGACCAAAGCCTCATTAGCTTTGCTTCTGAGGTCCTTTGTGTTGATCGACACACTTTCCCGAAGGATGCACCCTAGTTGCATGCCGTACCCTGCGGCAAGTTTCTCAGGCGCCACTGGTTGGCCACTTGCCGTGACCTCAGTGAACACGTCCGTGGCATTGTCGACCGATTGCGGTGTCCTATCCTTCCTTTGCTTCTTCTTCTTCGGAGCGGCCGGGTTGGCCGGGTTGCTGCCGCCAAGGTCACTATCCGTGTGGTTGCCGCCATCGGAGGTGGTGGTGTCATCCTCACCACCTTCTACGTTGTATTCGGGGTCGTCCTCCTGTCCCTCTTGCTCATCGTCGGGACGCTCGGCGCCACTAGTGGCGGCGGCATCCTCCACCTCCCAGAACGACTTGTTCTTTTCTCTAGCTTCTTGTTCGACGCTCATGTGCTTAGAAGCGTCGGCCGACATGTTTGCACTGCATTAAAAAGAGGCAAACAGTTAGTACAACAAAAATTAATCACTTAATTAGTACTAATTAAGATACCCCGGCCCATGCATTAGTCGCAATACCCCATATGTCCTTTTTTTTAGCAAAGTCATGCTAAATTTCACGAAAAAATTCGGCATGACTTTTGCTAAAAAAGGGACATATGGAGTACCCGAATTTGCCGGAACGGAAGTTAATCGACGTTCCGGCAATCTCAAGGGTCTCGGGGTACCTGCAAACATTTCACAAATCATGTTGGCCGGCATCCCGGCCAACAACATCACACCAACACATCCACATCTCCGGCCGGCATCTCCGGCCGGCAACAAACACAATATCACACATCCACATCTCACATACACGACAAACACAATATCACCACATCCACATCTCACATTTCACCACATCCACGTCTCGATCACACACATATACACGGCATCACCACATCCACATCTCACCTGAAAGAATGTGAAGGTTCGTCTTCTAAATTTCCTGCATATGGCAAAATAATGCATTAGTTATAATTAGAACCAACTTATAATTAGAACCAACTTATAATTCATCCTAACATGTGTGATATCCTTGTCCATGAATATGTGGCTGCATAATGGAGCTAGCTAGGTTAATTAGAAAGGTCATTGTATTTCAAAACCATGTCTTAGATGGTTTTTTTAACCATTTTGTCAAGGCTGCCCGGGTTCGGCGAGAATAATGGCAGGAGTTTTTTCCTCTCTCCCCTTGTGCCGAGTGAAGTGTGGTATCAATAAAAAAATTCTTTGTGGCCATTCTATAAAAGTTTCTCGTTAAAATTCTTGGGGGCAAAATCAACAGTGAGAAATTTGGTACTGTGATTATAATTTAGTAGCAGCCTATAGCTAGATGGAGGTATCTCATCACTCTTGATCCTACTGCCCAACATAAACCACAGCCCTAATTTTCTAAGGAAGAAATTTCTAGTTATTAGGTTTGATGGACTGCATGCTACTGCAATTAAGTGGAGTTAGGAGATACTGTAGAGTGCAAATGGAAGATGAGAATTGGATCTGACACTTAACTTAAGTATGGTACTAGCAGTAGTGTTGCAGCTACCGGTACTAGGAAAAATGGAGTCCAACTCTACATGATTGTTGCCTTGTTGGTTTCATCATATCATCGTAACTTGGCTCAGCTAACTGGTTGTAAGCAAGTATGTAATTCGTGCATCAAATTAACGCATATTAGATCAAAAATGACCAAGCCAGTGACGAAAGATAACATCAAGAGATGACGTAGCTAGCTAGCAGGCAATACATGTGTAGTTGGGATGAGCACATTGACAAGGCCTCGCCTCAGATCGATCCGTAGTATCCAGCTGAGGCCGACGTGCTCGACAAAGACATGGCCATATGACAATTCATGCACGATGGCGTCGGTGGAGGAGAAGCAAGCAGAGGGCGAGGCTAGATGGGCAAGGAGGGAGGGGAGGGAGAGAGGAGGGCACCTTGGGACGGCGGCGTGTGCGCCGGGGCCGGGCCGGCAGAAGTGCTCGCGGCGGGGAAGGAGGTCGAGCGGCGCTCGGGGAGGGGACGCGCTCGGGCCGGGGAGGGGACACGGGAAGCTCGGGGAAGAAGGACGCGGCGGTGGTCGAGCGGCCGGAGCAGGGCGAGGGGGAGGGCAGGGTTGGGTGGGGGCGGCGAATTGGCAGGCGCCGGCGAGTCGCGCGAGCACGTACGAGGGAGTTGGAGATTTTGGGGAATTTTGGGGAGAGAGAGGCGGGCACGGGGGAGGGCCCACAGGTAAGTGGTAGAAGGGAATTCTGTGGCGCACCTGCTTAAGGGGTGCGCCACAGAATTATGTGATTCTGTGGTGCACCAGCTTGTGGGTGCGCCACAGAATGTGGTGGCTCGATTTGTTAAGTATATTATTTCCTGCTAGTTGACAACAACACAACAACACCCCACTGGTTAGATAGGCAAGTGTTAACTGGGAGCAGCCAGGTTCGAATCCTGGCTGTTCCACTTTTTTTTTCTTTTCAAAATATTTAGTAGACTATTCTTTATTATATTTAACTTGTGCCACATCAAAATATTTAACTTGTGCCATATCAAAATATTTAACTTGTGCCATATCAAAATACATAGATATGCTTGTCTCACACACAAAACAAATTATATATAATACACAAAAAAAGTCTTCTTCGAGATTTCTTCTTTCCCGGCCGGTTCCGAGCTAGCATCTCTTCTTTCCCTTCTTGGCGGTTGAGTACTTTAGGCCGGACACCTTGAGATTTCTTCGCGTGAACGGACAACCTTTAGTAGGTAGGGAGGTCTTCCTTCTTTCTCTACTAGTAGTAGGCATGTCGAAGTACTTGTCTAATTCCTCCTCGATCTTCGGATCGCCGTTCTTGTCCAAGTCTTCCTCGTTGGCATCTCCTTCCATTCCGATGATGCTCCTCTTGCCCTCCTCACGACAACACGGCTAGGCTTTGACGGGTCGGTAATGAAGAAGCATTGCTCAACTTGGCTAGCGAGTACCCATGGCTCATTTTTCGCGGAGGCGTTCTTCGATTTGGCATCGGGTATTACCATGGTGGTGAAATACCGGCCTTCTTTGACGACGTCCTTGGCCCATCTCACACGGAACATTGGCACCGACTCTCCACAGTAGTTGAGGTCCCATATCTCCTCGATCCTTCCGAAGTATCTTTTCTTGACAATTGCCTCGTCATCACCGTAGGATAGCATAGTTACTCCTGAGTTTTGATATTTGCTATTCCTGTCCTTTTCCTCGGTGCAGAATCTGAAACCGCTGATGTCGTACGACTGATAGGTCCTTATGTTGTGCCCGGGGCCTTGTGATAAGAAGAATATGACTTTTTCATCTTCCGTAGATGGCTTTTTGCGCTGTGCTTCAAACAGTTGCCTTTTCTTGAACCAACTCGTGAAGCTGGAGTTGTGCTCTCTGGTTACGTCTCCCTTCTTCCTCGGCCGGCCCAGGTCGATGTAATTCTTCTCGATTAAGCTTTTGTGCTCTTTCACCCAAGGTTCGATCAATTGTAAGTGTTGTAGCGCGACCCGGTGAGCCCTGTCGAAGTCATCGCGTCGACCAACAATGTCGACAGGGAGTGAGCGGTAGCCCTCGCGGTGACCAAATCCATCGAGCCTGCCGAGGTGCGTCCTGGTGGGCAGACCAACATCCTGGTTCTCGGTGCTTAGATAACTCTGACAGAAGGAGATGCACTCGTAGGTTAGAAAGCCCTTGGCCATGCTTGCATCTGGACGGGCCCTGTTGCGAACGTATCCTTTCATGACACCGTTCTGCCTTTCGAACGGCATCATGTAGTGCAGGAACGTCGGCCCGAGCTGCAGGATGTCATCAACGACATGGACAAGGAGATGCACGCAGATGTCAAAGAATGCGGACGGGAAGTAAATCTCGAGCTCGCATAGTATCACCACGATCTCTTCTTGTAGCCTGTGGAGCTGCCTCACGCCGATCGACTTCCTGTTGATGACGTCGAAAAAGTTGCAAAGGCCAAACAGCGTATCACGGACGTGCTCGTCCATTATCCCTCTGATCGCAACGGGAAGTATCTGCGTCATCAGCACGTGACAATCGTGAGACTTCATCCTGCTGAACCTCTTCTTCGTTCCGTCCAGATATCTGCTTATCTTCCCCGCGTAACCGTAAGGAAATTTGACTCCTAGGAGGCACCTGTAAAACTGCTCGAGCTCCTCCGGACTCATAGTGAAGCAGGCAGCGGGAAGCACCACCGCGTTCTTCTTTACCCTTTTGCGGCGACCTTGAGTCCCTTCCGTCTGGTCATCATCATCATCATCATCACTATCGGGGGCCTGAAGATCTTTCTTGATGCCAAGCCATTTCAGATCGTATCTTGCTTTCGTCCCATCCTTGGTCTTTTCCGGCATGTTCGAAAGAGTGCCAAGAAGACTCTCGGTAACATTCTTCGTAATGTGCATTAGATCGAGGCTATGGGGCGTGTGGAGGACCTTCCAGTACTCCAAGTCGTGGAAAACAGACCTCGCTTTCCATACACCCAGCAGCGGATCTACCCTCGGTCGCTTCTTTCCCGGCGCAGGGCACTCCTCCCAATTTTTCAAAAGCTCGTCGATTTCTGTGCCGCTCCTCGGGCGCGGTTCTGTTTCGAGCTCGTCTTGACCATCGAACAAATCACCGCGTTTTCTCCACGGGTGCTCCATGCGAAGCCACCTTCGAGCCCCTGGGTACACGGTTTTCGAAGACCCGAGATCCCTTGGTAGCTGGATATGCTGGGTCTCATCCATGCACCTGACACATGCGCAGAATCCGTGGCCCACTTGGGCCGATACATATGAGCATCCAGGATAGTCCTACACCGTCGTGAGCAACGCGGCTCTCATATCGAAATAATCTTTAGTGTAGGCGTCCCACGTACGGGCTGGCGTCTTCCATAGCGTTTCTAACTCCTCTTTCAACAGCTCGAGATACAGATGTATGTCGATACCAGGTTGTTTCGGCCCCTGAATGAGAATACTCATGTGTATGTACTTTTGCTTCGTGCACAGCCACGGGGGAAGGTTGTAAGGCCATACAAACACGGGCCAGGTGCTATGTGTGCTACTCTGGTTGCCGAACGGATTGAGTCCATCGGTGCTCATACCCAGCCTGACGTTCCTTGCGTCGCCCCCGAAATCTTCGAAGGCGATGTCCAATGTTTCCCAATTGCTAGCGTCTGCAGGGTGTGTCAGGATGGTGCCCTTTTCCGGATCTTCTTCGGGCTTCTTCCTTTCCGCGTGCCATTGCATGAGCTTTGCTTCCTTAGGGTCCACGAACCACCGCTGCAGACGGGGAGTGATAGGAAAGTACCATACCACTTTTCGAGGATTTTTCTTGTTCCCACTCTTGTACCGTCCGTGGCCGCACACCGGACATGTGGTCATGTCCTTGTAATCGCCCCGATAAATGGCGCAATCATTGATGCAGGCGTGGTATTTGACGTGCGGTAGGTCAAGAGGGCACATGACTTTCGTGGCCTCCTCGATACTACTTGGCAATGTGTTCCCCTCGGGGAGAATATCGTGCATGAATTTCATGTTCTTGTCGAAGCTCACGTCGGTCCATCTGTTTCCCGCCTTCATCTCCAGAGCATCAAGCGTTACTTGCAAACGCGTATCCTGGGCCGGCACCCAGGATACAACGGAGTCTTCCCGTCTATCTCCATTTGCGCCAGCTTGGCTTTCTCTCTGGCTGCAGCTCTGGCGTTGCTCGTCTCCTTGAGGAGCAGTTCTTGAACATTAGCGTCCTGCAAGGCCGAAGTTAGCGGGGTCTGCGAGTTCGCGCCACCACCGGCATCTCCTTCGTCATGATGATGATCTTGTCCGCCGGCATCTCCTTCGTCATGATGATGATCTTGTTCGCCGGCATCTTCTTCGTCATGATGATCTTGTCCGCCGGCATCTCCTTCGTCATGATGATGATCTTCTCCGCCGGCATCTCCTTCGTCATGATGATGATTTTGTCCGCCGGCATCTCCTTCGTCATGATGATGATCTTGTCCGTCTTGTTCCAGCATGAAACCGCGCCTGAGCAGGTGATCCTCCAATTGTCCAGAATCAGGGTCGATCCACCTCACAAGTTTGCATCTTCGACATGGACATCTTATCTGGCTTCTGTTGAACCGAATCATGTCCGCCTTCGCTTCTTCCTTGTATCTTCTGATTCGAACGGAGCTCATCATGATGACCATGGTTGACTACGCGGTATACATAGAGCAGAGACGAGAGTATATATATGATAATTAGAACCGCAACATGCACAAACAGAAACACACATGCATGCAAGGTCGTCGAAAAAATTCGGCATGACCTCTCTTAAAAGTATGACATATGGGTGGTGCAAAAATTTGCCGAAATGGAAATTAATCAACATTTCGGCAAACATCCATGCACCACGCCGGCGCAAGCAACAACAAAAAGTTTCTTCCGGACCAATTCATGCACAACACACAAGCTTCACATACACAACATACAAACATGCATATGCATGTCCATCCAACTTTCCTCACCTAGTAGATTCGTTGCCGAGACGTGACCGCGATGGACGAGAGAGTGTGTGGGAGGAAAAGAGATGGGGGAGAGAGGACGAGAGTATATATGGGGAGCCTCCCGGTTCTCAACAATTATCTATCAACCAAAATAGGTTTAACTACAAAAAATGGAGAAAAGAGTGAGCAAAATGGGATGGGAGGGAGGAGGAACACGAGCTAGGTGGAGGAGGAAGAAGAGCAAATGGGTAGGGAAAGGGGGGCTTTCCCCCTTTTGTACATCTGGGACAGCAATTCTGTGGCGCATGGGCCCACATGCGCCACAGAAAGTTGACATTCTGTGGCGCATGTGGGTCCATGCGCCACAGAATTACTGTCCCACCAATCATTGGTGTGGGCCCCGCCAAGCTTTCTGTGGCGCATGAGCACAGATACGCCACAGAAATGTGGCGCATCTGTACTCATGCGCCACAGAAAGGACCCCAGAATTCGAAATCCAAAGATTGGAGGTGGGGCCCACAGGCTTTCTGTGGCGCACCCCTTCTAGTGCGCCACAGAATGCATGCTTTCTGTGGCGCATGGCCCCTGGATGCGCCACAAAAGCGTCATACTTTCTGTGGCGCACCAGCTGGTGTGCGCCACAGAATCTTTTTAGTGGCGCATGGCCTTTTTGGTGCGCCACAAAAAGCCTGTCCATAGAAAGGCAGTTTCCTAGTAGTGTTACCAACACTTGCCTGAAATTTGTGACCAAGTTGTTAGCCAATAGACTACAGAAAGTAATCTGTGGGACTATTCATGCAAATCAATATGGTTTTATCCAAGGAAGAACAATTCAGGACTGCTTGGCTTGGTCTTATGAATTTTTACACCAATGTCATCATTCAAAAAAGAAAATAGTAGTTCTGAAGATTGACTTCGAAAAAGCTTTTGATACCCTCGCTCATGATGCCATCATAAATATCTTGAGGGCCAAAGGTTTCCCTGAATTATTTCTGCAATGGGTTCATGAAATTCTATCTTCTGGTTCATCTTCTGTCTTGTTGAATGGCATACCAGGAAGAAATTTCACTGCAAAACAGGGGTTCGGCAGGGAGATCCATTTTCTCCTTTGTTGTTTGTTGAAGGAGCTGATTTGTTAGAAAGCATGGTGAACAAAGCATATCAGGAGGGGGATCTGAATCCCCCAATACCTGTCAGAACTGACTATCCTATAGTACAATACGCCGATGACACCATAATTGTTCTGCCTGCAAATATACAAGACTTGCTAATCTTCAAGGAGATCTTGCAGAGATATGCAGATTTTACTGGGTTGAAAATTAACTTTCACAAATCCTCAATGATCCCTGTCAATGTGACACCGGATGAAGCTGCTTTATTAGCTCAGACCTTTGAGTGTCAGTTGGGCACTATGCCGTTTCCCTATTTGGGCCTTCCAATGGGGACAACTAGACCGACAATTAGGGATATGTCACCACTTACTGACAGAGTTGAGAGAAGGCTTACAACAACATCTTCTTTCCTTTCTTACGGTGACAGATTGGTCCTAGTCAACTATGTTCTTTCTTCCCTTCCCACATATTTTCTGTTGACCTTAGTGGTCCCTGTTGGAGTCGCTGAGGTGTTTAACAGAGCGAGGAGGCATTGTTTGTGGAGGAAAAAGGATAAAGACACTGTTAGTTCTTTGGCTGCATGGGACATGATATGCAAGCCTAAAAACAAGGGAGGACTTGGAATTATTGATCTCAAAGTCCAGAATACTGCATTGCTGCTCAAACATTTACACAAGTTCTACAATAATGATAGCACACCATGGGTTCAGCTAGTCCGAGATGCTTATTATTATAATTCAGTACCTCATGTTGTTGTATTGTCAGGCTCCTTTTGGTGGAAAGGGATTATTGCTCTAGCTGATACATACCGAGCAATTACAAGATGTGAAGTGGGCAATGGTCATTCCATTCTGTTTTGGTCTGACCTGTGGCAGAACAAGAAGTTAGAAGAAATGTTTCCAAGACTTTTTTCCTTTGCCACTGTCAGTACATGAATTCCTGAGTAATGATCAATGAACTGAAGTTTTTTCATTACCTCTCTCGGTGGAGGCACATGAGGAATTGGTGCATATGCAAACATTACTGCAAGATGTCACACTGAGCGGAGAGGAAGATGATCGATGGATCTGTACGCTTGGGAAGGGGGATTATAAGCCTAGTCTGATGTACAGGCACAATTTCAAGCATATTGACACGCATGCTTCATCTTGTTGGGTTTGGAAGAGTAAGTGTCAGTCCAAACATAAGTTCTTTGCCTGGTTGGTTTTGCATGACCGAATCAACACCAAGGAGATGCTGTTAGGAAGACATTGGCATGTGACTGACAACAACAATTGTGTTCTCTGTCCTACACATCAGCTTGAGGACTGGAGACATTTGTTTTTTAACTGCAATTTTAGTACCAGAGTGTGGAACTATTTGTAGATTGCTTGGTATCCTGGAAATACCAATGAGACTCTGGTTCGTGCTAAGAAAAGTTTTCTGGGACCTTGCTTCACCGAGGTGGTCATCTTGGCATGTTGGGCGATATGGAAGCAGCGAAATGGTTGGGTCTTCAAAAACATCAGCCCTACGTTTCGAGGATGGAGGTCCTGTTTCTTTCATGAGGTTACCCTGCTTAAAGTGAGGGTGAAGGAGTCGGTTTTTATTTCTTTGTCATCATGGCTTGACAGTCTCCATAAGTTCTCTGTACATAGTTTGTTCTTAGTTTGTAAATAGTTTGTAAATAGTTTGTAAATACTTTTATTATTTTTAATAAAGTGAGTGAGGCTGTGGGGGGGCTCCCCCACAGTATTTAGGTTTCAAAAAAAAAATCTACTAGTTTTTTTTTGTAGTTCAAACATGCCGTGGAACAAAATATCAAATCACACTTTGAAACAAATAAAGAGTAATAGGTGGATTAGTTAGCTGAAAATATTCAAAGATTTACACGGTTTGATTTCTATAAAATATCCCAGAAATATTAGCAATGTTATTTATGGTAAGAGAGCCACATATGGAAAAAATCACGAATTATGGTAATAGAGGGTACTCAGTACTCACCACGCCGCAACGAACCCTCCACTTCAACCCTAGATTCGCCACCCGTCGCCGGCGAGCTTTCGCTCCAGTCCAATGGCGTGAGACAGCCAGCCCGTGGCTGTGTAGTGTGAGACCATGGTGAAATCCGCGAGGGCAAGGCGGACGCAGCGCGACGGTGCCGCCGCCCCCGTCCTCCCAGAGGATCTCGTCCTGTGGGAGATCTTCTACCGCCTGCCGGCGAAGGAGCTCCTCCGCTGCCGCGCGGTCTGCCGCACCTGGCACCGCCTCGCCTGCGACGCCGAGTTTCTCCTCGCCCACCACCGGCGTCAGCCATCGCTCCCGCTGGTCTTGCTAAATAATGCCGCTCTCTGGCAGTCCCCTGCCACGGTCGACGCCTTCGATATCCGGCAGTCCCCCGCCGTGCGCCGCCCGATCCTAGGGTTCAGCAGCTGCAGTGAATGCAGAAAATACTACATCCATGCCTCCTGCGACGGCCTCCTCCTCCTGTCCCGCACCTACCGCCTCTACTACATCTGCAACCCGGCCACACGCCAGTGGTGTGCACTCCTTGAGAATGAGTTTTATGTTGCCTGTAAAAGTCGCTTTGGAGTTGAGCTATTCGTCACCCTGAAACGAGTTGCCCTCCTCTTCTGATCTATCTGGCTGCTGTAATAGCTGTTGGGCTGTTAGCCATGGGCTTCAGTTTATTCCAGTATTGAACAGGGAAACCATGTCCAAAAGATGATTAACTTTAGGACTTTTGGCACTTCAACGTATTTGCTTTTTTTCACCTCCGTAATGTGCCACTATTTATGTAAGCATTCGGCACAGTTTCACTGCAAACGAGCAGCGATCAGACAGAAATCATTTCCAAAAGAATATCGAATTTCTGATTCATCATCGCACATGAATCAGCACCGGAGCTTCAGTAAAGAGGAACACTAGCAGGTGTTTCTTGTGTGGATGATCCAACTCCTACCACCTCTCCTCTACTCCACAAACGCTTCCAATTCCTACCACACATACGCACAAATCATCACAGGAGATATTCCTCTAATCGCTTTCAAACGAATCAGGGGTTCTTTGCCTGGGGTGACCGGCCTTCCGGCTACCACCACTTTCCCCGCCGCTCTGCTCCATCTCCACCCACTTGATCACACTCAACATCAGCCCCGTCGCGAACACTAACGACGCCTTGCTGCTCCTTTTCTTCTTCAGGCCAGTCTCCGGCGTGGCCTCCAGGAACTCCATGAACAAGCTCCCGGCCTCCGCCTGCATATGCTTCGCCATCCTCAGCGACGACCCGAGAGCCGGCGCAGCCGTTGCAGGAGCGGACGATAGTTGACAGAGCAAAGATGAGAGTGTTCGTTATATTTTTGTTTAGTTCATACATTCTTGTATTTAGGCAAGAACGGAAAGAAACATTAAAAAATGTGAAAATAAGGGGAAAAATGAGAAAACGAAAGAAAACACCAAAAAAGAGAGAATTAAACCATAAGTGCATTCCGGGCGGTCACCATGAACATCAAGCTAGATTTCGCCTACTTTCTATTTCTTCTTTGTGATTTTACTCATGTGTGCTCGTAAGGAGGCAACAAGGCAAATGTTAACTAGTTGATATATTTTTGTTCTTCCATCTGAGAAATTTTCAGTGGAACCGGGGTGCACCCCTGATGATCTAAAAATTCGAAGCAATTTTATTAATTGCTCACTAAAACAGTGGACACATGTGAAAAAACTTCATTCATTAGAAGGGAAACATTCGTGACGCAATATCGAAACAATTCTCGGCAGTGGTGTATCAAAGGAAATTCATCCATCGATGGAAGCACAACCTTGCTAATTCGGAACATTAAAATCAGTTTGTCTCTAGTAGTTTGAAGTTTGAACATATCATGGAAGCAAATATCAAAGCTCGACGTAGAAACAAATCAAGAGTTATATGTGGATTATTAAGTTGGAAATACTCATGATCTACATGATTTGATCCTAAAATGTTGCACACCTGAATACGAAGCAAATATTGATGTGACACGAAAGTATACGAAAGCAGATATTTCGGTCACACTAAAATATGCTTCACAACTATCAATGTTTGCTTCCACCAAATATAAATCGTAATCATTTTACCAAAATTATTTGTTATAGAAACAAATCATCATTTACCAAAATATTTTGCTGAAAAAATCAATTACCAAAACTCTTTGCTGGAAAGTGGAAATACGGGAATTACTGTGAAAGAGAACTCAGAATTTTTTCGTTGCCCGCGATTTCAAAGTTCCTTCTCCAATCTCACCACACCTAACTCTCCCTTCAACCCTAGATCAGCCGTCGGCGGCGAGCTCGCTCCAGTCCAATGCCGTGAGACAGCCAGCCAGCCTGTGAGACCATGGTGAAATCCGCGAGGGCAAGGCGGACGCAGCGCGACGCTGCCGCCGCCCCCGTCCTCCCGGAGGATCTCGTCCTGTGGGAGATCTTCTACCGCCTGCCGGCGAAGGAGCTCCTCCGCTGCCGCGCGGTCTGCCGCACCTGGCGCCGCCTCGCCTGCGACGCCGAGTTTCTCCTCGCCCACCACCGGCGTCAGCCGTCGCTCACGCTGGTCTTGTCAAAAAGTCCCACTCTCGGCAAGGCCCCTGCCACGGTCGACGCCTTCGATCTCCGGCAGTCCCCCTCCGTGCGCCGTCCCATCCTAGGGTTCAGCAGCTGCAACGAATGCGAAAAATACTACATCCACGCCTCCTGCGACGGCCTGATCCTCCTATCCCGCAGCTACCGACTCTACTACATCTGCAACCCGGCCACGCGCCAGTGGTGTGCGCTCCCGGATGTGAGCAATGTCGCGGCTCTGTACCATCACCGCCCATCCGGCGAGTACCGTGTCCTCTACAAAAAGCAGCACCCAAACGGCCCTAAAGGTAGTGTTGCCTACTGCATTCTCACCGTGGGCTCCTCCCTGGAGGGACAGAGGTGCATCGGGCTTCCAGTGCCCTCACCGTCAGTGAAGAAATTTATGAACGACGCCCGGCTTGATTATGATAACCCGCCTGTCCTGTTACATGACTGCCTCCATTGGTACTCTGCCAGCTACTTGGACACCGAATGCAAGGTAGTAGTTTTTGACACAGTCAATGAGTCATTCAGGTGTATGCAACCTCCCATAGCCGGTGCAGCATATTTGTGTCAGATGGATGGTACCCTTTGCTTCCGCCATTTGGATCGTGGTAGCATGATAGTCCATGTAAGGGCGCTGCAGGACTACGAGATGGCGATATGGTCACTGAAGTTCAAAATTCAATTGCCGGTGCTGGAGATGAGGAAATATGTTTCAGATAAAGAACTTCTCGCCTGGGAATCTGTGTCTGATGATGGAGATATGCTGTTAAGCGGCCGCTATCCTCGACTCCTGTTTCACTGTGACAGCAAGGGCAAATTGGTGGATAAATTCCAAAAGGATTTTGTGACACAAAGTGCTCTTCGACTCTCTTACAAAGAAAGCCTTGTTAGGCATGCCTTCTTCGAGAGGAAAGATCGCAAACGTGTGAAGCTTCCAGGTTTTTTCCGAGGGCTGTGATGGTCTCCATACCCATGTGAGTATCTATAAAATAGTTTCGTTTTTGGAATCTTGAACTAAGTAGTTTTTTGTCCATCTATGCATTTCATGTTAAAACCATTATATGATGCAAATGCTTATCTATGTGTGTCGTGTTAAAACCATTATATGATGCAATTGTTAATGCACATGTGCTCATCATGCTTGTTCATAATTTTGATTGCTTCCTTTTTGCTATCCCACAACATACGCAGCGGATATGAATCCTTATAGAACATGCAAGGGTAGTACTGAACTGGGCTAAGAATATTAGTAAAGTGGATGATAGTCTGTTACTATTGCAAGTTTTGGTTATAAGAAAGAACATGTTTGCAACGAAATTTGGAAAACAAAAATATGAAATGATGTCCACACTTCTTGATTGGTGAGAACAAAATACTTCAATGGTATTTAAATATTCCATGCGAAATAGGAGTAATTGATTCTCCTTAGTTTGGACTTAGAAATCTAGTAAGAATGTAGATAAGATCACTAGTGACATGGTAAACAGCTGGTGCCAGATTTTTTTATACCTAGAAAGTCAATCGGAGGCCAGCATAACTATTAGGTTCTTATCGTTAGTTCAACACTAGCATATAGTTATGACTTATGAATAGGTTGTCAATATGCATACATCCTGCAGGAACACCCTGCTCTGTCGAGGCCTCCCAAAAAAAAGTAGTAGTGTTGGTTTTCCCATCACGACTGCCATGAGGACAGAGCGATAGTTGTGCTTTCTGAATATTATTAGCCTTCCTTTTTTTCAATAACGAAGTATAAGAGAATCTTGTTTGAAAAAAATCAAAGGACAATGCTGGTAATGTTTTTTTTGTTGTGCTCATATGCTTCTTGTCGGAACTTCTGCAAGCGCAATCAATCATGCTTGTTGTTATACATTTGGGAACATTTGACAGAAGGTGATCTTCTTCTCGCCCAGTCTCTGTCGGAGAGAGCGCTGAGAAATCTCTAATTGGTCCCAGGACATTTCTTCTAGTTACTCCGTCCCTATTTTTTCTTAAGTAGTGGGTTTCTATATTGCCTATTCGGAACGAAAATATTTTTGTAACACGAAGAACTTGTGCCTTCTTGGTTTTCTCTGAAAATGAACTTCTCCTCACTTGAATGTTTTGCCAGTGAACTCCCTGAATATCTCTTGCTTAGAACTGGGGACTGTTAAATCTAGGAAATCTAGGCCTGTATATTTGTTTCATACTCTGAGGTGGACTTGAGGATCCCCCACTCTCTTTCCTGTCTGCCCTTGAACTACTGTATCCATGATAGAAGCATTTGTCGATGTTTTCAATTTTGTATGCGCTTCAATGCGATGGAGTTCAGTTCAGTTCAATAGAATCTTATGGTTATTCTGTGTCAGTCCCGCAGGGTAGTTGGCTCTAAGAATTTAACAAAGTAGGTGACGATTGTAGTATTTCTGCACTTCTCTGCTAGAGATACGCAAGGCCTGTAACCTGGCTTGTTTCCAGAATACTAGTGTGACTGAACCATTTTTCTGTCTCCTAATTTACAGGATTTGTTACTGATCTTTTGCAGAACAAGGGGAACTGAAGGAGCTGCTGGAGATGGGGCTATGATACATTGGTATTTTGGGGATGCAAACAGAAAGAGTCACAAGTAGCTGATCTTGTTTCAGACAATCTTTTCTGGTTCCATGAGTATGAGTTTTATGTTGTTAAGAGTCGCTTTGGATTCGAGCTATTTGTCACACCCTGAAACGATTTGTTCCTTTTATTATCTATCTGGCTGCTGTAATATCTGTTTGGCTGTTAGCGGCTTTAGTTCATTTGTGTATTGAACTGGGAAATCATGTCCAAAAGATGATTAACTTTAGGACCGTTGGCCCTTCAGTCTATTTCCTTCTAATGCAAGGAATGTCAACTACTGATTATGGCCAAAACGATCCAAAAGAGCATTTCTGAAGACATTCTGCACAATTTCACTGCAAACGAGCAGCGATCAGACAGAAATCAAGTCCAAAAGAATACATAATTTCTGATTCATGATCGCACATGAATCATCACCGGAGAGATTCCTGTCTGGATGATCCAACTCACAAGCAGGTGTTTCTTCTGTGGATGGTCCAACCCACCCTCTCTTCTACAAATCCTGCCACAAACACCGAAGAGATTCCTCTAAGCGCTCACTAGCGAGCAAACGAATCAGGGGTTCTTGGCCTTGATCCTGAGCTTCCTGGCAACGGCGGCCGCCCTGGGGTCTTCCGGCTACGGCTACTCTCCCCGCCGCTCTGCTCCATCTCCACCCAGTTGATCACCCTCAGCATCGGTGACTGTGGGCATCTGCCGCTCAGCCCTGTCACCGCCGCCTTGCTGCTGCTCCTCTGTGAGCAACACACTACTTGTATTACTCAATGGAACATCTAGTTCAGATTACAAGAAGAACATGCAAAGGAAGGTGATGATCGAGGGAGGAAGAAGGTGAACACGCCAAGCCGGGTCCAGGCCAAAGCCTTCCGTCCAAGTCCACCTCGTGTTGTATTTGTAGCAGCTGCTCTGCTTCTGAACAGGCTGAGGGCCAGTAGTGCCGGCCCACTTCCAGCCAAGCCAAGTGGAAGAGTCGCTGGTAAGAACTAAGGGTTGCTGACATTCTCTTCTTTCGACAGTCTCCTCCGTTATATTAATATAGCAACCAACCACCGTCGGGTCAAGCATCACAAATCAAGACCAAAAGAAACAAGAAAAAAAAAGAGAAATAACGTGCACAACGGCAGTTCGACGAAAACGGAGATGACTCGCAACTGTTGCGCCCTCCGGAGAATTTCCACCACGCTCCTAGCACTCTGAAGTGCCGCTTGTAGGGTTGCGTCTACGGTACATTAAATTTTTCCGTCTACCATGCTACGCAACATGCCAAGATTTATTATGAAGATATAAGCGAATACGAAGATCCGAAGACCTAGAAAGAATACATTACCAACACCGATTGAAGCGGAAGAATGACGTAGTCGATGAAGTATGAAGTAGATTCCCTCAACCAAGCTGGCGGAGATAATGCCGTCGTCTCCTCCTCCTTAGGTCAACCTTCTTGATCCAGCAGAGTGAGGGTCAACCGTCAGGATCCGACACCTCGCCCCTCTGAGAGCTCGCACGCGTACGCTAGAACTGTTTCAGCAGGGCTTCGCCGTCCAAACTTGAAGCACTACTGGTGTATATGAAGGTGGAGATCTCAACACATGAGAAAGAGGGAGAGAGAGATTTAGATCTCAGTCTAATCGGAGAGAACACCTCCAATTAGAGGACGCCTCAACCCGAAGGGGGGGGTTATATAGGAGGCCTTGAGGGAGGGGTGCTTGGAGAAGGGGTAAGACCCCTCCCCCAAGCCGCCGCCACCGCCCCATGGGTGGGCCCCACCCCCGGTCGGCCGAACCGACCTAGGGGTGGGGACCCACCCCAAACCGACCTCGGAGTTGATGGCATCGTGCGTTTGCCGATCCCTCAGATTGGCGGACTTAGGGTTCATGGGCGATGTCGGCGAGGCGGCGGCGGAGACCCCATCAGGTGTGTCTCTCCTTCTGCTCTGTCCCCGTTGCTGCGGCGTTGTCTCCGACATCATGCTGGAGCAGGAGGATGTGTCATCCTGGAGTACGCGCAGACGGTTGTCTACACAGGTGATAGCTGGAAAATGGTGTATCCTGTGCCGGGTTTGTGGTTGGAAGCTCACAGTCCTGGCTTCCTCCTTCAACATCGTACTCGTGCGGGGTGTCAGTTCTGGAGTTTGATGGCGTGTCCGGGGACATGTTGCCCGGTCAGATTCTTTGAACGACAATGGTTTTGCCTCTGTCAAACTACTTTGAATGTCCGTAAAGCTGCTAATCGGCGATGGAGCCACGTCGAGTTCGGGTGAAGAGGTGATCTGTCTTCTGTCCCTTTGGTGGTCGCTTCAGTGGTGTCGAAGGAGGGGATAGGTGAAAGGACAAGGATGTCGCCTAGAGAGGGGGGGGGGGGGTGAGTAGGCGATTAAAACTTTTCCGGTTTAGACTTGATAATTGTGGAATAAAACTAGGTGTTTAAATTAACAAGCCAACAACCTAAATATACTAGGCTCACCTATGTGCACCAACAACTTATGCT
Organism: Poa pratensis; assembly: GCA_947311845.1. Classification (NCBI taxonomy): domain Eukaryota; kingdom Viridiplantae; phylum Streptophyta; class Magnoliopsida; order Poales; family Poaceae; genus Poa; species Poa pratensis. The sequence continues at coordinate 27,761,209 of CAMZMU010000106.1, read as the reverse complement.
AAGCAAGACAAGTAACAAAGTGATAGCAATAGAATACTTCAAGCACGAAAGCTATCACAATGTAAAGTGAATAAGTAAATAGCTCGGGTATAGAAATAACCGAGAAACGCGGACACGAGGATGCATTCCCGAGTTCCTCCTTTTTAGGGGAGTACGTCTCGTTGGAGAGGTGTGAGATACCACAAAGGTCAACTCAACAGCCACAAAGGCTTCACCTTCTTCTCCGATGAACCGCACCACAAAGGTTTGGTTCACCTTCAACTATCGGAAACCTTCAAGGCGGAGTCCGGAGACTTTACAACAACAATTCGAGGCACAACCCACAACTGGATTGGGGCTCCCGAACGGCTACAAGTGACCACAAGAGGTCATAACCACCACAAAGGCGTCTAGGTCCAAAGACCCAAGAGTAACAAGTTCAGAAACTTTCTTTTCCACGAATCCTCGTAGAGAGCACAAAGCAATGGCAAGAGCACAAGTGCTCAAATACTTCACTCTCAAATCCCACCAAAAGCAACTAATGCTTATGGGGGAGAAGAGAGAAAGAACAAAGTAGGAGAAACACCAAGAACTCCAAGATCAAGATCTACTAGGTTCCCCTCACTTAGAGGAGGAATGGATTGGTGGAATTGTAGATCTAGATCTCCTCTCTCAAATCTCTCAAAGATATGCAAAAATCATGGTGGAATTGGCAGAGGGGCAAGCTTTCCAAGGTCAACAATGGAGGTGAGAGAGGGGGAAATTTCGTGCTTGGAAGATCTACCTAGCTCTTTGGGGAAGAAGGGGGACTTTTTATAGGTCTCCAGAAAAAGAGTCGTTGCAGGAAACTTACACCGGAGACTCCGGTCCAAGAGGGCCGGAGACTCAGGCCTGGGCGGAGACTCCGACCCGGAGGGGGCAGAGACTCCGGTCTCAGGCGGAGACTCCGGGGTCCCTCCGGACCAACTCCGGACGCAAAACAGAGAGCGTCGTCTTGTTGCGCACTTCGCACCAAAACTTGATGGGCCGGAGACTCCGGCCCCTTAGCACCCCTGAGGCCGGAGACTCCGGTTGAGGCACACCGGAAACTCCGGCCCTGGCACACCGGACACTCCGGCTAGGAAAAACAGCAGCAAATCAGCAAAACTGTAAACCCAATAACTTTCTCGTTTGAACTCCAAATTAGGTGAAACCAATTTTGTTGGAAAGGTAACGACAAGAGCTTTAAGAACCATAAATAGAGTTAAGTTGACACACATGGGAAGGTGTGAAACTTTCCTCACGGATAAACCGATAATATTTCCAACACGAAAACGCAACAAGTTTTCCCAACAAAAACCGTTTTCGAAGAACTTGGGCTTGTCATGAAGATCACGACAAGTACCAAAACCAAACTAGGAGAAAAACCAAATAAGAACCAAGAAAGATGATGATGCCAAGTATGCAAAGGTTTGAGCTCTCCACAAAGATGCGATCAAGTTACTCACTTGAGAGCCCCTCTTGATAGTACGCCGTCTATCCTATAACCCGGTCTCCCACTAACACCATGCGACCGGTAAAATAGAAACCCTATCAAGATCATACATTTGCCTTGCGCATTTCACTTGAGCTAGATGATGCCGATCTTGACTCCCTCAAGTTGGAACATCTTTCTTGATTGTGCTTGCTAGCACATGCTTAATGAAGACTTCTCCAAATACTCCTCCATACACCATTATGTGAGAGCCTCGCTTAGCTCCGTCTTCATGTATCCACTTACACTTCATCTTCTTCTCTTTATATAGATGATGGCTTGGAGATAAACATGAATGTTCACTCAATCTTCTTTTCCAAGCCATGCTTGCAATAAGCTCAACTCTAGGTGACCATTTTTCATATGAGCCCATTGGAAAGAAGCTTGATCATCATATAATCTTATAGGGTCCAACACATGAACTCCAATCTTCTTCATGCTCGCGATCTATAAAGATAGATCAATGCAAACATTAGTCCATAGAGATTGTCATTAATTACCAAAACCACACATGAGGGCACATGCACTTTCAATAGGCGCTGAGTTTTTACATAGGTTTATCCTATCTTTTCAGTAATGTAGGGCACGTTTGGTGGCCTGCAGGACCTCCAAACAGGTCCACCAGCTGCAAAACTGGGCTGATTGGTTAGTCGTAGCACGCCCACGTTGTGGCTGGCACACTCGTTGATGCAGCGCTGAGCCATGCCCAGAAGGCACGCTCGAATCGAGCGTGCCCGTGGAGCCAGGTCTGGCGGCTGCAAAATTTGCCGACGGCGTGCGCGCGGGCGGAGCGCGGGAGATGCCAAATCTTCGGCTCCTTTTTCGCGGCCCACATACTCTCACCTCCGCTTCTATTCGGTCACCGCCCACCATAGAGGACCCAAAAATTCCCCACCCTGGATCTTCACCGGTGGCCCGTGTCCGTCCTCTCCACCACCGTATCGTCGACGTCGTCTCCCCGACCGGCAGGAGGAGCTCAAGAACGTGTTCTTCCGCAGCAGCTTCCTCTCCCCTTTTCTCTGGCACCGGATCCGCGCCGTCGTCTTGAAAGCCGACGGGAGGAGCTTTACAACAGCTACTGTTCATCTTCTCCAATGTCGATGGTAAGCCACTTCGTCTCTCCGAACTCGCAGTGGTTTAAATTGAACAACATCCGGTACTAATTGTACATCTGTACAATTAGGACGATGGGTTGGGTCTGATCAAGCAGACAGCTTCTCTCATAGCTGTCGTGCAGGCATGGATCGTACTCATTCGCAAGATCGTAGTTAGGCGCAATGCGTACCCTCTAGTCCAGTATGGTCCTATGTTCGCCCGGATCAAGAGAGGATAGCAAATCTGAACAACATCTACAACACTAACGATGTGGAGGCTATGCAAATGTTGCGGATGGGCAGAGCCCCTTCTTTGAACTTGTCAAAAGGTTTAGAGAAGGCGGCCTGTTGGAGGATAGCATCCACACATCCGTCGAAGAGCAAGTTTGCATGTTCCTTCATGTTGTGGGACATAATCAAAAGTTTAGAGTGATCCACAACACATTTAGAAGGTCATGTGAAACTATCTCCCGTTACTTTACGAAAGTCCTGTTTGCCATTGGAAAGCTCAGACAAGAGATGATCAAGCCACCTAAAGCTCAAACTCCACCCAAGATCACCAACAGCTACAGATGGTATCCATATTTCCAGGTTAGCACTACAATGGTTCATCTGTCTGTTCATGTTGTTTGTTCATTTGTCTATTCATGCGTTTATTCATCTGTTTGTTCTTCTCATGACAGGATTGCATTGGCGCCATTGATGGTACTCATGTCACTGCTAGAGTGCCGAGATCACAGTCTGCAGCATACAGAGGAAGGAAGCATTACACAAGCCAGAATGTCCTTGCTGCTGTTGATTTCGACATGATGTTCACATATGTGCTAGCGGGTTGGGAGCGATCAGCACATGACACAACAATTCTAGTTGACAGCTTGTCCAGTCCTGATGGGATCAGCATGCCTGAAGGTAAGTTCTACCTTGGAGATGCTGGATATGCATGTCGGCCTAGAATTCTGCCACCGTTCCGAAAGACCAGGTACCATCTTAACGAGTTCAATTCAAGGAATGGTCCGCAGAATGCAAAGACATTGTTCAATCTCCGTCACTCTAGCCTTAGAGTCACCATAGAAAGAACATTTGCTGCACTGAAGAGCAGATTCAAGATCCTTGACCAGAAGTCATTCCACCCTTTCGAGACCCAAGTAAAGCTAGTTCTTGCATGTTGCATTTTTCACAATTGGATCTTAGGGTGGGGGAACATTTCCCCTCTAAGGAAGATGTGACGCCTGACGACACGCCTCAGGGCGGCCATGGTGTCCCTCTAGGAGATAGTGAAGCTTGGAAGGCCAAAAGGATGGAATGGGCTCATGCAATGTGGATAATAGAGGTGCCGCCAGGATATGAGCTTGAACACATCGACATGAAGAAGAAGAAAGCAGAAGAACAAGAAGAAGAACTGAAGACCCCGCCCCTTTCCTAATTATCATCCTTGCCGAACCTTTCCTAGTTAACTCTAGACTGTAATGCTATTTCATGAACTGTAATTCGTACTAGTTAGGGATGTATTGATGAACTGCCATTCGTAGTAGATAGGAATCGATGAACTGATGTGACCATATATGTAGTATGGTAAGCTCACCATTAGCAACAAAGGGTGAGCAGAATCTAGTTTGTACGCAACAAAACACCTTACTTTGCATCGCTGCTTACTTTTCTGGGACGCTGCTAGCTACCAAACAATGTGATCAATCTATGCTCGTAGTGTGATGCAGACTGTCAAACGCCACGCACAACACGGCCTAGAGGTTGGTCACGCCAGACCAGGCCCTCCACAGCCTAATTTGGCGGGGCGCATGAGGGGCTGCATGCCACCAAACGCGCCCGTAAGGGTTGCATGTACGTGCCTTGTAAATGAGACATGTATTGCCATGAAAAAAATAGAAAGCAAATATTGACGTGACACGAAAATACATGAAAGCAAATATTCCCATCACACAAAAATATGCTTCGCAAATTGCAACTACCAATTTTTGCTTCCACCAAATATAAATCGTAATCAATTTACCAAAATTATTTGTTAGAAAGAAATCATCATTTACCAAAACTTTTTACTGAAAAAATAATTTACAAAAACTGTTTGCTGAAAATGCGGGAATTACTGTGAAAGAGAACTCGGATTTTTTTTTTGCCCACGATTTCAAAGTTCCTACTCCAATCTCACCACGCCGCAACTAACACTTCCTTCAACCCTAGATTCGCCGTCGGCGGCGAGCTCGCTCCAGTCCAGTGCCGTGAGATAGCCAGCCAGCGGCTGTGTAGTGTGAGACCATGGTGAAATCCGCGAGGGCAAGGCCGACGCAGCGCGACGGTGCCGCCGCCCCCGTCCTCCCGGAGGATCTCGTCCTGTGGGAGGTCTTCTACCGCCTGCCGGCGAAGGAGCTCCTCCGCTGCCGCGCGGTCTGCCGCACCTGGCGCCGCCTCGCCTGCGACGCCGAGTTTCTCCTCGCCCACCACCGGCGTCAGCCGTCGCTCACGCTGGTCTGGTCCAAAAGTCCCACTCCCGGCAAGGCCCCTGCCACGGTCGACGCCTTCGATCTCCGGCAGTCACCCGCCGTGCGCCGCTCCATCCTAGGATTCAGCAGCTGCAATGAATGCGGAAAATACTACATCCACGCCTCCTGCGACGGCCTCCTCCTCCTATCCCGCACCTACCGCCTCTACTACATCTGCAACCCGGCCACCCGCCAGTGGTGTCCACTCCCAAATGTGAGCAACGTCGCCGCTCTGTACCATCACCGCCCGTCTGGCGAGTACCGCATCCTCTACCAGACGTATCCAGACGGCCCTCTAGGTAGTGTTGCCTACTGCGTTCTCACAGTTGGCTCCTCCCTGGATGGACAGAGGTGCATCGGGCTTCCAGTGCCCTCACCATCCGTGCAGAAATTGATGAACAACCACAACACCCAGCTTAATCATCAGAACCCCCCTGTCCTGTTAAATGACTGCCTCCATTGGTACTCTGGCAGCTACTTGGAGACCGAATGCAAGGTAGTTGTTTTTGACACAGTGGATGAGTCATTCAGGTGTATGAAACCTCCCATACCTGGCTTTGCTACAACAAGTTTGCATCAGATGGATGGTACGCTTTGCTTCCGCCATTTTGACCGTGGTACCATGATAGTCCACGTCTGGGCGCTGCAGGACTACGAGATGGAGGTATGGTCATTCAAGTGCAAAATTCAACTGCCGGTGTTGGAGTTGAGGAAATATGTTTCAGATATAGAACATCTCGCCTGGGAGTCTGTGTCTGATGATGGAGATTTGCTGTTAAGCAGCCGCTATCCTCGCCTCCTGTTTCACTGTGACAGCAAGGGAAAATTCGTGGATAAATTCCAAAAGGATTTTGAGACTCCAAGTGTTCTTTGGCTCTCTTTCAAAGAAAGCCTTGTTAGGCATGCCTTCTTCAAGAGGAAAGATCGCAGACGTGTGAAGCTGCCAGGTTTTTTCCGAGGGCTGTGATGGTCTCCATACCCATGTGAGTATCTATAAAATAGTTTCTTTGTTGGAATCTTGAACTAAGTAATTTCTTTGTCCATCTATGCATTTCATGTTAAAACAATTATATGATGCAAATGTTTATCTATGTGTTTCGTGTTAAAACCATTATATGATGCAAATGTTAATGCAGTAATGCTCATCATGCCTGTTCATAATTTTGTTTGCTTCCTTGTTGCTACTCCACAACATATTCGGATATGAATCCTTATAGATCATGCAAGGGTAGTACTGAACTGGGCTAAGAATATTAGTAAAATGAATAATAGTCTCTTGCTATTTAATATTTTGGTTATAAGAAAGAACATTATGCAACGAGATTTGGCAAGCTGAAATATGAAATGATGTATGTACATCTCGTTAGAATTGGTGAAAACGAAATACTTAAATTTTATTTGAACATTCCATGCAAAACAGAAATCATTGATTCTCCTTAGTTAGGACTCCTAGTAAGAATGTACATAAGATCAGTGGTGACATGGTAAACATTCCATGCGAAACGGAAGTCATTGATTGTTGTTAGTTTGGACTCAAGATTCTAGTAAGAATGTAGATAAGATCAGTGGGACATAGCAAACAGCTGATGCTAGAATCTTTTGTATCACTAGAAAATCAACCGGAGGTCAGCATAACTATTAGGTCTTATCGTTAGTTCCACAGTAGCAGATAGGTATGACTTTTGAACAGGTTGTCAATATGCATTAGAAGTTATGGGGGTTCACTTGTTCAAAGGTCCTCCTGCAGTTGACATTCATGATCCTAGATATATATGGCCCGCAGGAACAGCAGTGTTGGTTTCCCCCCTCTATCACGACTGCCATGAGGACATAGGAGTAGCTGTGCCTTTTGAATTTTATTAGTCCTGTTTTCCTTGAAATAATGAAGTATAAGGGCATCTTGTTTTTAAAAATCTAAGGACAGTGCTGGCAATGTTTATTTATTGTTGTGCGCATATGGTTCTTGTGGGAACTTATGCAAACGCAATCAATCATGCTTGTTGTTACACATATGGGAACATTTTTCAGAACGTGATCTTGTTCTTGCCCCATCTATCTGAGAGAGAGCACTGAGAAATCTCTAGTTGGTCGCAAGAGGTTGCAACTAGTTAGTCCGTCTCCTGTTTTCTTGTTCAGTAGGGCTATCTGTACAGCATATTCGGAACAGAGATATTTTTGTAACACAACAAACTTCTCCCAGCTTGATTTCTTTTAAAATGAATTTCTCCTCACTTGATTTGTCATTCCAGTGGAATCCCTGAAGATCTCTTGCTAGAACTAGGGATGTGAAATCTCGGAAATCTTGCCTGTAATTGTGTTTCACACTCTGCGCTGGATTTGAGTGTCCCCCACTCTCTTTCCTGGGTGGCCCTTGAACTCATGTATTCATGAGAGAAGCATTTGTCGATATTTTCAATTTTGTATGCGCTTGGGATGGAGTTTAGTTGAGAAGAACCTTATGGCGGAATGATACAATGGTGGTTTTAATTTTACAATGCTGGGTAGTTGGCTTTATGAATTTAACGAAGTAGGAAATAAATTTGTTATGGATGGTAGTATTTCTGCACCTCTCTGATGGCTTTATGAATTTAACGAAGTAGGAAACAAATTTGTTATGGATGGTAGTATTTCTGCACCTCTGGTATGTATATTAAGGCCGGAACCTGGCTGGTTTCCACAATATTAGTGTGACCGAACCTTTTTTTGTCTCCTAATATACAGTATTTGTCACTGAATTGACCTTTTTGCAGAAAAAGAAGGGGAACTGAAGGGAGCTGCTGGAGATGGGGCTATGATATATTGGTCTTTTGTGACGCAAACAGTCACAAGTAGCTGTTCTTGTTTCAGACTGTCTTTTCTGGTTCCTGGACTATGAGTTTTATCTTTCCTGTAAGAGTCACTTTGGATTTGAGCTATTTGTCACCCTGAAACGATTTTGCTTCCTCTTATTATCTGGCTGCTGTAATATCTGTTGGGCTTCAGTTTTATTTCTGTACTGAACCTGGAAAATCATGTCCAAAAGATTAACAAGGAAATCATGTCCAATCTATTTCCTTTTTCTGTAAAGAATTTCCAAATATTTCTGAAAGAATTCAGCACAGTAACGAGCAGACCTCATGTCCAAAAGAATAACAAGATCAGCACAGTACAGCAACACTAGCAGGTGTTTCTTCTGTGGATGATCCAACTCGTCTCATCCCCTCTTCTACAAATCCTACCACAAACAGCACCAATTCCTACCTCAGACACGCGCGAATCACCGGAGATTCCTCTAAGCAGCTCACTAACGGAGCAAACGAATCAGGGGTTCTTGGCCTTGATCCTGAGCTTCCTGGCAACGGCGGCCGCCCTGGGGTGCCCGGCCTTCCTGCTGCCGCCACTCTCCCCGCCGCTCTGCTCCATCTCCACCCAGTTGATCACCCTCAGCATCAGCGACTGCGGGCAGCATCCGCCACCGCCGCCCGTTGCCGATGCCGCTGGCTTGCTGCTCCTCTTCTTCTTCAGGCCGGTCTCCAGCGCGGCCTCCAGGAACTCCATGAACCAGCTCCCGGCCTCGGCCTGCATCTGCTTCGCCATCCTCAGCGATGACCCGAGAGCCGACTGCGCCACCGCAGCCGCTGCCGGAGCGGACGACCTCTTGTCGTCGGCCTTGTCCGCGGCGAGGCACTTCCTCCTGGCGCTGGAGCTCCGGCCGCCGTCCTGCCGTGAAGAAGGGTCCAGCAGCGTGCCCGGCGCGAAGGACACCGACTTGGACACTCCCCCGAACCCAAGTAAGTTTCGCCTCCTGGGCGTGGTGGTAGTTCTGTTCTGGGCGATCTCCTGCAGGACGTTCGGCGCCACGGCCTCCTCGGCTGCGCCAGGGTGCTCGTCGCTCGTGGCCGCGGCGGTGGCGGCCATGGAGGTGGCCGCCTGGATCGACTCAATGTCGGCCACGGCCTGCACAGCCTCCTGGTGGAAGCTCAGGAAGCCGTCGAAGCAGGCAGCCGGCGTGTCTGCCCTCGCCGTCTTGCTCACATCAGAGAACATCCTGTAACAAGACAGACAAATGATCAACCGAACAAACTTTGGTGAGCTCACATCAGCCAAACAATGGCAACTTGCCATGAGGATTGAGGAACAAGATGTGTCACTGAATGTACTTGTAGATCCTAAATACGTTATCGGTCGCCGACGCGTTGCGCAGCGCCTCGAGCGCCGCCTTCTGAGCCTGCTCCCTCTGCTCCATGGCTTCCTGAAATGACAATGGTGCAGCACCAGTTCAGTTCAGAATTCAGGGACTCACAAAAGCTCGATTCATCGATACACAAACAAGCTAAGCTTCGTTGCTGGCAATCTGAATGATCACATACCTTGCCGAGTGCGTTGAGCTTCGCCGGCACTGGCACGCGCGCGGCTGACGACAGCCGCTTCTTGGAGGACGTCGCGGTGCTGCTGGCGTCATCGTCGGAGTCAGCCGAGGTGGGTTCTTCCTCCCTCACTCTCCTGCTCATCGCCCGTGAAGCCGTGCAGCTCATCGAGCTCTTCTCCTGCACAAACACACATACAGTTCAGCTTCAGATGAACTGATTGGCGGGCGTTTGGGAATGTTCAGTTCAGGAGTGCACATACAGCTGGGAATGGGCTCCTGGGGATCTTGGACGGAGGAGCGTCTCCCCTGTCGGCGACGAAGCTCCGGCACCTGCTCACCATCCTGGGCATGACGCTGGTGCTCTTCCTCACCGACGCCGACCCGCGCGCAGACGGGGACGGTCTCTCCTTGATGGGCGTCCTGTCCTCAAAATTCAGCGCGGTGGGCCTGACGACCTTGGGCGAGGCGAGCACCCCGGCGGCGTGGTTCTCGGAGCCCCACGACCCCCTCCTCGGCGCAGCCTTCTTGCCCGGCTCCGGCGTGCCGACCACCAGCGGGTGGCGCCCCGGGAGTGGCCTGGCGCCGACGATGACGGGCACGGGCGAGCCCGGGTCAAGGCGGTCGACGTGCACAAACTGACCGAGGTGGAGCTTGTTGCTGAGCACGAGGTCCGCCTGCGCCGGCGGGAGCGTGGCGTAGATGGAGTGGGAGGAGTCGGAGACCTTGACGTAGAACTGGCCGTGCCTCGGGAACAGGTCCTTCTCGTCCATGTCCGCCGGCACGATGTCGGTCACCTGCAGCACGGCGGCGCGGTGCTCGCCCACGGGCTTCGCGGCGCCCGTCTTCATCCCGTCCAGCAGCTTCAGGAGCACGCCTGTGGACAGCGTTGTCATGGCGGCGATCTGGCGGAGGAGGAGAGAGAAATTCGAGTCAGTTCAGGCGATCGGGGAGAGGGGATCGCGACAACGGGCTCTGTTCTTTGTCTGAACACTGATGGAAGAAACAGCGCCAAGTTCCTGGTCTCGTCGATCAAATTAAACAGTTGTAGTAGATCTAATCGGACCCAATCTTGCACCAAGAGAAGCAAAACCGCTAAATTCTAGCCCGACCAAGGAGATTCATACTTTCTTCACGACAGGGCGAATTCCGTCCAAATCTTGTTGCCGCCCCAAGAACCAATTCTGCGGAACTTCTAGACGATCTTGGCGAAAACCAGAGCAGTAGAAGTGAACAGGAGATCCCAAGAACGGCACACGCAATCAATCGTCCTACGGGAAGCTGGGGGGCGAGATGATTGGTTACCTGGGGTAGAAGACGAGATCGGAGCTTTCCCGATTGGCCGCCGTTGAACAGGAACAAGAACCTCTCCGGGTGGGCTGCGACGGAGAAGAAGGTCGAGAGGGGGGCGCGGCGAGGGTCAGGTGATCGATGTGGTGCCAGCTGCAGCTCCCGCAACGGTAAAGAAGGAGAGCGTGCGGCGATTGGAGACGGGGAGAGGGGAGGAGAAGAAAAGGAAATTGGAACGTTGCGCCAACGGTCGAGTCGATGAGACTAGAGGTGGAGCTGGCGGCTGGGGCGGCCGGCGAAATGACGGCGCTGCCCCTGGTCGCATTAATTTGTTCCCATAGACGAATTGTCACGTGACAGGTGCTCGTGTCCGAGGATAAAAATCAGTGGCCACCCTGTCGATTCTCCCTTTTTTTTGTAAATAAACTTTTTTTATTGACAATTATTGAATGTAGTATGAGATTTTACATCATCTTTCTCAAACCCCCTCAATCCGCCCTCTCCTACATATAGGTTGCTGAGGGGCGAATTCAGGATTCCATACAACTCACATCCATTTGCTTTAAATCACCAAAATTACGAAGCAAATCACACCAAATGTTCAAATTACTAAGGTACTAATTCTAAAGGTAAATAAATGCCACGTCCCGACCATGGCCTAAGTTGCTAGGGGTGTGCCCTCTCCCGCTCGTCAAGCCCGACAATGTAATTAGATCAAAGAAGAATCGACGTCCACCATCAGCGTGTTCGTCGGCGACGCCGCGTCGTGTGGAGAAGGCGACGAGGAGTGTGGAGCGAGCCCTAGACTTATGGGGTGGGTGGGGAGGTTCCTGACATTGTCGGTACCTGAGAAGAAGCTACACAATGGAGGGCGCGGTGCATGTGCACAAGCGAAGGCGGCGATATGAGAGGAGGGCGGGATGGCGAGGCCCGTGACGACAGCTTGCAGTTAGACTGTGTCGACGGCGGCGAGGGGGTGGCTTCTAGGTTAGGTACTTAGGTCCGCTGGGTTTGCATCTCCTCTCCTCCCTCCTCTCGAGTGGATTTCGTCTACTCCCTTCTCTCCAATAGGTACTGTAGACTGGTCGGATTTCACCAAGGCGGTCACCCGTTAGCTGTCCGGCTATCCCTGCCCATTTCAGACATTAGAATGTACTCATTCCTTGCTCGTCCATACTTGAAGTGGTACTCTCATCTCTTTTTTTTTTTGTGCCTCTGTTTCTCGCGTGTGATAATCTGAGAAAAATAGGTACACCCGTCGGCAACCTAAATGTCCAAGATGTTTTTTTGGTACAGAAGAAACCCCAGGTGACAACCTTTTCCTCTTCTCGAGGCCAGCGAAGCGACCTATCAACATCAACGCATCGTCCAACTTGGATTATAAAGGAAAAAAAAGAGAGAGATAGAGACAGCACGGCAGAGCACGGGCCAAACATTAAAAGAAACATCTGACCAAGCTGGCCTCATTTATGCGGGCCGGTTGTAGGTAGCCAAGCAGCCTCTTAGCTAGCCTGGGGAGCTCCTATGCTCCGCCTGTTAGCGGCGGTTCAACGCCGTGCCGGCTTCAACGCGTAATTGGGCTTGGCCCATATGATTTCGCGCGAAACTTTTTCTTCTGTTTCCTATGGAAACTGTTTCTTCGCGTGTTGATCATTAACTGTTTCATGTCGGTAGGCAGAAGGGTTCCGTTATTTTGTTTGAAAATTTTCAAAAAAGAAAAAGAAAACGAAAAATGGTTCAAAAATTTCGAAAATGGTTCAAAAAATGCAAGATTTGAATTTAATTTTTTGTACCAATTTTAAATATGGAACCATTTTTAAAAATGAACAATTTTTAAATTTGGAACCATTTTAAATCTAGAACCATTTTAAATTTGGAGTCATTTTAAATTTGGAACCATTTTCAAATGGAACCATTTTTAAAATGAACTATTTTTAAATTTGGAACCATTTTTAAAATTTGGAACCATTTTCAAAATGGAACCATTTGAAAATTTGGAACCATTTTTTTAAAATGAACAATTTTCAAATTTGGAACCATTTTTAAATATGGAACCATTTTAAATTTGGAACCATTTTTATATTTAGAACCATTTTGAAAATGGAACCATTTTTTAAAAGGAACAATTTTCAAATTTGGAACCATTTTTAAAATTGGAACCATTTTAAATTTGGAACCTTTTTCAAAATGGAACCATTTTAAATTTGGAACCATTTCAAAAGTGAATAATTTTCAAAATTGGAACCATTTTTATATTTGGAACCATTTTAAATTCGGAACCATTTTTAAATTTAGAACCATTTTAAATTTAGAACCATTTTCAAAATGGAACCATTTTCAAAATTGGAACCATTTGAAATTTGGAACCATTTTCAAAATCGAAACCATTTTCAAAATCGGAACCATTTAAGAAAATGGAACCATTTTCAAATTTGGAACCATTTTCAAAATTGGAACCATTTAAAAAAAATGACAAAAATAATAAAGAAAAAGAAAACGAAAACAAAACAGAAATGAAAAAGAAAAAAGAAAAAGAAAAACAAAAACGAAAAAAGAAACAGAAAAGAAAAAAGAAACGAAAAGAAACAGCAAAAGAAAAACATAAAAGGAAAAAGGAAAAGCGCCAGATGGGCCGGCCCAATAAGCTTTGTGGGACGAATCCTTCAAGCGACGCTCGCGTTAAGAGGCACCAACGGGCGGCATATAGGGTTTGCGGCTAGCCTGCTATACGATCGGTTCCTCTCCCAGCACAAAGCCCATCCTAGCCTCGTACTGGATCGGACGCAGATATATCTTTAGCTTGGTCACAGGGCCATCATATACATCTGATTTTTTTAGTCTTCTAAAAAACAACTGATTTTTTTAGTGAGAGAAAAAAATTTACATCTTGAACATGAACATGAAAATGTAACTCTTAGTTTGTGTAGGTTCTTTCTAGTTTAAGAATAAATTTTGCTGGTGAACATACAAGCAAATCCTTGAGCACTCTTGCGCGAGCCAAATATTCGTCTTAGCCAAATAGTAGTTGAAAGTCTTAGTTTTTTGGGGTTTCGAAACGCAATCAAGAAGGAGAACGACGCCTGAGAGCGTCGCCGTAGTCGGCACCGACCAAAATCCGTGCAAGGCCTTCGCCTGAAGTTTGACCCGACCAAGAAGCTCCAGGAGCCGTAAGAAGGCAGAATGATCACATTGCCTCCCATCTAGCCCCACTGCATGCTGCAGCCGCAGCGACACCTCATGTCGCAACGATTGCCATGCGGGCCTCCCAACGCAGCTGTAGCTCTGGGCCACGTCAGGCTTCCTCGCCCCCACAGAGCATGCCAGAGGAGCACAACGCCCCAAAACTGCACCAGGCCGCGCACCCTGCACTCCTCCACGCATAGGGTCTCCACACTGCACCCGCACGCCCAGGTCCTCGACGAGCATCGCCATTGCCCGAATCTGGAGCCACACAGCACCTCAGGGGTGGCCAGGGCCTACCACGGCCACGGCCCTCCTGGCCCAAGCCAGGCTCAGACCGGGCATGCACCACAGCCGCCCTCCACACGCTCCACACGCTTGTCCACCGTCGCTGCCAGGGTCCACCGTCGTTAGGGTTGGTGGTAGTCGAGGCGGCGGACTCGGTCTCCCATGCAGCGATTGTCCTATAGGGCAGGATCATGGCCTAGTGCGGTTTGGGTGGCGACCTAGTGTCGTGTGGGCAGCAAGTTCGTCGACCCGGTTGGTTCGACTTCAGGCAACACGAGTTTCGATCTGGTTGCTGCGTCATGCTGGCAGGATTTTGTACGACGTTCGTGTTCTGCGTGCGGTCGTCTTGATAGCGTGGGCTACGAGATTGCTGGGTCGTATGGCGTTTTGTCTCGTGTGCAGATTTGGTGTCGTGTACTGTAAGTATGGATGGCGGGCCCAGAGTCGGGGGTGTGTGGTTGTTGAGTTTGGTGAATTTGCGTTGTGTCTGCGGCGGGTCTCCTCGCTTGTGCAGGTTTTTCGGCCCGAATTTTCTTATAAACAGGGTAATGTTTGGTTTTTGGACCGGTTTCACTTATATACTGTGTCAACTTTATTCTATTTAATCAAGCGACAGATATCAACTTCCTTATCCAAAAAAATCATCCATTCATCTCTACTCCTATAAAAACCACTGTTGGTGATGATGGTGTGCCTGCCATCTTTCATCCAGGATCGTTCGATTTATATCTAACGGACAGTAACACCCACATTACACATTTGCAGATAACCCTTGTGTTCCGTCCTTTTGACTTTTCCACGCGCACTCTAGAATGTTCCAAAATATGCCTCTAGAATGTTTCAAAATATTCTACAACCTCGTGGAAGGGGCTCTAGAATGTTCCAAAATATATTCTAGAATCTCGTGGAAGGTGTCTCTAGAATGTTCCAAAGAATGACTAAATTGTTCTAGAACCTCGTGGAAGGTTACTCTAGAATGTTCCAAAATATGACTCTAGAATGTTCCAAATTATTCTAGAAGCTTGTGGAAGGTGGCTCTAGAATGTTCCAAAATATGACTCTAGAATGTTCCAAAATATTATAGAACCTCGTGGAAGATGGCTCTAGAATGTTCAAAAAAATGACTCTAGAAAAATGACTCTAGAATGTTCCAAAATACGTCCTTTTGGATTTGTCCCTCGCGCTCGCAGAAATTACCCACCCTTGCCACCCATAAGTGGTACCCCTTCGCTTTTTGTTATTTACGGACGAATTGCCACCCATAAGTCGTACGTATTTGTTTTTGCCCCTCGCTCTCGCAGAAATTATCCACCCTTGCCACACATAAGTCGTACCCGTTCGCTTTTTGTTATTTACGGACGAATTGCCACCCATAAGTCGTACGTATTTGTTTTTTCCTCATGTTACACTAGAATGTTCCGGAATAGTCTAGAACCATGTGGAAGGTTCCGGTATATAGGCCGTGTCTACTCGGTTTTCGTCCTGTAACTCTACAATGTTCCGGAATATGACTCCCACGGGATTGACCAAAAGGAGAGGAGGAGTTAGCAAGATGAGAGGAGACTCACACTTTGGTGGTCACGAGAGTCAGTAACAGGAAAACCACCCACTTTGGTGGTCACGAGAGTCAGCAAAAGGAAGACTCCCACTTCGGTGATCAGCATAGTCAGGAAAAGGGAGACTCCCATGGGAGTCGGACCCAAGGAGACTCCCACTTCGGCGGTTACAGAGAATCAACAGAAAGGAGAGTCCCATGAGAGTCCCATGAGAGTCGGCAACAGGAAGAATCTAAATTCAGAGGTCATGAGAGTTGGTAGAAGGGAGACTCCCGTGGGAGTCCGTAGAAGGGAGACTCCCACTTTGGTGCACACGAAGTCAGCAACAGGGGGCCTCCCAATTTGGTGGTCATGAGAGTCAGCAAAAGGAAAACTAGCTCCCATGTGAGTCACCAACAGGAAACTAGCACACTACAGATGTACATCAGTACTTAAAACAAACATGACTCCCACAAGAGTGAGCAAAAGGAGAGGAGATTCATACTTTGGTGGTCACGAGAGTCAGTAAATGATTCCCACTTCAGTGGTAACGAGAGTCATGAAGAGAAAGACTCCCACTTCGGTGGTAACGAGAGTCAAGAAAAGGAAGACTCCGATGGGATTCGGCAACAAGAGACTCCCACTTCGACGGTCACACAGAATCAGCAGAAAGGAGAGTCCCACAAGAGTCGGCAACAGGGAGAATCTAAATCGGCGGTCACGAGAGTCAGTAAAAGGAAGACTCCCACGGGAGTCCGCAACACGGAAACTCCCACTTTGGTGCTCACGAAGTGAGCAACCGGGAGCCTCCCAATTTGGTGGTGATGAGAGTCAGCGAAAGGGAGACTAGCTCCCATGTGAGTCACCAAGAGGGATACTCCCACTTCGGTTGTCATAAAAGTCAGCAATAGGGAGACTCCCACTTCGATGGGCATGAGAATCAAAGTTATACTAGAGCAACTAAAATAAAAAGAAGGGAGAAACTAAAGATGATGCCATCAGCTCAACAATAATCATCTATAGTTTTCATATATATTTTTGTTGAGTGTAAAGCATAAATTAAACACGACACTTCCATTTAATATAACAATTTTATGCGACTAAGATATAAGAACTTAAGCAATTGTGCTCCTTGTCCTTTTATTATCCTTTCAATTTAGCAAAAGCATAGCACAACTATATCTGCATCTTAACTAAATGTAAGAAGATCTAAAACATAAATATTTATTCTTAGCTGAATACCCATGTGTTGCCACAGAGTCTAAATAGGAAAAAAAATAGTCTAAAAAATAGTCTCACAAATCTGCATTGCCACGACACCTTTGTTTTCTCCGCGTGTTTAAGTTATGACTCTGTGGCAACCCTGTGCAACTTTCGTTTTAACTAAATGCAAGAAATAATATAACAACGTTTATGTTTAGCTGAACCATTTAAGCTTTCATCTTAATTTTTTTATTTTTACAAGAATTGTGAGACTATTTTTCGTTTTATTCAGACCCCGTGGCAACGCACGGCATTCAACTAGTCACCACCAAAAATAGGTGGGGAATGGTCGAAAAATATCATTTTGGGAGGCCCCATGGCTTGAAGAGACAAAGCTCAATGATCTCGCCCCCCTCGTCTTCCAAGCATTCACTAAAAACAATTGGTGCGTGTGTGATGCCATGAGAAATAATGCTTGGATTGGCGTTCGAAATATGCACGACAATTTGTTGAGCTTTGGGCCATGCTTGAGGAGGTCAACCTTGACAACAATATGGATGAGGACATTACTTGGAAACTTACGGCAAAAGGAGAGTACACAGCGGCATCGCCTTATAAGGTGCAATTCTTGGGGGCCACTTCAACCAATATGAATCACTAGTGGAAAAAGGGGCTCTAGTCCCGGTTCTAGAGGGCCTCTAGTCCCGGTTTGCCAACCGGGACTAGCAAATCGGGACTAAAGGCCCCCCTCCCCCTTTAGTCCTGGTTGGCCATGAACCGGGACTAAAGGGACCTCCACGTGGGCACGGCAGAGCACGCAGGGTGGAGGACCTTTAGTCCCGGTTGGTAAGACCAACTGGGACTAAAGGTTCCTGCTTTTTTTTCTTTTCAATTTATTTAGGGTTAATTTAGGGTTTAGGGGGTTGGGGTTTAGGAGGGGTTTAGGGTTTTGGATTTTGTGTTTTCCATTCTTTTCGTATGGAGATCACGTTGATGCGCCAAAAACAAGTTTTCGTATACATAAAGTTCATACTACATGGAGATCACGTTGATGCATATATATTCACATACAATTTGGTATCTATTTAATTACATGGAGATAATCAAATTACATGGAGGCATTAGCCGGAATGAAATTCTCCCCTTTCCGGTATGACCTCCGTAACCAAAAATCCGGCCAATTCCTCTTGAATTGCTTTTACGCGGTTCGTTGGTATGAGCTTGTCCACATCTCTTCCATCTAGATCAATATGAATATGTGAGTTGTGTGTGTATATATGAAATCATCCTAAAATAAATTATGAATGGAACTCAACAAAATTGATGGTAATAAAATAAATTGCGAATAGTGTTTACGTACTCTAATTTGTCTTAGATCTCTTTTCCGCTCACTGATCGTCAGGCGCATGAACTCGCAAACGTAGTATGCACATAAATTAGTCCCATGTTCCTGCCTCAGACAATACTTTACAAAGAATAGAATTCAATTAAATAATAATTAAGCATGATAATGGTATTGAAACAAGAATTAAAGAGTTGCGCGAACCTAGATATATAGTACTACTTACCTTGGTGGTATAAAAATGCAGATCCGGCTTCCAATCCCCTGGAAACTTCTCGATGAACCGTTTCCAAACCCTGCCCGGCAAAAAGAAAATGAATAAAGGAGTTATTAATTACTTGATATCAGAAAATAAACGAAAAAGGTCGATATAGAGCGATAATGATTGAAATTACATCTGGAGCAATTCTTGCAAGCTGAGGTACTTGTCCATATCTTTCCTTAATGAGTCCATGACTTCAACGACTCCTTCGTCAACTCTAATGATTAGCAGAATCTAGTGGAATCTGCGTACATTTATATACACATGCATACATAACTCATCGATTACATTAAACATCGAGTAAGCAAAATAGAATGTGTAGAAGACAGTAACACTCACTGGAAGTTGTAAGGAAAAAGTATTTCTTCGCAGTGATTTTGTTTCACTAAAAACCGGAGCAAGTTTTTCTCTGTGTCATCGGGTGGTTATTTACGGTAACTTCATGATTGAAATATGGGTCAACCAACCCAGTGTCATAGATGCGGGCTCTTCTGCATTCGAGAATCTTCATTCTGCATAATAGCATACAAAAGAATATAGTGAGATAATTATATGCAATGAACGAGCTGAGCTAGAGACTTAAATTACAGAAATAAATCACTTACAAACAATAGCAACTAACGAGGGCTTTGTCGAGGGCGTCTTGATTGAATAACTGAAAATTTTCAGAAAACTCAACAAACATCGCGTCCGCCTTGAAGTAATGCTCTTTCTTATATGCCACCCAGAGGTGGTCTTGCCCGTCCTTTGCGGCTTTCATGTACCACTGATGCAATTGGCGCATTTGTGTTGGTAGACACTTGACTGCCTCAGGTCTGACCAGGGACTGCCCGTGGACATATCTCCATGCATACCAGTGTCGCCTGTGCGACCAGTGTCGTGTTGTACGTCGGGCATCACCTTGAGCGGGGGGATCGACTGATTTGCCTGTTCTCCGAGCTGGGCCACTTGTTTCCCGCTTTTTGCCGTCTGCTCCTGTTCCCTCTTTAGCTTATATGCCGCCGCCTCCTCCTCCTTCTGTTGACTATATGTTTTCTCAATACAGCGGACATAGTCATCTGGCAAATCTGGCGGCTGTGGCGGTCCCGTCGATAGATTTTTCACAACTTTCAAAACTGTTTCTAGAGGTACTATCTCCTTTGGCTCGGGCCATTTTGGAGCAAGTTGTCTTTTGACATCGGCAGCCACGCTCTCGGCGAGTTCCTCAGGAGTCTTGTCATAAGATAACTTTTCAGGAGCCTTGACGACCTTGGTTTTCTTATTTGCACCTTTCTTCTCAGTAGTACTTGTCGACGGGTAGTGCAGCTTCCGCTTTATCGACTTAGTAGTGGGTGCAGTCGGCTGACGGGACGGCGCAGGCGATGGACTCGGGCTGGGCTCCCAATCGGCGGGGTGGGATGGACTTTGAGGTGGTGGATTGCTACTCGGAGGAGTCGGTGGCCTTGGCGCCGAGTCTGGAAACATGATGTATTTCTTGTTCTATAGAACGATACCATGCTTGACTTCTCCAAGTGTCTTCTCGTCGTCACCTCCAGGAATGTCAAGCTCCAGTCACTCAAATCCCGGCATAATTTGATCCACCCGACACGAGCATAGCCAGCTGGAATCCCACCGAGATGGTAGTTGCTCCAGGTTGATAAAGCATATTCGACCGCCACTTTGAAGGATATGTTCTTCATTGACATATGTAGCTCACAGTCTGTCTTCTCCGTGACATCATCCACGGGGTAGTGAGCCGGCGGTGGTTCGAATGCAGAATTTTCTAGCTGCGTGGAACCCACATTGCTTTTCCGCTGATCAGATGGGACGGCTTCGACTTCAGGACCTTCTAGCTGCTGCTACTGAGATGCCCTTTGTTGACTAATTGACTCCAGTTGCTCCTGCTGCCGCTGCACTTTGCGTTCCAATTCCGATAACCGGTATAACTCCTTCATCTTCTTTCTTTGACGGCTTCTATAACTATCAGCGTAATCCGCAAACCCTTGCTACCACGAAACACTGGGTCCATAGCCTCGTACTCGTCCAATGTGTTCAGGATTCCCGAGGGCGAGTGTCAGCTCGTCGTTCTCTCTGTCGGACACGTACTCTCCCTTTCAAACTTTATCTATTGCGTCCTCAAGCTCTTTGGTGATTTTTTCAACTTTTTTCCTTCCATTTTCCCTTTGCAACAATCTTGCCTGTCTGTGGGTCCAACCCTGCCCCATGCGCGAACAACCAGAACTTGGCCCTCTCGGGCCAGTCCGTTGTCTGTGGAATGATCCCTTTATCAAGCAGTGCTGCTTCAAAGGCTTACCACTTAGGCACGGCAGTCTTGTAGCCACCTGTCCCCAAAGTATGGTGATATGTCTTCTTCGCAGCATTTGCCTTATTTATTGCCGATCGGGCCACAGCGGCATCCGATTCTTTTATCTTCACAAATGCGGGCCAGTCATGTTTTATCTTCACTAGTGGTCCAGTGAAATCTGGATCTTGTTTCTTCGCCGATACATAATTTCTCCATAATGTTTTCTTCCAGCTCTGGAATTGTGTGGCCATCTTCTTAAAAGTCCACTACTTGACTTTCTCCTTCTTGTCATCTATGAGACCTGGCGGTAGGTTGACATGTGTCAAGAGCGTCTCCCAAAGCAAAAAAATTCATCTTTCGTCGACAGAACTAGCTCCATTGTTGTCGTCGTTCGTCTTATGCCATTCTTCAAGGATGATCGGGACCATGTCCCTAACAAGAACTCCGCATTGATTTATAAATTTACGGTAGCTCTCTATAGGTTCCAGCGGTTCGCTATCATCACCAACTTTGTCGATCGATATCCTTGCACCATCGACCAACTTTTTGGTCGGGCCTCATTTCGTCCTTTTAGCAGCTGATGATTTGCTCGATCTGGAGGGCTAAAAGAAAAATGATTCGTTAATAACTGCAATACAAATCAATTAATGCATCTACTGATCAACAGAGGCTTAATATATATACCTCGCCGGGGTTTGTTAAGGGCACTTCCTCGTCTCTTCTTTCTTCTGCTTCTAGCTGAACTCCCTCACCGGAATCGTTCAGAAATTGTGAGCTGAAATCGTCATCTTCTACACCGGCATATTCTCCACGGGCACTCTCAAATATAATCTGATAGATTCGGTCTTCACCTCCTCGTCTCTGCCGGGGACGTCCATAGCTCAATGTCCCTACAATCAATTATATATGCTTTCAATTTTGGTCACATGTCACCTAAATATGCAAAGTGCTTACAAAAAATTCTACTACAAAAAAGTGCATAATGTTAAAAATGTCTAAAAGTTAAAGTTCAACAAATTATTGGCAGTAGCAATTCATGATTGTTAAAAATGGGCAACAAATTATACACAAAAAATTGCATAATTGTTAAAGTGTCATTTAACAATTTTCATACACAAATTTTAAACAATGTTAAAAATGGCTAAAAGTTAAAGTTCAACAAATTATTGGCAGTAGCAATTCATGATTGTTTAAAATGGGCAACAAATTATACACAAAAAATTGCATAATGGTTAAATGGGCAACAAATTATTTATAACAAAAGTTACATAATTGTTAAAGTTCAACAAAAAAATTGCTAGAACTAACACTAACATGATTTTTGGCAGTAGCAATTCATCAAACACCTATGCAATTAATTCTAAAATTACTTCTAAAAACTAATTCAATTTTTCTATCTACAAATTGCTAAAAATGCTAAAAATTGATACTTGTTTGTATAAAATGCTAAAAACGGAGGTGAAGGAGGAGAGGGGCACCGGCGGCAGTCTGACCTAGGGGACGGCGAGCTCGTTGCGGCGGCGTCCGAAGTCGGGGGCGGACAGAGTTGAGGGGCGGCGGCGGCTCGGGCGTGGATGGCGAGCTTGGGCGGCCGGACGGCGAGCTCGGGCTGATGGAGAGAGGGTCGGAGCCGCGCCGGTGAGAGGCCGGGGCGAGCGGGCGCACGCGGCCGGGGAGAGGGAGGCGCGCCGGAGATCGAGCAAGGCTTCGCCGGTGGATTACAACTGCGCGTCGATGGAACTGATCGAATGGGGAGTGGGAATATAAACAGAGCACCTTTAGTCCCGGTTCCAGCCACCAACCGGGACTAAAGGTCCTTTAGTACCGGTTCATGACTGGAACCGGGACTAAAGGTTTTTTTGGGCCGCCGCTGAAAATAGCGCGCGCTAATCCAACCTTTAGTCTCGGTTGGCATTGCCAACCGGGACTAAATGGGCTTTTGAAATAGATTTTTTTTGTTCTCATTCCTTTTTCTTTTTCTGATTTCTTTTATATCTATTGATTTAATTGTCCAAATCAAGTCAAATTATTTTCTAAAAATTTGTAAAAATCACATCTTTTGATTTCTTTTATATCTATTCATTTCATTTATATATATTGATTTAATTGTTCAAATCAAGTCAAATTATTTTCTAATTTTTTGTAAAAATCATATGTATTGATTTTTTATATCTATTCATTTCATTTATATTTATTTATTTAATTGTCCAAATCAAGTCAAATTATTTTCTAAAATTTTGTAAAAATCATATCTATATTTGAAAACATTATTACAAATAGAGTCCTCTGTCTCATAGAACCAGAACCAAAAAGGTTTAATACATTATTACACAATGCCAACAACATCCCCCTATCTAGTGTTGTGGTATAAACTTTTTCTTCGTGTGTGTCCCTTTCTTCTGATTGCACCGTAACCATGGACAATCTTCATCATTTAACACGATGTTTGGATCAGTGTTCACTGTGAAGGGTGGAATTTCATCAAACTTATTGTAATCTTCTGACATGTCTGTTTTGTCCTCCACTCCCACGATTTTTCTTTTCCCCGAAAGAACTATGTGGCGCTTTGGCTCATCGTATGATGTATTCGCTTGCTTATCTTTTCTTTTTTTGGGTCTGGTAGACATGTCTTTCACATAGAAAACCTGAGCCACGTCATTGGCTAGGACGAATAGTTCGGTGTGGTACCCAAGATTGTTGAGATCCAATGTTGTCATTCCATACTTCGGGTCTACCTTTACCCCGCCTGTCAGGTTGACCCATTTGCACCGAAACAAAGGGACCTTAAAATCAGATCCATAGTCAAGTTCCCATATATCCTCTATGTAACCATAATATGTGTCGTTTTGCCCATTGTTGTTTGTTGCATCAAAGCGGACATCGCTGTTTTGGTTGGTGCTCTTTTTATCTTGGACGGCCGTGTAAAATGTATTCCCATTTATCTCGTACCCTTGAAAAGTCAATATAGTCGAAGATGGTGACTTGGCCAACAAGTATAGCTGTTCTCCAACAGTGGTGTCATTAATGAGACGAGTTTGCAACCAACCGCCGAAAGTCTCCACGTGTTCTCCTTGAATCCAATCTTCAGGCTGCTCCGGGTATTTGGAGCGTAAAATATTCATGTGTTCCTTGATATACGGAGCCACCAAGCTGGAATTATGTAGAACTGTGTAGTGTGCTTGAGTGAAAGAATGCCCGTCCCTACATATTATTGTTTTCTTTCCTAGCGTGCCTTTTCCACGCAGTCTCCCCTCATGGCACGATTGAGGAACACCGATCGGCTTAAGGTCAGGAATAAAGTCAACACAAAACTCAATGACCTCCTCTGTTCCATAGCCCTTGGAGATGCTTCCTTCTGGCCTAGCACGGTTATGAACGTATTTCTTTAAGACTCCCATGAACCTCTCAAAGGGGAACATGTTGTGTAGAAATACAGGACCGATGATGGAAATCTCTTCGACTAGGTGAACTATGAGGTGCGTCATAATATTGAAGAAGGATGGTGGGAATACCAACTCGAAGCTGACAAGACATTGGACCACATCCTTCTGTAAACTTTGTAGAGTTTCTGGATTGATCACCTTCTGAGAAATTGTATTGAGGAATGCACATAGCTTCACAATGGGTACTCGAACATTTTCCGGTAGAAGCCCCCTCAATGCAACCGGAATTAATTGTGTCATAATCACGTGGCAGTCATCAGACTATAGGTTTTGGAAATTTTTCTCTGCCATGTTTATTATTCCCTTTATATTCGACGAGAAGCCAGACGGGACCTTGATACTGCTCAGGACTTCAAAAAAGATTTCCTTCTCTTCTCTGGTAAGAGCGTAGCTGGCAGGACCTTGATACTTCTCTGGATGCAGGCTGTCTCGTTCGTTCATACGTTGGTGGTCCTGCCGTGATTCTGGTGTATCTTTCGTCTTCCCATACACGCCCAAGAAGTTTAGCAGGTTCACGCAAAGATTTTTCGTCACGTGTATCACGTCGATTGGAGAGCGAACCTCTAAGATTTTCCAATAGGGTAGCTCCCAAAATATAGATTTCTTCTTCCACATGGGTACGTGTCCGTCAGCGTCATTCGAAAAAGATTGTCCGCCATGACCCTTTCCAAAGATTACTTTTAAAATCCTTGACCATACCATATATATCATCACCAGTAGGGCTGGTAGGCTTCGTCTGGTGATCTGCCTCACCTTTGAAATGCTTGCCTTTCTTTCTTAAGGGATGCTTGTTTGGAAGAAATCGACGATGCCCCGGGTACACATTCTTGTTACCTAAATATATACTTTCAGTCTCACCTAAACAGTGCGTGCATGTATTGTATCCCTTGTTTGATTGTCCTAAAATGTTACTAAGAGCAGGCCAATCATTGATAGTTACAAACAACAACGCTCGTAGGTCAAATTCCTCCTGTTTGTGCTCATCCCACACACGTACACCTTCTTCACGCCACAACTGTAAAAGTTCTTCAACCAATGGCCTCAGGTACACATCAATGTCGTTGCCGGGTTGCTTCGGGCCTTGGATGAGCACTGGCATCATAATGAACTTTCGTTTTATGCACAACCAAGGAGTAAGTTTATAGATACATAGAGTCACAGGCTAGGTGCTATGATTGGAGCTCCGCTCCCCAAAAGGATTAAAGCCATCTGTACTTAGATCAAACCTTAAGTTCCTTGCGTCACGTGCAAAGGTCGAGAAGTCTCTGTCGATTTTTCTCCACCGCGACCCATCAGCGAGGTGTCTCAGCATCAGGTCTTTCTTACGGTCTTCTTTGTGCCATCGCAACAATTTGGCATGCTCTTTGTTTTGGAACAAACGTTTCAACCGTGGTATTATAGGAGCATACCACATCACCTTGGCAGGAACCCTCTTCCTGGGGCGCGGCTCGCCCTCAACATCACCAGGGTCATCTCGCCTGATCTTATACCGCAATGCACCGCATACCGGGCATTCATTCTTATTCTCGTAGTCCTCACCGCGGTAGAGGATGCAGTCATTGATGCATGCATGTATCTTCTGCACCTCTAATCTAGAGGGCAGACAACCTTCTTTGCTTCGTACGTACTGGGGGCAATACGTTATCCCTTGGAAGCATCTTTTTTAATATTTTCAGCAACTTTTCAAATCCCTTGTCAGATAGACCATTCTCTGCCTTCCATTGCAGCAATTTCAGTGTGGTACCCAGCTTTTTCTGGTCATATTCGCAATTTGGGTACAACAATTTTTTGTGATCCTCTAACATGCGCTCCAACTTCAACCTTTCGTTTTCACTTCCGCAGTTTATCTGTGCATCAAGAATGGCCTGACGAAGATCATCATCGGGCTCATCAACAGTGGCCTCTTCTTCAGCTTTGTCTTCCCCATTGTAGTACCACCGTGTTCGTGGAACATATGATAGTTGTCATCATTGATGACGTGAAACACACGTTCGTTGGGAGACCCCAAGAGGAAGGTATGATGTAGTCAGCAGCAAGTTTTCCCTCAGAAAGAAACCAAGGTTATCGAACCAGTAGGAGCAGCAACTCTTCAGAAGGTTGTCAACGGCGCCAGAAAAATAGTGTTGTTGATGGGAGTCTGGACTGTTGACGTGGAATCTGCACACAACACAATCAAACTACTTTGCCCCAACGAAACAGTGAGGTTGTCAATCTCACTGGCTTGCTGAAAACAAAGGATTAAACGTATGGTGTGGAAAATGAGTATTAAATTGCAGAGAATGAAAAAGGAACAGTTTGCAGTTTGTGGTTGTTTAATCAGTGTAAAAGAATGGACCGGGGTCCACAGTTCACTAGTGGTGTCTCTCCATAAAAGATAACTAACATGTTGGGTGAACAAATTACAGCTGGGCAATTGACGAATAGTGAGCGCATGACAATGCATATACATGACATGTTGACTACTATGATATTTAATTGGGCATTACGACATAATACATAGATCGTTATCCAACAGCATCTATGACTAATAATCCACCGCCGGGTTGTCATCCGAGTCCCCATTGGTATTAAGTTGCAAGCAACGGATAATTGCATTAAGTAAAGTGCGTAATGTAAACAAACACATATGTCCGTGGACATAGCATCGTTAGGTTATCCCTAGTGGCAACAGCACATCCACAACCTTAGAACTTTCTGTCACTGTCCCAGGTTAAACGGAGACATGAACCCACTATCTAGCATAAATACTCTCTCTTGGAGTTACAAGCATCTACTTGGCCAAAGCATCTACGAGTAACGGAAAGCATGCAAGATCTTAAATAACATATAAGATAGATTGATAATCAACTTGACATAATATTCAATATTCATCGGATCCCAGCAAACACAACATGTAGCATTACAATAATATGATCTTGATCATGTAGGGCAGCTCACAAGATCTAAACATGATGGCACAAAGTGGAGAGACAACCATCTAGCTACTGCTATGGACCCGTAGTCCAAGGATGAACTACTCACGCATCACTCCGGAGGCAGGCATGGCGATGTAGAAGCCTCCGGTGACGATTCCCCTCTCCGGCAGGGTGCCGGGAAGAGGTTCTGAACCCTCCCGAGCTAGGGTTGACGACGGCGGCGTCTCTGGAACTTTTCGTGGATATTTGCTCAGGTACTTAGGGTTTTCGCGTCGGGGGGAATAAGTAGGCGAAAGGGCGGCGGCTGGAGACCCCCGGGGGCCCACACCACCCCAGGGCGCGGCAGAGGGGGGCCCGCGCCCTGGCGTGTGGGGCCCCTGGCTCCTCTCCGTCGCTCTTTGGTCCGTCAGTGGTTCTGGTAAAATAGGGACCCCGTGTAGTTTCGTCCAATTCCGAGAATATTTCCAGACTAGCTTTTCTGGAATACAAAAACAGCAGAAAACAGGAACTGGCACTTCGGCATCTTGTTAATAGGTTAGTCCCAAAAAATGTATAAAAGTGATATAAAGTAGATGCAAAACATGTAGCAATTGGTATAAAACAAGCATGGAACATCAAAAATTATAGATACGTTTGAGACGTATCAGCATCCCCAAGCTTAGTTCCTACTCGTCCTCGAGTAGGTAAACGATAAAAACAAATAATTTTTGAGGTGACATGCTACTATCATAATCTTGATCATATAATATTGCAAGGCACATGTAAATGAATGAAGTGATCCAAGTCAATGGTCTATAATTTGCTATCAAATAGATAATGAGTAAACAATGAATCACACAAGCTAAACGTTTTCATGAATAGTACTTTCGAGACAAGCATCAAACAGTTTTGCATAAGTGTTAACTCATAAAGCAATAGTTTCTAATAAAAGGTATTTAATCAACACAAAGGAAGAATTTAGTTTCAGCATTTGCTTCAACTTTCAACATATTTATCTCATGGATATTGTCAACACAAAGTAGTATAACAAGTCCAATACATTGCATATAACGCATGTTGTAACAAATTGACACTAGTGTTTGCTTGTGGAAGACAGAAAGAATAGGAAAACTGACTCAACATAAAAGTAAAAGAAAGGCCCTTCGCAGAGGGAAGCAGGGATTAAATCATGTGCTAGAGCTTTTAGGTTTTTGAAAGCATATAGAGATTGCATAAAATATTTGATACTCCTCCCAACCTTGCTAACACAAGCCATGGCTAACCGAATCCTCGGGTGCCTTCCATCAATCACATACCATGGAGGAGTATCTATTTTTGAGAGGTGTTTGTTAATTGTCAACGAATGGTAGCGGGTGAGAACAGTATTCTACCTGTCGAACGGACTTTTAAGAGCGGCTCCCATGAAGGACGTTATTTCTACCAGCAAGGCAGATCATCCCTCTTTCTCTTTGGTTTACACACATTCAGGTATTTCACTGTTTGTCATTGCTTACTGATGAATCAGGGCAAAAGTGTGAAGAGAATTAATTGGTTAAAGTTGTAATTAATTGGGACTGGGCACCCCGTTGCCAGCTCTTTTTGCAAGTTATTGGATAAGCGGATGTATATGCCACTAGTCCAGGTGTAAAAGTCCACTCGACAAATAGAATAAAGAATAACCACACTAATTCCTCATGAGCTAGTAAACATTGACACAAAAAGGGAATAATAACATTTTGAATAATTTAAAGGTAGCACATGAAAAATTTACTTGGAGTGGCAAGGAAATACCACATATAGGTAGTTATGGTGGACACAAATGGCATGGATTTTGGCTCAAGGATTTGGATGCACGAGAAGCATTCCCTCTCAGTACAGAGTTTAGGCTAGCAAGGTTATGTAAGCAAACAAGAATATCAACCCGTACACCAAGTTTTATATGACAAACATATTGCAAACGTTATAAGACTTCATACCGTCTTCCTTGTTAACCAAACCCTGTTATTAGAAAATATCTAGACCTTAGAGATACCACCGATGCAAACCAAATTTTCAACAAGCTTTACGGTAGTTCTTCACTAATAGGCTTAACTCATGTGATGCACAATTTAATCATGATCTACTTGTTAACTCAAAACAATTGACAAGCATCAAGTTATCCATTTTAGTGATCTACAAGATTAAGCAAGTTTTTCCTTATACCAATTACCACATGCAACATTTTCTGAACCAACCAAACACCAATCAATTTATTTCATCAACTCTCCAAACAAATATAAGTGAAGCAAGAGAGTACTTTCTACAAAAGAAAGCTAATAGCTCTGACAAGAGATACATGAAAACAAGAGCTAAAAGCTGAACAGCGCTAGATATGAATACTCAACAAATATAAGTGAAGAATAGGAGTATTCTCATGAAAAAGCGGAGCGTGTCTCTCTCCCAATCAAGAATGCTAGGGTCCAGTCAAGCTTTATTGAAAATAAAAATGCAATACTGAAAATAAAAAGCACACAGACGCTCCAAGAAAAGCACATATGATGTGAAAGAATTAAAATATAGTTTCACTAGAGATGACCTGATAATTTTGACGATGAAGAAGGGGATGCCTTGGGCATCCCCAAGCTTAGACGCTTGAGTCTTCTTGAAATATGCTGGGGAGATCCATGGGAGCCTCCCCAAGCTTAAGCTCTTCACTCTTCTTGATCCTATTATATCATCCTTCTCTCTTGACCCTTGAAAACTTCCGTCACACCAAACTCAAAGTAGATCTCATTAGAGGGTTAGTGCATAATCAAAAATTCACATGTTCTGTAAAGACGCAATATGATTTGTTACTTTAAACATTAGCTACAGCCACTGATGTTATGTGAAGCTCTTCCACCCAAAAAAGAATTTCACTCAACACTAGTAAAAGAGAGAATGCGAAAAATAAAAAGGCATAATCTGTCTAAAACAGAACAGTCCGCAAAGACGAATTTTTTCGAGGCACTTACGACGCTCAGATCGAGAAACTCTGAACTAATGAAAGTTTCAGACATTCATAAAGATTACGCACAAAAATTTCAGATTTTTTAACAATCTGGTGATTTTAGGAATTTCGTACAGTGAACAGCAAAAATCTGTTTCTGCGCAGCAATCAAAATTAAGCATCATCTTATCATTAGAGGCTACTCTTGGCACAACAATGCGAGAAAATAAAGATACAAAGGAGTTGCTACAGAAGTAAACAAACTCCTTGACTCAATAAAAGAAAAATTGCAGAAAAATAAAATGGGTTGCCTCCCATAAGCGCTTTTCTTTAACGCCTTTTAGCTAGGCACAAAGCATGCATCAAGTATTACCAAGTGAAGAAAGGTCTAATTCATCAAAAGCTTCATCAAGAACAGGGTTTGTCACATTAGGACTTTTCAGTTTACGTAATTCTTGGGAAGAAAATTTAAATAGACCATTATGTGACTTACCCTCAAGCTCATTGAACACGTTATCCGTTTTAACGCACCCGTGGGTTTTGGTTTAGAAATTTTTGGAACATACATAAATTTTTGCTTTCTCCCCACAAAAGCCTTTTGCCTTTTAGTTTTAATAGAGGTAAAAGTAGAACTTATTGCATCCATAGCCTCCTCTAATTCACCAATCCTAAGATTTTGATTATCTTGAATAGTACTAGTTTCTAAAACAGCAATTCTTTCATTAATGGTTCCCAGTGATTCATCAACTTTGCTAGTACTATCAAGGAGATTTGGCAAATTTTTCTCTATAGACTCCAATTTCTTTATAACATCTTCCAAGGTGATCTCATTTTTAATGTTACTAACAGGTGGTGTTCCTACTAGGCTCTCAATAATATAACTAGCTTCCAACGCAGGGGTACCAAGAAAGTTACCTCCCGTCAAAGTGTCCAAGACATATCTATACCAGCTAGTTATGCCAACATAAAAATTTCTAAGCAGGATCATAGTGGAATATTTTTTAGCACACCTACGATGAGCATCGCTGATTCTATACCAAGCATCTTTCAAACTTTCTCCACTTTGTTGCTTAAAAGATCGAACCTCAACTTCAGGAACCAAAACATGATGAGCCGAACCAGACATGATAACTAACAGAAAACAAAACTGAAAATAAACTGAATGCAAGTAACTAATTTTTTTGTGTTTTTGATAATTGAAAGCAAACAAGATAAAATAAAATAAACTAAGCAAGACAAAAACAAAGTAAAGAGATTGGAAGCGTGAAACTCCCCTTGCAGAAGACTGCTGTCTCCCCGGCAACGGCGCCAGAAAAATAGCTTGATGACGTGAAACACACGTTCGTTGGGAGACCCCAAGAGGAAGGTATGATGTAGTCAGCAGCAAGTTTTCCCTCAGAAAGAAACCAAGGTTATCGAACCAGTAGGAGCAGCAACTCTTCAGAAGGTTGTCAACGGCGCCAGAAAAATAGTGTTGTTGATGGGAGTCTGGACTGTTGACGTGGAATCTGCACACAACACAATCAAACTACTTTGCCCCAACGAAACAGTGAGGTTGTCAATCTCACTGGCTTGCTGAAAACAAAGGATGGCACAAAGTGGAGAGACAACCATCTAGCTACTGCTATGGACCCGTAGTCCAAGGATGAACTACTCACGCATCACTCCGGAGGCAGGCATGACGATGTAGAAGCCTCCGGTGACGATTCCCCTCTCCGGCAGGGTGTCGGGAAGAGGTTCTGAACCCTCCCGAGCTAGGGTTGACGACGGCGGCGTCTCTGGAACTTTTCGTGGATATTTGCTTAGGTCCTTAGGGTTTTCGCGTCGGGGGGAATAAGTAGGCGAAAGAGCGGCGGCTGGAGAGGCCCGTGGGGCCCACACCACCCCAGGGCGCGGCAGAGAGGGGCCCCGCGCCCTGGCCACGTGTGGGGCCCACGTGGCTCCTCTCCGTCGCCTCTTTGGTCCGTCAGATGAGTTCTGGTAAAATAGGGACTCCCGTGTAGTTTCGTCCAATTCCGAGAATATTTCCAGACTAGCTTTTCTGGAATACAAAAACAGCAGAAAACAGGAACTGGCACTTCGGCATCTTGTTAATAGGTTAGTCCCAAAAAATGTATAAAAGTGATATAAAGTAGATGCAAAACATGTAGCAATTGGTATAAAACAAGCATGGAACATCAAAAATTATAGATACGTTTGAGACGTATCAATCATCCTCTTCTTCTTCATTGTCTTCCATTATAACCCCTTTTTCTCCGTGCTTGGTCCAACAATTATAGCCGGACATGAAACCGGACTGCAACAGGTGGACGTGAAGGGTTTTTGAGATAGAGTAATCCTTCGTATTCTTGCAGACACTACATGGACAAGAAATAAAACCATTCGGCGGCTTGTTTGCCTCAGCCACACGGAGAAAATTATGCATGCTATTAATGAAGTCGGGACAGCGTCGGTCGCCGTACATCCATTGCCGGCTCATCTGCATTATATAAATTTATCAAAAACCATTACACTACATCATGAATATATAATAGTGACCAAATTAATTAATACAAGTTCATCACATTAAAATCAAAGTAGAGTAGTGACCAAATATAATACATAGTTCTCATAAAACATACATTGAAACTAACATACAACTATCTAAAGAATTTAAATCCAACAAGCGATCAAAATCGCAACTAAGGTAACTATTGATCCAACAGCATAATAATACCAAGCCTCTTTGTGAATGGCATATTTTCTAATCTTTCTAATCTTCAAGCGCATTGCATCTATCTTGATCTTGTAATCATCGACGACGTCGGCAAGATCGAACTACAATTTCATCTTCTCTTCTTCACTTCTTTTCAATTTTTCTTTCAAATCATTATTTTCTTTTTCAAATAAATTTAGCATCTCGACAAGTGGGTCGGTAGGAATTTCCGGTTCAACTACCTCCTAGATAAAAAAATCTTTGTCAAGTTGGTCGGCATAATTGTCATAAACACGAAATGAAATAAATAGTTATAAAAGATAATATACCACATCCGAATCATAGACCGGACGAGGGCCGACGGGGACGGATATCAAAACCATGGCACTATACATATAAAAAACAATTATACAAGTAAGAAAATTATACAAGTAACTATGTAAATCATACAGATAATAATTTGTTTTTTAATAAGAACAAGAGGCTCACCAATCTTGACAAATGGTGGAGAAAAATGGGATGAACTCGAGCTCGGGAGAGGAAA
This sequence comes from Poa pratensis, assembly GCA_947311845.1. Classification (NCBI taxonomy): domain Eukaryota; kingdom Viridiplantae; phylum Streptophyta; class Magnoliopsida; order Poales; family Poaceae; genus Poa; species Poa pratensis. The sequence continues at coordinate 27,727,855 of CAMZMU010000106.1, read as the reverse complement.
CAAAGAGGGAAAATGGAGTGTGTTCTCGAGCAGGAAAATGGAGATGGCTGGCTCGGGGTAGGAGATGATACGAACCGGTACTAAAGGTCAATCTTTAGCACCGGTTCGTGATATTAACCGGTACTAATGCTCCTCACGCTGGGACCCACCCCTGCGGCCGCCTGCCGCAACCCTTTAGTCCCGGTTGGTATTACCAACCCGGACTAAAGGTCCCATACGAACCGGGACTGATGCTGGCCGGCGCCCTGGCTTTTGGAACCGGGACTAATGCTCACATTAGTCTCGGTTCCAATAATGGTCGGGACTAAAGCTCCGGATGGAAGGTCCTTTTTCTACTAGTGAATGGGATAGTTTGGAAAGTTGGCTCTACAAAATCGGATTTGGACGACCGACCAATTGGCCAAACAGGGTTGGCCGAATTGTGGCTTGTTCCCCCTATGCAAAAGGGTGCCAAAATCCGTCTCACACCTTTTGGTAAATTGTCGTTTCACCATTAGGCTTTGGGGCTTTATCAAGGATTGGATCGGCCTTCCCGATCTCGACACCCAACCATGTCCAACCCTAATCCTTCAAACAATGGTGGGACAATATGACCTCCAACCGCAAGGCATTGGCTTCTCTCTCATTCCTCGTCACGTGGGAAATTTGGAATGAGCGCAACACATGGTTCTTCCAAAACAAGCACCCTTCGCTAAGGTATTGGTTACCGAAATGACATATTTTACCGAGTGGGCTCGGGATTTCCGGTTACTGCGGTTGTCGAGAAATCTCGAGCGGTTACCGGAAAAATTCAAATTGCAAATTTGGATTTTCAATATCTATGATTTGTTCCGGAATGTACTAAAAACACGTTAAACACTGTGTTCACACAATATTGTTGATGTCCATATTGGTTTAGACACATCGCCATAAAGTCCCGACTAAGAGGTCGCGAGTTCGAGTGAAACCTGCGTAACTTTTGCATTATTGTGTAATATTTTGAATCGAACACAACTAATTCTCAAAAAATCATTATTGTGTAATATTTTGAATCGAACACAGCTAATTCTCAAAAAAAAAAAAGACTAAACCTAGGAATCGAACTTGTAACTTCCAGGATTGGTACTCAACAGCACTACCACCGAACCACATCACCACAACATGTTGTACAAGAGTTGGCGCTTTATGTTCAGGTATGGTCGTTTAAATTAAAAAAGTTCAAAATAATTCGGGTTTTCTGTCCGGTAAGACGTTTTACCGAGGGTGCTCGGGATTTCCGGTTACCGAGCGGTAACCGGATATCTCGCCCGGTTACCCAAGTTGCACCTTGTTCTTGTCGCAAATATTAAAAAGGAGACACGTCTTTGGGTTAGTGTGCGGGTGCCAAATGCTTGAGCGCAAAGTGCCGGGGAGTAGATTTTTGTTGTTTTTCCTTGTCTAAAATTCATGTGTGGACAAACTCGTTCTTAATTAACTGAATGGGGCAAATATTTTGCCTCCGTTTAAAAAAAAGGTGAGTACAAAGCAAATCATCCATGAGAATAAATAAACCTAGTTTATTACTCTTGACTTGGATCCAGCACGTGGTGGCTATGCGCGTAGACTTAACCGTGTGTGGCGGGATCCGATCCTAGACACATAATCCTCGGTCCACCAAATAAGAAATGCAGTGGTAAATCGCAATGCGTGAGATCTGGGAATTAATAAATGTGACTCAGCTACGTACAAATTAAGCAGACAAGCCAAAACGCAGAGGTTCTTGTGTGACCCCTTGATCGATCACTTGCACTGCACCAGACCAAATGATTGCTATGCTTATCTGAAACCTCTTGTACACAGACCCAGTAACTTGATGCTTTCTTTAGTTTCAGCGTTGCTCATGCAGCTGAGATCACTCTCAGTTAGCAAATCTACTAATCAACTTTAAAGATCATCCCTGAAACATCAAAGATCTACTAATCAACTGCTTGTTAGCAAATACAACACGTGTTCGACAGCGACGCGGATGCACTGATAAAAGGCGAAGAGTGTGTCCGTCCATCTCTACCCCCGTCCTTGTCTCGCTGATAACTTGCACTGAACCAGCGACTTTTTACTACTATTAATTTATCCCTCATTGTCTGAACGAAACAATTTGCTACCACTATAGTTGTTGCACAAAGGCTATTGCCAGTTTTGCTCCAGAAGCAATCAGATAATTAAAAAGACTTGGTACAAGGGCAGATGTTGTGGCTAAGCTAGTTGGCAGAGATCATATAGTCTGAGCAAAAGAAAACTAAGGGCGTACCAGCAACTAGGAAATCACGGTATTTGGTCTCTGCTGCACCTCAAGGTCAAGCAATGGCAGAATCAACATCTCAGAATTACTCTTCAAGAACCTTAATTTCTGAAAACGAGCGATTAGACCCGACAGACTGATTCTATTGTGCTCGCCATCAGGCGACGCCATGCAAAGAGCATTCATTCATTTATTTGATCACCTAGTTTCTGAAGACTGAAACTCGACACTCTGAAAGAAAGAAATCCTGAATGAAAAAAAAGAGGATATCAACAATGCATAACTATAAACTAGATTTCACGTAGGTAAACCTGAAGCTCACAAGCAGAAGAGCAACCAACCAATCTACTCCTAGCGAAGAACACTACAGGAGGATTCGAGCGGAAACAAACATCGCATAGAACATTGCTGCCCCGTTTGATGAAAAAACTAATAATTTGCGGCGAGCTTGCTGATACATATGCACAACCGCAAATTAAGTAACCAGCTCGATTGATTCCCCTTCGACGCAGCAGTCTCGATCGATCAGTTGGTCGCCAAGAAAAAGAAGAAGAAAAGAAAACCGAAAGATCTAGCTCATGCCGTGTAGCCGGCGGTGGCGAGGGCTTGGAGCCTGTGTGTGACCCTGTCGGCATCGAGCCCGATCCTGGGGCAGAGCGCCTGGGAGTGGAGCGTGTAGAAGATCTTGTCTCCGACGAGGGAGAAGCTGGCGCTGACCACCTCGGCGCCCTCCTGCTCCAGCACCGCGATCACCTCGTGCAGCTTGAACGGCTTCCCGGCCTCGCTCACCAGCGCAACGTCCAGCGTCGACTCCTGGTGACGCACCTCGATCACAGGCAGCGCCGTCGAAGCCTTGTTGTTGCCGGCGGAGGAGGAGGAGGAGCAACCGGCGGTGGTGGCGCCTCCTTTCTTCCGCCGCTTCAGCTCGTCGATCCTGCCCTTGAGCTGCTTGATGTACGCCGCCGCGCTGTCGAGCTGGTCCAGCTGCGTGATCGCGTCCTGAAAACACACGAGCAGTTTCGTCAGATACCGAGATCATTTGCACATGACAACATCCTGCTGCTAATTGCACAATATAAGTAATCCCCAGATCTTTTGCAGTTGTTGTGATCTGAAACAAGACAGATTTTTTGTGTGGAAGAGTATATTAATCGGTAGTTGGATTGAAGAATTATACTCTTCCACAAATAGATGTTGTTGTGATCTGGATATTCATAATTTTTTGCACATAGATGGATGGTATTGAAGAATTATACTCTTCCAGATCACAACAACTTAAGAAACTTGTCGTTCAAAATTAAGTTCAGTGCTGGGGACTTATCGGATGGATCGAATAAATAGATAGCGCACGTGCCGAAATAAGCATCGTGTGTGAATGTCACCACCACCAACCGATCTCTGACACTAGTACTCACTCGAATGAGCACGTGGGTGAATGAGTTGATCGGTGAGGAGGGGACAGAAACAAAGGGCTGCAGAAATGTCAAATCATTCTTTTACCTTTTGTTTCCACGTACTGTCAAATCATCAAAGTTCATTCGGCTGTTTTGTTTAAGGGACATATATTTAGGCAATTCTCAAAGATATTTTGGAAATTTTATTGACCTACTAGTAGTAGCCAAGGTTCGGGGAGGCGACGAGCGTGACACTCGCAGACAGCACAATAATTCAGTGGACCTACCTGGCTAGAAAATTAGCTGCGCCACGTGTATAATGCGTATGCCATATATGAGTACTAAACAGCGACGTTTCTGTATTACTGTATCGTATTTTTTTTAGAAAAAAGTTTTATGCTGTATATTTACTGTTCTCTGACCTGCAGTTCAGTTTAGCAGGGGGAAGTAGATGGAAACCGTCTAGTAAATCTCTGCAGGGAGAGAGAGGGGGTAGAAGCAGGTGAATTAGTCGTTACCTTGTTGCTGGAGGAAGAGTTGGAGTTCGATGGGTAATGGCGGATGTGGTGCGTGGAGGTGGGTGGGACGAGGGAGGAGAGCTTGAGGCAGAGGCCCTTCATGTGCAGCCTCCGGTTCTTCTCCACGTCCTTCCTCTCCATCTTGCACCCCCCACCACCGCCGCCGCTGCTCGTGTTCCCGTCCACGGCAACGCACGCACCGCCGCCGGTATGCCTCCTGCTCTTCATCTCGCCGACCGTTCTGTTCCCGGCTCAGGTTCAAGAGAAGAAGAGGATTGGATGGAGGAAACAATTAGGCTCGTCTGAATGGAATGGTTGATGGAAGGAGGGGAGTAGCTGAGCTGAGGTGTGGATGATGGATGGTAGTTGGGGTGGGAGCTTATTTATACAGGGGGCGCTGCCCTGCTGTGGACGGAGGAACAGGACGGCGATTGATTGGGGAAGAGAAGGAATGAGCGAGCGGGAGATGGACGGAGCGAGCTGAGTTGTGGTGGTGGTGGCTGTCAACCCCCGCTGCCGAATAGATCGGGTGTGGGTCCCACCGGCTTATACTTTCTTTATTTTCTACTGTGGATTGACTGCAGCCGCTGGTACGCACGTTGTGGTTGTGCGGCGTGTTGCTATCCTTTTTTTTTTTTGTATATTCATATCCATCCATATGGGTTCGAGGGGGACAACATCGATCTTCTTCCTCACGTTCTCACGCGTGAGTTGACTGAAACGGCAACGTGGATGATGGGACTTGGACGTGAGGTTCATAAACCCGCGCTTTCTTCGTCAACGGGACCCCCTTCACATCTGAATTAGAATCAGCTAGCAGTCATGGGCATATCATGGAATGGGACTTGATGATATGCCCATGTGCACACGGAAAGCGCGTTAGTCATTTGAAATAAGCCATTTGCGTTGGTGTTTCGATATTTTCAGAGTCTCTGAGATTCCTGTCACGCATGGAATACGCTGTTCGCATCGCGGTTTTGGCATTCTCAGAGCATTTGAGGTTCAGATACGCCGTTCGCATTGGCGTTTTTTATAATTTCCCAGTCTCTGAGATACAGATAAATATCTCTTCGGGAAAGAGAAGAGGCCATGAACATTTACCTCTACGAAAAGAATACGCTCTAAATGTGAATGTGAACACTTGAAGCATAGAATACAGGAAGGCACTGATCCGGGTTAATGTCATCTGGTGTTGCTAGCCAGTCTAGAACGACTCGAACACCCTAAGAAGGTTTTCGCGCTACGCTGAAGACGACGATGGCTCTAGGTGAGGGACTTAGGCGTATCAACGAACATAGAAGAAAATGAGAAGGAACATGACTCAATAACAAGAAGCACATAAACCCACATATTGGGTTCCTAGTGACCTGGAGATACAACCTGGGCGAATCCATAATCGTCAGATAGTTTGCGGATTTCATAAGGAAATCGAGTTCACAACAAAACTTCATGCTGATGAAATTTAAAAGAATATGAGATATGGAGTTTACAAGAAAAAAATGGTGCCTTTAAAAAATGTTAGGCCTCGCAAATTTTTGGTGCCTGTCAATCTTCACAATGAGGTTTCCGTTGCATCTGTTACCCACATGTGCATGCATGTTCAATTTTTCATCCGAGAATAGTTTGAGTAAAAAAAATTACCGCACAGAGTCCTTCCTTCTCACTTAACCCGAGCTACACTGCTCTATTTTATTTTCTCAAAGTGGAGCGTCACAGAATCTTAGGTATGTTCAAGATATGAAAATACGTACATATGTAGTATAGCTTCTATTACACTTAACCTAATTGAATACATAACAATAAAAAAATTGTTCAATTTTATTTTGTAGTTGCAATATGTATGTTCATTAATTTCCGCAAAAGAATGTATATAACTTCCCTTTTGATACATCGTATTCTAACTAAATATTTCTTAATTCAAGTGTCTCTAGATGTAAGAAATACTTGAAAAATAAACTTTGTATTGATATTCATAATTTTTTGCACATAGATGGATGGTATTGTGTATGTGTATCGACCTGAGTATGCTTAAGTTGTTCCTTTGTTTGGTATTTTCTTAGTTTCATCGGGACATTTTTCAGTCCACCAGAGCATGAATATACACCACGGATTCACGGAGACAAGCCTCAAACACACACTACTGCACACGACCTCTTTTGTCGAGTGTCACGGACAACGGAAAAGTTCAAAGTACCCTCGACACAACCTTTGCCATGTATTACACTGGCAAAGGACACTCATAACACAAAGTTGAGTGACCAGTTTATTGTATTTTGGGACTTCAGTGACCAAATGGTGGGTTTCCCTCCCCATAATATGGCTCCATTTCAACAACAACAACAAAATCTGACAGTTTTTAGGCATTATGTTTTTCTACATGGGTATTATGTCATTTTGGTATTAAACAACTCTAGAAGATGGTAAATATATAATGTTAGATAACAATTGTCGATTATAACTTACATTTCTTATTATGAATGTTAAAGGAAAGGCCTAGCTACAATATCAACTCAAAAAGCTGTCAAATATTACAAAACTTGGTTCGAGTGCTTTATAGTTGCACTACTGGGAAAACCCTTATAGATAGGTTACATTCTGTGGCGCACCCTTAATTGGTGCGCCACAGAAAGTCATATTTCTGTGGCGCACCTGGCCATGTGCGCCACAGAAATGTGACATTCTGTGGCGCACCTGGTGCGCCACAGAATGTCACATTTCTGTGGCGCACATGGCTAGGTGCGCCACAGAAAGTTATCCGGGGGGCGGGTTAAAATTTGAAAAAAATAATTCTGTGGCGCACCTGGCACGTGCGCCACAGAAAGTTGACATTCTGTGGCGCACCTGCCAGGTGCGCCACAGAAAGGTGACATTCTGTGGTGCGATAAAATCCTTTGACATGTAGTTACGTATGAGTGTCTAGTAGGTATAGAAATTTTGAAATATGAATTTTGACCTTTTCTGCAACAAACAGGAAAAAAATCTTGTAACGGCCATAACTTTTGTATACGACGTCGAAATAACGCAAAAAATATGTCAAAAAATTCCAAAAAAGAAAAAGAAAAAAAAGTTATTTCAAACAGACGATTTTTCGCAGCAAAATCAAAAAAATTCAAAAAATTCAAAAATTCCAAAAAAGACACAGAAATGTATAACAAAGAAGATTGTTGACTTTTTTATTTTTTTTGGATTTTTTAGATTTTTTGATTTTTTTAAGTTTTTAAATTTTTTTTGGATCGTTTGAAACTTTTGAATCTCCTTTTGAAAGTTTAGAAGTTTTTGAAAAATCTGAAATTTAAAAACACACGTTTATAACATATACATAACATATACACATACAAGACTTAAAATGATACATATGATATATATATATCAATAAGAACTTGAGTAGCATAAGGGTAGGTGAAGTGGGTGGAACTTAGAAGTTAAGCGTGCTATGGTTGGAGCAATTTGAGGATGGGTGACCTAGCGGGAAGGTATCAGTTCAAAAAATTCAAAAAATCTGAAAATAATTTCAATAATTAGGATTTTTCATATTATTTCATATTTTGATTTTTCTGATTTTTTTTGAAACTTTTTATTTTTTTTACAGTTTTTGAATTTTTTGAATTTTTTCAGAATTCTCTGTGGCGCACCAGGATTTCTGTGGCGCACGCCCATGGTGCGCCACAGAAAAAAAATTTAGTGGCGAGGATTCTGTGGCGCACCCAGCAATTCTGGGGTGCGCCACAGAATCTCAATTTGGTGCGCCACGATAACCCTTTTCCTACTAGTGTTGGAGTTTGCACTGAATGTTAAGAAACTTCATGGGACTACAATACCAAATTAGCATTGACAAGTTTCACCGTGTACGTACTTCCTACGTAGTGTGCTGTGTAGCTAGGTACGTGTCTTCATTAATTATCTCAGCTAAGTAGCTATGTTCCAGGTCTGAAAACAGACGAGTACACCGTGCTGTTTGTGCGGCCAGTTAATTAATTTGGCACTGTATGCTACGCACGTTTATGGACCACACTGTCAGCATCAACGGACCCTATGTTAAGCTCCAAACAGACTTTTACTACAGTACCGTACTTTTTAAAAGATGTCGTCCACGATCATGTAGCAAAGCCTTCCAAACAGACTTTTATTGAGCACGTGATGATGTGACAGAGCTCGTTATGCATTCGGGTGAGGTTAACGGAGCACCAGGATGTGTAACTAAAGTCAACCCGGTGTAACATTTTGTCCGGCAGCAGGATTATTTTGGATATTCATGTATATGTACAGGCTTTGTTCGAGTACTACTGTAAACAAAAGAAAAGATTAATCAATCAGTACATTTGAATTGCTAAGCTGCCGATACCATCTTTTTTAGTACTATGCCGATTCTACAACTTATGCCTCTATATATAAAAGTACGTCTGATTCTCGCCCTGTCCGCTGCCCACGTCACCGCGACACTGTAGCTGGGGAGTTTCTACCAATCACAGGCCGCGCACGATTTTTGGCGCAGCATTTTTGCAGAAAACCGCCCGCAAAGGACCTGATCGTAATTTTCAAAGACCCGGGGACTTCCTTGCAAAATTGCCAGCGAGCCCCCTCCCTCTCCTTCTCTCTCGCGACCGCCGGCGACCGGTCAGCCCTCATCCTTCTCCACCTCCACCCCCAACTACCTGCTCCCCCGCCTCCACCTCGCGTCCCACGCGTCCCCATGACGGTCGCAACCTCCACCACCAGGCTCGCCGCGCCCGGCCTCCACACCCAAATCCCCGCCTCCACCTTCCGCATCTGGCACGACTCTGATGGCGGCCGCCACCTCCACCACCAGCCTCGCCGCGCCCGGCCTCCACACCCAAATCCCCGCCTCCACCTCCCGCATCCGGCGTGGCTCTGATGGAGGCCGCGACCTCAACCACGAGACCCGCCTCCCTCGCCTCACCAGGGCGCGGCGGTGGGCGGGTCGTCCGCCGAGATCCGGGAGCGCCTCAACGACGAGCTCGGCCAGGTCCGCCACCGCAGCAGCCGAACCTCCCCGCGCCCTCCGCGAAGCTCCAGGCGGCGATGCGGAAGCAGTGCGCGCAGGTTCTGCCCAGGCTGCAGAAGGACAAGCGGAGCGTCTGGTTCAACGCCCCCGTGGAGGTCGAGGAGCTGGGGCTCCACGACTACCACGCCGTCATCAGGCGCCCCATGGACCTCGGCACCGTCAAGGCTGGTCTCGCCAAAGGACGCGCAATCTTGAAGGACAGCCACTCTCGCTAAAGGACGCGCAATCTTGAAGGACAGCCACTGCGATCCCGTCGTCATGGCCACAAGATCCGATCTGGCCGTTCTCAGTGCCCTCGCCCATGCTGCTGCGCCTTTCTCCTACTCTGCCCTACCTTCATTCATGCAGCCGTTGTCCTTCAATGTCGCCTTGAACCTCCCTTTGTTTCAATTTCTAACTGCCCGCATGTGAGGTACTATGCACTGTCGGCAGGTGTATACATCGCTCACACTGCTCGATGAAAGTCCCAACCAAGAAGACGAAAACAGGTTAGCACATCCTTTTGGTTTTTCATAGGGTCATTCCGCTCCATGTTTGGATGCAGAGCAATCTGCAGCTCAAATTTTCAAAAACGTGTCACTACTTTGAAGTTAAGTTTCGTCACTCATGTAACATGTACCCTGATTATTTAGCAATATATGGCAGCTTAGTCGTTGGTGATTAGACGTTTAGCTTTCATATAACAATGTCCTGGCTGACTATATTTCAGAGATGCATATTTCATACTTGCACAAACCACAAAGTACTAATGGCTGTCAATCTGTTACCTTGGTCATGGCTCCACTCCTCCCCTCTGTCAAAATTTGCAGTCAGCTGCATGTCAATGGAATCACTACGTTGACGGCGAGGTCCTGAAGCCGGCGGGTGAAAGTGATACAGAGCAGTTTAACTATTTGTGAATTAGTTGTCTATTTAACCGGCCTATCAATTATGGGGTATTCTCTGGACATCGGGAAGGAGCATGTTAATTTGGTCGATGAACAATAAGAAAAGTTGATACACAGTGGCCAGCTTGATCAGAAGGGGTTGGACAGGTTGTGTTTTGGCCTCTCCAACCATGTTCAGTTTTCTTGAGTGTATCACTGTACCTGCAGCTAAGAACTTACTGACTATAAACCTCTATTTGTGAATTAGTTGCCTATTTAACCGGCCTACCAATTCTGGGGTATTTTCTGGACATCAGGAAGGAGCATGTTAATTTGGTCAATGAACAATTAGAGAAGTTGATATACAGTGGCCAGCTTGATCAGAATGGGCTGGAAAGGTTGTGTTTTGGCCTCTCCCACCATGTTCACTTTTCTTGCACACTCATGTTTATTCTGCATTCGGTTCAGTTGCTGCATCAGACTGTTGACTGCAATTTAACCTGATTATTACACTGCTACTGTATTTCTTAAAAAACATTTATAACATAAGGTACTGACTGACATGTACAAGATGTCACCAGGTTAGCTGTGATCTCAATGGCCGGACTGGCTGCTGAAGGTCTGGAGTGCGACAAGGTTATCGGCCAGTCCGCCGACCTCTTCACCCTTCAGGTCATCTACTAATTCACCAGCTCCTTTTAGGTTCTATATTTCACAATTCCATTCTAAAATCTCATCAAACGTTGTCTCTCTGTAGAGATTCCTGGACAGGACTAAGCCGCCGCTAACAAAAGAGCAGCAACAAAACCTTACCAGATGGGCAGTGGGTGTTACCCATCATCATCTCATTCTGAACTATCTGATGTGAAAGCTTCTTACATACATGATGGACTGATACAGTGTCGATGTATTATTTGATTTCGCAGTCCTGGTTGCTGCGTCACTTTTGAAGAACAATACAGCGGCGCATGATGCTCTCGTGTCCGCCATGTCGCAAAGGTGAAAGGCCATAGTGCTGGGCTGCATCGAAGCGATCGAGAATGTCTCCTGATTGCGATGTAAACTTACTTGAATTTCCTAACATTATTGAGGTAGTTGTTGTTGGAAAGAAAAGGGAAGATATATAGTGAAGCAACGAAGAAATGGATTTTTCTTCTTTTTGAATGGCAATCTGAAATACATCATTATGTGCCTCACTGCCTATTTGCCTAACATGAACATTTTTATGTTACCTTATACTGCTTGCGGGAGAGAGATCGGTATACAAACATGGAAAACATAAGCAACATAATCTGGATGGGAACATGTGGCATTTCAGTGGCGCGAGCCATCATTTCAGTGGCGCGAGCCGCTTATCATCCCATCAGTCTTCATCACTCGGCAAATCTAGCCATCACTGTTGCCGATGACCATCATCGGCAGATCAGTTCGAGTAACATCCAGGATTCCGATCGGGAGCAGAGGCGACGCCTCAATCATCGGCTTGCTCCCTCTCTTGAGGGTACCCTTGATCATAAGTTCCTAAGTTTCTTTTGCACCGCGAGGAGATTACGTCTACACCAGTATTTTTAACTCTTCTTTCTTCATTTCTCGCCATATTTCCTAAACGTATTTCTCTATGGTAAATTTAATGTCCATTTCTCAACACTCTTAACGTCTACAACAATATTATTGTTAGCTCTTCCTTGATTTCATGGTAAGAAGTGATTTTTCGACTTCCTCGACTAATTTCCAACCGAGGATTTTCAACCTCGACAGTGATAATTCAGAATAATCCTTCGTCGGTAATTGTTCGACATAGCTCTTCAGTTCAACCATGATTTCCCGACGATGGTTGTTTTAAAATAATATTCCACGAATTTTTTGGCGGTAATTCTCACAGGTATTTTTCAACGAACAGTAATCTATAACTGATAATTTAACGCCAAGGGCGTGGCGAAATATTATTTAAATAATTTCGGAAAAAATGCTAAATGTTGTAAACTAATAATTTTAAATATATCCATAAAAAAATATGACAAATATGTCAAAGTGGTCACATAAAAAAAAATGATGACTTTTTTTTTGGAAAAATGACCCAACTTATTTAAATAATTTCGAAAAAAATGGTAAATGCTGTAAACTAATAATTTTAAATATATCCACCAAAAAAATATGACAAATATGTCGAAGTGGTCACATAAAAATAAATGATGACTAATTATGACGTACGATCAAAATTTAAATTTTAAATTCTCATGTGCCTTCCAAATTTATTCATTTCGTAGACGTTAAAAAGAATTCAAAAACGTTAGAAATTATTCAAAACTGGATGAATTCCCAATTTGAACGATTTTCGAAATGTGGACAATCTTAAAACGTAAGCCCTATTCGCATTTCAGTAATTTTCGAATATGCACAATTTTTAAATGCGGACACTTTCAAAATTAAATTTAGCGGGCGGACAAAATATGACAAATATGTCAACATGAACACAAAAAAGCCGCCTACTTACAACATATGATCAAATTCCACGTTTGAATAATTCAAATTTTTAAATGCTTTTCAAATCTGCGCATTTAACAAACGCAAAAAGAATTCAAATACAATAAACGTGCCAACATAACCACGCAAAAAAAACATTCTTAAAATATAAAACCAACTACTTATGTAAAAGAAAACAAACACGTTTGAGAAATTCAAATTTGCTAACATTTGTAAAAAATTAAGAAGAAAAAAATAACCATGTTAGAGTATTTCAACCCAAATTTCAAATTGAATCCCTCCAAAAAATCTAAAATTCTTTCAAATCTGATCATTTTATGAACGTGACAAGAATTCATACCTTTATAGTTTCCACTGTAACCAATTTTTAAAATCTAAACGTTTTTTAAAACGTAAACTTTTTTCCAAATGCAGCAAATTTCAAATTTGAGCAACCTGTAAAATCCGACCATTCTAAAAACGAAAGCATTTTTGAATTTCAATGATCTCCAAACTTACACAACTTTAGAACTCTGTCATTTTCAAATTCAAATTCAAAAATACGCGCGCGGCGTTTGCCGCGCCCAGATGTCTAGTAAGTGAGACAGAGCACACATGCTCTAGCGTAGGGTTTTTTTTTTTTTTTGAGAATGTGTGAGACAGAGCACACATGCTCTAGAGCACACATGCTCTAGCGTAGGTGGCTTGATGATTCTGACAGATAAGGCGACGACCCAACAGCGCGTTAATTTATAGTAGGCCCAACCAAGCGGCTGCATCAAAGTGTCACTTTAGCTTTTCTTTCAGATCACATTTTATAATCCAAACGTGCGGGCGCGCGCCATTTTGATTTAGTTATTAATTATCAGATACTATATATGGTTTTGACTTCTGGTTCCCATGAGCTATATATGAATATATCTACTTGAGTTCACACTTGATGATACCGAGATATGCAGACATGTGCAGGATTTGTCAATTCACCAAACTAATTTCAGCATATCAGTATAGTTACAAGCGGTGGAAATTAAATAATTGATGATGCATTGTCACGGTTTCTTGCATGTGACGAAGATTGCGAGAGAGAGAGAGACACACGAGATTCCTTTGTAGGTGTACCTACAAACGACTGCGAGAGATAAGCGGGATCAAAGTAAAATACTAGACGTGGCATTTGGTAAAGTTAAGCAGGTAAGTAAATACGGAAATTTGGCACTCAGTAAAAGTTGACGTTGTCCTCGGAGCGCAAGAATTCTTTCTAAAATATACGGGAAAGAGGCATGTGTTCCTTTTGAAATCTATTTGGACACAACTCTTATCTGGCGAAAATCTGACGTTATTGATTGACAAAACATGGTAAATTAGATCCCCCCCCTTGGAGTCAACAAAGAAAACATCAGATATTTCAGCTATTGGGTCTATCACATGTACGCGTTCAGATGTGTCCATTTTGATTCTTATCAGATACCATATGTTTTTGACTTTTGGCTCCCATGAGCTATAGATGAATATTAGAAGGATATCCCGCGCATTATAGTGAGTATCTCTTAAAAAATCTAATAAAATGCGTGAAACCGGGAGTTGACTATAAAAATATGCAAGAGTTAGTTGGTCAAAGCTAGCAAACGAGAGGCTAAATTTAATAGACATGAAATGTATGTGTATTTTATAATTTAAAAGTCGTTATGATTCAGGGGTACTCTATTAATGTAGAGAAGGTGAAATCAACGGGTTAAAGAAAAGAATGATGTGCTTGCATTAAGAATTTAAAATGCCATGCACATTGCCGCATAATGTTTCTAAACTTCTTGATCGGTTCCATATAGAAAAGCATATAATACGGAATAAGAGTTATATGATTTTCATCAATGAAAAAAATTGGCAAAATATTCACTTGATTGCATAAACTAACTTCGGTGTTTCACTTGCACATGATTTAGTTTTGTAATTAGATAGCGGGATGGTATAATCTTATCATTCAAACAAAAATAGATGACGCGAACAATTTGTTAGCTAAAGGAAAAATTGATATGGATACATGCATGTAGAGATAAAAAATAAGTAATACATTTATGTAGAGATAAACAATAAGTAATTAATATTAGTAAGTGATGTGGACAATTAATTGGTCAAAAGAGTAAGTGATGTGGATAGCTTGCATGTTGAGATAGACACATTAATTACAGTTAGTGGAGTTTTGCTTTATAAGAAGTATAGATAGTAGGTACTCCCTCCGTTTAGGTGTGTAAGGCCCCTCACCAAAAACTATTTGTTTGGAAACGCCGGAGAAATAAGGCCCGATTCAATTAATTGTCTAATAATTAGGGGCGGCATGCCCTCGCGGTTTGCACGCAGCTTACCAGTGCATGCATGATTTACTCCTTTTGGTTGGCAGTTTCTCTAGATGTCATGTACGCATGCAAAACTGAGTGGGCCAAGACGAGTCTGTTGGTGTGCTCTACTTAAATGTCCTGCATGCAAACCTGATTTACTTGATGGTTGATTGGAGGAAATCATCAGAGGAGGGAGGCGCTAGCAGCCAGTCATCGACTACCTTGGTCGCAGAGTTTCTGAGCAGGGGCCTAATACACCTAAACGGAGGGAGTACATAGATAGATAGATATTTACGTGACTTCACGCTTTATGATGTCCAGAAGTTTTCATTTCATCAAACTAAATTTCAGCATAAGTATGCAAGAAGTGGCAATTGATTAGCTGAAGAGGGTGATACACAGAAGATTAGTTTGTACGTGTACTTACATGCATGACTGCGAGAGATAAGGAGGATCAGAGTAAACTATTAGATGTGGTGAGACCTTTTTGAAGCTCGTCAAATACGACTCCAGATCCGTCTCATCATGTTTTCGTCGCAGCATCTGAAACTCTTCTTCTCGCTGCTTCTTTCACGTCTCAGAGCCTTGGCATTGGTCATCTGACAACTCCTCGTGAGTCGGCTTGATGATGTTGTTAGTGTTGATGATGGCTGAATCTGTAGGTTTAGAAGCGGTCATTGCTATCCGATTTAAGATTTGAATCTTTCTCAGCGGAGTCGCATATATATAAGTGTTTTAGCACATGAACACGTCCTCATGTATACCCGCAGCGGCGATGGAGATACTCCACAGCTTGCACTACAGGAGGCCGACTCACGGCACGACACATAAGATAGTAAGCCGGCGCTTTTGGTGATTCGAAGCCCTAGTTCCTCGGGACGGATCCGTCGGATGTTCTAGCGACTATGGGTTGAGCTAAGCCGGATTTGACCGTTCTCATCTTGGTTATCGATTTAAGACGAAATCTATGCGAAGTCGTCGAATAAAGGAAGTATGAACAAGTGTTTGAGGGAAAAAGTTAGATTGTACCTATCACATATATTTTAGGCGGCTGGTCTTTCCCGTACAAGATTTGAACTCTTTACACGTTACAAGTTTGGCATATAAGCCGAATTACAACTCTAAACAAGGGAATTTCTCCTACGGAACTCCTTCTGAAGCCGCCTTTTCCCTCTGTGCTCAAGTCAAAATGCGTCTCGCGCCTTCGTATTGAGCCAGCTTTCTTGTGGGCTTTCGGCTAAGTCGGCTCATGTTTGGCTTTGCTCGACGTAGCTATTGGATCTTCAAGTCGTAAAGACACGCCTAAGTCGGCCCACCGTCTGGCTCTTCATGTAACCGTCTTGAAACCAAACGCGTCCGCATGATCTTCAGTCGTCTACAAAACCTTCCTTGTCTAAGTCGGCTGCCTGCCAAAAATAGGTGATAAAAAATGCCACTTACCTATTTTTAAACTTAAGTACATACTTAAGTTTTCTTTTAAAAAATAATGACTTCATGTATAAAAATCAACAAAAGTTAGTTATGTTGTAACTTTTCGTATGGTCACTTGTTTTGTTTTACATGCCACAAATGGTGAAACATTTATTATGAAAATTAACAATTGGCAATTATTTACCCGTTACATAGATAAACATGCATATTGTTGACACTTTTAAGAAATTATACTATTGTTTTTTGGCAAGTTAGAAATTCATTTATATGTACCCGGGTCTTAACAATCCCACAGGAAAGGTGGGAAGTACCTTAACCATAGAGTGTACTATAGCACAAAGTATGACTGTATTATTATTTTTACGAAATAACCTCTAGCTGTGAGAAAATATCCGTCCAAAGCCTTAGAAAAAAGTCCAAGAAATGTGAAACACTACAATTAAAAACACACATCAGATCAATTTGATGCTTGATAGATTCAAAGCAACCAAAGTGGATGCAATTCTTTTTGTAGAAAATGGTGATTAGCAAACAACCAGAGCCATTCACTTCAGAGAGCCAAATAAACAAAATGGACGTGTGGATCGATTCCTTTCTGGTGACTTTTTCAGCCCACCACTGCAAGCTTGTCCAATCACTCTCTGAAAGCGAAGCACCTCGCCTAGGCCCAAAAGACATAGTGATATTCGGCACGTTTACGTGCAGTTACATCTGCTTCCTCTTTCATTTTTTCACTCCCCTTTTCTTTTGGAACGGCATATATTTGCTGAATCTTACTGCATATTTTCTTTGTTAGGTGCGATGCTTTAGTCAATGTTTCTACTCCCAAACATACACACCCTGATAACAACATATTCTCCTCTGCTTTACTCAAAGTTATAATAACTTAACTGTCAACGTCATAACGAGAAAGTCTGGATGTTAAAAGAACAAATTCCTTTCACTAATTTGTTCTACCGTATATATAATTGTCTGAAGTGAGCCACGCATGATTCTCTCTTTATTCTTGTGTGAAGCACTAGCTGATTAATGAATATAGTATAACAACGGGCAAATTGCGGCTGGCTAATTAATTCTGCTCTTTTGCTACCGGCCGATGCGATAATTAATTAGAGAAAATAAAGCAAACCACACGGGTGTAAAATAAAACAAACTATAATTTAGCTAGAGGGGGATATGTTGCACCATGCAATTGCACCGCCAAACATACAGTATAAAATAGATATCACGATACCATGTGATTATACTTGGATCGGAGATGATCAACATTTTCTCACACATCGATATCACGTTCTGGAATCAACATGGATCAGGTCCATTATTTTGACCAATAGCTAGACATTGTGAAAGCTTACGAGCTTGTTCGGTTAATTCACTCCCCAAGTTGATTAGAGTGGACTGGAGGGGATTTGGGGGGTTTTTAAATAGAGGGGATTTAATCTCTCTCAATCCATGTCAATCCTCTTCAAGTGACAGCAAACCGAACAAGGCCTAAAGGATAAACGAAAACTATACATCATACACCGTATGTGGGATGTTCATTGTATATATATAGTTATGGGATGGATTTATTTTTCGCATGCCGATTTACTATCACACAATTGCTCTCAGTCTCTGAGAAACCCTTGAAACCTCTATGCCAATTCTTGAGCTGAACGCCTGCAAAGTTCAGAGAGAGCAAATTAATGCAAAGAAATTAAATAATTCATACAAAACGAGAAGATAATTAGGCTTATTTTAGAGAAACTTAGTCCTCCATCATGACAAAAAATTAGTCTGCACTGTGCAGTCACATCTAAATTAAACACAAAATTCTACCCGGTAGAAGGGGACGAATGCGAAATAAACAGATTAATCATGTGTATGGCACGTGTGTATCTAAGGTCATTTTCAAGCTTTTCAGCTTTCCCAAATTTTTGTCTCTTGCTCTATAGAGAAGAATCTACGACTTTACAATCTCACGTGCGTGTGTGCCGCTCTCATCTTTATCATCGATCCTTTTACATGTATACATACCATTAGTCAAGTTAAATGTTACATCGGGAATTAACAAAAAATCATCAAACTTTACAAAAGTAATTTAAAATGATTTTCACAAATAAACACATCAACTATGAAAATTGGCACTTTTTAATTTGAATAAATATTTTCTTGGGCTAACTATTGTTCAAACATGAATCTTGGGCCTTCCATTTTACAACATAGTAAATTTACTATTTGTAGATATTGAAGCCACATTTATGTGGAATATTCTTCAGTGGGGGACGATGTTCCGAACAGCGAGTCGCTTGTGGTGACTTCGTCAATCTTAAGACTTGACCTGCCGGCTCAATCTTTCGGAGTTACTCATAGAAGTAGGGTGTGTGTGCGTTCATAGGGGTGAGTGTGTGCACGTGTATGTGATGTATGTGAGCGTCTGCGTTTATATTGTGTTTCGCAAAAAAAAATACTATGCCTATATTCTCCATGTACATACCTGGGAGTGTATGGTGTAGAAGATTTTTAGGCCAGCAATGGAGTGGTTCGCATTGACGATCTCGGCGCCTTCTTCTTCGAGAACAATAATCACCTCGTGTAGGTTGATGGGCCTCTCCAGGCTGCTAACCAGCACCACGTCCAAGCTCGAATCATCGTGTTGCCGCACCTCCACCAGTGGCGGCACCAACGCCTCACGAGATTTCTCGTCTTCTAACTCCATTGAGCCGGCGCCACCGCTTGTTGTAGTGGTGGTGGGCATTGATACACCACCAGTTCCTCTTAAGGTAGCCATGGCCAACGCAGAACTCTTCCTCTGCCGTAGCTCGTCAACCCTTTCCTTCAGGTTCTTAATGTACTTTGCCGCCTCGTCTAGACTGCCTAGTTGTGTCATTGTATCCTGCATTCACAATTCAGGCATAAGAGAGATAACAATGTGTGAGAAGCAATTATTTCAGAGCAACATAGGGAAATTTTGTCGGCTAACAAAAGTATCCTACTTTTTTGCAAGTTAATGTAAGATTGATATCGTTCCTGGGCTCTACATCCCGAATACAGCTGACAACCGCACAGAATAAAACTTCTGAACTTGGAAATTGTAATACTGTATATTCTGAAGTGAAACAGCCAGCTGTAGACTCTTGCTGCTCCTTTGAGACTTTGATAAGATAATGATATCTCTCTTGACCTTTCGTAATACAGTTAAGCACTATGCTAACTTATTCCAAAGATTGGACATGACATTGTAGTTCTTTTTTACATGTCACGAGCCTCAAAAGACTTTTTCACCCCCCACAAATAGTTTGATAACAGTCCGGGCCACTTGGCGCTTATGTAGTCACCAAACTTTTTCGTATACTCCATGTAACTCTTTGTTATCAAGAAGATTGACTTACTCTACGATACTTTCATCATGTGTACATCATTAGTTCGCGCGGAGGCTGAGAGTTTATTCCCTATAAAATATAGACAAAAACCTACATCACATTCTATTATCACCCTTTATCATATTGAGTTTTACTTGCAACATGATATATTTTTATCCTATTTCTATCTAGCTAGCCCCTAGCAATTCCTTGGGCTTCATTTTTTCCATCCACCCAAGTAGTACTTAATTTCTTCTGACATGTTGCCTCTTAATAATTTAGATATTGTCAAACATGTTGGGAAATACGGGCAACCTACAATGTCGGTTTATTGTTAGATTTATCTCTTCAATTTACTCTTATTATTACCTAAGCAATTCATGACTAAGCAATAATCGTAAAAGCGCATCATCCTTCCAATGAACACACTTAATGAAAATTTATTGTATGCTTTCATTTATTCGTCGATCCCCAATTTAGAGTACGACGCATGTCTAGATGGCTGGAGTAATGCGAGATGAACAATATAGTTATTGCAAACTTCAAATGTATAATTTCCGCATTTGAAGACCTTAGATTATTTCGTGAAAACTTGTGAAAAATTAAAATTGTGCAGAAAATGAAATCGAGGTGAGAGCAAAAATTTCTGGGACAGCAGATTCACTGTTTATCTTTCAGCACCAGTATGCACACTTGGACGGCTGGACGTAAGGTTACAAACATGTTAGGGACTCGGCAAATTTTGTATTGCCCCTCTGAGGATTTTTTATTTTAATTAAGAAAAAACATGTACGTCGTACCCATGGAGGATGAAAGCAACACATTCCAACAAAATTAAATGCCCATCAACTTATTAGCTCCCGTTGATTACAATATTTCATGTGATGAAAAGGATAATACTTACTCCCTCCGTTCCAAATTAATTGACTTCCATATATCTACGTTTGGATGTATACGTACATGTAACATGTCTAGGTGTATTCAAATGTAGATAATATGAAAGTCAATTAATTTAGAACGGAGGGAGTACTTGCCAAGCTAGCACTTCAGGTTAAAATAAATGGACATAGGTAGACTGATAGGCACCGCTAATTTATTAGGATTGATAATACACTCATATTTTTTCTGGATAAAATCAACATTGGGGGAATTGAACATCTAGCTAGCAAGCGCCCTGTTCGGTGGATTACACTTTAGGAAGCGGGGAGAAAGGTTCAAGATTCTTACAGTGGAGGAGTAGCTTTCTTTTGGGATGAGGGAAGCGAGCTTGGCGAAGAGCTGCTTCATGTGCTGCCTCCTCTCCCTCTCCACCTCCTTCCTCTCCACCATCGCCGTCGTGATGCCGCTGTTCGTCCTGCTTCTCTTCCCGCCCCTCGCTGCCTGCTTCCCCTTCCCCTTCAGTACATCCATCTGCATCTCTTTCTCCCTCTCACACGCACACAAATGAAGCTAAGCTACCTAAAGATCAGGTAGCAGCCTGTTTGTTCTGGATTGAAATGCAATCAAAATGAAGAAGGAACATATATCTGTGGCAGCTGCTAGCAAGCTAGTAGAGGTTTTGTTTTTCGTGGAGCTGCAGCAAGCGAGGAGAGAAAGAATTATGTTCAGGAAAGAAGAAGAGGAGGAAGGAGGATGAGGGGAAGACAAGTGCGTGGCGTGGTTTAAATAGGAGGTGTGTACGGATAAGGGCCGGCCGGAAGTGAGGATGCTAGGCGTCCGGGAAATATGCCTAAGCTATATAAAGAACTACACCGTACTCGTCTAGCAAGAGGAGCTGGTATTAAAATATGTATATACGGAGTACATGGCTACAGTAGAATAATGCAGTACGTACACATTGAATATTAGTGGGAGAGAGGGGACCAAGAAATATCAACGAGATCGCAGTCTAGTATGGGCCATATTTGAATCGCAACCAAAGAATTAGTGATGTAGTAACTACTTTTCCTTGTTTCTCCTAGCTGCTCATGTAAATCATCCGGCCTGTCGGATTAATCTTGTATATGACTGCCAGTCTCCTTTCAAGTTCATACTATATAACAACGGTGGGAAGTAATCGCCCGTGATTTCAGAAATAAATATAAAACAAAATCATAGAAGTTGGAGCGCAAATATTTTAATTATTAACTTGCAAGCTATCTTGTAGGCAAAAAGACCCAACATATGCAAACACCCTGCGAGGTTTATATAGCTTATTTGCTAATAATCAGGTAATCCTAATTAAAATTTCCCAATAACTAGTATATTATCTTTTAGCCATCTGTGTGGTCAACATAAAGTTTGACCACCGACATGTTCAATATCTGAAAATTGTATGTGTATATTTGTCTTCAGAATGTTTTCATATTTCCTAAGTTTACCGTGTTCACTAACTATAAAACTATTATACATGATGTACTAGTGGTCAATATCCGACTTGTGGAGACCATATATATGTCACATATGTCCACAACGACAGTTCGTACTAATCAGTTGTACACGTTAGACCAGCCACACCGCTGAATCGGTTCAATAAGAAGGGGCAGGTTTCGGAATTGCCTATATTTCTATGCAGCTGGAATCGCTATTGTTCGGACCCACTTCAACAACACGCCAACATTTTTTTTATGTATTTAAAGCAATATATTTTTCCTCTCTCCTCTCTCTTACATATGGGTCGGATCTTCCTAATTCTGACGCACAGTTGATTTGAACCGAACCAACGCGTTGGTTCACTTCTACTCCACAATGAATCGATGTCCTGCAGTGTATTAAACTGAAGAATACCGACCTTTGAACCGCTTTTTCTAGACAGTGTGGCTGGTCTTAGCATGTTGTAAACAATAAAAGAAAATGATGTCGCCCATTGCTGATGAAGTGTTGCTGTTATCAGTACGTACAGTTATTCATAGGTAATGAGCACAAGTTCGTACGTGTTGACTGCCATGCAAGCTCCATGCCGGCAGGCACGGCGACACTGCACTCAATGCAGTGACCAAGGGAAACCCACGGATGCATCTGTACTGGCGGGCTCCGGCCAAAAAGTTGGGCGGGCCACCCAAAGAAAATTACGTTTTTTTCTTTGCTAGGCAAAAATTACTTCTATTTTTCAGTGTTTTAGGCTGGGCTGGGCGGGCCATGGCCCGGTTTGGCTTGCACTGAGCTCCGCCACTGTGCATCTGGACATCCATCGGTTAAACATGAGCATGTAATTTTGTCCATCGGATCGAGGTATCAGTGATTAATCATTATGCCTCTCCATCGATCATACAGAGCGATACATATATTTCAGCTACATGGGCGTGTTTGGCTACCCACGTACAGTACATGCAACACCGCCACGCCATGTGGATGTAAAAAAATGAATAGCAATGATGTAAAAAAATGAATAGCAATATCGATGGTAAATAGTAATAGTCCGGAGGCAGGAAGCATGGGCAGATCGAGGATAAGATACCCGGCCCCAGCAAATGTGAAATATCAGTTGTCCTGAAGCTGGATCAAGATCAATCTTTGGTCACGGTAGAGGTACATATGGCACTGGCCCCTGTGTGGACGGAGATAGCCAGCTAGGACCAATTTCGAAATCCAGACAAAATTGTGCGGTGGACCATGATGTGGGCATATGTAAATAAAGTTTAATCAAGCTCAAGACCACGCATTGGAGAGGATACATATTTTCCAATAACCTTTGATTTGTAGGATAGCAAAAGTGTAGGAATAGGAACCCATATGATTGGAATGACATGTTTAATTGAACCCTAGAAGAGAAAGTTTCTTTAATTGTGGTTACCGAATTTTTCATGAGGTTAGAACTCATGTTATTTTCCTATGATGTTAGCACTACAAAATTCCTATGGGTTTTTTTCCTATACGATATCATCATATGAATCGAACGAAAAAAATTCCATAGGATTTCAATTTTACACAAATACTTTGTAAATCCTATAAATCAAAGTAGCCTAAGTTATATGGAGGTTGAGAGTACCCCAGTGGTATAATGATTTGCAGTGGCATGTCCTTGCTGATTAGGGTCCAACGGCTCCTGTCAAGAGCGTATATTGGTAGATGCCTTTAGCCTAGCCTTGGCCAAAAGAAGAGTATTTCAGCATAGGACTCCCCACAAATATGTATTGTACATGTTTTTGTTCACAATATCGTGGTGCTCTTTTATGTGTTTCATTCAGTTTTTTCTCGATAGATAAACACTTTATTACTCAAAAAAGATATTCGAGCATTACATCCGGCCTCTGCAAACATAAGAAAAAATGAAACACAACTAATAATGATGAAATTCAAGATCACCTGTGGTCATGGGGAGCCAATCTGTAAATCTGTAAATCGCGCTGCCACCCATGTTGGGTAAAAGTATCTCTCGCTGCATCCTCTGACCGTGTAGACTCGTCTAAATTAGGTCTGGATTCTCCACACTTTATACAGGTGACCACAAACATAGCAAACTGGTACACGCGTAGATGACCTGCAAAAGAGAGAAAAGTTTTACTGTTGATAATCTTGTCATTTCCACATAGTCAAAGCGACCAAATAACGGCAAGCGCTCCCACCCTAATACGTGCATCTCCAACTGGAATGGGCAAATACCGGCCCCTATATGTCCCCGGACACGTCCCGTACAACCGAGTTAAAATTGTGTCCTCCAATCACTACATCACAAATCTAAATCTAAAATACATGCAAGCCATGCACGTCGATCATACGATTATTCGAATCAACATAAAACATAGTATAGTCTTTGATAAAATTATTCAGAGTACACAAAATACATAAAAATTAAATTATTCTTAATAGTGCCAATTTCAAATTCACTGATTTTCAGTGAAAATCCATATATGGTCCACGAGATCATTGAGGAGTTGGACGTGAGCTTGTTGATCTCTAATTTGTCGATGCATATCAAGAAAGTTGAGAACATATTGCACATCTTGTTCCGGGAGGCGGAGATGTTCTCCAGGCTTCCCAAAATCATTTGTGCGCGGGTTTGCCCCTTCTCTCTTGTCCTCGACAATCATGTTGTGCAAAATTACACAACAAGTCATCACTTGCCACAATGTCTCCGGATCCCACATTATTGCAGCTCCACGGACAATACCCCAACAAGCTTGCAGCACTCCAAATGCCCTCTAAATATATTTCCTATCATATTCTTGTGCAGCTGCAAAGATTCTTTTCTGACCAACCGGATTGCTTATAGTCTTCACAAATGCAGGTTCTTTGAGGATAGATACCATCGGCAAGATAGTATCACATGGTGTAGTCATGTCCGTTGACGGTGTAGTTGCACGATGGAGCATGCCCATCACAAAGTCTCTTGAACAGTGGAGATCGCTATAGCACATTGATGTAATTGTGTGAACTAGGCATGCCAAAAAAACGCATGCCGAATCCACAAGTATTTTAATGTCAGTGCTTCATGGAGTATGATCTGGCTTCTTTGCAGTGCCCTTGATACTTCCAATGCTTCAATCCATGGCCTACAAATTTGCTAAAACAATCACAAACCAGTTCCAAGGCAATTTGACAAACACTTGACAGCGAGGTATATGTTCGGCAGCGTGTGTTGACGTACAGTGGGTGCGGCGGCGAGGGTGTCCATGGGTAGCGGCGGCGAACGCGGAGGATTTGGCTCCCTCCCTGCAGGTTCGGACCGGCGACAGAACTTGAATGGGAACGGCACGCGGCGGAGGTAGGAAGGGGCGAGGGAATGGGAAGAGGAGGGTGCCGTGGCAAGGGTTTGGTCCGGTTTTGTGATTTAAGGGTTCGAGGGGGACAACATCGATCTTCTTCCGACGTGGCGGACGCGAAACAGCCGCTTGGGCGGACCCAACTCCATAAACCCGCGCTTTCTTCGTCCCCGGGACCCCCTTCACATCTGAATTAGAATCAGCAGCAGTCATGGGCATTCATGAATGGGACTGATGATATGCCCATGTGCACACGGAAAGCGCGTTGGTCATTTGCGCCATGTGCGTTGGTGTTTCGATATTTCCAGAGTATCTGAGATTGTCATGCATGGAATACGCTGTTCGCATCGGTAGTTTTGGCATTCTCAGAGCATTTGAGGTTCAGATACGCCGTTCGCATTGGCGTTTTTTATAATTTCCCAGTCTCTGAGATACAGATAAAATCTCTTCGGGAAAGAGAAGAGGCCATGAACATTTACCTCTACGAAAAGAATACGCTCTAAATGTGAATGTGAACACTTGAAGCATAGAATACAGGAAGGCACTGATCCGGGTTAATGTCATCTGGTGTTGCTAGCCAGTCTAGAACGACTCGAACACCCTAAGAAGGTTTTCGCGCTACGCTGAAGACGACGATGGCTCTAGGTGAGGGACTTAGGCGTATCAACGAACATAGAAGAAAATGAGAAGGAACATGACTCAATAACAAGAAGCACATAAACCCACATATTGGGTTCCTAGTGACCTGGAGATACAACCTGGGCGAATCCATAATCGTCAGATAGTTTGCGGATTTCATAAGGAAATCGAGTTCACAACAAAACTTCATGCTGATGAAATTTAAAAGAATATGAGATATGGAGTTTACAAGAAAAAAATGGTGCCTTTAAAAAATGTTAGGCCTCGCAAATTTTTGGTGCCTGTCAATCTTCACAATGAGGTTTCCGTTGCATCTGTTACCCACATGTGCATGCATGTTCAATTTTTCATCCGAGAATAGTTTGAGTAAAAAAAATTACCGCACAGAGTCCTTCCTTCTCACTTAACCCGAGCTACACTGCTCTATTTTATTTTCTCAAAGTGGAGCGTCACAGAATCTTAGGTATGTTCAAGATATGAAAATACGTACATATGTAGTATAGCTTCTATTACACTTAACCTAATTGAATACATAACAATAAAAAAATTGTTCAATTTTATTTTGTAGTTGCAATATGTATGTTCATTAATTTCCGCAAAAGAATGTATATAACTTCCCTTTTGATACATCGTATTCTAACTAAATATTTCTTAATTCAAGTGTCTCTAGATGTAAGAAATACTTGAAAAATAAACTTTGTATTGATATTCATAATTTTTTGCACATAGATGGATGGTATTGTGTATGTGTATCGACCTGAGTATGCTTAAGTTGTTCCTTTGTTTGGTATTTTCTTAGTTTCATCGGGACATTTTTCAGTCCACCAGAGCATGAATATACACCACGGATTCACGGAGACAAGCCTCAAACACACACTACTGCACACGACCTCTTTTGTCGAGTGTCACGGACAACGGAAAAGTTCAAAGTACCCTCGACACAACCTTTGCCATGTATTACACTGGCAAAGGACACTCATAACACAAAGTTGAGTGACCAGTTTATTGTATTTTGGGACTTCAGTGACCAAATGGTGGGTTTCCCTCCCCATAATATGGCTCCATTTCAACAACAACAACAAAATCTGACAGTTTTTAGGCATTATGTTTTTCTACATGGGTATTATGTCATTTTTGGTATTAAACAACTCTAGAAGATGGTAAATATATAATGTTAGATAACAATTGTCGATTATAACTTACATTTCTTATTATGAATGTTAAAGGAAAGGCCTAGCTACAATATCAACTCAAAAAGCTGTCAAATATTACAAAACTTGGTTCGAGTGCTTTATAGTTGCACTACTGGGAAAACCCTTATAGATAGGTTACATTCTGTGGCGCACCCTTAATTGGTGCGCCACAGAAAGTCATATTTCTGTGGCGCACCTGGCCATGTGCGTCACAGAAATGTGACATTCTGTGGCGCACCTGGCTGTGCGCCACAGAATGTCACATTTCTGTGGCGCACATGGCTAGTGCGCCACAGAAAGTTATCCGGGGGCGGGTTAAAATTTGAAAAAAATAATTCTGTGGCGCACCTGGCACGTGCGCCACAGAAAGTTGACATTCTGTGGCGCACCTGCCAGGTGCGCCACAGAAAGGTGACATTCTGTGGTGCGATAAAATCCTTTGACATGTAGTTACGTATGAGTGTCTAGTAGGTATAGAAATTTTGAAATATGAATTTTGACCTTTTCTGCAACAAACAGGAAAAAAATCTTGTAACGGCCATAACTTTTGTATACGACGTCGAAATAACGCAAAAATATGTCAAAAAATTCCAAAAAAGAAAAAGAAAAAAAAGTTATTTCAAACAGACGATTTTTCGCAGCAAAATCAAAAAAATTCAAAAAATTCAAAAATTCCAAAAAAGACACAGAAATGTATAACAAAGAAGATTGTTGACTTTTTTATTTTTTTTGGATTTTTTAGATTTTTTGATTTTTTTTAAGTTTTTAAATTTTTTTTGGATCGTTTGAAACTTTTGAATCTCCTTTTGAAAGTTTAGAAGTTTTTGAAAAATCTGAAATTTAAAAACACACGTTTATAACATATACATAACATATACACATACAAGACTTAAAATGATACATATGATATAATATATCAATAAGAACTTGAGTAGCATAAGGGTAGGTGAAGTGGGTGGAACTTAGAAGTTAAGCGTGCTATGGTTGGAGCAATTTGAGGATGGGTGACCTAGCGGGAAGGTATCAGTTCAAAAAATTCAAAAAATCTGAAAATAATTTCAATAATTAGGATTTTTCATATTATTTCATATTTTGATTTTTCTGATTTTTTTTGAAACTTTTTATTTTTTTTACAGTTTTTGAATTTTTTGAATTTTTTCAGAATTCTCTGTGGCGCACCAGGATTTCTGTGGCGCACGCCCATGGTGCGCCACAGAAAAAAAAATTTAGTGGCGAGGATTCTGTGGCGCACCCAGCAATTCTGGGGTGCGCCACAGAATCTCAATTTGGTGCGCCACGATAACCCTTTTCCTACTAGTGTTGGAGTTTGCACTGAATGTTAAGAAACTTCATGGGACTACAATACCAAATTAGCATTGACAAGTTTCACCGTGTACGTACTTCCTACGTAGTGTGCTGTGTAGCTAGGTACGTGTCTTCATTAATTATCTCAGCTAAGTAGCTATGTTCCAGGTCTGAAAACAGACGAGTACACCGTGCTGTTTGTGCGGCCAGTTAATTAATTTGGCACTGTATGCTACGCACGTTTATGGACCACACTGTCAGCATCAACGGACCCTATGTTAAGCTCCAAACAGACTTTTACTACAGTACCGTACTTTTTAAAAGATGTCGTCCACGATCATGTAGCAAAGCCTTCCAAACAGACTTTTATTGAGCACGTGATGATGTGACAGAGCTCGTTATGCATTCGGGTGAGGTTAACGGAGCACCAGGATGTGTAACTAAAGTCAACCCGGTGTAACATTTTGTCCGGCAGCAGGATTATTTTGGATATTCATGTATATGTACAGGCTTTGTTCGAGTACTACTGTAAACAAAAGAAAAGATTAATCAATCAGTACATTTGAATTGCTAAGCTGCCGATACCATCTTTTTTAGTACTATGCCGATTCTACAACTTATGCCTCTATATATAAAAGTACGTCTGATTCTCGCCCTGTCCGCTGCCCACGTCACCGCGACACTGTAGCTGGGGAGTTTCTACCAATCACAGGCCGCGCACGATTTTTGGCGCAGCATTTTTGCAGAAAACCGCCCGCAAAGGACCTGATCGTAATTTTCAAAGACCCGGGGACTTCCTTGCAAAATTGCCAGCGAGCCCCCTCCCTCTCCTTCTCTCTCGCGACCGCCGGCGACCGGTCAGCCCTCATCCTTCTCCACCTCCACCCCCAACTACCTGCTCCCCCGCCTCCACCTCGCGTCCCACGCGTCCCCATGACGGTCGCAACCTCCACCACCAGGCTCGCCGCGCCCGGCCTCCACACCCAAATCCCCGCCTCCACCTTCCGCATCTGGCACGACTCTGATGGCGGCCGCCACCTCCACCACCAGCCTCGCCGCGCCCGGCCTCCACACCCAAATCCCCGCCTCCACCTCCCGCATCCGGCGTGGCTCTGATGGAGGCCGCGACCTCAACCACGAGACCCGCCTCCCTCGCCTCACCAGGGCGCGGCGGTGGGCGGGTCGTCCGCCGAGATCCGGGAGCGCCTCAACGACGAGCTCGGCCAGGTCCGCCACCGCAGCAGCCGAACCTCCCCGCGCCCTCCGCGAAGCTCCAGGCGGCGATGCGGAAGCAGTGCGCGCAGGTTCTGCCCAGGCTGCAGAAGGACAAGCGGAGCGTCTGGTTCAACGCCCCCGTGGAGGTCGAGGAGCTGGGGCTCCACGACTACCACGCCGTCATCAGGCGCCCCATGGACCTCGGCACCGTCAAGGCTGGTCTCGCCAAAGGACGCGCAATCTTGAAGGACAGCCACTCTCGCTAAAGGACGCGCAATCTTGAAGGACAGCCACTGCGATCCCGTCGTCATGGCCACAAGATCCGATCTGGCCGTTCTCAGTGCCCTCGCCCATGCTGCTGCGCCTTTCTCCTACTCTGCCCTACCTTCATTCATGCAGCCGTTGTCCTTCAATGTCGCCTTGAACCTCCCTTTGTTTCAATTTCTAACTGCCCGCATGTGAGGTACTATGCACTGTCGGCAGGTGTATACATCGCTCACACTGCTCGATGAAAGTCCCAACCAAGAAGACGAAAACAGGTTAGCACATCCTTTTGGTTTTTCATAGGGTCATTCCGCTCCATGTTTGGATGCAGAGCAATCTGCAGCTCAAATTTTCAAAAACGTGTCACTACTTTGAAGTTAAGTTTCGTCACTCATGTAACATGTACCCTGATTATTTAGCAATATATGGCAGCTTAGTCGTTGGTGATTAGACGTTTAGCTTTCATATAACAATGTCCTGGCTGACTATATTTCAGAGATGCATATTTCATACTTGCACAAACCACAAAGTACTAATGGCTGTCAATCTGTTACCTTGGTCATGGCTCCACTCCTCCCCTCTGTCAAAATTTGCAGTCAGCTGCATGTCAATGGAATCACTACGTTGACGGCGAGGTCCTGAAGCCGGCGGGTGAAAGTGATACAGAGCAGTTTAACTATTTGTGAATTAGTTGTCTATTTAACCGGCCTATCAATTATGGGGTATTCTCTGGACATCGGGAAGGAGCATGTTAATTTGGTCGATGAACAATAAGAAAAGTTGATACACAGTGGCCAGCTTGATCAGAAGGGGTTGGACAGGTTGTGTTTTGGCCTCTCCAACCATGTTCAGTTTTCTTGAGTGTATCACTGTACCTGCAGCTAAGAACTTACTGACTATAAACCTCTATTTGTGAATTAGTTGCCTATTTAACCGGCCTACCAATTCTGGGGTATTTTCTGGACATCAGGAAGGAGCATGTTAATTTGGTCAATGAACAATTAGAGAAGTTGATATACAGTGGCCAGCTTGATCAGAATGGGCTGGAAAGGTTGTGTTTTGGCCTCTCCCACCATGTTCACTTTTCTTGCACACTCATGTTTATTCTGCATTCGGTTCAGTTGCTGCATCAGACTGTTGACTGCAATTTAACCTGATTATTACACTGCTACTGTATTTCTTAAAAAACATTTATAACATAAGGTACTGACTGACATGTACAAGATGTCACCAGGTTAGCTGTGATCTCAATGGCCGGACTGGCTGCTGAAGGTCTGGAGTGCGACAAGGTTATCGGCCAGTCCGCCGACCTCTTCACCCTTCAGGTCATCTACTAATTCACCAGCTCCTTTTAGGTTCTATATTTCACAATTCCATTCTAAAATCTCATCAAACGTTGTCTCTCTGTAGAGATTCCTGGACAGGACTAAGCCGCCGCTAACAAAAGAGCAGCAACAAAACCTTACCAGATGGGCAGTGGGTGTTACCCATCATCATCTCATTCTGAACTATCTGATGTGAAAGCTTCTTACATACATGATGGACTGATACAGTGTCGATGTATTATTTGATTTCGCAGGTCCTGGTTGCTGCGTCACTTTTGAAGAACAATACAGCGGCGCATGATGCTCTCGTGTCCGCCATGTCGCAAAGGTGAAAGGCCATAGTGCTGGGCTGCATCGAAGCGATCGAGAATGTCTCCTGATTGCGATGTAAACTTACTTGAATTTCCTAACATTATTGAGGTAGTTGTTGTTGGAAAGAAAAGGGAAGATATATAGTGAAGCAACGAAGAAATGGATTTTTCTTCTTTTTGAATGGCAATCTGAAATACATCATTATGTGCCTCACTGCCTATTTGCCTAACATGAACATTTTTATGTTACCTTATACTGCTTGCGGGAGAGAGATCGGTATACAAACATGGAAAACATAAGCAACATAATCTGGATGGGAACATGTGGCATTTCAGTGGCGCGAGCCATCATTTCAGTGGCGCGAGCCGCTTATCATCCCATCAGTCTTCATCACTCGGCAAATCTAGCCATCACTGTTGCCGATGACCATCATCGGCAGATCAGTTCGAGTAACATCCAGGATTCCGATCGGGAGCAGAGGCGACGCCTCAATCATCGGCTTGCTCCCTCTCTTGAGGGTACCCTTGATCATAAGTTCCTAAGTTTCTTTTGCACCGCGAGGAGATTACGTCTACACCAGTATTTTTAACTCTTCTTTCTTCATTTCTCGCCATATTTCCTAAACGTATTTCTCTATGGTAAATTTAATGTCCATTTCTCAACACTCTTAACGTCTACAACAATATTATTGTTAGCTCTTCCTTGATTTCATGGTAAGAAGTGATTTTTCGACTTCCTCGACTAATTTCCAACCGAGGATTTTCAACCTCGACAGTGATAATTCAGAATAATCCTTCGTCGGTAATTGTTCGACATAGCTCTTCAGTTCAACCATGATTTCCCGACGATGGTTGTTTTAAAATAATATTCCACGAATTTTTTGGCGGTAATTCTCACAGGTATTTTTCAACGAACAGTAATCTATAACTGATAATTTAACGCCAAGGGCGTGGCGAAATATTATTTAAATAATTTCGGAAAAAATGCTAAATGTTGTAAACTAATAATTTTAAATATATCCATCAAAAAATATGACAAATATGTCAAAGTGGTCACATAAAAAAAATGATGACTTTTTTTTTTGGAAAAATGACCCAACTTATTTAAATAATTTCGAAAAAAATGGTAAATGCTGTAAACTAATAATTTTAAATATATCCACCAAAAAAATATGACAAATATGTCGAAGTGGTCACATAAAAATAAATGATGACTAATTATGACGTACGATCAAAATTTAAATTTTAAATTCTCATGTGCCTTCCAAATTTATTCATTTCGTAGACGTTAAAAAGAATTCAAAAACGTTAGAAATTATTCAAAACTGGATGAATTCCCAATTTGAACGATTTTCGAAATGTGGACAATCTTAAAACGTAAGCCCTATTCGCATTTCAGTAATTTTCGAATATGCACAATTTTTAAATGCGGACACTTTCAAAATTAAATTTAGCGGGCGGACAAAATATGACAAATATGTCAACATGAACACAAAAAAGCCGCCTACTTACAACATATGATCAAATTCCACGTTTGAATAATTCAAATTTTTAAATGCTTTTCAAATCTGCGCATTTAACAAACGCAAAAAGAATTCAAATACAATAAACGTGCCAACATAACCACGCAAAAAAAACATTCTTAAAATATAAAACCAACTACTTATGTAAAAGAAAACAAACACGTTTGAGAAATTCAAATTTGCTAACATTTGTAAAAAATTAAGAAGAAAAAATAACCATGTTAGAGTATTTCAACCCAAATTTCAAATTGAATCCCTCCAAAAAATCTAAAATTCTTTCAAATCTGATCATTTTATGAACGTGACAAGAATTCATACCTTTATAGTTTCCACTGTAACCAATTTTTAAAATCTAAACGTTTTTTAAAACGTAAACTTTTTTCCAAATGCAGCAAATTTCAAATTTGAGCAACCTGTAAAATCCGACCATTCTAAAAACGAAAGCATTTTTGAATTTCAATGATCTCCAAACTTACACAACTTTAGAACTCTGTCATTTTCAAATTCAAATTCAAAAATACGCGCGCGGCGTTTGCCGCGCCCAGATGTCTAGTAAGTGAGACAGAGCACACATGCTCTAGCGTAGGGTTTTTTTTTTTTTTTTGAGAATGTGTGAGACAGAGCACACATGCTCTAGAGCACACATGCTCTAGCGTAGGTGGCTTGATGATTCTGACAGATAAGGCGACGACCCAACAGCGCGTTAATTTATAGTAGGCCCAACCAAGCGGCTGCATCAAAGTGTCACTTTAGCTTTTCTTTCAGATCACATTTTATAATCCAAACGTGCGGGCGCGCGCCATTTTGATTTAGTTATTAATTATCAGATACTATATATGGTTTTGACTTCTGGTTCCCATGAGCTATATATGAATATATCTACTTGAGTTCACACTTGATGATACCGAGATATGCAGACATGTGCAGGATTTGTCAATTCACCAAACTAATTTCAGCATATCAGTATAGTTACAAGCGGTGGAAATTAAATAATTGATGATGCATTGTCACGGTTTCTTGCATGTGACGAAGATTGCGAGAGAGAGAGAGACACACGAGATTCCTTTGTAGGTGTACCTACAAACGACTGCGAGAGATAAGCGGGATCAAAGTAAAATACTAGACGTGGCATTTGGTAAAGTTAAGCAGGTAAGTAAATACGGAAATTTGGCACTCAGTAAAAGTTGACGTTGTCCTCGGAGCGCAAGAATTCTTTCTAAAATATACGGGAAAGAGGCATGTGTTCCTTTTGAAATCTATTTGGACACAACTCTTATCTGGCGAAAATCTGACGTTATTGATTGACAAAACATGGTAAATTAGATCCCCCCCCTGGAGTCAACAAAGAAAACATCAGATATTTCAGCTATTGGGTCTATCACATGTACGCGTTCAGATGTGTCCATTTTGATTCTTATCAGATACCATATGTTTTTGACTTTTGGCTCCCATGAGCTATAGATGAATATTAGAAGGATATCCCGCGCATTATAGTGAGTATCTCTTAAAAAATCTAATAAAATGCGTGAAACCGGGAGTTGACTATAAAAATATGCAAGAGTTAGTTGGTCAAAGCTAGCAAACGAGAGGCTAAATTTAATAGACATGAAATGTATGTGTATTTTATAATTTAAAAGTCGTTATGATTCAGGGGTGTACTCTATTAATGTAGAGAAGGTGAAATCAACGGGTTAAAGAAAAGAATGATGTGCTTGCATTAAGAATTTAAAATGCCATGCACATTGCCGCATAATGTTTCTAAACTTCTTGATCGGTTCCATATAGAAAAGCATATAATACGGAATAAGAGTTATATGATTTTCATCAATGAAAAAAATTGGCAAAATATTCACTTGATTGCATAAACTAACTTCGGTGTTTCACTTGCACATGATTTAGTTTTGTAATTAGATAGCGGGATGGTATAATCTTATCATTCAAACAAAAATAGATGACGCGAACAATTTGTTAGCTAAAGGAAAAATTGATATGGATACATGCATGTAGAGATAAAAAATAAGTAATACATTTATGTAGAGATAAACAATAAGTAATTAATATTAGTAAGTGATGTGGACAATTAATTGGTCAAAAGAGTAAGTGATGTGGATAGCTTGCATGTTGAGATAGACACATTAATTACAGTTAGTGGAGTTTTGCTTTATAAGAAGTATAGATAGTAGGTACTCCCTCCGTTTAGGTGTGTAAGGCCCCTCACCAAAAACTATTTGTTTGGAAACGCCGGAGAAATAAGGCCCGATTCAATTAATTGTCTAATAATTAGGGGCGGCATGCCCTCGCGGTTTGCACGCAGCTTACCAGTGCATGCATGATTTACTCCTTTTGGTTGGGCAGTTTCTCTAGATGTCATGTACGCATGCAAAACTGAGTGGGCCAAGACGAGTCTGTTGGTGTGCTCTACTTAAATGTCCTGCATGCAAACCTGATTTACTTGATGGTTGATTGGAGGAAATCATCAGAGGAGGGAGGCGCTAGCAGCCAGTCATCGACTACCTTGGTCGCAGAGTTTCTGAGCAGGGGCCTAATACACCTAAACGGAGGGAGTACATAGATAGATAGATATTTACGTGACTTCACGCTTTATGATGTCCAGAAGTTTTCATTTCATCAAACTAAATTTCAGCATAAGTATGCAAGAAGTGGCAATTGATTAGCTGAAGAGGGTGATACACAGAAGATTAGTTTGTACGTGTACTTACATGCATGACTGCGAGAGATAAGGAGGATCAGAGTAAACTATTAGATGTGGTGAGACCTTTTTGAAGCTCGTCAAATACGACTCCAGATCCGTCTCATCATGTTTTCGTCGCAGCATCTGAAACTCTTCTTCTCGCTGCTTCTTTCACGTCTCAGAGCCTTGGCATTGGTCATCTGACAACTCCTCGTGAGTCGGCTTGATGATGTTGTTAGTGTTGATGATGGCTGAATCTGTAGGTTTAGAAGCGGTCATTGCTATCCGATTTAAGATTTGAATCTTTCTCAGCGGAGTCGCATATATATAAGTGTTTTAGCACATGAACACGTCCTCATGTATACCCGCAGCGGCGATGGAGATACTCCACAGCTTGCACTACAGGAGGCCGACTCACGGCACGACACATAAGATAGTAAGCCGGCGCTTTTGGTGATTCGAAGCCCTAGTTCCTCGGGACGGATCCGTCGGATGTTCTAGCGACTATGGGTTGAGCTAAGCCGGATTTGACCGTTCTCATCTTGGTTATCGATTTAAGACGAAATCTATGCGAAGTCGTCGAATAAAGGAAGTATGAACAAGTGTTTGAGGGAAAAAGTTAGATTGTACCTATCACATATATTTTAGGCGGATGGTCTTTCCCGTACAAGATTTGAACTCTTTACACGTTACAAGTTTGGCATATAAGCCGAATTACAACTCTAAACAAGGGAATTTCTCCTACGGAACTCCTTCTGAAGCCGCCTTTTCCCTCTGTGCTCAAGTCAAAATGCGTCTCGCGCCTTCGTATTGAGCCAGCTTTCTTGTGGGCTTTCGGCTAAGTCGGCTCATGTTTGGCTTTGCTCGACGTAGCTATTGGATCTTCAAGTCGTAAAGACACGCCTAAGTCGGCCCACCGTCTGGCTCTTCATGTAACCGTCTTGAAACCAAACGCGTCCGCATGATCTTCAGTCGTCTACAAAACCTTCCTTGTCTAAGTCGGCTGCCTGCCAAAAATAGGTGATAAAAAATGCCACTTACCTATTTTTAAACTTAAGTACATACTTAAGTTTTCTTTTAAAAAATAATGACTTCATGTATAAAAATCAACAAAAGTTAGTTATGTTGTAACTTTTCGTATGGTCACTTGTTTTGTTTTACATGCCACAAATGGTGAAACATTTATTATGAAAATTAACAATTGGCAATTATTTACCCGTTACATAGATAAACATGCATATTGTTGACACTTTTAAGAAATTATACTATTGTTTTTTGGCAAGTTAGAAATTCATTTATATGTACCCGGGTCTTAACAATCCCACAGGAAAGGTGGGAAGTACCTTAACCATAGAGTGTACTATAGCACAAAGTTATGACTGTATTATTATTTTTACGAAATAACCTCTAGCTGTGAGAAAATATCCGTCCAAAGCCTTAGAAAAAAGTCCAAGAAATGTGAAACACTACAATTAAAAACACACATCAGATCAATTTGATGCTTGATAGATTCAAAGCAACCAAAGTGGATGCAATTCTTTTTGTAGAAAATGGTGATTAGCAAACAACCAGAGCCATTCACTTCAGAGAGCCAAATAAACAAAATGGACGTGTGGATCGATTCCTTTCTGGTGACTTTTTCAGCCCACCACTGCAAGCTTGTCCAATCACTCTCTGAAAGCGAAGCACCTCGCCTAGGCCCAAAAGACATAGTGATATTCGGCACGTTTACGTGCAGTTACATCTGCTTCCTCTTTCATTTTTTCACTCCCCTTTTCTTTTGGAACGGCATATATTTGCTGAATCTTACTGCATATTTTCTTTGTTAGGTGCGATGCTTTAGTCAATGTTTCTACTCCCAAACATACACACCCTGATAACAACATATTCTCCTCTGCTTTACTCAAAGTTATAATAACTTAACTGTCAACGTCATAACGAGAAAGTCTGGATGTTAAAAGAACAAATTCCTTTCACTAATTTGTTCTACCGTATATATAATTGTCTGAAGTGAGCCACGCATGATTCTCTCTTTATTCTTGTGTGAAGCACTAGCTGATTAATGAATATAGTATAACAACGGGCAAATTGCGGCTGGCTAATTAATTCTGCTCTTTTGCTACCGGCCGATGCGATAATTAATTAGAGAAAATAAAGCAAACCACACGGGTGTAAAATAAAACAAACTATAATTTAGCTAGAGGGGGATATGTTGCACCATGCAATTGCACCGCCAAACATACAGTATAAAATAGATATCACGATACCATGTGATTATACTTGGATCGGAGATGATCAACATTTTCTCACACATCGATATCACGTTCTGGAATCAACATGGATCAGTCCATTATTTTGACCAATAGCTAGACATTGTGAAAGCTTACGAGCTTGTTCGGTTAATTCACTCCCCAAGTTGATTAGAGTGGACTGGAGGGGATTTGGGGGTTTTTAAATAGAGGGATTTAATCTCTCTCAATCCATGTCAATCCTCTTCAAGTGACAGCAAACCGAACAAGGCCTAAAGGATAAACGAAAACTATACATCATACACCGTATGTGGGATGTTCATTGTATATATATAGTTATGGGATGGATTTATTTTTTCGCATGCCGATTTACTATCACACAATTGCTCTCAGTCTCTGAGAAACCCTTGAAACCTCTATGCCAATTCTTGAGCTGAACGCCTGCAAAGTTCAGAGAGAGCAAATTAATGCAAAGAAATTAAATAATTCATACAAAACGAGAAGATAATTAGGCTTATTTTAGAGAAACTTAGTCCTCCATCATGACAAAAAATTAGTCTGCACTGTGCAGTCACATCTAAATTAAACACAAAATTCTACCCGGTAGAAGGGGACGAATGCGAAATAAACAGATTAATCATGTGTATGGCACGTGTGTATCTAAGGTCATTTTCAAGCTTTTCAGCTTTCCCAAATTTTTGTCTCTTGCTCTATAGAGAAGAATCTACGACTTTACAATCTCACGTGCGTGTGTGCCGCTCTCATCTTTATCATCGATCCTTTTACATGTATACATACCATTAGTCAAGTTAAATGTTACATCGGGAATTAACAAAAAATCATCAAACTTTACAAAAGTAATTTAAAATGATTTTCACAAATAAACACATCAACTATGAAAATTGGCACTTTTTTAATTTGAATAAATATTTTCTTGGGCTAACTATTGTTCAAACATGAATCTTGGGCCTTCCATTTTACAACATAGTAAATTTACTATTTGTAGATATTGAAGCCACATTTATGTGGAATATTCTTCAGTGGGGGACGATGTTCACGAACAGCGAGTCGCTTGTGGTGACTTCGTCAATCTTAAGACTTGACCTGCCGGCTCAATCTTTCGGAGTTACTCATAGAAGTAGGGTGTGTGCGTTCATAGGGGTGAGTGTGTGCACGTGTATGTGATGTATGTGAGCGTCTGCGTTTATATTGTGTTTCGCAAAAAAAAATACTATGCCTATATTCTCCATGTACATACCTGGGAGTGTATGGTGTAGAAGATTTTTAGGCCAGCAATGGAGTGGTTCGCATTGACGATCTCGGCGCCTTCTTCTTCGAGAACAATAATCACCTCGTGTAGGTTGATGGGCCTCTCCAGGCTGCTAACCAGCACCACGTCCAAGCTCGAATCATCGTGTTGCCGCACCTCCACCAGTGGCGGCACCAACGCCTCACGAGATTTCTCGTCTTCTAACTCCATTGAGCCGGCGCCACCGCTTGTTGTAGTGGTGGTGGGCATTGATACACCACCAGTTCCTCTTAAGGTAGCCATGGCCAACGCAGAACTCTTCCTCTGCCGTAGCTCGTCAACCCTTTCCTTCAGGTTCTTAATGTACTTTGCCGCCTCGTCTAGACTGCCTAGTTGTGTCATTGTATCCTGCATTCACAATTCAGGCATAAGAGAGATAACAATGTGTGAGAAGCAATTATTTCAGAGCAACATAGGGAAATTTTGTCGGCTAACAAAAGTATCCTACTTTTTTGCAAGTTAATGTAAGATTGATATCGTTCCTGGGCTCTACATCCCGAATACAGCTGACAACCGCACAGAATAAAACTTCTGAACTTGGAAATTGTAATACTGTATATTCTGAAGTGAAACAGCCAGCTGTAGACTCTTGCTGCTCCTTTGAGACTTTGATAAGATAATGATATCTCTCTTGACCTTTCGTAATACAGTTAAGCACTATGCTAACTTATTCCAAAGATTGGACATGACATTGTAGTTCTTTTTTACATGTCACGAGCCTCAAAAGACTTTTTCACCCCCCACAAATAGTTTGATAACAGTCCGGGCCACTTGGCGCTTATGTAGTCACCAAACTTTTTCGTATACTCCATGTAACTCTTTGTTATCAAGAAGATTGACTTACTCTACGATACTTTCATCATGTGTACATCATTAGTTCGCGCGGAGGCTGAGAGTTTATTCCCTATAAAATATAGACAAAAACCTACATCACATTCTATTATCACCCTTTATCATATTGAGTTTTACTTGCAACATGATATATTTTTATCCTATTTCTATCTAGCTAGCCCCTAGCAATTCCTTGGGCTTCATTTTTTCCATCCACCCAAGTAGTACTTAATTTCTTCTGACATGTTGCCTCTTAATAATTTAGATATTGTCAAACATGTTGGGAAATACGGGCAACCTACAATGTCGGTTTATTGTTAGATTTATCTCTTCAATTTACTCTTATTATTACCTAAGCAATTCATGACTAAGCAATAATCGTAAAAGCGCATCATCCTTCCAATGAACACACTTAATGAAAATTTATTGTATGCTTTCATTTATTCGTCGATCCCCAATTTAGAGTACGACGCATGTCTAGATGGCTGGAGTAATGCGAGATGAACAATATAGTTATTGCAAACTTCAAATGTATAATTTCCGCATTTGAAGACCTTAGATTATTTCGTGAAAACTTGTGAAAAATTAAAATTGTGCAGAAAATGAAATCGAGGTGAGAGCAAAAATTTCTGGGACAGCAGATTCACTGTTTATCTTTCAGCACCAGTATGCACACTTGGACGGCTGGACGTAAGGTTACAAACATGTTAGGGACTCGGCAAATTTTGTATTGCCCCTCTGAGGATTTTTTATTTTAATTAAGAAAAAACATGTACGTCGTACCCATGGAGGATGAAAGCAACACATTCCAACAAAATTAAATGCCCATCAACTTATTAGCTCCCGTTGATTACAATATTTCATGTGATGAAAAGGATAATACTTACTCCCTCCGTTCCAAATTAATTGACTTCCATATATCTACGTTTGGATGTATACGTACATGTAACATGTCTAGGTGTATTCAAATGTAGATAATATGAAAGTCAATTAATTTAGAACGGAGGGAGTACTTGCCAAGCTAGCACTTCAGGTTAAAATAAATGGACATAGGTAGACTGATAGGCACCGCTAATTTATTAGGATTGATAATACACTCATATTTTTTCTGGATAAAATCAACATTGGGGGAATTGAACATCTAGCTAGCAAGCGCCCTGTTCGGTGGATTACACTTTAGGAAGCGGGGAGAAAGGTTCAAGATTCTTACAGTGGAGGAGTAGCTTTCTTTTGGGATGAGGGAAGCGAGCTTGGCGAAGAGCTGCTTCATGTGCTGCCTCCTCTCCCTCTCCACCTCCTTCCTCTCCACCATCGCCGTCGTGATGCCGCTGTTCGTCCTGCTTCTCTTCCCGCCCCTCGCTGCCTGCTTCCCCTTCCCCTTCAGTACATCCATCTGCATCTCTTTCTCCCTCTCACACGCACACAAATGAAGCTAAGCTACCTAAAGATCAGGTAGCAGCCTGTTTGTTCTGGATTGAAATGCAATCAAAATGAAGAAGGAACATATATCTGTGGCAGCTGCTAGCAAGCTAGTAGAGGTTTTGTTTTTCGTGGAGCTGCAGCAAGCGAGGAGAGAAAGAATTATGTTCAGGAAAGAAGAAGAGGAGGAAGGAGGATGAGGGGAAGACAAGTGCGTGGCGTGGTTTAAATAGGAGGTGTGTACGGATAAGGGCCGGCCGGAAGTGAGGATGCTAGGCGTCCGGGAAATATGCCTAAGCTATATAAAGAACTACACCGTACTCGTCTAGCAAGAGGAGCTGGTATTAAAATATGTATATACGGAGTACATGGCTACAGTAGAATAATGCAGTACGTACACATTGAATATTAGTGGGAGAGAGGGGACCAAGAAATATCAACGAGATCGCAGTCTAGTATGGGCCATATTTGAATCGCAACCAAAGAATTAGTGATGTAGTAACTACTTTTCCTTGTTTCTCCTAGCTGCTCATGTAAATCATCCGGCCTGTCGGATTAATCTTGTATATGACTGCCAGTCTCCTTTCAAGTTCATACTATATAACAACGGTGGGAAGTAATCGCCCGTGATTTCAGAAATAAATATAAAACAAAATCATAGAAGTTGGAGCGCAAATATTTTAATTATTAACTTGCAAGCTATCTTGTAGGCAAAAAGACCCAACATATGCAAACACCCTGCGAGGTTTATATAGCTTATTTGCTAATAATCAGGTAATCCTAATTAAAA
The DNA here is from genome assembly GCA_947311845.1 of Poa pratensis. Classification (NCBI taxonomy): domain Eukaryota; kingdom Viridiplantae; phylum Streptophyta; class Magnoliopsida; order Poales; family Poaceae; genus Poa; species Poa pratensis. Next base: position 27,685,483 of record CAMZMU010000106.1, on the reverse strand, counting down.
TTTCCCAATAACTAGTATTATTATCTTTTTAGCCATCTGTGTGGTCAACATAAAGTTTGACCACCGACATGTTCAATATCTGAAAATTGTATGTGTATATTTGTCTTCAGAATGTTTTCATATTTCCTAAGTTTACCGTGTTCACTAACTATAAAACTATTATACATGATGTACTAGTGGTCAATATCCGACTTGTGGAGACCATATATATGTCACATATGTCCACAACGACAGTTCGTACTAATCAGTTGTACACGTTAGACCAGCCACACCGCTGAATCGGTTCAATAAGAAGGGGCAGGTTTCGGAATTGCCTATATTTCTATGCAGCTGGAATCGCTATTGTTCGGACCCACTTCAACAACACGCCAACATTTTTTTTATGTATTTAAAGCAATATATTTTTCCTCTCTCCTCTCTCTTACATATGGGTCGGATCTTCCTAATTCTGACGCACAGTTGATTTGAACCGAACCAACGCGTTGGTTCACTTCTACTCCACAATGAATCGATGTCCTGCAGTGTATTAAACTGAAGAATACCGACCTTTGAACCGCTTTTTCTAGACAGTGTGGCTGGTCTTAGCATGTTGTAAACAATAAAAGAAAATGATGTCGCCCATTGCTGATGAAGTGTTGCTGTTATCAGTACGTACAGTTATTCATAGGTAATGAGCACAAGTTCGTACGTGTTGACTGCCATGCAAGCTCCATGCCGGCAGGCACGGCGACACTGCACTCAATGCAGTGACCAAGGGAAACCCACGGATGCATCTGTACTGGCGGGGCTCCGGCCAAAAAGTTGGGCGGGCCAGCCCAAAGAAAATTACGTTTTTTTCTTTGCTAGGCAAAAATTACTTCTATTTTTCAGTGTTTTAGGCTGGGCTGGGCGGGCCATGGCCCGGTTTGGCTTGCACTGAGCTCCGCCACTGTGCATCTGGACATCCATCGGTTAAACATGAGCATGTAATTTTGTCCATCGGATCGAGGTATCAGTGATTAATCATTATGCCTCTCCATCGATCATACAGAGCGATACATATATTTCAGCTACATGGGCGTGTTTGGCTACCCACGTACAGTACATGCAACACCGCCACGCCATGTGGATGTAAAAAAATGAATAGCAATGATGTAAAAAAATGAATAGCAATATCGATGGTAAATAGTAATAGTCCGGAGGCAGGAAGCATGGGCAGATCGAGGATAAGATACCCGGGCCCCAGCAAATGTGAAATATCAGTTGTCCTGAAGCTGGATCAAGATCAATCTTTGGTCACGGTAGAGGTACATATGGCACTGGCCCCTGTGTGGACGGAGATAGCCAGCTAGGACCAATTTCGAAATCCAGACAAAATTGTGCGGTGGACCATGATGTGGGCATATGTAAATAAAGTTTAATCAAGCTCAAGACCACGCATTGGAGAGGATACATATTTTCCAATAACCTTTGATTTGTAGGATAGCAAAAGTGTAGGAATAGGAACCCATATGATTGGAATGACATGTTTAATTGAACCCTAGAAGAGAAAGTTTCTTTAATTGTGGTTACCGAATTTTTCATGAGGTTAGAACTCATGTTATTTTCCTATGATGTTAGCACTACAAAATTCCTATGGGTTTTTTTCCTATACGATATCATCATATGAATCGAACGAAAAAAATTCCATAGGATTTCAATTTTACACAAATACTTTGTAAATCCTATAAATCAAAGTAGCCTAAGTTATATGGAGGTTGAGAGTACCCCAGTGGTATAATGATTTGCAGTGGCATGTCCTTGCTGATTAGGGTCCAACGGCTCCTGTCAAGAGCGTATATTCTGGTAGATGCCTTTAGCCTAGCCTTGGCCAAAAGAAGAGTATTTCAGCATAGGACTCCCCACAAATATGTATTGTACATGTTTTTGTTCACAATATCGTGGTGCTCTTTTATGTGTTTCATTCAGTTTTTTCTCGATAGATAAACACTTTATTACTCAAAAAAGATATTCGAGCATTACATCCGGCCTCTGCAAACATAAGAAAAAATGAAACACAACTAATAATGATGAAATTCAAGATCACCTGTGGTCATGGGGAGCCAATCTGTAAATCTGTAAATCGCGCTGCCACCCATGTTGGGTAAAAGTATCTCTCGCTGCATCCTCTGACCGTGTAGACTCGTCTATAATTAGGTCTGGATTCTCCACACTTTATACAGGTGACCACAAACATAGCAAACTGGTACACGCGTAGATGACCTGCAAAAGAGAGAAAAGTTTTACTGTTGATAATCTTGTCATTTCCACATAGTCAAAGCGACCAAATAACGGCAAGCGCTCCCACCCTAATACGTGCATCTCCAACTGGAATGGGCAAATACCGGCCCCTATATGTCCCCGGACACGTCCCGTACAACCCCAAAATTGTGTCCTCCAATCACTACATCACAAATCTAAATCTAAAATACATGCAAGCCATGCACGTCGATCATACGATTATTCGAATCAACATAAAACATAGTATAGTCTTTGATAAAATTATTCAGAGTACACAAAATACATAAAAATTAAATTATTCTTAATAGTGCCAATTTCAAATTCACTGATTTTCAGTGAAAATCCATATATGGTCCACGAGATCATTGAGGAGTTGGACGTGAGCTTGTTGATCTCTAATTTGTCGATGCATATCAAGAAAGTTGAGAACATATTGCACATCTTGTTCCGGGAGGCGAGATGTTCTCCAGGCTTCCCAAAATCATTTGTGCGCGGGTTTGCCCCTTCTCTCTTGTCCTCGACAATCATGTTGTGCAAAATTACACAACAAGTCATCACTTGCCACAATGTCTCCGGATCCCACATTATTGCAGCTCCACGGACAATACCCCAACAAGCTTGCAGCACTCCAAATGCCCTCTAAATATATTTCCTATCATATTCTTGTGCAGCTGCAAAGATTCTTTTCTGACCCACCGGATTGCTTATAGTCTTCACAAATGCAGCCCATTGAGGATAGATACCATCGGCAAGATAGTATCACATGGTGTAGTCATGTCCGTTGACGGTGTAGTTGCACGATGGAGCATGCCCATCACAAAGTCTCTTGAACAGTGGAGATCGCTATAGCACATTGATGTAATTGTGTGAACTAGGCATGCCAAAAAACGCATGCCGAATCCACAAGTATTTTAATGTCAGTGCTTCAAGTATGATCATGGCTTCTTTGCAGTGCCCTTGATACTTCCCACTGCTTCAATCCATGGCCTACAAATTTGCTAAAACAATCACAAACCAGTTCCGGCAATTTGACAAACACTTGACAGCGAGGTATATGTTCGGCCGTGTAAAACGTACAGTGGGTGCGGCGGCGACCGTGTCCATGGGGTAGCGGCGGCGAACGCGGAGGATTTGGCTCCCTCCTCTGCAGGTTCGGACCGGCGACAGAACTTGAATGGGAACGGCACGCGGCGGAGGTAGGAAGGGGCGAGGGAATGGGAAGAGGAGGGAGCCTGGCAAGGGTTTGGTCCGGTTTTGTGTGATTTAAGGTGGGTCCTCGCTGTTGGGTCCGACGTGGCGGACGCGCCCAGCCGCTTGGGCGGCCCCAACTCCCCCCTCCCCCTCCCCCCCCCCCCCCCCCCCCCCCCCCCGTATGAGGGTTGGCAGACAGCCCGGACGTTTGAGCTGAATATGGGGAGTTCGGTTGGGTGCATGTAGTCTGTTCGCGCCGTGTCCGGGCTGTCCGCCCGGACGAGGGAGGGGGGTTGCCCATTCCGGTTGGATATGCGCTAAGAATCCTAAACTCGTGGTCGATACCATGTAGTGTGTTGCCCAATATGTTTGCAACAAACGCGACAGATTCAGATTAGAAGCTATTTGGATGACTGGCCATATAGAACAGGGAACAATGCAATCGAAGAATAAGTGTTTGATTGTCTAGTCAGGATGAGAAAACATACACTTTGTACTTTCATGCCAATTGTGTTTTACAAGGTTATTTTTTCTAAGCATCACTCCTTTGCGACTAGATCACACAAGAATCTTAATTTTTATCGGTATCTTCATTTTCTTATTTTTCTTATTTCTATGAACTGGCACAACTCGCTAGACCAATGCTCTATACATTGATTCCATCGAGAATTTACAATTCTCATTCAGATTCCACCAAAATTTATCAGTTCCATGCAATAGCTCGACCATTGCCCAACGCTCTAATGCAGTATTCCATGACCCAAGTATGGGGCCAATTAAATTCGTATGAACGTCACATTAATTAGGTGGAGTAGACTCCAAAGCCGAAGCGATGGTATTACTCTTGTGACGGACAATGTTATAAAATATTGTTTTCGGAGGGTGACATTCCTCAACCCACTTGTCCTCACATAATCTAATTTCCCAGCCATTCTTGATCATGAATGATCCAAAGCGAAAAATATGTTTCTTCATCGCCGTTAGACCAGCCCGAAAAATGAGAGTCCCCAAAGCTTTAATATACATGGGACAATACTTTTGAGCCTATATGTTTTCTTTTTAGAATAGTTTACCATGTCCCTCTTATTCGGTAAGAAGTTTGAAAAGCTCTTTAACCATAAGGGCTGGATTTTCAAAGTCAATATTGTTGGTAGTACGTTGGTTTTTGCTATCACACGTGTCCTCGACGGGCCAGGCCAACGACCATATTAATTCATCATCATCATCAAATTGGGGCCATCAATCCACGCGCCGCATATCTAGGCGCCGATGGTGCAGATGGATGGCCACCGCGTGCGTTCGTCAGCGCCGCTGACGGAAGCAACGGTGACGCAAGCACCAGGATCGCTGAGCATTCTTGGTCACTTCAATTGCTCTCGGCCGCCAGTGGTCTGCGCGCGCGTGCGACAAGATTCGTCGTCTTCGCTCTCTACAGAGAAGAGAAGCACAGTAGCATCTGGGCTTAGCTACTGAACAATCGACCCATCGTACTCTCTGAGAGCGAGCTCTGTGTCGTTGCAGGGCTTGATGACGTCGGCGTCCATGACACGAACAGTATAATGTGCGTCCAGTTTTTTGGTCAAAAGTTTACCCTTTATACAGAACAGAAATCGGCCTTTGATTCCAGAGCACATGTAGCCGTCGTCTTGTTTGTTAGGGTAGACTACTTGAAGCATACAACGTACTCCCTCCGTTCCATTTTAATTGACTCATATATATCTAGATATGGATGTACCTTACACTAAAACGTGTCTAGATGCATCCATATGTAGATATATGTGAGTCAATTAAAATGGAACGGATGGAGTATATATGAACACCAAAAGTATTTTCTCTTCAAATTATTTGTGTCAACCATACGCCTCACTAGATCGTTCCATGGAAACTGGCAAAATGGGAGATGCTGACGGTCGGTGAAGTTGATGTATTATACAATGGCGCCACAACGTTGCAAGGCGAGAACTTACAACGACTCGATTGGCTTCTTCTCCTCGGCCGCATTCTCAATGTGGGCATGCTGGTCGTTCGTGGATGGCCCCACGACCATTTGTGCCAAACGTGTATTGTTTGGTGTAAAAATTACGGTCCATCTTTGCAGCGATTGTCCTTTCTCTGCGGCTTTTGGAACCACGTCAAGAAATGGACTCGCGAATCCCCTATAGCAACAGCTTTGCCTAGGAACCAGCTCCTCTGACTTTACTCTTGCAAAGTTAGGGCAACTTAGCGGTTGGATGTAAAACCAAAGGCCAAGATTGAGCACTGTAGAAAAGCACTGTGGATTTTGTAATGTAGACAAACACTGTAGAGCAGTACTGTTTGATATGTGCTGTTCATTGACGAAGAGGATGACAACGTCCGTCCAGATAAACTATCATATGTTCCCTGAACACGGTGGTACTACAATGGGGGAAGACGAAGCTGAAGAAGAGGCTATTGTTGATGAGCCCGATGATGATCTTCATTGGGCCATTCTTGATGCACAGATAAACTGCGGAAGTGAAAACGAGTTTATATTGATTTTTCGAAGTAATTTCGCCTAGTTAAATGTGTTTTTGTGATCCAAAAGATGATATAGTTGTCATATTTGGATTCCTTCCATTTTTCTAATTGATTTAGACATTTTATTTGTTAAATTTCGATTTACGGATTTAAAGATATGAATTATTCCATATTAAATGAAAAATGCGGGACCTTTAGTCCGGGTTGGTATCACGAACCGGTACTAAAGCCGGTTCATGATACGAACCAGTACTAAAGGTCTCGCGCTGGGCTCCACGTCTGTGGCTGCCTGCCGCAGTCCCGGTTGGTATTACCAACCGGGACAAAAGCTGGTCAGCGCCCTGGCCATTTGAACCGGGACTAATGGTCCTTTTAGTCCCGGTTCTAATAATGACCGGGACAAAAGGACCGAACGGAAGGCTCTTTTTCTACTAGTGCGTGGGGTCAAAAATGAAATTTACTTTTTTAAGTAAAAAATGTGTAATGTATGGTTTATATGGAAATGCCTTGTCGATGCATGGCTTGATAATCTCGATCGATTTTTTGTGAAAGCTAGCGAGTGGGTGCTAGAATGGTGAGATGGACGGTCCTACCGACGTACGTGTGTACATAATCTCTAGGGTTTTCTCTCACACGTATCTAGACGTGGGCCAGTCGGATAGATATTCACATGCAGTCCACATCGGTAGCTACCAAAAAAAAGGCAAGGCAACGCACAGCTAGCTGTACAAACAAACACAAATACACCAAAAAAGCCAAGCCAAGGCACAACTAGCTGTACAAATAAACACCAATACTGGCTAGCTACCAATAATGCAATGGTGGATCTACAACGTATATACTGTGTACATAGCTAGCGAGGACCGTGCTACAAGCCAATTAGGTGTACGTGGGGGGAGCTATATCTTAGTGTGGTCCGGTAGGCACTTGGGTCCTGGCCTGTTGGTGCTACATGTGTACCAACAGGGTTTGCATGTAGACAACCCTGAGGAATATACCTAATCGTTGTCATTTCACTCTTACGTGCATGTGTTAATGTGTATCTACAATTTCTTCTAGTAAACCAAGACATATAAACAACGTGTTCGTCCGGGTATGTATATGCTACAGACAAAGATTTGCGGTACGCGAGCACCACTGTGCTCGGTTGTTTGGAAATTTGAAAATGGTGAATTTGTGTTCAAAAAAATTAAAAATTATCTATTGGGTACATACATATATTGTGTACGTGTCTGCATTTTTGGGTAAAAAGCATCGTATTCCGTGCTACGGAGAAAACGAAATTGTAGCTGTGAAAAAACTAAAAAATATAGCTTTTTCCCTCTGAAATTTCTCTCTTCTGTGTACCTGAGAACTCACCGGGACGGCAAATGGCATCCATCCGTCCAGTACGTAGCACAGTGCAATATCTCCTCAAAGTACAACAGCTCATCTTGTGTTTTTCATCTCGAATAAGTACAGAGGAAGCAGCTGGACCACCTCGCCATTTGCCAAATACTGCCTAATGTTGCATCGCTTTCGAAAGCTCTGATTTGAACCAACCGAGGCATATGCAGGGACCTATCTATCTCACCGGTGAAGTAAAAAATAACAGCCACTACAATGCAGACGGGGTCCTTCAGAGCATATGTAGTAAGTACGGAGTACTCCCTAATTCGTCTCATCTTCTCGGCCAGGCATGTCCCAGATCCTAACCGGCGACTGTTAAGTTGACAATTCGTGTGGTCATTTAACACTGTGACACACGTTCATTTATGGACAGCACCTACACAATCGCTGTCAACGTGTCCTATCGACCATAAATAAAGTCCCAAGCAAGCCTTTTACTACAAACCTTTCAAGAGGAGCACATCATAAACATGCAGCAACGCATTTCAAGTTTGTACTGATGATAATTTTTCGACCAGACGCTAGCTCCAGTCAATGAGCACTTGATGATTTCGACATCTGTCTCCAGGTAAACCAAGTTACGTACTGACTCAGATATAGACCGATTTACAATAAATGTCGCAGTTTTAAACTAACCCAAATCTACACTATTTTGCATCGGAGCTGTCGGGGGGCTACCCCGGGTAGGGTAAAGTTGTGGTATAAAGAGCTCTAAAGACTGGACCGGGTCAAGGTCAAACCGGGTCAACCAAGTCCTGGAGGGACCGAGGCATGGTGTAACTGCAAACTGGCTTATGGCAACCGGGTCGCGTAGGCCGGGTTATGCTAGCTGAGTCATCCTAACTAACATATACCAACCGGGTTATACTGACCGACATTTGTATGTCGGTAACTTGTGTGTTTTCTTATGTGCAGGGAAGATCATTCAGGAGGGGGAATCCGGCATACCCATGCCGGGTTATCCTTGTGTCGGACAGAGGTCAATGCTCCTGTCACATCCCGTCTGGCACGGGAGCGCCTGACACGGAAGCGTGCAGGAGACCGAGATGGCAGGCCATCATTCCACCGCTGACTCCGGGTGATCCGGGAACAGACTGCGAGGTAGAGGCATGGGCAGGCCATGTCTTGTCCCTGCCAGAGGGTACTTTCTAGCTGTCCCGTAGAGCTGCAGGAGATGGGCTTGTCGCGTCCTGTCTCTGACAGGAGTAACATCATGACATACCTTTGGCATGGCTACAGTGCTTCGGTAGGGGTATTCCGGTAACCCGGTTTAGCCTATATATATGCCTCACCCCCTCCTGCGTGAGGGACGTGCCCTGAGAGATCTTTCACCCATAGCTTCATCTCCTTCCCTGAGCTTTTGACCATTGTTGTGTGATATAGCTCAAGGAGCAAGCTTGTATTTGTGATACCGAGATATATAGAGAGAGGCAGGCAGGAGTAGGGGCTTTACCTCCTCACGAGGGCCCTGAACCTGGGTAGATCTTGGTGTGCTTGTGTGTTTTCGTGTGCGCTTCTTAGCGCGCTAGCCCTCTCCCGGATTCCACCAGCGTCCATCGGCCCCACACTTTAGCCATCCTATGGCATCTGCCGTGATACCACCACGACAGTTGGCGCCCACCGTGGGGCAGGCAGCGGCGCTGGCTGGTGTGACATTCCGGACGGGCTCCATCATCGACTCCGGCGAGCGCGTCGTTTGCGGGCTCGTCTGCAAGCTCGGCGCGCTGAACTTCATCAGCGACAACGCGGGATGCTTCGGCAGCAGGCCGTTCCCGACGAACGGCTGCCTCATCAGCTTCGGCACCTTCGTGACCTACGTCGCCACCGAGGTTGTCTGCAAGTACCCCGAGCAGGTGCTTGTGGCGAGGATCCTCCTGCTATCTGTGCGGCTCGCGGCCGGCGTAGCGCTCGCCCCGGGAGCTGCGCAGAGGTCATGATGACCGGCACTGCGGCTGATGCCGGTAAAGGAGACCCCGGCAAAGAGATGCCGGTAATCCCGCACCAAAGGTTAGATCGGCGAAAGTGCCGCTGGAGAGGAGGGAAAACCTCCCCGGCCAGGCCGGTACATCCCATGTGCCGGTTAAGCCAGCTCACCTCGAGGAGATCATAGAGAAGTTAAATGTGCCGGTAGTTGCCGGTACAGATGCTGCCCAATCAGAGGCAGAGTTGGAGGCACGGCGTCAGAGCTTGCTTCAGGAGGCTCTGGAGATGGCCGAGGTGAGAAGAGAATTTGGGATAACTGTCCGTGAGTATAACCTAGCACATGGTTTTACCCCGGTAGCTGCTCGCCCTAGTCGAGTAGAGGATGTGCGCAAGAGAGGTAAAAACCTCAATGCCGAGTTGGCTAGAGATGGTAGATCTAGCTCCAGCAAAACTCCTAGTACCTTATCGGTCGAAAAACCGAAGTATAGTTCCCCTGCTAAGACTCTTAGAGCTGCCGAGGCAGCAAGAGCCGAGTTGTCTGGCTTATCCGGAGAAGCTCTCCGCAGGCAGCAAGACCGAGTTAATGAGCTGGTAGCTGTGGCTACCCGGCAGAATGAGGCCTATCGCAAGGCCAACACAGTTGCAGGTGGGTCCGATGTTGTTCACTCGGCTAGGGGAGCCAGTGGATCTAAGGGGCAAGCTTCATCACCGCATGTCGGTGGAGATCGTGACCGGAGTGTAAACTCCGGTAAGAGCAAACAGATGCAGGTGTATGACCCGGCGTGTGCCGGAAAACAGGTAGTTGGGCGAGGTAGTGCCGGCCGGGGTAGAAGCAATCCCGGTCAGGGCGGTCCAGGTGCCGGGGTAGTTAACTCGGCTGGCCGAGGTTATCCACCTCGGTATCCGACACAAAATCTCGCCCAGCAGCAGCAGCAAAATGTCGGGCATGTCCAGCAGCCGCAAGTTGTTGAGCAGGTGGCTAACCGTATGATGATGGTTACTCGGCTATGGAGAAAGCCGGGTATCCGAGATATGAAGGTGCACTGGGATCTCGGTTGGGACTCGCCAGTTGTCACCAAATGATGCACGCTACAAGTTGGACAGAATTTATATGTCCGAGATGCTGGAAGAGCAAGGTCCACCTGGTCCTGCATGTTTTGGACCTCGGATCATGAGGGAACCACCGGTGCGGCACTTTCAGCTAAACCGAGGTGCAAAAACATATGACGGCAGCACTAAGCCAGAGGACTGGCTGACAGATTATGTGTCGGCTGTGCATATTGCGGGAGGTAACCGCAGATGGGCGGTGAGGTATATCCCGCAGATGTTGGAGGGCCAGCCCGGATTTGGCTGAACAACCTGCGAGAGGGCAGTGTTGATTGCTGGCTGGACTTTGAAGAAGCATTTGTTAGCAACTTCTCCAGCACATACAAGAGACCAAACCGTCCTCAGCAGCTTGCGATGTGCAAGCAGAGGGATAATGAAACTGACCGGGATTACTTAACCCGGTGGAGTACTATTCGCAATTCCTGTGAAGGAGTTGTAGAGGCACAGGCCATATCTTGGTTTGCCCAGGGGTGCCGACACGGCTCCATGCTCTGGCAGAAGTTGCAGAGGGAAATGCCGGCCACTCTGGCCGAGACAATCCGGATTGCGGATAGCTATGCACTGGGTGATCCGATGCAACCTTTGCTGAACTCGGGAGAGCCGAGTAGAAGATACCCGGTGAACAACAGACCCGGGCCAGTCAGGCAGAACGATCGCCAGGACTTCGGTAACAAGAGGAGAGAACCGGATTACCGGTATGGCTCGAACCAGGTTGCAGCTGTAAACCAAGACCAGCCAGATGCCGGTAATAGCCAGCGTCCGAAGTTCAATGGCCCAGCATGGGGCCAGAATCAAGAGGGAAGAGGCCATGGGGTGACCAGAAGCCATCCTTAACTTATGAGGCTATGTTGGATGGGCCATGCAGTTTCCACACCCAAGACATCCGCAGGCCTGCAAATACAACTCGGCAGTGCAGCTGGTATCAGCGCACAAGGGGAGAAGGAGCCAGAGCCGGAGGAAATCAAGTGGGGGCACCTCAGAGAATTCCGCCGAGGCAAAACTTGCCGCTTACCGGAGCAAATGCTATCCCGGTGATTCCGCCAGTTCCGAGGCAAGCAGATCCGAAGCCTGTGAATCAGGTGAATGTCGGAGGGAACAATAACAACACTGGTCCCAGCAGGCAGGGAGAGTATCCCCAGGGAGATTACAGAGAAGCTCATCAGAGCTATGTGATATTTGTGACCGAGCCAACTGACAAGAAGAGCTTGCATCGGCGTGCACTGGAGGTGAACGCAGTTATGCCGGCAATACCGAAGTATTTGCACTGGTCCGAGCAAGAGATCACTTGGAGCAGAAGGGATCATCCCCGAGTTATGCCAACTCCGGGAGGTTATGCATTGGTAGTGGATCCGACATTCTTCGGACCGACACTCAATATTCGGTTCACCCGAGTTCTCATTGATAATGGGAGTGCTATCAATATCATGTACCGAGACACCATGGTGAAGATGGGTATCTCGGCAAATATGCTGCAGCCGAGTTCTACACCTTTCATGGCATAGTGCCAGGTGTTTCATGTGCACCTATGGGCAAAATTTGGGTTGATGTGTTGTTTGGCACCAAGGACAACTGCCGAACTGAGAGTATCCAGTTTGAGGTAGTGGACCTCGAAAGTCCATACCATGCTTTACTCGGTAGGCCTGCATTGTCCAAGTTCATGATATCCACCCATGTGGGTTACCTCAAGATGAAAATGCCGGGTCCTAATGGCATCATCACTATCTCGGGTGATTACAAGCGTGCACTGGAGTGTGCCTCGGCTGGATCGTGCTTAGCCGAGTCACTGATCATCGCTGCGAGAAGAAGAAGATCCATGAAGTGGTGGCATTGGCTCAGTCAGCGCAACTCGGTATGCCGGGTATGGCTAACCCGGAGCAGAATGCAACTTTCGAGGTGCCCAAAGAGACCAAGAAGATCAATGTTGACCCGGCATGTCCGGACCACAACGTCATCATTGGTACCGGGTTAACTGAGAAATAGGAAGGCGAGCTCAGTCACTTCCTCCGTGAGAACCGGGATATCTTTGCATGGTCAAATCAGGACCTGCCAGGTGTTCCGAGGGAGTTGGCTGAGCACTCTTTGTTCGTCAGACCGGATATGAAACCGGTGAAGCAACCTATGCGACGTCTCTCGGATGAGAGGAGAAAGTGATAGGTGATGAACTGGCCAGGTTACTTGCATCTGGGTTCATCATGGAAGTGCTGCACCCGGACTGGTTGTCTAACCCGGTCCTGGTGGAAAAGAAAAAAGATGACCCGAATGTGGCCATTGTGTGGCGTATGTGTATTGATTACACAAACTTGAACAAGGCATGTCCTAAGGATCCATTCCCGCTGCCTCGGATAGATCAAGTGATCGATTCCACAGCCGGGTGTGAGCTGTTATCCTTTGTAGATGCTTATTCTGGTTTTCACCAGATACCACTGAACCCTGCTGATCAAATGAAAACTGCTTTTATCACCCCGTATGGGGCTTATTGCTATCGTGTCATGACCTTTGGTTTGAGAAATGCTGGTGCCACTTACCAGAGATGTATGCAAAAATGCTTGCATGATCAAATAGGAAAAAATGTGCAGGTGTATGTCGATGACATTGTCATCAAGTCTAAGGAAAAAGCTACTCTGATTGATGATCTCCGAGAAACATTTGAGAATCTGAGGAAATTCCGGATAAAACTTAACCCGGACAAATGTACCTTCGGTGTGCCGGCAGGCAAATTACTCGGTTTCCTCGTGTCAAGCCGAGGTATCGAGGTGAACCCGACAAAAATCCGTGCTATTGAAAGCATGAGGTTACCGACATGTCTCAAAGACGTGCAGAAATTCACTGGATGTTTGGCATCTTTAAGTCGGTTTGTTAGCAGGTTGGGGAAAAGGCATTGCCTTTGTATCAACTCATGAAGAAAACAACCACTTCGTGTGGCCCCCGCAAGCAGATGCGGCGTTCACCGAGTTAAAAAAGATGTTGGCAACTGCGCCGATACTGGCTTCACCATTACCCAAAGAGCCGATGTTGCTCTACATTGCAGCCACAAACCGGGTTGTGAGTGTCGTATTGGTAGTGGAGCGAGAAGAAGATGGCAAAACTGTGCAGAGGCCAGTGTATTACCTAGCGAGGTGATCTCGTTATCCAAGCAGAACTATCCGCACTACCAGAAAATGACATATGGTGTCTATCTGGCTGCTAAGAAGTTGAAACATTACTTCCAAGAGCATTCAATCACTGTGGTGTGTGAGGCTCCTATCTCGGAGATCATTGGGTGTAAAGATGCAACTGGCCGAGTAGCCAAGTGGGCTATCGAGGTGTCCCCTTACACTCCTCACTATGAAAGAAGAGATGCCATTAAATCTCAGGCACTGCCGGATTTCCTGGTGGATTGGGCTGAAATGCAATATGAGCCACCACGGCCTGACCCCAATTACTGGAGAATGCACTTTGATGGATCAAGAAAAAAATTGGTTTAGGTGCCGGGGTAGTCCTTACCTCGCCAAAGCATGATCAGTGAGATATGTGTTGCAGATTCATTTTGCGGCATCTAACAATGTGGCCGAGTATGAGGCACTTGTTCATGGGCTAAATGTGGCCAAAGAAATTGGTATTCGCCGGATAGAATGTTTCGGAGACTCGGATTTGGTGGTGCAGCAAGTCTCGGGAAATTGGGATGCTTTAGATGCCAACATGGCGTTGTATCGGTTTCATGTCCAGAAGATCTCGGGGTTCTTTGAAGGTTGCGAGCTCACGCATATACCTCGGGCTGAAAATGACGCCGCCGATGTACTGTCCAAGCTAGGTTCATCCCGGGATCCAATTCCACCCGGCATAGCCTTGGAGCATCTGAGGAAGCCATCAATCAAACCATCGCCGGAGTCCGAGTCAATTTTTATCCCGGCAAAACCGGAGTCTGGTGCTGTTCCCATGGACGTCGATGTCGGATGCATTTGGGAGAACCCGGGGACTGCTTGGCAGAACCCGGGGACTGGTTACTCTATCTCGGAAGAAGTAATGTCGGTTGATCTCATGGAGGTGGATGATCTGGTCTTTCCTGTGCGTCCTGTGCCGGAGTGGGCACAACCAATAATGGCATTTATGATGGATGGGAGTTTGCCAAGTAATGAAGTTGAAGCTAGGCAAGTGCAAAGAAGATCCAAGGCCTACACCATCATCAACCAGGAGTTATACAAGAGAAGTGTGACCGAGGTACTGCAGCGCTGTGTCGAGCCGCAGGAAGGGCAGAGATGCTCCTGGAAATTCATCAGGAGAGTGTGGTCATCATGCTTCATCAAGAGCCTTGGTGGCTAAGGTATTCCGGCATGGGTTTTATTGGCCCAGTGCTTTGAACCAGGCAGAAGATATCGTCAGAAAGTGTGAGGGATGTCAGAGGTTTGCTAAAAAGATCACCTGCCAGCCTCGGCACTCAAGACAATTCCAATCACTTGGCCCTTTGCAGTTTGGTGCTGGATATGGTGGGAGAATTCAGGCCAGCCCGAGGTAACATGACTCATATGCTGGTGATGGTGGACAAGTTCACCAAGTGGATCGAGGTAAAGCCAATCCGGAAGTGTGATGGTCACACAGCGGACCTTTTTGAAGGACATCATTTTGAGATATGGTTACCCCCATAGCATTATCTCGGATAATGGCACAAACTTTGCTGTGGGAGAGTTTGCTCGGTTCTGTGCGGATAAGAGAATTCGGTTGGACATAGCCTCGGTGGCACACCCTGAGGCAAATGGGCAAGTGGAAAGAGCAAATGCATTGGTGTTAGCCGGTATCAAAGCCCGGTTGATTGAACCACTGTTGCGAACTCCGGGATGTTGGATAGAGGAGATACCAGCAGTGCTGTGGGGTCTAAGGACCACACCAAATCGATCAACTGGCTATACGCCATTTTTTCTGGTCTATGGAGCAGAAGCGGTCTACCAACCGACATGGAATATGACTCGCCAAGAGTGGCGCTGTACACTGAAACCGAGGCAAAAGAAGCTCGGGAAAATGATGTTGATTTGCTCGAAGAAGCACGAGAACTGACCTTATCTCGGTCAGCTATATATCAGCAAAATCTCCGACGCTATCATAGCCGGAAGATCAGCCCTCGGGTTTTCCGAGAGGGAGATTTGGTGTTGAGGCTAGTGCAACGCAAAGCAGGCCGACACAAGTTGTCACCTCCATGGGAGGGACCGTTCATTGTGAGCAAGGCTCTGCACAATGATTCATACTATCTTATAGATGCACAGGCACCGAGGAAAAATGTGATGGACAAATCCGGAGAGGAGACCAAAAGACCCTGGAATGTAGCTCTACTCCGTCCCTTTTACTCATAAGGGCGCAGTGTATGTATCTCGGTTTTTCCTTTGAATAAAATGCCGGCACTCCGAAAAGAAACTCGGGGACTGCCTTTGTCTATATGCTTGTGTTTTTCTCGGTTTTTTCTGTGTTGTTCATATGTCGGATGATTTTGAGACCTCGTTTCAAAGTTCAAGTAATGTATGCTATTTTGTTGTGATCTTGTGACTCGACTGACGAACGCCGAAATGGCAGTCAAGAGCAGAGGTTATGGTATATGGTAAACATGAAAATGGACTCGGGGACTCGGTCCTAAAAGATCCGACATATGTCGTTTACTAACCCGGTTTTTTCTTTTTCTTGTGTCGGATGACTCTAAACCTTACCTCAAAATTTATAAGTATTGTATGCTATATTTTCTATCTTGTGACTCGACTGTCGAACGCCTGTACGGTAGACAAGAGCAAAGATCGACAAGTATAGTGAACAAGAAAATAAACTCGGGAACTCGGTTTAAATTGATCCGACATAAACCTCGTCTTGTTCGAATTAAAGCAAAATAAAGTAGTCTCGGAGGAACTTAAAATGTATATTACATCTGCACCCGGCATTCCGGGGATTTAACGGTTTAAATTCATCAAAGTTAAGCAGCAGCTTCGGAGGAAGGAGCAACTCCAGTTGCAGGGACAGACCCGGACGACGGAGGAACCTCGGTTGAAGGAGGAGCCTCGGTTGCAGGAGTGGCTTTGGTCGGCGAAGTAGCAGACTCGGGGCAGTCGGAATGATCTTGCTGCTTGCTGAAGCGTCGGTATCACTTTGCTTGGCCGAGTCAGGCGCTGGTTCAGTGGAGATCTCGGCGGCAGACTGTTTCGCAGTCTTAGCCGAGGCATCAGGAATTGACTCGGAATTAGTAGACTCAGAGTCAGACGCCACATACTCTTGCTCGGAGCCATTGCTAGCGCTAAGTTGACGAGGGAATATCTCCCCGGCAACAGCACCAGAAACAATGCTTGTACGTCACACGTCAGTTGGGAACCCCAAGAGGAAGGTATGATGAGTGTAGCAGCAAGTTTTCCCTCAGTATGAAACCAAGGTTTATCGAACCAGTAGGAAAACGAGGTTGCTTCGAAGGTGTTGGTGAAGGAGTGTAGTGCGGCGCAACACCAGGGATTCTGGTGCCAACGTGGAACCTGCACAACACAATCAAATTACTTTGCCCCAACTTAACAGTGAGGTTGTCAATCTCACCGGCTTGCTGAAAACAAAGGGTTAAACGTATCGTATGGAAGATGATGTTTGTTTGCATAAAACAGTAGAGAACAATGATTGCAGTAGATTGTATTTCAGATGTAAAAGAATGGACCGGGGTCCACAGTTCACTAGTGGTGTCTATCCAATAAGATAACTAACATGCTGGGTAAACAAATTACAGCTGGGCAATTGACAATTGATAAGTGCATATAACATGCATGTGTGAGTTGTGGTGTCTACTATGAGATTCATTTGGGCATTACGACAAAGTACATAGACCGCTATCCAGCATGCATCTATGCCTAAATAGAACACTTTCCGGTTAACATCCGTACCCCTTCCAGTATTAAGTTGCAAGCAACAGACAATTGCATTAAGTAATGTGCGTAATGTAAACAATACATTCATCTTTGAATAAAGCATTGCTGTTTTACCCCTAGTGGCAACAACACATCTACAACCTTAGAACTTGCTGTCACTATCCCAGGTTAAATAGAGGTTGAACCCAACTATCATGCATAAATACCCCCTCTTGGAGTCACAAGTATTCACTTGGCCAAGGCTTCAACAAGTAACGGAGAGCATGCAAGATCACAAATGACATAGACATGATAATATAATATTCAGCTCCACATAGGTATCAATATAAGTCAGATCCCAGCAAACACATCATGTAGCATTACAATAAGATGATCTTGATCATGATAGGCAGCTCATGAGATCTAAACATGATGGCACAAGTGGAGAAGACAACCATCTAGCTACTGCTATGGACCCATAGTCCAAGGATGAACTACTCACGCATCACTCCGGAGGCGGGCATGGCGATGTAGAGCCCTCCGGTGATGATTCCCCTCTCTGGCAGGGTGCCGGGAAGAGCTTCAGAACCCCCCGAGTTAGGGTTGACGACGGCGACGGCAGCGAATATGTTCTGGATGAAAGGCTCGGTGTTTTAGGGTTTTCACGTCTCGGGGAATAAATAGGCGAAGGGGCGATGTCGGCGGACCCCCGAGGGGCCCAAACCACAGGCTGGCGCGGCAGAAGGTGGGGTCGCGCCGCCAGGTGGTTTGGCCACCTCGTGGCGAGTCTTCGTCTCTCCTTCGGACTCCGTGTACGTGTTGGAAAAATAGGGACTTGGCCTTTTGTTTCGTGCAATTCCGAGAATATTTCCAGAAGTAACTTTCTGAAACCAAAAACAGCAGAAAACAGGGAACTGGCACTGTGGCATCTTGTTAATAGGTTAGCCCCAGAAAATGCATAAAAGTGATATGAAGTGTATATAAAACATGTAGCAAATGGTATAATATAAGCATGGAACAGCAGAAATTATGGATACGTTGGAGACGTAACAGCCATCATCAACATTGACCTCTTCTTCTTCTTCTTCATCATCAGAGTAAACCACACCAGGTTCGACAGACCGAGTGTTGGCAAACCTGGCCATGAAGGTAGCAGCTTCCCCGCGCCTCGCAATCAATGCCGGGTCAGTAGCCCATGGGGAGCCATCGTGTAAAGTACGCAGGCCATCGAGGTTGATATCCTCATACCAGGACATCAGAAAGAGCAAGGCTGCGTCGGCCCCGGCACGAGCAGAAGAAGACCTCCATTCCCTTAGCCGAGTCTCGGTTTGCTGCAAGCAGGTGGATAACTCGGCAATAGTCTTGACACTGGGAGAGTCGGGCCACAAGACGTGGTAGACTCGGATACCGGCATTAAGAAGCTCGACGCCGATGCTCCTCAAGGGGGAAATACGAGCTTGGAGTGCAATCAAGTGGTCGTCGATGTCCCAAGTTTCGGATAGCGGAACCCCGGATGCCTCGGCTTTCGCAGCTCGGGCCTTCTTCACAGTGTTGGCCGCAGCAGCTTGGCAGTGCTCAAAGTGTTCTGAGAGCAAGTAGGCTGACGCCGAATCAAATGAGATACCGACACAAAATTCCGGGTCAAGAAGATATAAAGAAAAAAGATATGATTCAGGAAACTTACTGTCCATTTCGGCATTAAGTTTGGTGAGCTCAGCCAGCCACTTGGCAGCATTTGCCTTGAGGGCATCCAACTCTTTTTTGGCTTTGGTAGCTTCAGCCTCGCATTCAGAAATATGCGCCTGGATCTTCTGGTCACCTGCAGCACGCTTCTCCAGAGCTGCCTTCAGTGTGTTCCTCTCCTTCTTCAGCTCGGTCTTCTCTTTTTCGACCCGGCCAAGATCTCGCTTGAGCCGAGTCACCTCGGACTGTTCTTCTTTAAGAGCACACTTGTGCTCAGTCTCCTTCTTCTTCATTTCCTCCTGCTGGTTCTGGAAGGAGAGCTTGAGCGCCCGGTGCTCCAGGGCTAGATTCTTAAAGATCCGGCTGCGAGTATTTGTGCCATCCTGGCAGAAGAAAAAGATGTTAGTGGGGGTAAAAAAGGAATCTCGGGGACTGTGAGCCCGAGATTAATAAAAGATCGTACCGAATCAGCTGGACATGAAACTCGGGGACTGGTTGTCCGAGTTTAATGTCAGCTCATGCCGGGTCAACTTGACATGAGACTCGGGGACTGGGCATTCCAGTGTTGTTAACAAGTTAAATTTAATGATCAAGTTGTTGAAGATTCGCGCCGAGTTACCTATTACTCGGCGAGTATCAGTTACTCAACCCGAATCTCGGGGACTGTGGGTAGTGTGACTTTTGATCATTGAAAAGTAAATGCAAAGTTCTAAGAAAGTTACCTCGACGACCCTGCTAGCCTGAAGGGCCGAGACCTGCAAGGAGTGCAGGGATTGCGCAACAAGGCCAGGGCCAACCGGGTGTGGATTTTCCGGAGTAGAGGAAACTTCGCTGGGATCCGCGGCGTTCCAGTCCATCACGCACTGTCCAACCGAGCCGAGGCTGTTGCCACTCGGGGTGCGAAGACTCGGAAGAACATGGCTGTTGACCCGGGGGCGAGAAATCATCTCGGAGAGATTTTTGTACGCCGGGTTTGCTGTTGGAGTCACGGTAATTTGCCTGCTCTGGTCGGTTGAAGGTTGGCCAGAGGCTTGCTGACTCGGCACAGTTGGACGCGGTGGTGCCGGAGTATGGGCTGGTACTGGGGGCTCCTGCTGCTGCTTCTGCTGCTTCTCCTGTTGCTGCTGTTGCTTCTCCTGTTGCTGCTGCTGTTTCTTCTGCTTCTCCAGTTGCTGCTGCTGCTTCTGTTGTTGCAGCTGTTGCTTCAACTGTTGTTGTTGCTTGTTGTGCTTGTGTTGTGCACGAGGTGAGAGGCGGGGATCCGGCTTAGACGAGGTCTTAGTCGGGGTCTTCACCCGCTCCGTCTCCGAGTCTTTAAGAGGCGGGAGGGGAGATTGGTCTTGACCCAGAACCGAGGTTTGCTCGAGGCCTTGGTCTCCTCCCAGGTCCGAAGCAAGATTCGGCGGCGGAATGTCGGCTGAGGTAGCGCGCACCGGGGAAGGGATTGCCCCTCCGGGGCTGCTAATCCCGGTGTTGGCCGCCAGGGTGACGATGAAGGGATAGGAGACAAAATGGAACTGTGGGTCTGTTTTGCGGCGATGGGATCGCTGCATAAACCGAGATAAAGTGTTAACTCGGGTGAGAATAACTTCGGTGAAAGTAAAGAAGGAAAGAGTGAGAGCAAGAAAAGTTATGCGAAGTTTATCTTACCCCTTGCTGGTTGGTAGGGCCTTAGCCTTACGCTTGGTGACAACCTTCTTGGCTTTCTTAGCCGGAGGAGCCGCTGACCCGGACGCAACGGAGTGTTTCCGGGATGTGCCTTGGGCACCCGGATTGGCTGCAGCACGAGGTGCATACCATGAAATAGGAATAGCGTCAATGGGATCTAGGATTTGACAATCGTCATCTTCGTCGTCTGACAAGTCTTGAACGAAGACACGGGCGGATGGCTTACCCGAGGTAGAAGCCTTGGCACGAGGAACCGGCATATAATCCTCGTTGTCCGGATCTTCAGTCTCCTCGGGTCGCACATGGCGATCTTTTGTCCATTTCCGGGTCTTCAGGTCCCCATCTTCGATGCCTTGTCGAGTAAACAGCTGCGTGAGGAGCAAAGTAAATTCGGATTAGTCAGATGGTGCTTCACCGAGATAAAAGTAAATTCGGATCAGTTCAAAGGTGACAAACTAACCGGAGGCGGAAGCCGGGATCGCTCAAATGGCTCTACGCCCCATTGCCAGTCATCCTCCATCTCGGTCTGAGCGATGGCCTTGACACGTCTCCTAACTTGGGGACGAGTAAGATCATGGGTGCTGACCCGGGTAGGGTCCAGCAGGCCACTCATGTGGCAAATCTTGTGCACACGATACTGGAGGGGGTTGACTCGGCGCGTGACGAAACTCAAGAGGTCGTCTGCACCGAACTTCTTTGCCAGCAGACCCTCAAGGGATTGGTGGATCAGTTGGACCTCAGGAATGGTGTCCTGCGGGTCATAGTTCCAGTTTAACTCGGCTGTGGGGGGAGCAATGTTGAACTCCGGCAGGTTGAGAACATCCCGCCCTTCTGGGCTCTTCACGTAGAAGAAGGACCTTTGCCACTTCCGGCAAGATTCTAAGCCGGTAATCCGAGGAAAGGGGGAGTGTTTCCTCGGAGTGATGCTAGCTGCTCCGCATGCGGTCATCTCCTTCACGACCTCCTCCTTGTTCGGGATGGTTTGCTTCCGGAGGCGGAAGTACTTGGCCCAGGCGGCGACAGTGGGCCAAAGGCCGAGATACCCCTCCATGAAGGAAGTAAAAGCTGAGAGAGATGTAATGGCGTTGGCAGGGAGATGGTGAGGTTGTAGACCGAAGAAGTCAAGAAATTCTCGGTAGAAGGGGCTAGCTGGGAGTCCAAACCCGCGCTGAAAGTGCGCAAGGAAGACCACCCGTTCACCCGATGCTAGGACAGGTTCGAGTTCTGATCCAGGACGCCGACATATAACCTCAGCCGTGATGCGCCGGGTCTTGAGAAACCAGTCGAGGTCATCTTGTTCTATGTCGGATCCATCCCATCCGCCTCGGTTGCTGGCTGCCGCCGATGACTCGGCCGGGTCAGGGGTGCTGCGGCCTGACATCTCCGGGTCAAAACCTGCAAAGAGTACAAACACAACCGAGATAAGTAACCCGGAGTTATGAATCAAGACTCGGAAAAAGTGACTCAGAAGAGCCGTGCAATTGACTCGGGAATAGAGCGTGGAAACCGAGTTAAGTGACTCGGAAATCGAAATAAGTATCTCGGTTTAGGTTGCCTGTTTATCTCGGAAAGTTGATTCGGGTAAAAGTTATAAACTTGACTTTGCCTGAATCTACGAGCAAGCAAGATCTACCGAGCAAGTAAAAAAGAAAGTAAAACATGAGCATAAGGCAGAGAAAGTTGAAACTATCAGGAGTAATGTCAGGATATCACTGCGAGACAGATCTAGAGAGGATCTAAGCAAGTAGGTTCGAGAGCATATATGCAGTTGGGTGTGATGGTTTCTGCGGAGAAGAGAAGGAAGTTCATCGGGGAAGATGAACAGATCCATCGGAGAAGAGGAACCTGTTCATCGGAGGGGATGAACACGTTCGTCAGCGAAGTCACGGGCGAGGAACTCACCGGAGATTGCAACGGCGACGCGAGGCGAAGAAGCGCGGGGCGTGCCGGAGTTGCGCGTGTCCGGTGGCGGCGCAATGTGCTCCGGTGATCGGTGGCTCGTGTGTTCCGGCGTCGTGCGGTGGCAAAGCTCACTGCGCGGCGGCGGCGGTGTCGCTGGAAAGAAAGAAGGAAGAGGATGGGTGCGAAGAGGACGAGGAGGGGTGCCCGCTCCTCTATTTATGGGCACGGGGCGTGTGCGGTTAGCGATTTCCCCACGCACGTTTCTCGTAACGCCTGCGCGGATTAAATGCGCACGATCTGCGCGGTTGCGTGATTTGCGGCCGCACGATCCGCCGCATCATGGGCCACAAGGTGGTAACTGCCCGCGGCGGGATCGCGTGCGGTTACTAGCGCGGGAATCAAGGAGGTCCGCCGCGGTCAAACCGCACTCGAGTGCCGTTGAGACATGACGGCTCGTGACATAAGCGGCGTGTGTGCAGAGACATGCTTGTCCGCGCGCAGGAACCGAGGCAACACACAGCGTCTCTCTGCCTCGTGCTGTGGAAAGATCTTTGAGAGATTGTGGGAATCTTTTTGTGTCGGTTAGGCCAGTTTGGAGGAGGAAAGTCGGATAAAGTTACTAGTTTGACTCGGAGAAACTAGGCTAGACCGAGACATGTTTGATTCGGGAAGGCAGTTGGTTTGATTTGTTTTGTTAAACCTGGTGTGGCCCTCCATCCGAGGCTGTGGGACCGCACCAGTTTCGGGGACTAATGTCGGGGGGCTACCCCCGGGTAGGGTAAAGTTGTGGTATAAAGAGCTCTAAAGACTGGACCGGGTCAAGGTCAAACCGGGTCAACCAAGTCCTGGAGGGACCGAGGCATGGTGTAACTGCAAACCGGCTTATGGCAACCAGGTCGCGTAGGCCGGGTTATGCTAGCTGAGTCATCCTAACCGACATATACCAACCGGGTTATGCTGACCGACATTTGTATGTTGGTAACTTGTGTGTTTTCTTATGTGCAGGGAAGATCATTCAGGAGGGGGAATCCGGCATACCCATGCCGGGTTATCCTTGTGTCAGACAGAGGTCAATGCTCCTGTCACATCCCGTCTGGCACGGGAGCGCCTGACACAGAAGCGCCTGACACGGAAGCGTGCAGGAGACCGAGATGGCAGGCCATCATTCCACCGCTGACTCCGGGTGATCCGGGAACAGACTGCGAGGTAGAAGCATGGGCAGGCCATGTCTTGTCCCTGCCAGAGGGTACTTTCTAGCTGTCCCGTAGAGCTGCAGGAGATGGGCTTGTCGCGTCCTGTCTCTGACAGGAGTAACATCATGACATACCTTTGGCATGGCTACAGTGCTTCGGTAGGGGTATTCCGGTAACCCGGTTTAGCCTATATATATGCCCTCACCCCCTCCTGCGTGAGGGACGGTGCCCTGAGAGATCTTTACACCCATAGATTCATCTCCTTCCTTGAGCTTTTGACCATTGTTGTGTGATACAGCTCAAGGAGCAAGCTTGTATTTGTGATACCGAGATATAGAGAGAGAGGCAGGCAGGAGTAGGGGCTTTACCTCCTCACGAGGGCCCTGAACCTGGGTAGATCTTGGTGTGCTTGTGTGTTTTTCGTGTGCGCTTCTTAGCGCGCTAGCCCTCTCCCGGATTCCACCAGCGTCCATCGGCCCCACACTTTAGCCATCCTATGGCATCTGCCGTGATACCAGCACGACAGGAGCGCAAATATTTGGCTTCAAATAATTTGCTAAAGATACATGTTGATAGATTCATTTCTGATTACCTTTCGGCCCACCATTGCAAGCGACCGATCTCTCACGCGAAGGAAAGCGAAGCACCGAGCGCATGCATATTGACCCAAAAGCCATGACATATTCT
This sequence comes from Poa pratensis, assembly GCA_947311845.1. NCBI lineage: Eukaryota > Viridiplantae > Streptophyta > Magnoliopsida > Poales > Poaceae > Poa > Poa pratensis. The sequence goes on along the minus strand of CAMZMU010000106.1, from coordinate 27,661,149 downwards.
GCGCGTTTACATGCAGTAGCATCTGCCTCTCCCTTTCATCCATCCCTTATCTCTTGGACACGGCGTATATTTGTTGAGTCTTACTGCATCATGCTTCTTGTGAGGCATGATACTTTACTCAATTCATACCCACCCTGATACCAACATATTTTCTTCGGTTTTACTCAATTTTCACTTTTCCCAAAGAAAAGTAATTTAAATGTCAATGTCCTGACACGTCAAATTCACCTGGCTGTTAAGAGGTATAAAGTTCCTTTTTCCAATTTATCCTTACCCTGCTTATAATTTTCTGAAGAAAGCCAGGTATATGCATCCATTAACAATATCGTTATTTTGGTCCCAATGCACTAGCCGAGGAGTTACATCGCATAATATCAGGACCAAATTGCGGCTGATTGTTTAATATATTATTGTTAAGTCATACTGCTCTTTTGCTCTCCCGGCCGTGTGATATATATTTGGGACAATAAAATACAATATTCATACATACACATGAAAGAAATATACATACATAGAATATAGAATTTTCCTTTCAGTGAATTTGAACTACAGTAACATACGTACAGCTGGTTGTACCGATGTAAAGTTGAATCAAAATTACAAGGTGATTATCGATTGATTGAAGAACGACATAATTTATTTTGTATAACAATCACGTTGTGAAGTGAACATGGAGAAGACGTTAACTAGGTTGTTCGATCCACTTGTAGTCATCAACTAGCTAATCATCATGTATTGCCTTTAGATGTTTCTTATATTTTTTTTAATATATTAATTTATGTGTGTCGATTTACTATTTTGCCAATTCTTTCAGTCTTTCTATGACCCTTGAAACATCTATGCCAATTCTTGAGCTGAAAGCCTGCAAAATTCAAACATATAAACTTATTTAATACATAAACACATGCTAATTTTATGCAAAACTAGATGGTCAGTTTAATTTATTAAAGTCGTGAGGGCAAAGCAGGATTTTAGGTATTGTCCTCCATCTTGTAAAAAAAATGTGGACACATCTAAAATTAAATAAGAATATTTTTGTAGCCCCTTAGAAGGATATGCCTGGTGCAGTGGTGAAATACTCCCCACTTGTGTCAAGAGGTACTGGGTTCGAATCAGTCTCTCTGCATTGCACTTTGCAGGGGTAAATCTTGACTCGTATAATCCTTCCCCAGACCCCACCTGGTGTGGGAGCTACTAGCATTGGGCGTGTCCTTTTATTTTTGTAGCCCCTTGGGTTGGAAAAGAAAGAAAAAAAGATAATATGTAAAGCATGTGTATCTCTGGTCGTTTTCGAAGTCTCCGGTTTTCCCCTGTCTTTTGTCTCTTCCTATATGGAGAGGAATCGGCGAGTTCACATTCTCATGTACAAGTACACATCACTCTCGGCTTTCCATTCACGTCTTTTTTGCTTATATATGCCATCTAGAAATTTCCAAAAACTCAATTAAACGTTCTCTCATATTCAAGCCATATTATGGTTTTAAGCTTAAATATTAGCATATTTAAGGATCTTTTTTAGGCTGTTTTAGGCTTGTTCATTAGTGTATTTCAAGATAATGGAGTGTGGTTGCAAGATGAATAATTTTGCAAAAAAAAATCATTGATTAGCTGTTTATTTTGTACTCCATCTCTTCGGTTTATAAGGGCCACGTGTATCTCTAGATTGCCAATATAGCATTGAAATATGAATTCTATGGCACAAAGTTATATCGTTAGAAAATAGAATATTTAAAGTTTATAATGATATGTTTTTTGTAATATATATTGCATATTATGTTTGTCAAATTGACAATCAAGGGATACGTGCAAGGGATGCAAAAAATTCTAAAGAGCATGGTAACAAAAATTCTTAACTTCGACCACTAAAATATGAAAACAGTTAGAACGGTAAACTAAAAATGGTATTATATATATGAGATTTCGCATGAATAATAATATTGTTACTTTACTAATACATTTAAATAGCATGTTGGCATATAAATAGTATATTAAAATATGTTTATAATGTCATCTATTTTCAACTAAAGAAGTATTGCTTGGATATGTGTGTACCTGGGAGTGTATGGTGTAAATGATTTTATGGCCAGCCACGGAATGGTTGACATTGAGAGTCTCGGCACCTTCTTCCTCGAGGATGGTAATCACCTCATGAATCTTGATCAGTTTCTCTGCGCTACATATCAAAATCACATCCATGATCGAATCATCGTGGCACCGCACCTCCACTACCGGCGCCGCCAATACTTTCCCACTTTTGTCACCTTCTAACTTTGACCCCAGGTCACCGCTCGTCGGTGTCGATACTCCACATCCAGCTCCTCTTAAGCTAGCCATAGCTTGTGCAGAGGTCCTCCTGTGATTTAGGTCATCCACCCTGTCCTTAAGCTTCTTGATGTACGTTGTTGCTTCGTCCACGCTTCCCAGTATGGTCAATGTATCCTACATAAACATTTAACGCACATAGAGTTAAGAAAAAGATGCATTAGAACAAATTTAAAACTTGTATTTCATAATAGAATGTGGAATTATTTCAGCTCACATAATTAATCTTTTGAAGTTGAAAATTCTAATATCAAGTCAGATCATCTCCTCTATCGGAGAGGGCCTCTGATGGATAGCCGATTTACTTATCCCCTCTCATGGACACGGTTAATGAAACAATAGTATATCCATTTCCTTATTTGTGGACGTTGCAAATTAGAGCAACACGGACCACATACAATTCTTGCAAGATTCCAACAAAAATAATTCACATTTCGAAAATGACCTTGGATATTTCCTGAAAACTTGTGGATATTCATAATATACCAGAAACGTGAAATAGAGGTGAGGCTAACAATTTCCAAGGTAGCAGATTCGACTTTACTATCTTTCAACACTACTAATGTGGATATCTGGACCTAGGGTCAAAAAACACGAAGGATGCTTTCACCTAATTCAGTAGTTTCCTCTCGCAAACCAAAAAAAAAATTGAAAAAAGAGGCATGGAGCCTGGACTACGTATTACAAGAAAATTAGATTTCCGTGGAACCCATTAGCTCCACCTGATTACGATATTTCATGTGATGAGAAGGATTATACTTAAGTTGACATGGCGATGAGAAGGAGTATTAATTAGTTAGAAAATTCCCATAAAACTGAAGAAACCGTTTCTCATCTTTATTTTCCTAGTCGAACTGAAGATTGGGGCAAATAGCTACCCAAATTTAAATGTACAATGCTAAGTGCCCTCGGAGCATCCAGGGAAATTTCCACCCCGGCCCTCCTCAATCGTCTGATCTTCATAAAACTTAAATTTTGTCCGTATGACCCTTGCATCATAACACGCACCCGCGTCGAAAATATTTGTACTATTGCAGCAACATTACAACATTTTCTTCCCGCGGTAGGTTAAAACCTTACAAAAAGTATCCCAGATCTTCAAAAACATCGATGCCACAAAAAAATGAGTATGCAGCAAATTTCCGCCGGTTGTAGCAAATTCCCATCCGTCGTAACAAAATCCCCGAAAAAAGTCAAACACATAGGTGCAGCATGGGAAGACAACGTTTCCAGATGCATAAAAATATTTGCAGCATTGAAGCAAGATTTGCAGCATACGTCCAAAATCGTTGCAGCATATCGTTCATGTGTTCGAAGCGAAACGCATACGAGTTTGAAACATTTTAAAAACACTCATGCAACATCGACATATCCGTAAAAACTAACCTTGTGATGGAGCATCTACTTCGTCGGATCGGGATCGTCGACAACGAATCCAGCACGTCTACCCTGGCAAAGATCGAGAGGAACGTTTTGCCTCGATTTCGTGCTCAACTTTGTCCATGGCTTCAGGCAAAAGGGTGATGGCGAGAGGAGGAAGATGGTGGAGGAGGCAGTATGGAGAGCGACTAGCGGCGAGCTCGTGAAGACGGTTCTAGAGGCGAGCGTCGTGAGGCGATGGACCGCGACAAACGGCGCGCGGAGCTCGTGGACTGCTGTAGCGTGTGGACAACGCTTTTTTTTTTTTGTGGCCAACCCGGAGGATTAATCCTCCGGGATAATATAAAGCTTTTGCAGTCTAAATTTTGTTGAGGGATAAAGGAAGACCAGAATGTAACTGAAGGACAAATTACATTCAGCAATGCTTACAGTGGAGGAGCAGTGGTCTTTCGGGATTAAGCAGGCGAGCTTTGTGCAAAGCTCCTTCATGTGCTGCCTTCTCTCCCTCTCCACCTCCTTCTTCTCCACCGCCGTCGTGCCGCCGCCACCGCCCGCCCCACTTATCTTCCCGTCCTTCGACTTCCCCTCCATCTCGATCTCTCTCACACGGACACGAGATTGATCAAGCTAAGCGAGAGATCAGCAGCCGGTCTGGTGTGGAAAGAAATGCCACGAAAATGAAGAAGATACAGTTCAAGAGTACAGGCAGTTGCTAGCTAGCTAGCTCGAAGGTGATTTTCATGGGGAAGCAGGATAAAGATGAAGAGTTCCGCTCAGAAAAGAAGAGCTAGGGTGAAAGGAAGAAGAACAAGTGCGTGGCGTGGTTTCCATGGGAGGCTCATGGTGTGGTGGTGTGTACGGATAAGGGCCGGGGGATGGCTTTTCTAGGCCTCTCGCAATATACCTAGCTAGCTATATAAGGACACCACAAACGGTGGACAGCACGTGAGCCAGTATTGTCTTCCATTATCTCGCTAGCTGTTTGACTGTACTCATGCACGTTACTGTTGAGCAGCACACCGTGTCCTCACATATCTATCTCCGTCCCCATCTCTGTAATTCCGACGGGGCTTCGGCAGGGGAAAGTTGGAAGACGTCGCCGAGGGCCGCGGCCGCCATACTGCCGTGTGGCCGGCGAATGAAATCCCGGCCTCTCCGGCAAGAGCTCCTCCACTCCGTGTTGCTTTTCTTTTCCTAAGTTTTTTTTTTTTTTTTTTGGTTCCTTCATTCCAAACGATGCAAAATAACCATTCGTATACCACTGTTACTGAATTATGCTCACGGCCAGTTTCGCTTGAAAGTTACCATGTGTGGGAAATGAGGCTTCACCAAAGGATAAACTCTTTTATTGATGATAATCATGAAACTTGTCCTATGCCTATTAAATCTAAGAGTGCAAGTTCTTGTATCATTCAATTTTGCGTAAAAATAATTGATAATATTTATGTTGTTGATTATAACAAGAGGGCCGCTGCCGGCCAAGAAAGCACTTATGACTGAGACTGAGCGGGACAACCCGTCAATGACTCAGACGGAGCTTACGCCGGCCCGTACGCGCCGACGTGGAAGAACGCCAAATGGGATGCAGAACGCCACGCCGCACAGCGCTTCGCCCCGCGGGGCTCACGGCCGTTGTGTTGGCACAAACCGGAGACACACTCTCCACCGCAGGGTTGCATCATTGTCTTGTGCACACCCAGGAGGAGCTGCGGTGGCCACCGCTGGGCGGTGACATTGTCATCCGGGAGCCGCGAGACCGCGGGGCCACCACAATGTCATCTGGGAGCCAAACCCGGAGGAGGAGGTGGTCTCGCCATAACGGGACGACATCGACCCACCACACATCCCCGGCCTCGCGGTGCCCATCCTCGACTCACTAGCTCACTGCAAGAGCTCGAGATGGAGATCTCCGGCCTCGCGCGCGCCATCTTCGAGTCGCAGCAGCAAACTCCTCCTTCGATGCCACGCCACTACGTGTCGGACGCCTCTATATGATGCGTCGGCCAACAGTCCATGGAGACAGGGTCCGTACCGACGGCACAACAACCATAAGAAGATTTTCCTTGCGACCGCCCTCAACTGCAGGCTTTGCGTCACAGTGATCCCAGTGGCGACGAGGAAAGAAGCGAACGAGGATATGCTATGTGGGAGCTTGCTTGCCTCCCTAGTCTCCCAAGCGATGTCGCAGGGGCAACGTGTAATTTGGACATGCTCGTACTAAAAAAAGAATAATGTGTATTAATAATATATGATGATGTCAAATTTATTGTTTGAATTCCTGATAGGCCTAGGGTGACAACACCCTAACTAGTTAGGGATGCAGACGGAGCGGAAATGAACGAAACTAAGTGGTGTCACATTTGTTTTCATATTTTCTTGCGGAGTTAGAAATAAATATAGAAACCGCGGAAATACATACCGAATACATCAACGTTAGCCAAAACGTTAGAAATAAATATCGCATTGATATTTTCAATGTTTGTCATCAACCTACTTGTGTGTGTCGATCGATCCTTAGCAAAAAGTGAAGAAGAAAAAAGAATACTACTAGTACTAATTGCGTCAATTCTACAGATCGGACGAAGTACATTGCTCTATCGCCATCACGGAACTGAGCTAGGGTCGACGTGCCTGAAGATCGAGGATCATATCACTGGACGCCATATATAAACAAGTATCGCGTGCTGCTTGCGTAGGCGCGGGTGACGAAAGCAGGGGTGACGTATGCACCAAATGAAAGAGTACCACTGCACTGCTCGTCTTCACCTGGTCACTTCTGGCGCTGGATCATAGATCGAGTGGTCTGCGCGCGTGCGAGTGTCCGTAACCATGCAGATGCTCTGCGCGCGTCGGCATCGTACATCTCCCCTACACAGACAGGTTTGATATTTAGACGAGGGCCAACCACGTTGCTACTTCCAAACTCGCTGCAAATTCTTGTGTCGACGACGCCACACCCGAAGCGCCCGGATCTAGGATTTCAGAACTGAATTACCAATTCGATCATGCCGCCCACGCTAACGCCCCCCATTGTACTTACTTGACCTAATAAGAACATACACAGCGCAAAACGCTTAGCCAGACGCTTAGCGTCGGGCGAAACACTTGGCATCCGACGCCCAGGATTGAGGGCCAAAACTGCTAATCGAGCGGGATTTTCATCTTGGCGCCGGCTGACAGGCAACGCGTTGTAGATGCTCTAATAACAACTCTCTAGAGACATATCTAAGATTAGCACTATAAACAAACGATACTACTAGTTGTCTTCGACTTTGATCAGAAACACCACAGCACAGTTTTGTGTCATTGCTTCTGAACACAATAATATGCTTTAAACAGTACCACATGCATTTGCAATAAAAAAGAATGTAAACTAGTACTATTGACCGAGATATTATCTCTGATCCATGCATGGCGGAAGATACAGAACCAAAACTCCATCGCGATTGCTTTGTTGGGATCTACAGTAGCTAGTGGATGACGGACGTATGGCCTGCCGACATGTGTACATAATCTCTAGGGTTCTCTCTCACACAAATCCAGACAAGGGCGATAGGACAACGATGGCCAGGGTACAGCTGTAGTAGTATACAAACACACAAGACGCTAGCTACCAATGCGATGTCTGATCGATATACAGCGTGTGTGGTCCGGTAGATCCTTGCTTGTTGGCTGCATGTGTATTTCAACAGGCCGGCAACGAAAGATATGTGTACACAATTGCAAGGAATGTTTCTCTTTTAAGAAAAGACAATTGCGAGGAATAATATACCTAATTAATCTTTGTCATTTCAATATTGCAGGTGTATTGTAATACTTGTAGCTACACGTACGTCCCGCCACATTACTACAGAATCACTAATTACTGACCAGGGCTTAGTCCTTTCCATTGAAGGGTTTAGCGTCTGTTAGAAATTTTTCGTCAACATTGTGTCTGTCACCGGTGATGCGCGTGACACTGGTGACCAAAGGACCTCCACCACATGTAAGTAATCGCTCGTTAATGATGGCTTCCACCGTAGATGCACTCTTTTCCACTCTCAGTGATCCTGCCAGCAGTAGTGTTGTAACGGGTCTTGTAGTAGTAGTAGTACTAGAATTGCTAACTTTTAGAATGGAACAAGGGAAACATTGGCGCCTTATAGCGAGGTAAGGGAAGGTGTGTAGTTTTTCGCAAAAAAAAAGGGAGGGTGTGTAGTGTCTTGACGGGCCGGGGAGGGTTCATCGACAGTCACAGGTACGTAGTTAGCGGGTGAGAGGAAGAAGACAAGGGAGCGCTATCACTGCAAAATTTTCGGTTAAGAATAAGAACTTCTTGCACTTTATTTGATAGAATTGATCTGAGACTTTTTTCCGTTTTATTTCATTTTAGTTGTTTAGCTTATTGCATAGACATTTGTAGCTCTTAAACTTGTTTGAACTTTGGTTTCGTTAATGAAAAGGAATCGGGGCTCCATTTCCTTCGGGTAGGCATGGATAACTATCCGGCTCGGATCGGTTAGTATGAACTCGCCAAACTCGTTAATTTTAACGAGCAAAAGATGCCAGCTCTGCTGACTCATTATAGGCGAAGCCGGGTCAATCAGCTCCGTAAAAATCGTTAAGACTTTTAGCAGCAAATATGTACAAAATAGCAACATGCCGCAACAAACACTCAATCAGTTCAGAACCAATGTTGCGATGGCCGGTTGTGAGTCTATGGCTTATCCTGGCCTATGTACTTCTTCAGGCCTTCCAAACAGCTCAATCAAAATGTGTAGATCGGCAGTTGAGTTTATAACGAGTCGATTAACTCGCGACATTTGAGTTTTATTTTAGTCCTAACTGCAGGACCTGATCTCGGTCTAATCTTTTTAACATATCCTTCTAGATGTAGCTTTCCAGATTCGTCACAATATCAAATTCGAAGTGAGAGACTAATGTCTAGCATTATTTGCCAGAAACAAGTGAACTACTACTTGCACAAATCAGATAAAGTACACGGGGGAGTGATGGCCATACGAGACGAGGAGTGTCAAGGACCACCAACCGATGCCACCCACGTGTCCAGCGCCGGTGACGTAAGCAAAGGTGACGTACGGGGAAGAGCTCCTGGCCGCCACATTGACTGCTTTTGGCGGTACTGCAGAAGTTCAGAGCTCGATGACGTTTGCGTGCATGACGCATGCAAGATTGCAAGTCGGAGCTTGGCTTCATGCATGGAGAGCTGCTCCTGCTAGAACGATTGACGCTGGCGCGCTGACATGGATAGCTTGATCTTTGTCGAAAGAAACGGACAGTTTGCTCTGTCTTCCGTCTGTCTCACAAGCATAGCTACATTTCAATAGATGCCCAAACGTTTAGTAAAGCGTTTCTTACATTCTTTATATCCAAATACCTCATTTACAGCCCCATCTCCTAGGTCCTGTGTGCGCGCGTACGCCCTCTGATCTATGTCTTCCTTCACTAGGGCGGCCACATCTCGAGTCTGAAGCGCGGCGTTCTAGAAAACGCGGCGGCTCCTCTCCTTTCATACTTCCCACATGGAGTAAATAATCACCCCACTCGCCTGCCTCCGCCTCTCCTTCGGCAGGGCAGAGATCGTATCATCCCACCAAGCATTTAGACTCCTCCCTCCCGACGGTGTAGGAGTCCCAAGAGTTCTGCTCCAAGAGAAGACCTGCTTTCGCACCGCGGTCGCGAACTGACAATACAGAGTAAAGTGTTGGACTGTCTCAGGGTGGATCATGCAGAGCTTACAAATAGGGTCGTGCGGCTACCCTCTGATGGCCAAGTTGTCCGCCGTGAGCATCTTCCCATGCAGGGCCAGCCAAGCAAAAAACCGGCACTTGGCCTCCTGGCCCTTCCGAAATTCCGCCGGAAGGGGGCGCAAGACCCCAGGAACTGGATGTCCATAACCAGTCAGACTTGGGATTCCCCTCCCCCTCCCTCTACAGTGCTCCCGAGAGAGGCGACAGGGCGAAAGGAAAATCTCCCCGTCTCTCCGCCGGTGCCGGAGCAGATCCGCGCCTTCTCTCGCCGCTACGGCGGCGGGGGAGGGCGGGGGTCTCGTTCCCGGTCACTTGGCTTGTAGATAGGGTAGTTAGGTGCCTCCCCGGCGGCGTCTTCGGGAGGGTTTCGGCGCCGGATCGGAGGAATAATTCCGCCTCCTTCCCTCTTCCTCGCCGGCGACGGCGGGAGGGAGGTGTGTTCGGTCCACCGGCCTGCGGGTCTGGTGCTTTTGGTACTCCTAGATCTGTGGATCGATGGAGTTCTTGCTCCCCCAGAGCTGACGGCGTGGCGGCGGCGGTGTCTGCTCTTCGTGGGGTTTTTCTCCCTCTTCTCCGTCGTCGTCGGGCCGTCGTCTCCTTCTGCGGCGTCTCTGGGAGAGTGAGGTGGTTCGTCCAGGTGAGTCTCTGCTTCTGTCTCTGGCTGGCCGAGGTGGCAAAGGGAGAAGAGGTGGAGGTGCTCGATCTGTTTTTGGATGGCGTGGTGGTGGTGGTGGTTCTCTGTGGCGTCTTTGCTCCGGCCGGCCGTGGCGGCAAGGGGAGGGGTCGCCTGGAGGACGGGTGTGTTGGGTGGCTGGTCTGGCTGCTGCGGAGTCGGCGGGAAGAGTGGTGGTCTGTGGATGCAGGTGCTCGGCTGAGCTCGTTCAACGCTCTGGGTGTTCGTCGCGTGGCGGCGGCCGGTTCTGCAGCCTTCTTCAACGTTGGAGGTGCTTGCTTCCCTGGGCATGGCGGTACGGCGATCTCCGGCGGTGGCTAGATGTTTGGGGTGTGGGGTGGATCCGCTGGTGATCTTTCCTGTTTTCTGAGGTGTTTTGTGCAAGTTTCCTGGGTCTGGTTGTAATTCTTGGTTCTCTCTGGACCTGGTTGTAATTTGCTCCGAGCTCCTTAATATAAGTGGCGGATCCTGTTCAAAAAAAAAAAGACCCCGGGAACTGACAACGGTATGCCGACGCCGCCGAGTAAATCCCTGACTCTGTCCACCTCCAATGGATAGAATCCGCCTCCTGATGCAACTCTAGCTTGACGAATTGTGCCATCTGCACGTCGTTAGATATATTCACAAGTGCCCTAATCCAATTCCGCTGGTGCAGCTCTTCTTGACTGATCTCTTCTTCCTTGTGGCGATGACATGTTAGTATGTTACTACTTTATATTACTTCCCGCTATGAGCAGCCTCATAAATCTAGACATGGGCAGGGTAGATAGATACCCACATGCAGTCCAGATCGATAGCCATGGCCAGGGCAGAGCTGTATAAACAAACACAACGCTAGCTACCAGTGCGATGTCGATTGTAGCCTGTATACCCATGCTCAAGCCAATCAGGTGTACGTGGGCCTATAGCTTTCTCCCTGTCTTAACGTGGTCCAGTAGGGTGAGAGGAAGAAGACAAGGGAGCGCTATCACTGCAAAAATTTCAGTTAAGAATAAGAACTGCTTGCACTTTGTTTTTTTTTTTTTGAAAGGGAGTCGTGTACAAGATCAAGCAGAGAAAGAGTACACACGCACGAACACAAACGCAGGCCTCGCCACAGACGGCGACCCTGGCACCACCACACACACCACATACCGAAGGAAGAAGCTCAGCCAACCTTGTTGAGAACGCCGCTTGATCCATCCGACGCAGGCGCCGGAATCTTGCCGCTGAACGAGCATCGGCGCTGAGCCGCCGCCAGACCACCATCGTCGCCTCACGCCGGAGACGGAGATGACGGCACCACCCATCTTCCGCAAGCCCACCAGGAACACCAACGAAGGAGAACACTGCACCTGCAACCTCCCAGCGAAATTAAGCAAAAGCACCAGCCTCCACCGAAGAGGAAGCTTCCGAAACCCTAGATCTACAACTGGCGCCGCCACCATGGCCACCAGCTCGAGGAAGAGCACACCACGGCTCCGGAGAGCAGCGGCCGCGCCCAAGACGGCAGATCTGTCCAGGCCCTCCACCGGAGCAGCGAGAACAGAGGAGGGAACCGCCGCCTCCAAAAGCCTCTCCGGCCACGCCTCCAACTCCAGAGCGCCGCCGGCAGGCAACCCACGCACCCCTAGTCTATGTACACGGCGGGATCCGTCGATGCCCCGTCCTCCCGCCGCCGGAGCGGCCGCGGAGGGCGAGGAATCGAGCGGGTCGCCGCCGGCGAGCTGGAACGCACGAGTTCGCCCAAAAATCGCCTCCCGAACACTGTTTAGGTGGGGAACGGGAGAGGGTCGGTGTGTTTTGCTTTTTGTTTTATTTCATTTTAGTTGTTTAGCTTATCACATAGACATTTGTAGCTCTTAAACTTGTTTGAACTTTGTCTTCGTTAATGAAAAGGAACGGGGGCTCCATTTCCTTCAGGTGGGTCTGGATAACTAGTCACCTCGGATCGGTTAGTTTGAACTCTTTTAACGAGCAAAAGATGCCAGCTCTGCTCGACTCGTTATAGGCCCAAGTTGGGTCAATCAACTCGGTAAAAATCATTTAGACCTTTAGCAGCAAATATGTACAAAATGGCAATATGCCACAACAAACACTCAATCAGTTCAGAACCAATGTTGCGATGGCCGATTGTGAGTCTATGGCTTATTCTGGCCTATGTACTTCTTCGGGCCTTATTGCAGAGAATTTCACGAGTTTACGAAACTTCCAAACAGCTGAATCAAAATGTGTAGATCGGCAGTCGAGTTTATAACGAGTCGATTAACTCGCGAGATTCGAGTTTTAGTTTAGGCCTAACTGCAAGGCCCCCTCGGTCTAATCTTTTTAACATATCCTTCTAGATGTAGCTTCCCAGATTCGTCACAATATCAGATTCGAATTGAGAGACTAATGTCAAAACATTTGTCAGAAAGAGGTGAACTACTTGCATGCATGTGTAGATCGATATACAAATCCGATTTTTTTACTTTTCGAGTGTGACGTACAGTATATGTAGAAACAGGGCGTATCCAGTGGGGGTGCCAAATATGTAAAAAATCATTTAGTACTAATATTTGAACTAATTTTTGCTGAATGATACAAATATTTGCACTAGTTGTTGCTAAATGCTAAGTATAATATGAGAAAATTTAAGCTTGGCACCCCATCAATCTTATCCTAGATCCGCCACTGCAGTAGAAATCGGATAAAGTACACGGGGGAGTGATGGCCATACGTACGAGACGAGGAGACAAGGACCACCAACCGATGCCACCCACGTGTCCAGCGCCGGTGACGTAAGCAAAGGTGACGTACGCGGAAGAGTAGTAGTACCACTCCTGGCCGCCACATTGACTGCTTTTGGCGCTACTGCAAGTGCAGAACAGCTCGATGACGTTTGCGTGCATGACGCATGCAAGATTGCAAGATTGCGGAGGAAGATTGTAGTATATTTGTATCCGAGGCCACTGGCCAGGGGTTAACCCTCCGTTTCTTACATTCTTTATATCGAAATACCTCATTTAGAAAATTTCGTACATGGCTTTACCCCCATTTTAACATTTGAATGTGTTGATACTTGATAGGTAAGACCGACGTGTTACCCCGAAGTGGTGCGAAAATTATGACAAGCTAGTAGGGCATCATCGCATATCATATGGAGCCTCCTCTTGTCAATTTGTTCCATTATTCATCATTGTCCTCACATTTTCGAGCATTAATCATCACCTCACACTTTATCCAGCAGAAATGCATCAGTAAAAAAAGCATTCAAAGTTTCTAAAATAGATTTGTGAATTTTGACTAGACTGGAAAATTAGTGTCATCTTGATCAGAAATGCAACACAATCTTGTGTCGTTGCTTCCGGACACATTAACAGGCTTTAAAAACCGTATACATTTGCCAATAAGAAGGAATGTAAAATACAATATGGTCTTCATGGAGATACTATCTGATTATGCATGGCGGAAAAGATACACAACCAAAATTCTACCGCTATAGTTTAATTTGGTTGAAGCTACTCCCTCCGTTTTTTTTACCGGGAACAGCAGGAGCTCTGCTTATTTCATTATAGTAGGGGGAAAAAGACCAGTACAAATACAACAGACCTAAGGCACACGGCTGAAAGTGCAGCTAACTAGAAAAACAAGAAACTAACAGCCCGAAGGTACTCACTAATTGGTTGTCACCACATTCTCTCCTCTTGCCAGGAATAACATTTCTAGATCAGCCTTGATCAGGCAGCCAAGGAGATCGCCGGCATCGAGGCGTCTTGAAAAATCCGCCTTCCCCTCTTTTCCAGTTGTGCCAGATTGTGTAAGACAGAGAGATGCTACGTTTCTGCTCGAGATCAGCTTTTCCTCGGCAAGCATTTGCCCTCCGTTTTTAAATATAAGATGTTTTAGCTACCTCACATGTTGACTAGGTGCGGATTCAAATTAGTGAACATATGCACTAAAATGTCTAAATAAATATATGCACATTTGAATGTGGACAAAAAGTTAAAACATCTTATATTTATAAACAGAGGAAGTAGCTAGAAGCTAAGTGGATGATACAGATGGACAGCCGTATGTCCTGCCGACTGCCCACAGGTGTACAAATCCAGACATGGTCAGGGTAGATAGATACCCACATGCAGTCCAGATCGATAGCCATGGCCAGGGCAGACCTGTACAAACAAACACAACGCTTTTTTTTGAAATAAAAAGAAACACAACGCTAGCTACCAGTGCGATGTCGATTGTAGCCTCCTGTATACCCATGCTCAAGCCAATCAGATGTACGTGGGCCTATAGCTATCTCCCTATCTTAATATGGTCCAGTAGGCATTGCTGCATCCGTGCATGTTGGGCTGTTGGCCGCATCCCGCATGTGTATTTTTTCAGCGACGTATAGACGATTGAAAGGAATGATTTTCTTCAAGAAAAGACAGTTGCAAGGAATATACCTAATCTTTGCCATTTCAATATTGCACTCCCTCTCTGGTTCATATTACTTGTCACACATTTAGTGCAAGGGAGTACTATTATTTCCATTGACGGGAAAAGGCAAACTTTTTGTCAGTGTTGCGTTTGTCACCATTGAAATACCAGGCGAGAAGAAGAACCATGGCGGTGCTAGGCGGCACGGGAAGGAGAAGCCAAGGCAGGTTAATTAAGCTTTTCATTGGAAAATCTCGAATAAAAAAAAACTCTAGTGCCTTACAAATCTTTGACCAGTCTGGCTGGCGTACGTATTATATAGATCTAAATACCATGATCTGATCAAGTGTAAACTAAGTGGCAGCCGCCATTGGTACAGCTCCACAGGTCCAAAGACATGCACACACTGAGACTAAGTCAAGTCTAAAATTGACAGGCAACACCACCTTTCAAATCACCTTTACCTCTTGAAGTAGACTTTAAGGGCGAAGACTTGCAGACAGAGAAGTCTTCATGTTCCATATGTGTATTAGATTTTTCATCTGTTCTTATACTGTGGGCATTTATGTTTAGCTCGTGTCAAGTGCCTTCAGTCCATTCTCCTAGCTAATTAATGCCACTCTCCTAGCTAATGCCACTGTGTGTGTGGACTAAGCCACTCCAGATTGCCCCTACGGAGAATGACACGCCACATGCAGAGGACATAATGTTTAAGTATATACTCCATCTGTTCCATAATATAAGATGTTTTAGGTATTCTAATACGGACTATATACGGAGCAAAATGATGAACCTACACTAAAATACGTCTATATACATACATATGTAGTTTGTATTGAAATACCTAAAACAACTTATATTATGGAACATAGGGAGTACTTGTTTTGGGTTATATTTGTACATGAAGGAAAAGGAAACTAAGAAGAGCTAGTCCTACCCAGCACAGCAAGTCTGCTTATGTTTGCTCTACCCGTGTACCTGTGTAAGGAGTCGGGCTAGGCAAATCTATTACCAGCAAAGACCGTGAATGAACAGGAGATTTCTTGATTCCAAATGCCCTGAACCACACATGACACAAGTGTATTCTGGTATAAAGAAGCTTTTGTTTCTCAACATGCAGAGCATGGCATGGGGGCTTCCCTATCATTTGGCCCATCAGAGTACTGCTAAAGAGGTAGCTCCATTTCTACTCAGCTGCATTTACAATGATGGGGCGCTGCTCTTCGTTACAACTCTGAGCCATCGGCCATCGGGTTCTTCGGTATAGTATTTGATTACAGCAAAATCGTACGTGTGGGGATCTCTACAGGAAATGCAGCAGCGAATAGCAAGGCACTCAGGCTATCGCCACAAGACAATGTTACTTAGGCGCACTTGAAGAAGGAGAATAAATACAGATGAATATACACTAGCCGAACTGGTCTACTTGAAGAAGAGGCCCTTTTTCCTTCCTCTCCTCTTCTCGACAGCCTGCAAAACGCAGATGCTTCACATTAGGATACTGGGCAGTGAGAACTAGGCAGAGGCCTAGTGGTAGGGGCACAGTCCTGCAGACCAGAGTTTGAATCCTATCAGGAACGAATTGGGTGGGGTTCTACTATAAAAATATGCCCCGGGTGCTAGTGCCCATGGGTCGCGTTTTTTAGGACAGTGGGCAGTGATCCTAGTTGTAACCTGCCAGTCACGAATCATCCGGTATTTTGACATAGGGGATGACAAAGAATGGAATATTGACAACAGTGTATTCATTACAAGCAATTTGTGACAACTAAAATCACACTTTCTTTAGATAGGGTCTTAGCTGGTACCGATAGGATACCACTGTGACGGGCTGAGAGTGCTACTAGCCACCAACAATAACCGATAGATGCAGGTTCGTAGAGGCTTAACTGGAAAAGCTAGGTAACAATGAATTTGGTAACCAAGCTTAATTTCAACCTAACCACATTGAAGATCAGCATTGGTTATGCCATACCGGCACAACCAGAGCAGCAGTCAATCACAGTAACACGCTATCAGTGGGAAGAACCAAGAGCTCCACAGTTAACTACAAATAAATAGGTGCTAAAAATGTGCTAATGTGGCCCATTAAATATGCTAAAAAATAAAAATCATATAGTGGTCACTTATGAACTTGAGTAAATTGGGGTCATCACTTCATAATGACCCACTTTATATTGTCATGGAAAACCTGATAATAAAAGAGATACTGATATGCAAATGCCTTTACAAGAGATAAAGAGATCATACCATACTTCTGAACAATCTTAATACTAGAACAATCGTATCCCGCGGTCTGCAAAATTGAAATAGATAATAAGATAGGTGGTATATAGCATATGTTCAGTATGACGGTGTATAACCTCATCAGTGATTTAAAGAATAAACACGATGGCGCCAGTAATATTGGCAGAGTATACTCAGAGCCAAGGATGCAGTGTTCAATTCAAGTTTAGTTCAAATTTCCAGACAGCATACTCAATAAGGAATTTGGTCATGAATTTACATACTTTTGACTGTATTAAACGAGTAGAATTTGGTTTAAGCATGGGACATCTATGGTTGTTTACTAAGAAAAACCAGCACTAGTCCATGCTGCTCAAATATGAAGGTGTTATAACTTGGCACCTAATCTATAATGAAGCAACTAGAAGCTTGATTTGGTACTTACGGTGTATTTTCCGCTGGCTGGAGATTGATTTCGAGACCATCAGCAGACACAATAAAAAACTCTGTTGCGCGCTCGTATCCGGAAGGAATAATAATCTGGAAAACGCAATGTAAACTAAAGCATGATTACAGGACAAAAATAATCAGCTAAATAGTAAAAAAGCATTATTAATACTCCCTCTGGTCCGTTTTAATTGTCGTACAAAACACACTGCGGTAATACAAATTAGTTTAGAGCTCCCGACTCTCTTTCCGGATCGGAGGGAGTAGAAAATTTGTCTACAAACATAATTCTGCACAGTTGAATAACCTACCGGTTGGATAGAAAGGAAGTTCTGCGGGAGGGTTTTAATACTCTTCAGTTGTCACAACTAGGGAACTGATACTACTGTCAAGCGTATCTTGGATAATAACGCGTCCATAAATACAGACCAGATTTATTTCAAAGTAATTACTGGCGACGCCTAGATACCACTGGTTTTCCTTCAGCCCATTTTGGTGATTTGAATGTGCTACTCAGGTACAGAAGGAACTAACAGAATCCGTTGGCAATTATATATTTAGATCCACTTTCTGGAAAGAAAAATACTGCTAAAGAGTAGGGACATACAGTAGTTGCTTGCTGGAATTTCTCAGTGAGAACAACACCACGCTGCCCGATACATTTAATGCTGTAACCTTCCCTCTTTATTGCCAAGACAGCTGGTTCCCACATGTCCAAAAATCTCACCTGCTGTTACAAGATTTAACATTTCAAATAGTTGGGTGGTATCACAAGGAAGTAATAAGAATGCTATTCATGGATAGTTGTAAAATACAGAAAACATACAGGTAGTTGGACTTGATAAGAAACATGCCCAGCTTCAAGAGTTCTCTTAATAAGTTCCTTTGTTTCAGGATCTGCAATAAAGATGGTTACTCAAGTTATGAAGCGTACAAATTGCGCAATGCACTACTACAGTACAACTTATTAGTATCACAGTCACACATTTATATGTCTTGCTTTGCACCAACAGAAGTAATGAGGTTCTCTCAAAAAAAAAACAGAAGTCATGAGGCTTTGGCCTTTGGGGACTTAGCGAGTTAAGGATGTGTAGAAAGGTCAAATATAGAAAGGTTGAACTTAAAAAGTTCTCCACATCGCACCAGATTTGAAGCTGGTACGACCTGCCTGCTGGGTTCTTTATTGCTAAATGTGGTGCAGTGTTGCCATACTTAATTTGGTTTCAACGTGTCATTATTTTAGAAGTGCATGATCCACAGTGGAATTTAACATAGTGGGAGTACATCATAAGATCCATCATCAGAGTGATTCTGGAGAACCATTCTCAAATGTTTTGCACACTGGCCAACATAGTGTTAGTTTGTTATACAAATTTAATGCAGATAAACTGTATCAGCATAATGGCTAAATACATGTAAGCTCTCCGCAGCAGATGTTTATGTCTGTTCCAACTGTATTTTAACATCACTGATCCTCTGCAACAGTTAACTGGCATTTTACTTTGAAAGTTCCCTCGCGATATTTCACTATCTGCAAGGCTCAAACTCAACATTCTATACAAAGTATGAGGATCATAAGTGGAAGCCGGTAAAAAGTTTTAGGTAGTAACATGTAATAAACTAATAATGCTTGAGGATCAGCATGCAGGTGGCTTTGGACCTGACACATTACTCTATATGGATTTAGCACTTCACGGTCCCTATAGTTTCTAAACTACTCCCTCCGTTTTTTAATATAAGATGTTTTAGCTTTTGTCCACATGCACATGCACACAAATGTATGTGGACACATTTTTGTGTGCATGTTCACTCATTTTAGTGTGTATATAGACAACATGTGTACCCCCTAAAACATCTTATATTAAAAAACGGAGGGAGTATTTTTCATTCTTTGAGTATGCTGTTCCAGTTCTGAAATTAGGAATATATGCTGAACTCCGATTCACATGTAAACTGGTATGGAGTTATCAACTGTTTTACAAGCACATACGACTATTATTAGCCAGGCTATAATTTGGAGCATGGATACACTTAGAATCAACAAACAATAAAAACAAAAGGAGAGAGGTAAGAAAAGGCTAAAGTGAAAATGGAAGAGCATGTTCACAGTTCCAGTACTCACCGCAAGTAATTTTTGCTTGATCATTAGCATAAACCTTGACAATGTCACCCTACAATAGGAAACAGAAAGGTTTCAAAACAAAACCAAACATTTTAAGACCAGAAGTAATAGTAACAAATCATTTTCCTAGAAAGTAATAACCATGTAGCAGATTTCATCCATCTAACATTGCACTAACATCACGTCTTGCTGATTTCAATATTTCATCATTTAAAGAAAGTAACAAAGAAATAACACAGGTTAGATTTGGTCTCAAAACTGACTGGACTGTCTGGACATTCCGGATCTTAACAAATATATACGAAAAGAAAGAAGAATAGATATCTAGTTATCTAGTGACCTAGCATGGTTCTAAGAAAACAGAAAGAAAACTAATACTCATGTATGTCATTTCAAGGGAATACAAAAAATACATAACACCAAGATTCCCAAAGTATTAGAAAAATACAACATTGTAGCATAAAGATCAGCACATGGCAAACTGAATACCTTTCTTTTTCTGTCGTCTAGGGGTTGGACTTCAATGGCTAGTAAAGTGTCCACATCATCAGCAGTAACCAAATAGTTAGGTTGCCTTGCTCCTGCGCCAATAAAAAGTTAGCCTGGACTTAGTTGCGATATAATGATAAGTAACAAGCGCACAAACCATAAACTCATTTACGATGCATCACACAGACTGACATAAAAAAATAGTACCTTCTATGAATTTTACAGAGCCATCTTCTAAATGCCGCACCCACTGCAGACGCAAAAACGAATTGCAAAATTGAATATCTGAACAAAAAGATATGATGTGATAGAAAAGCTTTATTCAAAATATGGATCAACAAGAACTATCAAGCGCACCTCAAAATTACAACTTGTGGTTCCATCGATGGAGAACCCACTTGCTTGAAGTTCTCGTCCAGGAAAAGCTTCACCCGTGATTCGAAGGCCGTCTATGCCCGGCAATGGATCATCCTCTGCAGCTGCATATTCACAAAATGACATCTATTTTGAGATTAAACGAAATGTTAAAGAAATAAGATTATAAGAACTTAACCCAATAATAACTACCTTCAGAGAAAGAGGAACCAGGCTCCTCAGGAACAGTAGGAAGATAGGGATATGAAGGGTTTGCTTCCTCAAGGCCTGATGCTAAATTAGGTGAGTCTGCGGAACCCCATTCGGCAGAAGTTTCTTGCACATGTTGGGCTTCAGCACCCACAGAACCATCCAAGGCATCACTTCTACTAAGGCCCTTGAATGGTGGGTTTTGGCTCTGGGTATCGAAATCAAACTGGACAGCATGAGAATCATGTTGAGGTGCTTGAGCAGAAACGGCGCTCCTAAATTGGTTGCTGCAATCATAAATTCATAGTCACATTTTGTACTCTGATTATGCCTAAATAAGTAAAGATAGTACGAACAATTACAGACTAACAGATGTAGCTTGCCAAACCTTCCACGCCAGCAGTTTAAGTATACCAAAATAATGAAACAGGGATACAAATGAGAACGCAAAATGTGCAAACATTCATGAAGTTCACGATTTAAATTGTCCAAGAAATTGGAACAATTACGAGATGGCCCTTCCAAATTATTCTGTCATAAAAAATCAACACCATTGACAAAAGAAAACTTAGGAACTGGTCATGTCGTTTTTATCCAGCCTTTTAATTTTTTTCACTTTGCTATTTTGCTTTTCCTTCACGGTTGCTTATCCTGAAGTCATGAATAACCAACCAAGTTACTGAACTGATGCTGGTTCTTGCCCCTCGCCTTCTTTCTTTTATGTCCCATTTTTGCTTATTTGCCCCCTTTGGTTGCTTCCAAATTTATAGCCACAAAAAAACATGACTAACTTAAGCATGGAAATTACACTGTTAAAAAGAAAAAAAGTAACTTAGGAAGGTAAACTATTAGGCTCTTAAAGCATAGGCACTACCTGTTTGAAAGAGAGGTCCTTCCTCTGTAATCATGATCAATATTTCTTGCAGGAACCTGGCTTGGAATTACTTGACGGTTTCTGTTCGCTAATACACTCCAATCACCTCTACCTTGAACAGGGGAAGACATTGGCGATTGTACATGAGGATATGGTGTCTGGGGCACGATATCGAGACTGCTTTTGCTCTGGGAAAGTAAAGAGTTAGAGAAAGCATTCGTCGCAAGAGTAATCACAAAAGAAGTATAGAGCTACAGAAAACTCACCAATGCTTTTCCTAGAGGAACGTTAGGTGACTGTAGATGAAGACTGGTCTTATTTGGCAACTCAGTTTGCCATGGGGTAATCTGGTACTGTGACTCCTGAACTTTCTCCTGCATCATCCAAGTTTGCACAAAAGGCAACTTCAAAGTTCTGTAATACAAATATCAGCAGTAAGCTCTGCAAGCATGACAAGCTCACTAATGACTATAGTATGCATGCAATGTGGTTCTGAAAGTAAATGCATATTTACTGTAGCTTCATGTTGCTCACCTCGGTAATCATAAGTTGCTCCTGCAAATGCCTAAACAGAACCTACAGGGCAAGAAACACACATTCAGCAAAAGGTTCACTCAGATCGTGGCCACTTCCAACTCGGTTCAGAATAAAAACAGAAGCAGCTTGATCACATGTTCTGAATTTTAAACTGCGCTCAAGTTGCTTTTCTCCGTCAAAAGTTAGTTCATGTTTCTTGGTCATACTAATTAGTAATTACCCTTTTGGCCCTTGTACTCCAAAAATATATATTTAGGTGCTAACTACTAAATGATCGTGACTTGCCAAAACGTCGGGAAACAGGGCATACCTTCAAACTACTAACAATGGAATGAGCATCGAGGACAGGTGGTCGTAGGTTTTCATATTCAGACAGAAGAGGTACCAAAGAGGATACGAAAGTTGATCTTTCTTGATGTGCAGCCTATACATTAACAAAACAAAAAATCAGTGTCATTTCAATTTCTCTAATACGAAGTACTGCATCTAACAATGAACAATCCATGAGAAACTTATATTAACAGTTTGTACAGAAGAATTGACCATGACACACAGAAAAGCTGACATAGAAAAAGAAAGGTAAGCCACATCTAACTCCGAGAGGTGAAATATCTTATGGTAAAATCTTCATCTCACCCAGATGTTAAATTGTATTCCAACAGAACCAATTGGCAGTCTGCTTACTGTACCTTCATACTCTCATCAAGTCGCTGTTTCTAAATGGCATGTTCCTAAGGCATAATAACTATATCCAACTATTAAAAACTGAGCTGCGTACACATTTTAAGGTGAAAAGATTCCATAGGTTATAGAAAAATACGGTTCTGTGTTGCATTCCCACATCAAATTTGAGCTGTAACCCTAAGGCACATGCTCAAGTAAGCATAACAGACATATTCATAAACTAAATGCACGATCTATAAATGACTTTACACGCATTTGAATCTTTTACAGAAAGATGGTAAAGTGTTATGAATGAAAAGCTGCATAAGAAACTTCAGCTTCATAGAATACAAAAGGACGAATTAAATTTGAAATGGGTATGGGTAACTAAATCATCACAATTTGAAATGATTTCAACTTGAGGATGCAAACATGGAACATCTTATAAGTGGTAACCATTCAGAACAAGCACATAAGCCATGACATTCTAATAGAAGAAAACTACCTGCAATGCGTATGTCAGACGGGTGTTTTCCTCAACAATATCTTGTCTATACAATAAAGCTTTTGATGCTGCGTCAACTAAGTCTTGTTGCTGTTGATCAAACGCCTGAAAAAATGAAAATTGTCTTCAGGGTAATTGAGTATACTCGATCCAAGGGACTGAAGACTTGTTATGAAGCAAATATCTTACCACACGCATATAAGCAATGCGTTTTTCCAACGTATATTTCTCATTGAGTATTTGTGCTTCCTATCAGTAATAGTTTGTGGTCAGGTACAAGATAGAAAGGGAAAAAACTGATGGAATGAAAGTGTTTTTCTTTGTATAAAAGTAGCCACCTTCACCAAGTAATTATCAAGATGTTTTCTTAACTGTGCGATCTCCTCTTCATGCTCCTTGACCTTAACAGAAAGGTCCTGTGTAGGAACAATCTTTGTCAAGAAATTTAGGTCACAGAAGTGCATATAGTGCTGCAAGGAAATCAAGCTGACCTGCTTCCAGGATATGTTTGAGTTCATCTCTGAAACAGGCATTAATCCCTGTCCAGCTAAGTTGATTCTTGAATCATAACCCCCTTCTTTTCTAGCACTGTAGGGAAAGGGACAATTATGTTCTACCCAACAGGCCTTTCCAGGAAAGATTACTTAGAGGAGCAACACCAATGGTGCTTTGTTACCTGGTTGGAGAAAGGGAACGAGACGACGGAGTGGAGAACTGTGATGGCCCACCGTTGTCCATAGCAGCCGGTTCCCCTGGTGATCTTCTAAACGCTCCATTAGCCTGGCTGCTGTCATGGTAATTCTGTTTCATTCGTTCATGCATCTGAGGCTCTCCTCCACTTCCCAAAGTCCCATTCTGATGAAGGACAGAGGTGCTCTGGGGATTTGTCGAAGAAGCGCTGTCAAAGGACCTGGATCCGTCCATCTTATTCGGAACAGAAGCGAGGGGTTCTTGACTCGCTCCACCAAAAGAGCCTTGGGAGGTAGCATCCTCTCTCTGGAGCCCAAATAAACGAAAAATAACTGAGTACATCAAAATTCAAAGCAGTATGCATTCCTCTAGTCCAGTTGTAGTACTACTAACAACGCCACTACAGCCAATTCTGCCATGCCCGCTAGCGAAAAGGATACTTATCATCCATAGACTTACAATCATCTGCAGTTGCCGCGTCTTGTGCATCAGCTCCTCCTTGAGGCGGTTATTCTCTTCCAGCTGAGATCAAAGACGCGGAACCGAGATCAGCTTGTACATCTAGCAAACCACATGCCTCTGCCTAACCTATTATAAACTTCTACAGGAGCTAGTTTTTTGAACTAGAAGAAAGGGGGCTCACAATAGGAAGCCAAATTCAAACAAAACTTATGCGCTAATTAAGACAGTGTGCACATATCAGTATCACTGCTACCAAATTTTATGGAAGCTCGTAGATACTGCAGAGAACGAGGCATGGACGGCCTCGCCGATTTGGCCATTTTGTAAGTACCGTCGTGGGTGAGCGATTCAGCGCGTGGAGCAGCAACGGTAAGGGGGATCGCGGCAGCGTATATAAGCGATGGGGCTCTAACTGACAGACAGGCTGCCTGGGAAGGCCTGAGGGAGTGAGGGAGGGGGCTCACCTGGTCGCGGATGGTTCCCTCGGCGCGCTCGACGGCGCGTATGACGTCGTGGAGGTTGCCGGCGCCGCCGTCCGTCCTGGCGGGGGCGGCGTAGGGGTCGTCGGGGGAGAGGGAGGCCGCGGCGAGCCTGCCGGCGAGGTGGTCCATGCGCGTGGCGTAGGGTTCGGGGCGGAGCGGGGACTGACTGGAGCAGCGGAAGTCTCTGCCTGTCTGCGCGTAGCCGCGAGAGACAGTGGAAGGAATTGCAAAAATTGGGAAGCGAATGGTGGGATTGGTCGGACGGAGGTCACGCGTGGCGTGGGGAATGAAGGCGACGGGTAGGTGGGTGCTCTAGGCGGGGCGGGCCGCCACCGCCGCCCCGTGGGACACGAAATTATGAATCCAATTGAATGCGTCCCGTTCGATTTGAATCCAATATCTCACCACTTAAACAAAGAGATCACCACAGCCGAAAATACCTTGGAAAACCTGGATACCATATACCCTGATATGCAAAAATGATTTAAATTTTTTAAAAAGTTCCGAAACTGACATTCCGGCAAACATTGCCAAGTATTGTGCCCGTACAAAAAGTTGCGCCAAAACATAACTTTCATCGCACCCTAGGTAAAAGATTTGCCTAAAGTAGCGCTATATTCGTCAGAAATTTCACTTTTATGCCCGAAAGTCAACGAGAATTATGTACTATCTAAATTTTCTACATGAGTAGAACACTTGGTAATCTTTGAATGTAAAAAAATTCAGAATTTCTTGACAATGTTTTGATTTTCCAAATATTATCCCCGCATATCATGGTGCGTTGCACCCGAGAGCTACAAGTCCGGGCCATCACACATTTGGACATGGTTTTTGAGTCGCCGACTAGTCGCCGAGTCGTTTTCTCAAAACCACGGCGACTCGCGACTAGTCGGCGACTTGGAGCGACTAATCGCCGAGTCGTGGGCAGTTGGTGACTTGCTTGAGTCGCGACTCAAAAACCATGCATTTGGACATCTCCAATCACTTCCCATACTTCCATCCAAATAGAAAATTGGCTCATCCAACCCGCTCAACCAAAAATAAAAGTGGCTATTCCTAGCCGCGTGATGGGGATCCCTCAATAAAGCCACCTTATCTCCACATATCAAACAAACCCTTAGTAAGCAAATACATTGTAGAACCCTCAGCCAAGATTTTTAAGAGATATTAAAATGGACAAGAAATAAACTTATACAAATACTAGAGTGCACATAAGTGGTACAAATTATAATGTATGATGTTAAATTTCTATGTGGAATTCAATTTTGAAAAATGTCCCTAATAAAAAGTTGTAAAATAGCATAACTTTCTTGAGTTCAACTTTTGTAGCGGTCTATTTGCATAGCAATGAACTTTGAGCACAATACTACAAGTACAATGAACTTTGCAAATTGTATATAGAGACTAAAAGAATCCTAAAATTAGTGATAATTGAATGTAAAATAAATAATAATGTTTAGTATAAACACGTGAGAGTCATTTGTGTTATTCATTCTAGTTATTTCAAACTCTATCGCGTTCTGTTTGGGATCCCCGTCCCCTCCCTTTCCTCGTCTCACTGCTCCCCATTTATGAAAACCCTAGGTCATGGCGTATGTGCCCGAGGTTGTGCTGAATCTCTACCGTGGAGTTCCCCTAGAGTGTTTCATGGCTGGTGTGCCATTTGAACCGATAGGGTACGAGAACAATGAAGTGGTTCCCTTCTCCTACGCTCTTCCTTCACCCGATGGGGTAGCGGTACAAGCAAAATGGGTCAGGTACTGTGATTACCTGCCTTTCCTGGTTGTGTGCGATACATAATGGATGAAGGGACTGCAACATCCACTGCATGTATTTGTCATGTTGTTTACCTCCCTGAGGGATGCCTTCTACCTGCACGAGCTAGATCAGGAAGCTCCACATCTCAAGGTTGGAACAGAAGATATTGGTAATGGAACCAACATGGAGTTCATCTTTGCCAATTATATACTTCTCTGGTCCAAGGCACAAAAATATCACAGACTTCTCGTGCGAGCAATGCGCTGCAAGAGTGCCAGCACAGACTGGACAACTCCAACAACCTGATTAATTCAATTGCTAGTCGATTCGACTCTCTTAGCGTCGTGCAAATTATAATGCATGATGTTAATTTTATATGTATATTTAGGTGGATTTCAATTTAGCAAAATGTCCCTAATGAAAAGTTGGAAAATAGCATAACTTTCTCGAGTTCAACTTTTGTAAAGGTGTATTTATATATCAACGAAGTTTGAGTACAATACAATTACATAGTTATTAGCGTTGGACCACAACACAAACAAATACTACTTGAAATTGTACATAAAGACTAAAAGAATCTAAAATTTTAGTGAGAATTGAATGTTAAGGAAGTAATAATGTTTAGTAAACATGTGAGAGTCATTTCTGTTATTCATTCTAGCCCATAAAATGAAATACCGAAGGCTAGAGGCCAGCCTCATTTGGCTTCTGGGAATCTGGCTAGCAAAGTAACGATACCGCAGTAGGACAGAGAAAACTTTGCACGATCCTAAGATGAATGCCAAAGGAGAATCGGCGGTGCTACGACCATACCACAATTAGCTATTTTCTTGACATACCGATTGTGTTGTTACATGTAAACTGGCAACGTTTGTGGCCCAAAGGTCAAGAATAACACTATTTAAATCTAAAATTTCATTATTATTATTTTAATTTCTTTCACATATAAATTTACTTTATTAGGATCTGAAATTCACACATTTTATTAAGTTCATTCATTTTATTAAGTTCCCTCATTTCCTATGTTAGTAATTTCACACATAATAATTATTTCATGTTGCATCCAGATATTTGAAAAAAGGTGGATTTGAGCCTCTCATCCTCTCATCCTTTTTTGCGAACTAAGAAGACACCCTCCTTGTTTAGGAAGGTCATCATTTGTCTTCCCGACGTCCTTCAACAACTTGTCATTCTACACACCATCCTACTTGTGACATAGAAAAATACGCATGTCATACTCATCGTGACAAATCTGCACACCATCATCCTCAAGACAGATTTGAGAAGAGATATGTGCATGGTTAAATAAGAGAAAGCAAGATAAGACGATATCGGAATTGGAAAAAAGAAGAAGAAGGAACATACATGCGGATCGGGAGTGCCAGCAAAGGACTGCAGTGTGGCTTGCACCATGGGAAAGACATGGTACTTGCGAAAGTTGACTTCTTGATTTTCATGAACTTGCGCACCACCACAACAGGTATGCTAGCTAGGGTTGTACAAGGCGGGGGGGGGGGGGGGGGGGGGGTTGAGTGGTGACGATAGTGGGTGTGGGGCTACGTTTACATGGGGTGTCACAGAGAGTTGAGAGCGTGGATGGATGGGAGTGAGTTACAAGGAGAGACCGATCTCCTTTTTTATGCTAATTGGGTGGTAGGAGCGGGGTTAGGGTTTCTTCCATGGGGCCATGAGTAAGTGTAGCACACCCGTGTCGGCCACGGTTGCTAAGGGGCCCATAGTGGATTCAACAAGGACGACTTTGGTGGTGGGATGACCTACCTGTTAGCGGATTCATCATGACCATTTTCCCCATTTACAAGTGTCAATGTCCTACCTAGTGCATTTAATTGACACGATAAACTCTAATGTGGCGTGTTTCTGGCATCTTCTTTACTAGCGCGCTGATAAACGTGGAAGTTCATTCCTCACCACGTATGGCTCGTTACCTATTTCTCTAAGTGCCCGTATATTGTAGTGAGTCATTTGTTTCAATTTTTGGTTAGTACTTAAGCGCGACGCCTGCACACACTGATATCGCATGCCGATCTTCCGATCCTCGTCTGAGATGATGTAGGTCATCTAATAATATTAGGACCTTGTTGATCAACCGCCTTCCCACTTCTTTCTTCTCCTTTTCCCACTAGGGTATCTTTGATTCTCATGATTCCAAAACTCAAGACTAGGGGAAAATGAGATTATAGTTTCATGCCCTCTCGAATCATATATGATTGAGTTTGTACCGAACTTTTTTGGTTGCAACACGGAAAAAAAAAAAAAATATTTTCCAACTGGTTTGAGTGGGTGGAAATTATTTCTTTATAGGAATTTTTATGATTTAGATCCTCCCAATTTTTTCCGCAGTAGGTCATTTGATTTGTAGGGTTAGACCTTAGGGCCTGCTTGGAAGCTTCGTTTTATTTTCCACGCGTGACAGTTTACAGGTTTGTCTCGCAGTGTACAGAGGAACCATAGTGTTTAAAACGGTTCCTACGGTGGTGCGTCAAAATTTCCGTCCGAATAGATCTTGAAATGAGCCACAAAGGATTCTAAGACTGTGAACCAAGCACGTTTACAGGCCTCTGCCGGAAATTTTTAAGGCTTTGTAAATCACACCTATTTTCGGCCAAAAAACAAGCAACCAAGCGGGGCCTTACGGGTTTTCCTAAAGATTTCGTTGCAGTCTAATTTGGAGAAAAATTTCTATACACTCAAAACTCTGGCTACAGTTTACTTTTATGTAATTTCAAATACTCTTTGATCCAAACTCATGTATTTTTTGAATCTTATAAGATTCAAAGGACATGGCACCCTAATCTCGTGTTTTAAGAATATTGCAAAACAAAAGGCCCTGAATATGCCCTAACTAATCACGGTTGTGAAACAATCACTTATATCCAATTTTGTGATATTTTACTGTGATGAAATAATCACCGCGCCATCAAGGTCTGTCAAACCAACAAGAAACGAAATGTAAGGATATATAGCCTACTACCCCTATTTGTATCCTTCATATCCGTTAAACTCAATCTCATCATAGGGTAATTCCATCTTTATCAGCTCTGCTTCCTAACTTTTGAAACAAAAGGGGACCTATCTTGACGTTGACGTTGTTTTTTCCAACAAAAACCTGATTTAGCATGTAACGTGAACATGAGCGGGCACCCAAAAATATCGATTAGAAACCACTGTGACACAAAACTCCTCTCTTCCAGGTCAAAAGATACGAGAATAACTCATTTCAATTTTGTGAAAACAGCATGGCTCCTTTATCTCGGTGCGGCTATAATCATAACTCAAGCGTGCTTTGGATTGAAGGTTACTCATCTTTTCTTCTCAATTACCAATGATCAAGATTCTTTTTAAGAGCTGGACACACAGATCTAGAGCATAATGTTGGCTTTCATGGAAACGTGAAACCTACGGCACCATAGCAACTAAATGTTTCTATCATCTCCGCTCAGTCAGACATTCATCCACTCACCCCTACTAGATTTAGTCATGCAGCGACCTGGAAGAGCGAGCTTCGATCGGTAGCAATGGTGGTTGGTATGTTGAAGCCTTCAAGGAGATGACTCTTTATGCTTTGTGGGCCTGGGCCGGCATGTTCAAAATCTCACCAGAAGGCCATCATTTCACTGATTTCCAATATTCTAACACGTGGTACTTCAGTTCTTAAAAGATAAAACCTAAGAGCATCCGCTCCAATAGTCTAATTAACACGCGGTGCTTCAGTTCTTAAAAAGTTAAATAAGAACATCTCTAGCGGATGCCCTATAATGGTGGGCCTGCGATTTTCTTTGCTGTTTTTAAAGGGCGTAGCGGCTCTACCACCTACACCATCCCGCCTCTTAAATGTTTATAGGTATCTCTAAAATATTTGTTTCGGCCTCTAAATTGAGTATTCAGAATTTCAAGCCAAAATATATAGAATTCCTTGTAAAATTTGTGTCCAAGATCCCCCTCTCTCCTTCTACTCCCTCCGTCCCGACTCTGGCCATTGCCACGACCACTCTCCTCCGGTCCCGTTCTTGGTGTCGGCCAGCTCTCTGCCGCCCCCCATGCCTCCCTCATCACCGACCGATCTTCCATGCTTGCTGCCATCGTTCCTCCGATTCCGGAGGCTCGCCCTCGTCTCCTCCAACCCTGAGTCTCGAAAGGAACCCTCGAAGCGTCTCGCCTCTGTGGTGCGTGAGTAGAGACACGACCATAGCCGCCCTCGTGCCCTGGTTGGCCAAGTCCTGGCCACCACAAACGTATGCCCAGCTGGAAATCCGCCTATGTCGACCACCAGAATAGAACCTAGAAGGTTGAATTGAATTCAGACATGCCAAATAGAAATTACGGGACATGATGGGTAGGGGTTTGCGCTGGCTTGGCTCTGCTCGGGCAAAGGTTGAGGAAAGAGAGCGAAATAAAATAATAAATGAAACGAAAAGGAAATAATACATAGATATATTTTGAACTTTATTGTTGAACGATGTATGTAAGTATGTCGTTTTAAATAATAGAGATATACTGTAGCATAAAATAACAAAAGAAATAAAAATGCAAAAAACTGAAATATAGAGTCCCAAATTAGGGTGCCTCACTTTTCACACAGTGTCTGTAAAGCCTGCCATCAATAGTTAAGAGGAGTTTGTATAAACCATTATAGAGACCTAACATTTACGACTTCCGCTAGAGTTGCTCTAGTCTGATGCTCAAATCTCTGCCAAACAAATCAAATATCAGAGTCCATGTTGATAGTTTGTGAGATCTTTTTTTTTTAGTTTTCCGAGGAACCCAATGAATTTTGTATATACTCTTTTTGACCACAAATTGCCTTTGATATACTTGTATGATGTTTTACAAAGATTGTGTCATAGCGGTTTCTTAAGTCTCAATCCACGAAATTTTCTCAAGAGTCATTAGATTCAGAAGATTGCAACTTAAATTGGAGACATTGACTTAAAGTCTTAAACCCTAAACTTTAACAACTACAGTTTTGTTTTGGGAATAACTGCACTTGTTTACCGGCAAGCAAACCACCTCTCCGCATCGGCTGCGGCAAGTGGGCTCACCTCACCTAGTCACCTCACCTGAGCCGAGGGGAGGGGAGCACGCTCTCCGGCCCCTCCCTCCCGATCGCCACCTCCCAATCAAGTCACGCGACCTTATCCCCTCTCTCTCCTCTCCTCTCTCTAGCCCGTGCCGCCCACCACACCGATCCCATGCCCGCCGCGTGCGCCACGCCGGCGGCGGCGCGGCCGCCCCTCCCGGTCTCGCGCCGCTGCCCGCCTCCGTCCGCCGCGCACGTCCCCGCCCGCCGCGCCGCCGCCACGGCCTGCCGCTGCACCACGGCCTCCTCCGCCTCCGTCTCCGCCTCCGCGGCCCCCTCCACCTGGGACTGGACCCGCTGGAGCCGCCACTTCGCGGAGGTCGACCAGGCGAGAGCTACGCCTCCGTCCTCAGCTTCCAGCTCGAGGAGGCCGTCGAGAGCGAGGACTTCGCCGAGGCCCCAGCCTCAAGCGGGCCATCCTCGAGGCTTCCGCCGACGACGCCGTAGCCCACGTCATGGCCGAGCTCAAGGTTACCCACTCACTCACGAACTCTCTGTCCATCCCTCCTCATGTGATTCGTCGGTCGAACTCGCCGATTTCGGGCTCGGATGTAGCATCGGCTCCGATGTTCAGTTCTAACTACATAGGGTTTGTCGCCCCCTGTTTTGCTTCCCTCACTCTTTTTCCGTCCTCTTAGAGCGCTATAGAGGAACAACGCTACCAGGACGCTTCCAAGTTGACCAAGCTCGCCGGAACCAGCCTGGTGAGTCTCCTATCTATCACAGACTGCTGCTTCTCCATACTTTTTTTTAGTCCATGAGAGTGCTTAGCAAAATCATGTGTAGGACCTGTCATACTGAAAAATAAATATACATGGGAAATACCATCTCCAACTCGCGAGTTATTGCTCCTAATAATAACCTCCTTGCTTGTTGATTCCTATATGCAAAATTGAACTGAGATGGCTCTTCCAAAATAAGCAGAAATATTGATTTTCGATAGTCCATTAACGGGTTTGTCAAAGGATCGATTCTGATATACATGGTACGAAGTCTCATGTTGAAAAAAACTATGTACATGGCAAATCACCATCTCCGAGTAGAAAGGTATTGGTTCTAATAATAAATCATGTCTAAGATGATTTCCTTGCTCATTGATCCTTATATACAAAAAAGGAACCAAGTTGATTCCAAAATTGGCCAAAAACACCAATATCCAATAATGCATTAAGGGGGTTGGTCAAAGCCCCTTTTGATTCCATCCCACAACATGTGTGGTCGCCTGGTAGGGATCCATTCTAACGTATTCTTCTTTCAGGTAGGTTGGTGGGTGGGATACGCCAAGGACACGGATGACTCGATCGGGAGGATTGTACGGATAACCCCCGGTGTTGGGAGATATGTGGCTAAGAGCTACAGCCCAAGGTCCGCTTCTTGCAATTTGCAACATATGTTAGAATCAATCAAGCCTCCCGATAATCTTTAGATGATACTGAATACTCCTTATTTGTTTTAGGCAATTGGTCACTGCATCTTCAGGGTCTCCGTTATTTGAAATTTTCCTCGTCAGAGATGAAGACGAGACGTATACAATGAAGGTGCGCTATTATGATCTTTAGGCAGTTAAGGAAAAATAGTCTCTGTTATGTCCAGATGTGATATTTGTATTTACAAAAAAATTAGACAGGTGGTACACTTGCGACCAACAAAAGGAACTTCAAGTGCATCGTCCATATCATCAACAGCTACAGAAGGTCCAGTTAAGGTGGAGAGCGGAAGTTCACCGGAAAGTAGTGCTTTATCGGAAGGTATTACAGAGGAAGCAAACACAGATACTACATTAAAGGGAACTGAGGATGTCGAGGAGAAAGTTCAAGATGTTGGAAGAACCAAGGAAAGTGGCGTTGAAGGGTTGAAAAGTGTTCTGAATTTTTTCAAGTCTCGGATTCCCGAGTTCAAAGTTCAAGTAATAAATGTAGACGTGCCCGAGGAAACTGAATCAGTTGCAGATTCATCAGAAGAATTATTGCAAGATGATGTGAAGAGCACATCAGAGAGTTCATTGGAAGAGCCTAGCTCTGAGGAATTTCAGGAGGAAGATGCTTCTGATGGAGATTCAGACTCAAATGATGACAATAAGAGTCCAGATGTGAAGCTTTTCATTAGTGGAGTAGTACACAATAAAGAGGATACTGGAGCAAAATCCTATGTTCGAGTTCCTGCTGAAATAAATAACTTGGAAAGGGACTCCTTTGAACTGTACATTCCTGGAAAAGGTTCTGATCGGGATCTCGCTGAAACAAAAGCTGCAAAACAGAAAGTCGCGGATATGGCTGCTAAATTAGCTTCAGAGCTCATGCCCTCTGATGTGGCAAAGGCATTATGGGGTACCACCAAGAGTTCTTCAAAGGTAAGAATAACATTAGTTTACCTGTATATTGCTGGTGCTTCGAGAGTATCGTGAGGTATGCTTGACCATGTCCAAGTTTGTTCACAGTTTCATGGAATCACACTATATATTACAAAATCACTTTTGTGCATTAAGGGCAATTCCGCCATTCTATATTTACTAGATGTGCTTATCTAGGAACTAGGAAAATCATTGATACAATGGACTGCTATGCCAGTTTTTTGTATACCTCCTGCTTTCGGTCTAAGCAAATTACAGTGCCTTTTCCCATGTAGAAAAGGTCAGATGAGATGATATGTTGCTTGGAGGCCCCAAGGACTGGTACTAGCTCTGCCAACCTGGTGGTCTTGAACTTTGACCTTTGTTGCAAAATAAATAAAATTCAGAGTATTAGTTAATTATGGCTGCACTATTTAGCGCTCAACATGCTTTTCCTTCTTGGATAGTGGGGGTACTATTAGAGGTTATTTGCTGTGATAATAATTCAATACTTAGAAAACTATCCAGTTTGATCTATTCTATACCATTTGCTTTGTCTCATGTCCATCGTAGTTTGGTGGCAACTGTCCATTGCCACCAGTTGTGCAAACTATACTCCTGTTCATGTAATCAAGTCAACTGAGAAATGATGGACCCACTGCAGATAAATAAAGAAGTCCAGGAGCTCTTAAAGCTTACGTTGAGCAAGGCTCGAGTCAAGCTGACTGAGAATACCATTTTTAATCGGATCACTACGGACTCGAATGGCTCAGATCCATTTAATGGTAAAGTTTGCTCAGTTTAGTTGACTGCCTGCTGGTTATTTGGACTGACAGGTGGATTCCTTGTGTATATTCAGGTCTCTATGTAGGAGCATTTAGTCCATATGGACCCGAAGTTGTACAGCTCCGTCGAAAGTTTGGTCACTGGAATAGTACTGACGAAGTGGGGTTTTTCGAGTATGTTGAAGCAGTTAAGTTGACTGGTGATCTGAGTGTCCCCGCTGGACAGGTTAGCAGCCTTTCAGTTCTTTTATACTTTTCCAAACAGTCTCGCATTGCATTTTAACTTATCAAATGTGGCACAGATAACTTTCCGTGCTAAGGTTGGTAAAGGCAGTCGTCTTGAGAATCGTGGTGCATATCCAGAAGAGTTTGGTGTGGTAATTTCTGCCCGCAATCCTGATTATGAAATTAATGTTTCTATTTTGGATGTTTGTCTGTATGTAAAGATGCGATGGGTCCGGTCCGGCCCAGTGACCCGCTGGATCGGACCTGGATTTTGGTATCACTAGGGTAAGGGGCCGACCCACAAATAACTAGGTCCAACACGAACCTTATCCGTTCGACCCTAGGGTCTAACCGCACCTCTTGGCAGACAAATTGGAGGCGCCGCCGCTTGCCTCACCGGCCGTCCCCTTCTCTGGTAGAGGCTGCTGTCTCCAAATCGTACCCCAACTCGTCCCCGACCTTCCCGACTGTCTCGAACTCGTCCTCGTCGCCGGCCGCCGCGACGCTGCAACAAGGTCGGAACAGGAGGCGGCCGGTCCGGCGAGATGCAGCTCGGCCGCGTTTAGGGCACGCAACCGACGAGCAGATCCTCGAGGATCGGTTTGGGTCCCATGGCCACGTTCTGGCGCCTGGAGCGCGTCCTCGTCGCCGGAAGCCGAGCAGTGGCACAGCCAGGCGTTGGTGCCGCCCACCGTGCTGCGCGCGCTCGCCAACAGCGGCATCAAGGTCGTCGTCGCTCTGCCAAGGAGCAGGTCGCCGCGGCCGCTCGTGGCCATCGGCTGCATGGTCGGCATCAAGGCGAGCGTCCTGGGTGTGAAGGTGCTGGCGTGGGAATCGTCATCCGCGTGCAAGGGCGGCGGCGGCAGGGCGCGCCGGGTGGATTGGCGGAGCTCTTCCTCACGTGCTGGAGCAGCTCCTCGTACTAGTACGCGGCCAATCGATCGATACTACTGTATCTAGCTAGCTGAAGTTTGTGTAGTACAGTATGCAGCCAATCGATCGATCAATGCTAGCTACTCTGAAGTGCGACAAACACAGGCAACATATCCGCGTGGCAAGATAGGGTAGAACCTAGGTTACCCTTTACCCATTCGGAAAAGGTCCGGGAATAACCTTGTACCTCAAATTTTGTGACAGGTGCACAGGTCCAATATCCGGTCCGAACTGGACCGACCTAACACATCTTGATCTGTATGACATGTACTCTGTGATGATTCAGTTTGTACTCTGATGAGTGAAAATCTTTTGCTTTAGGTTTAGATTTCATACCTGTGCATGCACATTAGCACAATGCTCCTGAGCATGTATGTAGCATGCAATATATTTTTGTTCTGAATCTATTTGTAAAATTTCAGACTGCCAGTTACAAAGGTCAGGGGAGGATAGCACAACCTGGATTCAAAAACCCACGATGGGTGGATGGTGAGCTATTGGTGCTCAATGGCAAGGTATGTCAATAGTATGCTACGATGTATTACAGCTCACTGTCAGTGCGTTTTACTTTGTTTTCTTGAACCAGTAGCTCCTTGTCAAACTTAGTCCACAACGATGATTTTGCTATGGAGCTCTTTACCAACATCGCCCTTGACGTTTTGTTTGGCTTCCTTTGCAGAGTGCAATCCCACACCTTGGTGGCGCAGAGCTCGGTTTCTTGTACAGCGTGCCTGAACAGAGCTTCTTGGTTCTCTTTGACCGCCTTACACTTCCCGAGTGATGAGATTGTGCCGAAATGAAATGATTCTCACATGCAGATTACATGGACACAAGAAAGAGAGGCTCGTCTGATTCCGGGCGATCAAATAGGACACATGGGCTTTCCCATCACCAAAACGCTCCTGGGATGGACGGTTGGATCCTTATCCTACCTGAAAGGAACCAATCGGTTCTGACATTCTTGAGGTTATAGAGAAAGCTGACATGTTCCTGGAAATATGATGTATTGAGCTGTCATGTGATGCACACAGCTTTAGGCTTCCAAATAATGTGGTATAGATACACCTGGCAAGAACTTTTCGTGGGTTTTCTTCGTTTGTTCATTTGAATGAAAGGGTGGAAACCAGTTTTGGTATTGTATGGATGCTACAAAAATAAATAAAGTTTATATCTGTTGAATAATAAATCTGTGATCCACCATGACTTGTGAGTTGTCCACATTTTGATCTTGTATTTTTTCTTCCAAACAAATATTGAATATGTCTAGATACATGTGTAGTGAGTAGTAGAAGGTCTTATATTTTGATACGGTGGGAGTAGTATTGTAGAGGAGACCATCGAGTTGCTTCATCAACGAAGATCATGCATCTCTCAAAAAAAATGATCATCGTGCAAAGGAACACAAAAGTGTAAAAAATTTCCGTCGCCGGGACTTGAACCCGGGTCTCTCGGGTGAGAGCCGAGTATCCTAACCACCTAGACTACGACGGATTTGTGATGTGTTCGTGTAGTAAGCTTTAAAGTAGGAACAGTAGCACATATATGCCACATTTTTTGCTGTTCCTGAAATGTGCTGTGTTATGTTGTGCTCAGCTGACTTGTGGTCCATTATAAGAAAGTAACCACATAATAAATAGGCAAAAACTCGTAGAAAAACTTGGCTAGACAAACAGGGTTATTATAGCTCAATGACTACAACGCTAAGCACAATCTTAAGCTCAGCTGATAGTTACTGTGGACACTGGATCATAGTATCTATCAAACCAGTCCCTCGTCTTAAGCATAAGCCGTAGAGCTAATAATGAGTTATCAGATCAACATTAATGTCAAGATTCTGTTTCTGTGCTAGTCGATTCGACCTATGCACATGCCAATGTTCTATTGTCATATTCAGTAATGTTTCAGGATCTCAACTCTGTTTCACTTTCCCTTAATTTTTTTGAAGACAAGGATCTCAAGTCAGTGACTTCTCTGAAGAACAAACCTGCAACAACAAGACTAGTATCCATATCAGGTTGCACCAGCTATCAGTTTTAGGTGGCTTGACAGTCATCTTATCAAAACCTTACCAGAAGGCGGAAGGTGTATGGCTTGCTATTCCTACCGTATTTGGGCCTGATTTGCCCTGTGTGTGATGTTTTCGACGTCAGCTTTGGTACAGGTAACCGTTGTTCTAGAAGTTATATCCAATTATGCAGGTATAAAGTTCTATTTTATAGATAAAAATAAGATTGACAATGCATTTGACTGAATAAATGGTATTGTATTGCAAAATGTGGCCGTAAATTTTGAAAAAAACTGTATAACCATTATTATCAAAGCATACTCAGTGTTCTCCAAGATTTGACGAGTGCCCGATAAAAAGCACTAGGCGAACATGGCTTTTGCCAGGTCGGTGTTAGCCGAGCGACATTTGTCGAGTATTATACACTCATCAAACTCCTCGATTTCTAGTGTTTGTACAGTGGACTCTCTAGATACCTTGGGCCTGGGCCTGGGCCTGGCTATTGCTATCCCAGCCAGCACAGTGAAGAAATGCCTCAGGCCCATTGCCTCCCAACCCACCGAGCGCAGGGCTCTCCGCCGCAACGAGGGTTTCCCAGACCCGCGCTCCCCCTCCCGTTTGCCGCCAACCTCCCCGCCGCGCCGCCCACCACCATGGAAACCAGCGACGGCGACGCCAAGAAGAAGCGCACGGGGACCCCAGCGCGGACAGCAAGGAGGAGACGCGAGACAACTGGCGCCTCGCCGCCACCCTCCCTCCCGCCTCCGCCGTCCGTGGGCATGGCCCCCGGCGATGGGGCCGCTCCGCCACCCTCCCTCGCGCCTCCGCCGTCCGGCCCCGGCGATGGGGGCGCGCCGACAGCAGATGACGTCGCCGCGCCACCCTCCCCGCCGGGCCCTGGCGATGGGGGCGCGCCGACAGCAACGACGAGGAGCGAGCCAGATGTCGACGCCGCGCCACCCTCCCTCGCGTCTCCACCGTTCCCGCGCATGGGTCCCGGTGATGGGGGCGCCAGGAGGAAGAGGGCGGGATCCCGGTTGCGGAGAGGCGGCAAGAAGGGCAAGAGAACCGTCCCAGAGGGGAACTCTTGCCGAGACGATTCAAGAATCTGTGTGGCTCACACGCCCAATGTCCCTCCCAGGTATGAATGAATCTCATAACCTACTCGTTAGGATCATGCTTGCAGCAAACCATGAACTGCTATTCTCGCTGGGATACCTTTGTATCATTGAACGCTGTTATAACCTGTCTAAGCCGTGGCAGTTATTAATTGTACTCAATAAGCCTTGTTTGACTTGAATAGTTGATAACCTCACTATTGCGTCAAACTATGATAGTCATTGCACACATAAGTAATTTCCAGTCGCCTTTTATGAATCCTGGGACTCCAGTCTATGATAAAAGTGGTGATGTATCCCATTAAGATGTAATTAAGGTGCTTATTGATCATCTTTGATCCCTGGCCTGGTAGAACTGCGCTCCAGAATTGATTGGCAGGATGATAGAGCTGCGGTGCTTCAGACGCAGTCGTGGTAATTTAGTCAAATGCTTAGCTAAGTACAAGATCCTATGTTCTGGGATTTTAGCAGCTCTTGCGTGTGATTAGGCCCAAACTCGTTCTGAGCTAGGCTGCCATCACAGCAAAAGTTACAGTTAGGCCGTTCGTTGCACGTCTCGCTTATCAATCAGACACTTGAGGCCTCGCCACCGGGGAATGATGTCAACCACATATTCCCATACCCTATAATGAAAAAGATAAATCTTCTCATGTGGTCTCGGAACGAAAAATTCTCACTTGTATTCTGAATTTTGATCCTTTCGAGTTTTCTTTCAGTCGATGCACTTGTGAGACTCTGAGAGCTCACGTGCTTGCAAATTCTGCTTGCGCTTGCTGCTTATCAGAATAGCTTGTAGTATTGAGAGTTTTCTCATCTGTAAATAGCACAAATCAGGCTTATTCACATGGAGTAGTATTAATGTAATATGGCATATAATATCGGTAGAAGGTTATCTCACACGGACGAAGAATTGATGGTATTGACCAGTTAGCTATGCTGCCACTGTTGCAAGGGGATCATACATGAAAATCTGCTATGCTAGGCCTTGTCTTGCAAAATAGGGAAATAAACAAATGTGGAGATACAGGAATCTAAAGACCTCAAGCTCAACTCACAAGGGCACATGATAAATCGAACTCTAAAGTACATGGAAGATCATAGCATACCAAGACTCTGATCTAAGATCTGAAACAAAACTTGCTCAAATGTTGATGCGATTACTGCATTATTTTTCTGGTTCTCTGTATAAAAACAGCGACACAAGTTGCTGCATCAAATCAAAATGTTTGTGTACGTACAACTGAAGTTGGGAACAAAAGTATACCAGTTGCATGTGATCATCTTCCGAGTAAAACAACAAAATATTGCAGTGACCGACTACTACTAAAGCTGGCTTTCACAATTTTTGCTAGAACTGAACAACAAATAAGTTCTTCCAAATTAAACAAGCGACTGATTATGAGCAAAACTAACGAGCAGACCGCGTTAAAGATGAGGTTGTCCTTACCGCTGGTGGCTTGCCTGAGATCCAGCAGCTGCACATAGAAGCTTTGGCTAGCGAAGTAGTGCAATCCGATTATATGAGCCTGGTAGCTCCTTTCTTCGTCCACTGCTTGTGGGTGTGTTCAGATATAACTACATCACCCTTTTTATCATGTACACTTGGTAGGATCCAAATGAATGCCCCTGCCAAAAATGCGATATTTAGAGAGACCTTTAGATGTTAAACCAAGGCAGCTATACCATGGTCATTCTTTAAAACAACATGTTTAGTTCCTTATGCACTTCGTCCAATAAAGAAGAGTGCAAGTATGCAAGCCTTGTAAATATTCGGGTAGAACTTGCACACTCTGGTGGTACCAACATTCTAGATATGTGAGTAATTGAGTGTATATCTCCAGCAGAGAATGCATGCCACTTTGGACCATGCTAATGACAACCCTCCTTTATCCGGGTTTGTGACCGGCTATGTTGAGACAACATAGGCCGAATTGTTGCAGTTATCTTGAATTTTGAAAATTTCTGCAATAGTTTACATTATTTGTATCATAGAAAGAGTGTCTTAATTGTCATAAAAATATAACTTATCTAATTTTGCGCAGATTTGAAGGGCTACTGAAAAATATTACTTGTCTCATTCCTTACTACGAGAGTAAAGGCAAATCTTACGAATGTACCTTGAGTCGGATGAATGCTTTTCTCGGTTGGAGCAAATCAAAAATGGCTTATTTTTTGAGGTATAAACTTCACCTATGTCTACATTGAGTATTGTTTTCTGTATTTACATTAATTTGGTCACTTTTTAAACAGTGGAGTGATGATGAAAAGGAAGCAATTTGTTGGATGCATGATATCGTGAAAAAAAACATTTCAAGTTCACCGTGAATGCAGGTTTGTACTAGCCCGTTACAATCTATTGCCCGTTAGATTTCAAAATAGTCGCATTAATTCAACAATGTTGTTAGTCTCAGTATTTGGTTAATTCAACAATCTTTTTACAGCATTTGCACATGAAATGGATATTATAAACGTGGAACGAGCGGCAGTTGCATTTTCCACCAATTTTATTGGTGGTGATGAATACTGGTCAGATTTGAGAGACGGCTTTTGGATGTAAGTGTGTCTTCATTTAATTTGTTCTCACCTTTTAACTCGACTATATATTTGCAAATGTAAATAACATGTCATGCTTTGTTGTAGATGTTTGGTTCTTTTGAAGGCGAAGGATCGAAATTATATGATTATTTGTATGTCTTCACCAGAGTTGGAAGCACTGTGTATTTCAGGAATTTTAAGGTATCCATTTGAAAATACCAGCTAAATCTGTTGTTATGTTTTGATAAGATGACTGTCAAGCCACCTAAAAGTTTGTTGTTGCTTTTTGATAACAGATGCTGTAAAGAAATATGTGTAACATGATATTAGTAAAAAAAGTATTACGCTAACCGGATAATAGGTAAATGACTAAATTGATATTAGCGTATACTCCCTCCGATCGGAAATGATTGACATGGAGTTGTCTAAATACGGATGTATCTAGACATGTTTTAGTGTGTGGATACATCCGTATTTGGACAAATATGTGTCAACCATTTCCAATCAGAGGGAGTATTAAATATTGGGCTTCACTTGATGTGTGCCAGCACCATTCATGTGATTAGTAGAGAAGCGACTCCTTCCCTTAGCATGTATATCCCTCCAATCCTCCATGAAGGCCTACCTATAGGTTAGAATATGCATAGCACGGCAGTTCAGCTGGTGACCAAAGAAATTTATGCTCAAAGCATGCTCTGCTTCCGAGCTTCCAGAGAGCCCAGCTATCTGAATTTACGGCTCATAGAGATACAAATGAAAATAAAAATTGGCTAAAGTAACCAGGTCTTGTATTAGCACAAGTGTGAGGCTAATGGCCACTAAATGTACTTAACAGGTACGCACCCGAAGTCATATATATGCTCATTTGCCCATACCCGAAGAGAATGTGAAACACAAATGAAAATATGGATGACTTTAGAGACGATGCTGATGCTCTCCTTCTCCATCCTTCATCATGCTTCCAAATTCCTTTCCAGCTTCTAGTATGTAACCTCAGTTCTCTCCACTCTCTCCTCGTCCAGGTTTTCCTTTCACCTGCTTATCCTCCAATCAACATTGATGCCATGTGATTACTTGTACCGAAGAACATACTCTGCTAGATCCAGCATTTACATCTACCGTTAAAATTTCACTCCAGGACTAGATCCAGCAACATCCACGCCACCTGATTCCGTAGCCAAGAACACACACATGAAGTAAATAGCCATTGCTAGATCTAGCCTTTGTCATGTAGATTGAATGCTAGCACATGAAGGATCCAGCCTTTAGAGGGGGAAATCACTGAACTTGAGAGAAGATACGCGCCACCATTGGTCCTTTTCGCTTGCTTGGGCTAGTCCTCATTGGTTGCGGTCACGCGTGCACACACCCCTAGAAGGACCACCACTAGCAGGAGCAGCGCTTGGCAGCACATGGTGTGGCGACCTGGTAGCACTTTCCATCCCGACTGCTAGATTCCATCCTCTCGAGCCCTGAATCAGAGAGAAGTGAGATGCGAGACAACCAGAAAGAGGGGCATGAGGTTGTGATGGGTTAGGGAGGTGAGTGCACACGGGAGAAAAGGCGCTATCGAGGGGCAGGTTGGCTCCATCTGCCTGTTGTTTCCGGGTCTGGCCAGCCAGCATCTGAAAGGAGGCCCAAACTTTGGTTGAGTCCATCCCATTACACTTCTAACCAAACAGACGGCGTGACTACAAAATGCGGATATCCACACCCCATCTAGGGGTACTCCCTTAACCACACACCCTTAGTGAGTCAACATTCTAGAGTGCTTCGTGCTAGTCTGGGTTCCCTAAGATTCCAGATCCTTTGGCCTTCTATCCAGAACAGACCGTAAATAATTGAGAGGACAAGACTAATCCATAACCTGTGAACCCTTATGCACGACTGTTTCTTTTCCTTAGTCACCATAAAATATTTAGTTTTTTAGAATTTAGAAAGGGGGCACAGGAATGGTTAGTTTTGCTTAAAATGAGACCATACTAAAAATGTAAGGGGGACGGGCCTGCCGCCAAGCCTGCAAGCAAAAAACCCATTTCCCGTATGTAGCCAGCCCGCTTTGTGCCGGCGGGATAAGCAGCTAAGCCCACTTATTCTGTGTGTAACCTGCCGTAGTAGTAGTGGTCTGCAGGAGCGGTAGAGCCATATACCAGAAGAGCATACTGATCAGTTCGTGCATGTATGTAAAGCGAAAACTGAAAAAAAGAGGAAAGTAAACCACATATGTATCTGTTTTAAAAAAACCCCACATTTGTACATGCATGCATGTAAGTACAATTCCATGTATAAGCGCACCGGATAATTTTAGTAAATTACACTAACACCTGATATGTTGATTGATACTGTTACTTTAGGGGTAGGTCTGCACTGGTGAACTCTTCAATAATAAAACTACTCTTAGATGGTTGGAATCATCTAGTATTAACTGGTCAGATTTAATTTGATTTGAAACCATCGAAAGAGTGGTTATATTTTCTCTTGGTAATAGATTTGCTTCTGTAATAAGGATTTATTTGTTCGAATAACTTTAACAGCTTTCGGTGTCTGACGTATAAGTTGGATTCTAACGTCTTGTCAGAACTTGTTAATATTGAGGACTTGAGGTGCATCAGTTAATGAATTATTGTAATTTTGGTTGGTTGTTGTGAATACTTTGTCTTATTCAATCTAATGTTTATGTTTGGCCTCCGATTAAAATTTATTTCTTATTGACCAGATAACCAGTTTGCCCAAGGCTGACGATCCTTCTAGTGGGTTGGTGCTACAGAGGTACTGATTGCATCGTCATTCTAGTATATAGCAAATTGCATTCGAGTATAATCAAATATGTGAATTGAATGCAGATCAACACTATGTTTTGCTTAAAGCTTGTCAATGACCAGGGTGACCAGGGGACCCCCAGTAGCTCAAATATAGGTCCACACCTTCCAAATGATCAGGCAAGTCACGTTCCTAATCTTTGTATGCATGCCTCGGTCAATACCTGATTTCA
This sequence comes from Poa pratensis, assembly GCA_947311845.1. Taxonomy (NCBI): domain Eukaryota; kingdom Viridiplantae; phylum Streptophyta; class Magnoliopsida; order Poales; family Poaceae; genus Poa; species Poa pratensis. The sequence continues at coordinate 27,616,799 of CAMZMU010000106.1, read as the reverse complement.
GTATGGTAGAGTTTTCAGGTGTTATAATGTTATTTGCATGGATATGTGTGTTAGAGTTTTAGGATGTTAGAAATACTATTTCATGGTTATGTTTTGCTAATTGGACAAATTTTACACATGCAGACTCCCACAAAATTGATCCTCTGTCCTGTTACGCTTTATAGTATTTCAAATGGACAGTCAGGTTTTTGCTTATCTCATGAGGTGGATTTTAGTGGACAAATTTACTCAGTTCTCCTTGATAATGGGTCTTATATTTCATCATTGCAAGAACTCGACGGGTTCAATATATCACTAGCAGAGATAGTTGTGCTAGAGCCTTTATTGAAAATCAAGCATATTATCGGATCAGCAACAAATAAAACATATTGTTTTGCTCGAGAGAGATGCAAATCAATTCTCCAGTCTTTGTTTGCTGAATTCGCTGCGCTCCTGGAGTCAGGGAAATGCATTAGCAAAACAGGCAAGCTACAGTTGCACAATATTCTCGTTAGAGGGGCTAACGTTAGGCTATATGGAGTAGAATTGACAGATTACTCCGAAGATTTAGCCAAGCATACTGTTGTACAACTTGTGCGGATGGTCGAAAGATGCTTCCCTACAGGTACGATACCTGAAGATTTGCATGATTTGCTTAATGATTTGGAAAAAGAACCATTGGACCAAATCAGAATAGCAAAAGATGATTGCTCAGTGATGAAGGCTAAGGATAGATGGGCATTGTTGATCAACATTAACAGCGAATTCATGACAAACGTGGAAGCAAAATCTACTGAACCTGATGAGATCGATAACAAGATCAATGATGAATCTTTCTTCGACAACTGCCCATATGCGGAAGACTGGAAGCAAATCATGAAAGATAATGAATACATGGTCCAATTGTGCAATGTGTGCGGGAGTTCTGAGCAAGGGAAAGGATCGAATGAAGATAAGAATGCTGCAGTAGTGCAGAGAATGAAAAAAAGAGTGAAAAGGCGTAAAAACACCTCGAGCATCAGAAATGTGTAGAAAAGAAGACAAAGCAGATTAACAAAGGCATGTTGCAATTCAGCTCGAAAATAAACTTTCATATGCATATGCCTGAAAAGGCAAGAAAGGTAAAGATCTGATTGTGTGTGTATGTTATTCTATTCATGAGTTTGTGTACTCAAATCTTGCTTTTCTTATTCATTTTCAGGACGGCATCTTTCCATTCAGGCTAGGGATGGCTGATTATATTTTGACAGCATACTTCCCTAGATATCTGCGATTTGTTCAGAAGAGGATGAGGGAGTTTAAAGCGCAGAGAGGAAAGTAAGTTTCGCTATCACCAAAACTTAGCCAAGTTTTTATTGATTTATTCTGTATCGTGTCCTTTAAATCAACACATTGTGTATGTGTGTATGTGCAGATTTAAAAAGAGGAAACGTCCTAGCTACGTGGCTAGGGGCCAGGCACAGTAGAAAAGGCCGAGTTCGGGCAATGTAAACCAGCAAAAGTCCAACCCAGGAAACTTTTTGAAGCGATGTTGCTAGTCTCAATTGGTTCTATATCTAGCAGATTGTGTTGCTATGTTTTTCTCTTACTGGAAAGCAATCCTGATTACGTTCCTGATTAGCATAATCTTTCAAGAAGAAAAACACAAGGTGTGATGATCATGTGACGCCTTGCTCCAGGCCCGTTCAGTATGTACTCTGGACATGTACCTATGTGGATTGTAGCGTGGCTATACAGATATGTACTGTATTTGATAATAGCACCGTACAAGGCAGGCAGGTCATTCCAGGTGAAAACTCCAAAGCTGATGCTACTAAATACTTTATGTGGGTATCATTAATTACCACGCAAGTACTCCAGCTTATCACATTTGAAACAAAATCTGTATGTTCGAAATATAAATAAGTCTATTTTTTTGTTCAAAATGTCTTCACAATTAGTTGTACCAGGATGTCTGCCGCATTGGCTTCTCCATGTTTTTAATTCTTGAATCAAAGATCCACGTAAATCATAATATGTTATCATAAAAAACTGTAGCCTGTCATCTGTGCACCGCAAATACACACGCAAAGAAAATACAACTCCAAAAACGGGCATTGCGCCGGCAAGGTTGTTTTTTGAGACATCAGGACCTCCGTGGAAGACAAGAGTAGGTTCAAAGAAAATAAAAACGACGACGGGGAACACGTGCGGCATTGCGCAGCCACTAAACCCCGTCAGATGGCCCTGATAGCTCAGACGTAGGTTCAAAGTTGGATCATAGTGGAGTTTTTTTCTGAACAAAACGGACACATTGCCTCATTTTATTTAAAGAGTAGAGGAGAATTGACCGGTTCATTAGCGGGAAACCAGCCTAAAACCGTTATAAATGCGATGCACCAATGTTGTCATATGGAACACGACCACACGAACACATAGTGCACCTGGCCACCCACACGGAGCACACACGCCGCCGAGAAGAGATACCATCGTCGAGGTTGCAATCCGGCGTCATCGTCATCACACCTCCACGAGTCAGGGACTTCGACTTCACCTTCCACGACCATCAACGAAGCCCTCGTCACAAGCACCGCCGGAAATCCATGTCGGCCCATGCCAAACAAACAACTCACAACGTCGAGGGAAAGACAACTCCAACTTGAACTGAGAGCATCACTGGAGAAAGTTGCACATCTTGCATCGACTAGATCCGTACATCAGTTGGAGATCCATGCATCAGTACAGCCGATCAGGTGGCATCGTTGCCACCGCGCCACCCCGTAACACACAGCTCCGACTTCACATCATCACAACTCTCGCCTCATCTGTTTAGTTTTTGGCTTCCGAGGTCACATGCACCTGCATGGATGCGATTTTTTTTAACAGGCAAAAAACATCAAGGTGTACTCCATCTCTGATAGTACTGCTCACATCGTCGTTGCCAGACTTTTGGATTCGCCCCATCGAATTGTGGCAGTTCCACGCGAGGACCAGAGAATGGTGTATCAGTAGAACTATGTCCAAAATCGAATTGGTGAGTAAAATTGTTTGGGCCAGGATGCGTACCCCTAACAGGAGGAGATGAGTGCGACGCACTGGCCATTCCCCGGTGATTGTAGTGCAGAGTGGTGCCCAAATTGGCCGACAACTACAACCCCCGACGGCCAGGTGTGCAACGTCGGTAGCTCTCCCGCCGTGCCGTTCGAGCTTGGTCGGATGGCACGGTCCACATATGAGGCGAGAGTTGAGATCTCCGTACATGACCTTGGACTCCAACTCCATGGCTTCCTACGTCAACGGAGAGCAAAAACGAGTGGCGTGAGGATGAGTCGGAAGCTGTAGCTCATCGGATCGTTGGCTCTGATACCATACGTAAGATCACTTGCGAGGGTAAAACTTTAAAATTTTCCGTAACCTTGCCGCCAAGATCTATTCTATGAAGATATGCTGCACCCCATAATGCTAGATCTAGAATACTTACAAACACAGTTGCGGAAGATCTTGTGTTTGTCGAAGTAGATGTTGGTGAAGCTTGATGAAGAATCTTACGTCCACGCCGAGAGGTGAGATTGTTGTCGGCCTGTCGTCGAGGGACTACTTGCGCAGCCCCGCTCTAGCAGTATCCACACGTACACCGCGCCAACCCACGAGTTGCGTTCGCCGCCTAGAGCTACTAGCACCGACGAAGAGAGACAGCCTTTCGGCGTAGTTTAGGTGGTAGATCTAATTAACTTGATTAGATCTATATGAGAGGATTAGAGCACTAGTACAGAACGACACATCGGATACCCCTCTATGGCAACGGCAGGAGTTAGGCGACGGTAAATCGCGACATCCCCCGCGTGCCCGCACTGGGTCGTAAAGCAGGCCCACAACAAAGGCAACGGGTGAATAGTGGAATATATGTTGGCAACGGAGTTTGGTTTAACTCCGTTACCGATGTGTGCTCATCGCACACGGACAGTTTCGTAATCTCCGTTGCCATTAGAAGCAGCCCGACAGCTGGCCTATAAGAACCTACTATGCCCTTCACTCTCACTCTCAGTGTCTCACTTCCAACCCTAGCCGCCGCACAGTCTCCTCTCTCTCCACTCTCTCGCATGGCTTCCACCGTCGGCGCTGGTAGATCCGGCCATCGCGGCCGTGGCCGCCCCACCCGCCGGGCCTTCAGGCAGCAGCAGCGTCAGCTGGTGTTGCGGGACAAGCTTGCGAAACAGGCCGCCGCCGATCCGGCCCCCGCGGGCCGGTCCCGCAGCCTTGGCGCTCGTCCGCACGGCGAAGGCTCCGGCCGCACCCGCTCATTTGGCTACCATTGCAGCTATCTCGAGATCCGCCAGGCGATGTACCCCGGCCGCCATCCGTCTTCCTCTTCCTCCTCGTCTCCGACGAGGAGGAAGAGGAAGAGGAAGAGGAGGAGGATCGTGATCTGGAGATCGCGTGCCAACTCTCCCGCGCCAATTTTGAGCGCGAGGACGCCAAGCGTCGTCAGGGCGAGGCCGATCTGGAGGCGGCGGTCCTCCTCTCCGAGGCGTCGACCCAGGTCGAACGCGCCGAGGAGGCGGTCTACCAGTCTGACCTCCGGGCCGCCATAGCCCTCTCTTTGGTCCACGGCGAGGGCAAGGCGCCGCCAGGGGAGGCCGGCGCTAGCTCCGTCGCCGGCGGCGATGCTAAGCGAGCCCGCCTCGCCTAATGTAAGACCCCAGTTCAGTAGGATAGCTGTTTTCTAGTTGTAAGTAGCTAATTGTTTATCCATAGATTTGCTCTGTTTTTAGTAGGCATTGTTTACACATAGATTTTAGCTGTTTTCTAGTTGTAAGTAGCTAATTGTTTATCCATAGATTTGCTCTGTTTTTAGTAGGCATTGTTTATACATAGATTTTATCTGTTTTCTAGTTGTAAGTAGCTAATTGTTTATCCATAGATTTGCTCTGTTTTTAGTAGGCATTGTTTACACATAGATTTTAGCTGTTTTCTAGTTGTAAGTAGCTAATTGTTTATCCATAGATTTGTTCTATTTTTAGTAGGCATTGTTTACACATAGATTTTAGCTGTTTTCTAGTTGTAAGTAGCTAATTGTTTATCCATAGATTTGCTCTGTTTTAAGTAGGCATTGTTTACACATAGATTTTAGCTGTTTTCTAGTTGTAAGTAGCTAATTGTTTATCCATGGATTTTCTCTGTTTTTAGTAGGCATTTGCTCTGATTTTAGTTTTGTTTCTGTTATGCCGATGATTAAAATTAGGTGACACCGTGTGATCCGGGGTGGCGCTAGTGATCCTTGTGATATGCACAAATACACATCGATCTTGTGCATCCTACTTGGCTCGCTCGCTCCATCCCTGTAATTTGTGTGTCCAATCTACCTATATATGAGGCATTGTTTAGGCTATGTTCTAGTTGTAATTAGTTCTATATTTTCTGTAATGCCGATGAAGAAGCATATGTCTTGTGTATAGAGATGAAGGAGCTTACATTTTGATTTTTTTCATCTCCTTTAGGGCGAGGAGGAAACCTGGAGACTATGCGGCGGCGGTGAAGACGTAGGAGCGGGGCTCCGTCCACACGGTCCACTGAAGCCGGCGCCTCCAGGAGCAAGACTTTTGTGCAGTACTAAATAGGTAGAAGAAGACCACGCAATAAAGCTGGGCGAAGAGGAAGGTGAAGAACCGGCGGCCGTCAAGCAGGAACCATAGGGCTCCGTCGACGGTGCAGCAGGCGTCACTGGCTTTTTTTTTTGTTTCCTTTAGCCCTCATTACAAACGGTCAAAAACTAATCTCCGTATCTGATGTAAAGACTAAAGGCAACGGTTATATATTATGCCCGTTGCTAAACTTATTGCAAACGATAAAAATCTCCGTTGCCATTGTGAGGCTTCACATCAGTGACAGAGGCGGGGACACGGACCCTTTCTCCGTTGCCGAAGGGGTTTTTGGCCCGTTTCCGATGTGTCGTTCTGTACTAGTGGAGACGTCTAATTCTCAACACATGAGATATACTAGAAAGAGAGAGAATAGCCACGGAGGCAATTGTGTGTTGTCTTCAACCCATGGGGTTGGGGGTGTTTATATAGTAGGCCAAAGGGGATGGGTGCTTGGGGAAGGGGCAAGCCCCTCCCCATGGTGCACCGGCCCTAGGGGAGGAGTCCTCCCCTAGTCCAACTCGGATTGGGAGTTGGAGTAGGACTCCTCCTCCCAAAACCACCTCCACCTAAAAGGAAAGGGGGGGGGGGGAGGAGTCCTTCCCTACCCCAACTCGGTTTGGGAGTTGGAGGAGGACTCCTCCTCCCAAACCGCCTCAACCTAGTGGGCCTAGCCCACTAGGGTTTCGGCCAAGGGGGGAGCCCCCCCCAACTCGGGTTGGCCCACCCACCCCACATGGGGGTGCGGCTGCCTTGTGGGCCACATGGGCCCACTTGGCAGCCCCCTGGTGGTGGGCCCCAAATAAAACTTTTGTTTAATATTTTCCAATTTAATTAATTAAATAAATAAATAATTGTTTTGTCTAATTAATTCCTCCTTGAATATTTCCTTTTACAGAAAATTCCCGGAATTAATTACTTATCATATAAACATATTTACATGATCCGGGATACCCAGTATCCGCCAACAAAACCCTCGGAACAATATTTCCCTCTTATATAAACCTTCGTAATAAATCCGACAGTGATAGAAACAATTCCTATCACCCCGGGACATTAGATGTCCGCCTTCTCTCTAACTCAAAACTTCACCGGAACAAGTTCCTGTGACATCGGAGCTACTCTGACACTATCTCATTACCACTTAGACTACAACTTTATTCTCTCAATAAAAGGTTGACTCACAGCTTAAGTGTGTGACCCGAAAGGTTCAGTGAACACAAAGACATGTCCGGGAACTTACCAGACAATAACCAGCATTGGGACCTAGACGCCCGTACTGGCTCCCGTGTGTTCATGAGTGAACGACAGAACATGTGTGTTACTCATTACGCTAATTTCCTTACGTACATGATACCAATGATATCTCGAGACTTGAGACAATGTGCTCTAGTGTGATTAAACGCTTTAATCATAACACATATAATTCTCGTACCAATATCATTCTCTTTTCTCATTCCGTATTTTCATTGTCCCGTGATTAATCACGCTGTGTCTGGCCAGACGATTGGGTGACAATGATAATACTGAGATGGCCTAGAGGATGTATCTCTCCATCGCCTGGAGGAGTAAGTGCCTTTCTTGAATAATCTCTGTTCCAATACATTATTCTATTTCACACCCAAAAGCCACCGTTATGGTCCCCAGTTACGGCAAGAAGTTAGATGACAATCAAAGCATGAGTGTCGAATAAGCGGTCACCAGATATTCTCAGGGCATAGGAATACAGGTAATGAAAACTAAACATATGATCAATTGCTATCTTCATCGTTGACGATTAGTCTCATAGCAAGATCATACATTGGGTCGGTTCAGTACTATTATCATTCCAATAACAAACTCCTATAGTTGTGTGACTTATACAAAGTCCATGATCAGGAAAACATGATCATCAAACAACAAGATAGGCCAGTCTTAGAAACAAGACCAGGAACGCTTTTACTTGTTCGTATCTCTACACCTGTATTGGAGGTTTTCCTCTTGAACCCGTGGTATTTGCTATTCAAGTGCCCAATACAGTTATAGCATAAAGAAATAAACATTAATAATAAACTTGGAGACAAATAATAACTAAATTATTATTGTCTCTAGGGCATATCTCCAACAGTCTCCCACTTGCCCCGGGCGGCCGGGGCTCTCGCTTCTCACCGTCGACCGGCGCCGGCTTCGGCCGCTGCCGAGACGCTACCCGTCGCGAGTCCTCCCGCTCGCCACGTGCGCTCCATGTCAGCTACTCCCCGCCTCGACGCAGCAGGAGTGGAGCCGGGCTGGAGCGGCCGGTGCCTACCTTCCCGTCGTCAACGGCGATGTCGGCGCCTCCGCACCCGCCGCCGGCTAGTCCTATGCGGGAGACGAGGCGCAGTCCCTCCCCAATCTGGCATGGGCCGGATGTTGGGCCTCTCCTAAACCCTAGCCTGAGGATGGAGGCCTGGCCCAGTTTGCGGCCCGCGTCAGAGTCTGCTGTGGCGGCAGCTAGGGAGCGGCCCATGGGCTTGCTGGAGGCCCTCCCGCTGGTGGTGGATGCTCCACGGCCTGCCGGAGGCGATAACGGGATGCGGGCCCGAGCCCATAAGTGGCTTTGGGTCCAACTCGGGTGCACGAACCTCTCGCTAGGGTTCCCTGCATCAAAAGAGGACGTGCGGCGGCGGAGAAGACGCAAAAATCTAATCCGGTTCGCGCGCCCTCCCTTCCCCCTCTCCCACTCCTTTGCGTAGGTGACGGCGGCCATGGATCCGAGTGCCTCCGGTTCGCAGGGCGGCAAGCGCCACCTCGAGGAACCGCGGCAGCAGGCGGTGGCGGCTCGGCAAAGTGGGGCTCGCACCACGGCCGCGACGACGAAAGGAAAGAAGAAGGGAGGAGCGAGCAAGAAGGGGCAGGGCCAACAGCTGGCGGCGACCGGTGAACGGGTCCAGCCCGAGTGGTTCCTCGCTCGCGAGAGGAAGAGGGCAGCGGCAAAGCTGGCGGAGGAGGCCCGCCTCGCTGCGCTGCCGTCCGTGAACCCCGGTGCCGGTGCGATTTCGGCCGCTGACCGCGTGCAGGGAAAGCGCCCGGTGGGCCTTTCTTCCTCGATTCCGACTAGGGTCGCTTCGACGCCCAATGCCGAGGGCTCGGCCTCAAAGGGCTCGGCCTCAAAGGGGCGTTCCCCTGTCCTCCGCACCATCGGCAATGCCATTGCCGGGGAGGGGTATTTCGACCTCGATTTTGAGGAAGATGACCTTGACCAGGAGGAGGAGTCGAACGAGGCGGTGATTTCCTTCAAGGAAAAACCCCTCTCGGCCCGCGATCTTGACCTGGAGCTTCACCACCTGATCGAGGGCGTGTGGGACTGGCAGGTGTCGGCGCTCTCGGCATCGGAGTTTGCGGTGGTCTTCCCCTCCAAGGAGACACTGTGCTTGTGTGCCCGGAGTGGTCGTATCTACCTTCTCCTCAACGGCTCGGAGGCGGCCATCCGCCTTGCCGATGTCGATCCGGCTCCGGCCGTGACGCTCAAGGAGGTGTGGGTGAAACTTACCGGGGGTGCCTCGGAAGTTTCGCCGCGCCGACCGCCTCCTTGTGGGATTGCGCATGCTTGGTCGGACCTTGGAGGTCGATGGAGACTCCATCCGTCGCAAGCAACCGATCCGAGTGAAGTTGGCATGTCGGAACCCCACCAAGCTCTGAGGCTCTATCCAAATCTTCCACAAGAGCAAGGGCTATGTCATGGGTGTGCACGTGGAGGGTACGGCGGGTGTGCCTCCGCCGCCCCGGCCCCTCCGGCCCCTCTTCATGATGACCCCGACGAGGAGATGGACGACCCCAGCCCCACGCGGGAGGAGGGAGCTGCCCGGGACCGGCTGGCTGCTGCGGCTGACCCGTCCTCCTCAGCTGCACCTACGGGCGCGCCAGGTGGTGCCGACTCGGCCAACCCCACGCAGCGGGCCTCGGGACCGTCTTCGGCTTCGACGATCGACGCGCCGCCAACTGCTGAGGCTGCGCAGGGGATGGCCAACTCGCTTGACGAGTATGGCAGCAACCACGCCGTGGATTGCAGTTGATCGGCGGTCGTTTCTTGTGTTTTCCTGGATTTGGGAGCGTGGCGTCGATCTGCTTGGTGGCAGCCTCCAAGAAGGCGCCCAGCGTCAGCGTCCCCGTGGCTTGCAGGCGGGAGCGGCGCATGATGATCGGCGGCGACGCGAAGCGTGCGGGAGTTCGCAGAGGAGGGGAGCGCACAGAAGGGGCCAGCTCTGCCTGTGGGCCGCTGGTGGGCTCGATCTGCTGCTGGGCAACATCGTCGCTGGTCTCAAGTTGGGCCATTGGTTGGCCCAAAGGTTGGCCCAAACTCGGCTCGTCAGCAGTGGAGGTTTCCAGAAGGTTCTCGCTCTGGCTGGCTCCGCAGTTTGAATTTCTTCCGTCGGTTCCCGCCCGGTCGCATCTTGACTCCTGTACTGGTCGAGCTGGGACCCAGCTGCATCAGGAGCGGTAAGGAGCGTAGCTCCACTTTGCCCCGACAGCGGATCGTCCTCGCGGGCCGGTGGCTGCGAATCGGGGACCTCACTGTCCGAAGACAGGTTATCGCCTGCGACGTGCAGATCCCCAGGCGCAGCAGGATTGGACAGAGCTCGCGCGGACCCAACTGGCGCGCAGTCTCGTGCACAAGGTGACACGGTAGGCGCGCTCGAAGTAGGGCTCTCGACCAATGGTTGCTGGCCAGCTGGCGTTGCTGTGCTTGCTGGAGGGTCCGCTGAGGCAGAGGTAGCAGTGGCCGCAGCCTTCGCACGCTTGGCCTCTTCCTTCGCTTTAGCTTTTCTGCCTCCGCACTTTCTTCTTTTGGAAAGACGACGAGGACGCTGGGCCCTACCAGTGGCAGGCCAGGACTCCATCGTACGGCCTGGTGATGCAGGAGGCGGCGCCGCCGCGCCCGTGCGGCGGATTAGGGCAGGCCAGGCAGAATCAACGGCGACGACGTCCGAACGGATGCGGCGGCCAGTTGTGATCCCGCCCGCGGCATCTATAGCCATGCCGTCGGCGCGGCCAGCTTGGGCGCCTGACGTGCGGCGTCGTTTGCGGCTGCGGCGGCGTCCTTGGCCACGGCCAGCACCGCGGCCATGATCTTCAGCGCCATCCTCGTCCCTGGGCGCGGCGTCGTCGGGGTCGCCTCCATTGGCTGCCGGAGCAGGAGCGATCTGGTTGTCATCAGCTCGGGCGACCCGGATGGACATGGGGTATGTGAGCGTGCGGATGGTCGGCGGCAGCGCCTGGTTAAGGTTGGGGATGGATTCCACGATCTCCAGGATTGCGGCTCTGCGGATGCTGGCCATGTCGTGCGCGCGTGCCGTCAGCCTGAAGGTGGCGAGGTCGGCGCGCGAGCGGGTGCCGGGATGGAGGCGCTCAATCCAGCAGCTACGGCCCAAGAGGTGCTCGGCCGTCGACAGGTGCCAGGCTTGCGCCAGGATGCCGCGGAGCTCCAGCTGGACGCGGTGCTTGAACGAGCCGGTTTCTGCATGCGCGTGCTTGCACCAGGGCCGCAGCGAGAGCGTGAAGCCCGGGCCGTTGACGAAGTGGTCGCCGGAGAAGCGCGCCTTGATCTCGGAGGTGGAGAAGATGATGAGGAAGTCCTCGGGGTGGTGCAGGTGGACCGTGAAGTCGCCGGGGAGTAGGTCGTCGAAGGAGGAGTAGATGACATCCTCAACTTGGCCCACGGAGACGGCCGGCCTAGTCCCGGTGATGGAGGCCACCATGCCACGGCGCAGCATGGCCTCGGCCTCTTCCATCTCCACAGAGTGTGATAGGATGACGCGCTCCGGGTCGATGGTGGGCAGCGAGGCCGCGCGTGTCGGCGGTGGCTGGAGCGGCGCACGGTCTTGCGGAACCGGAGTTGCAGCGACTGGTGGCGCGACGACAGGTGGCGCAGCGGCATTGGGTGCGGCGGCGCGTAGGGGCTCGCGGAGCACGCCACGCAAGAACTTCCAGCAGTCCCGTGAGCCATGGCCGGAGTAGAGGCAGCGTCGACAGCGAATGTCGTTGGTGCAATCTCTGACGGGGTGGCCGGGGTCGAGGCAGCGGAAGCAGAGCCCAGCAGTCGCCTCTGGCGAAGGGCTGCGCGGTGGTGAGGAGGGGGCAGTGCGTCGCTGGCGGCGGCGGCGTCGTGGCTGCTGGAATCCCTCCGCGTCGACCTCCGCGGCGCCATGGACGCGGTGGACCTCAGAGCGGGGTCCCAAGCGCGAGGCGGCAGGGGCTCGGCGGAGGGCCACGGGGGAGCCGCGGCTCAGAGGTACGGGGGAGCGGCGGCCAGCCGGAGCTGGGGGAGTGGCCGGCGGTGGGCTCGGGGCAGGAGGCGTGGAGCGGGCGACGTCGCTGTAGGACCTGGAAGAGGACTCACCGTCGGATTCCATCCAGCGCTGCGCGCCGGCAGAGCTGGGGCTCGAGCAGGAGCTAGGGGACGCCATGGGTTGGGAGGAGGGAGGGCTACCGGCGTGAGCACGTCGGCGGCGGGGCTGGTGGAGGTGGGTGGGGGCTAGGCTAGGGGAGAGCGGAGCGGAGCCATCTTGACTCATGCCTTGGTAGATTTTATTTTTGACAGTTATTATGCCACAACATTTTATATAATCAATCAATATATTATTCATGTCCATAAAACAGCATATTTTCCAAACTGAGGATCGCGTGCCACATTGTAGCTAATTGTTCCACCTTGGTATATCGTTGTAGGTGTGCTGGTGCATTATTTGGAGTTGCATGCTCAAAGGGTCCGAACGGAGCTCTTGTTTTTGCTAGTTGCTGATATGTGCTATCAACTATCACAGAACTCCCATTCTTTGCCTCCAAGGTACATATCTTTTCTAGTTATTCCAGCTGTTGTTTTCTAAAATAAAGGATTATCGTTGGAAGACCGAAGCAATTTCTTGCCGTAATTTTGTTATAGTGTGATCGTGAAATTGGGAGAACCATTACCCGGGGTAGTATTTTGCACACATATTGCCTTAATTATTATAGCAGTCATTCTCTCTATATCTAGACAACGTGTGATAGCATATGGGCAGATGCTAGTCAGAGGAGATACCAGTCTTTCAAAGCTTGTTAAAAAAAATCATGTTATCTGCAGTGTGCCCATCACCCTCATCGAGCCTCGAGCGTTAGGGGAGTACACCTTATATAAGAGAAAGTTAGGTTGAAAAAGTGTTTAATTAAGGATGATTGATAGTTAATAATTGAGCGTGTAGGTAAAATCAGTGTAATTGACCGTTAAATTAATGGCAGATCGTTTCGGATTGCTTTTAAAAACCGGAATTGGCGAAATAAAAAACAGCTGAAGGAGGTTGTTAGAGGAAACGGAAGAGTTAGTGCAGCACGTATTTGTGAACTAACTTTTTCCATAAGCCTCGTCTTGATCCCCTTTTCCTCATATCTTTCAACTTAGAATTGGCATGTGCTTCAAAAAAAAAAACTTGGAATTGGCACTCATGTCATCTTGAAGTAAATCGAGTACCCTGGAAGAACCTGGCATACTAACAACGGAGTTTAAATCATATAATTTGAACTAATTACCCATTTAGAGGGACTGTAAACTGAAAAGTTAGTAGGCATAAGTGGGCAGTAGTTATGTTATATATTATACATTTAATTGGGAACAATAAGAGATCGAGGATAAAGTGTCTACATGATGTGCAAGGATACATTGGAAAACACAACATGTGAGATCTAACATGAACACCCATAAGAACATCAAGACCAAGACCAATTAAGATATATCTTTACTCATCCATTTACTCCCAATGGCAAGAAAAACATACTTATGATTTAGTTGGTTAAATGAAACCTACAACATGGTAGTTACCAAGGACAACTTGACCACAATCATCAATCCTCTTAAGATCAACTGTTCATTTTTTTTCTGGTGCATTCTCAAGCTATGGCTATCTTTTAAGTGTCCATGTGTCTCCATCTTGAACTCACAAGGCAGTCAATGCACTTCTTCTACCTGTAGTGCTAGAATTGACGACAAGAGGAAAATGTAAACAGGATATAAATTGAAACAAAGACAGTACATGACTAACAATTATGAAATAAATAAATATTATTAAGACCTATGGTCAGATCATATGTGGAGGCGTGAACTTTTAATCAATTTTTTCTGCAGTCTATAAACTTCTTTGACAACAAATATGTTGACTCATATCAACCTATACATCTAAGTGAACTGATGTACTCCTATTCAATCTAGCTGAACCATAAAAATCAAAGTAAACACCGCGCCTTTTACTAACCTGATAGGCTGAGCTAAATACCAACCAAACAATTTATGGACAGATTGAGTGTGCTGAAGAACCATCTAAGATATATGTTTTCAGAAACAAATGTCTGAAAGCATGGAAATGAGCAACCACTCTACACAAAATAAATTAGATGTGAAAACATTTACCTTTCATGTGATTGTCCAGACCATTTACCTGCTAGCTCGGCATAAATTCCAACTTGCTCGCAATTTCAAAAGATAGTTGTGCACCAAACTCCCAAAACAGGATAATTTTCTGTAATGCTGATATAAGCACAAGGCCAAGTTCATGCATGAATAAATTTCAGCATAGAAAGATAAGTAAATTGGAAAAAGAAAACTGAAGTTCCCTTCTAAATTTAAGTGCACTTGCGGAAGAGAACCAATTAGTTCCGCTGGCACTTTGGAAAAAGACTCACATATTATTTACTTATTCGACACCATATGCCTAGCCCTCTATGGAAGCATGACTCCCAAAATTACCAGCATTTAATGCTGTCTAGATTTTTATAGCACAACCGAGTCCCAGATCAGCAACTTTATTTTCTTACCGTAAATCAGAGTCATTCGACACATATAGTTGAGTTGTATTGGCCAGAATCACCTGTCAGTAAACTGTAACATAAGTCATGACTTCACAATGAATGGAGGCTAAGACAACGCAGGTATACAAACTAATTGTATTGGTTTACACTGATTCATAAAAAGAGGGGGAAAAATGAGACAACCTTTCTTCAAGGAGTAAAAAATCTTAACACCTTTCTTCAAGGAGTAAAAAGTTTTAACACCTCGTTGTGTCCCAACACCATGTGTTTGGTGATCCTTTATGCTGAGTTGTAGTATACAGAATCAATGTGAAATTCTTATGCAACATTTACATTAGATTCCATTAAAATAGAAAGCAAAAAGGATGTGAATCGAAATTTAGGATAAATGTAAGGAATATATGGTAATAAATATTATCTAGACTGCGTGCACAATTAAAAAATAACCACATTAGGCAACGAAGACATGACTCAATAATTGATTCAAAGTCCATTGCACAAGACAAATTGCAAAAATAGAGATAAAATCTAGAAAAACTTAATCAGCACGGACTCCATGTCTAGTCTAGTACACAAAGAAAAGCCAGTCCACGTAAATCATTGATCTCCGAACATTCTCAATAAACATGCAACATAAATTGAACTATAATTCGTTGGATGGGTAAAGGTAAGGTAACTTTATGCACAGAAGAAACAATGTCAATGGGGTAGAAAAACCTTCTGTCTCTTGCACAGACTGGACTGATATGGCTACTTTCTTTCAGTTGGTGCACTAACTCGACCATTTCTTTGGTATAATTTTCTGGTAGCTCTCTGCACAGTTAGATGATTGAAAACAGTAAGAGGATAACCTCAGTATATTCGTGTGTTGATATTTGCACAAGCCCGATGTTTTCAAAAATCCGCAGAAAAAGGGATAACATTGCATTGAGTAGTGATTATACGTAACAGCAATATCAGTGTCAGTAAATTAGATGCCCATGAACTTATTTGCAACTAAATAAGCATTGCGCAAGCATAATGAGGGCATTAAACCAGAGGCTGAGATCAGAAAGAATTTTTGGAAAACAAGGAAAAGGAAAAGAATATACCTCTGCTTTGCAACGGGAATATGAGATTCTACGTCCAATTTAATTGGTATTCCAACATCTCTTTGTTTTCTGTCACGACTGTTTGTCTCAATCTCCAAATAAGCTGTAGTGACCCAGCACACCACTGCATGTTGTAGTGTACAAGTCGTTGACATAATACTCACGGAAGGACCAATCCGTAAATATTACATCTTTCAGAGTAGTACAACAGAAACATAGTCGGTCCAAGGTAACACTATAAGATTACAACACTACTCAATACAAAATCTCGAGAACCTCCTTTACAAACAGAAGTAGGTCTCGAGCAAAAGAAACTCCCAAAAGACTCAAGTCGAAGCACTAAGCTGGATACCAGCTCTACTACTAACTCCTAATGCACTACTGCTGTTGTCACAGCTCTAATCTATCCATCGGGAATATCTTTGTCTGGAGTAGTACTCCTCCTTCCTATAATCCTTGTCTTCTTCGTAGGCATCATTGGCGTCATGTCCACCATTGCACTGTTATCGCCACGCATCCGTTGGCAAAGTAGAGGTTGACTCCTTCAGTCCCTCCAGGTTGATTTGACTCCTTGTCGAAGATCTCACCAACATCTCTGTGGATTCTTGTCCCTCCTCTGCTGTCTCCAATAATCTAAGCAGGGGTCAACGGAGGAAAGAGTGAGCAACACGAGCGTTACTCAGCAAGTTCATATAATAGGAACAAGGTGTTTTATGCACTATCTACCATCCATACCAAAAGGTCATGGATGAACATGCATATCTTTGTAAAACATTTTTAGGAAAAGATTTATTTTATCTTCAGAAAACTATGCCCGTCATCCATTCACAGGTGCTAGGGCTTCATGGAGCCACCTTTCCTGCAGCGTTCGCAGCTCCTTCCCGGAACAGGGAGTAACATGTCACACTTTTTTACACTCTGCAGAGGTGCGTTACTTTACCCATAAGAGATCAACGCCTTGTTGCACAACCGGGCGATCTTTCCCGTCCACACTCTCTTTGGTATGGGGCCCAGTCGGTGATCCAAGCCATTCACCGTGCTTCTCCAACAACCCCGCATGCCCACCCAATTCATGCATAGCAGAATCACCCCTGGCTCTACCCCTCACGGTAGATACCTAGGCATCCTCTTGCAGACCATCATAGGCACCAGAGTCCGTGGGCATTAAGGGGTCCCACCCATGTGCATGTAGTCTCGCAAGACCTACAGCGTACGGCTCTGGCTGCCCGTTGACATGCGAAAGGGAGAAGGTCACAGATGACTTTCCCGTCCCATTCCAAGTCTCATGGTTAACGCGTCATTTACGGCGCAAGAACACTGACGGCATTGGTTATTAAGTCCTAGGTCATACTTTCCGTGCAAATGGAACCTCCACCAACCACATCATACCATGGTTCCATCTGCCAGCCAACAATATATATAACAATTCACATCATTCGAAAATATGTTTTGCTTTTTCATGCAATGATAAACCATAGTATTTTGCATTTACTTTGATAAACATAATCAAGTAGGACATGAGCAAGAGTGAACTTGCCTTTTTGACTGCAAGATTATGCAGCCAAGGTCTTCGATACAATAAAGACTCCAAAATCTGGAAAGAACATCATTGGTCCGGTAAGGACTAATGTTTGAAGAAGCAATATGCTATTATGCATAAATATGAGATGCATCGTCCTAAACCCTGTAACTAACTCTCGATGGTTGAGGGTTGTTTGAATTTGGTGATTACCTTTAGATTGTTTTATCTTCAAGTTTACTACACAAGAAGGATGAGTTTAAAACATTAACCTTAAGGTACCACATTAAGCCTAAGAACAAAGAAAAACAATCATCACAACACTAAATGGTTATTTTAAGGTTGGTTACATCTTTATGTTTGTGAAGTGCACGTATTGACTCAAATTAATTAAAGGAATTGGTGTAGTATTATTATTTATGAATACAAAAAGAATAACTTTTGAAGAAATAAATAATGTATATATTGGTTGGTCTCATACCATAAGGGTACTTATTTTATTTAACTGATGGTATAATATCAAATATTAAGAGTAGTTACTTATGTGTTTAACTTTTCTTCAATTAGTAAGATAATATGAATTGAATACTAACATTTAGAAGAAACACAACAAGTATTTTCATATTATGAAGTAATTATGAATTTGGATTAATGACTTAAATAATTATAACATAAAACTTATCCAATGATTAAAGGTATTAATAATGGTGATCAAATTTTATTTAAATAGAGAATTCACGTTTATGAATTAGGAACTACATAGAATATTCAATAATGATTAGGAAATAATAGCATAACTATTTGTTAAGTTTTAGAGTTATTTTTAGATTATTGAATTACTTTTATATTAGTATTTTCCTTATGGAATTTTTTTAATTATTTACTTTTTGAATTCCTAATTATTCATGTCCACACAATGACATGCCATAATTAAAATATATGTTCAAATTTAAAGCTTAAACAAGTGAAGTAATTTAAATGAAGTTTGAAATGCATCCAAAATAGCATTTCAAATTATCTTCACATTCTTCAAGATTGTTTAATCATGCATGGAGATGCATTAGTTGTATAGGTTTCATTTTTCTTCAAATTTTGATATATTATTTTCGAAACAACAGTACCATAGCAGTTTGAAAATAATTAACTTCCACTATAGTTGTAACAGTACATAATCTTAATATTTAACATCTCAGGTTAATCAGTTTACTTCACTCTAAACAGGAACGTAAGTAGCTCAGCTGGATATTTTTCTGAACTCAAGTAAGCAAGCAAACCCATCCTGAAAGAAATCAGACAAACATGTACTGAACTTGATAACAACGGACATATGCAGAACTGTAGTTCTGTAGCTAAAACGGCAACATACAGGCACATATAAAACAATGCTACAGCAGTTCCAGATTTTTAAAACACGTGTGTAGCATTTGGGGAAAAATTATAACCGATCTAAACCTGCTATTTTAATTGAAAATAGACTACTTTGCCTCATTTCTAAACTCTGAATAAAACAGTTTGGTTCCTCGGCTTACTGTATTTTGCAACCAGAGCACAAGCAGTCCCAGCTTTCAGTTATACCACAACACAAACTACAGGAAACGGTATTAGATTGAGAAACAAATCTCTGGTAACTTGGATGGTGTATACTGATATTAGCATCACACTAGTGCAGAAATTCTACTCTTCTCAGGTTACGAAATGCAGAGCAAGATTCCTTTTAAGCAGTGCACAACTGAATTTTCTTATGAACGTCTCCCTCCAAGAGATTTATAAACTGCATTTGCTGCTTGTCCTACTAGTACTTTCTTTCTTAGCATGCAAACAAGAACGACTCCTAATTAGGGACGGACCTGAAGTGTATTTGTATAGCTAATTATGTACTAGATGCTAGGAACTAGGTTCTGAACCTGTACAAAACAACAAGGTGTTGCTACGCATGTGCACACATGAATCTGAATACAAAACTGAACCAAGTATGCAGCAACACAACAACAATCAAGCATCTTCCTCCCTAGAGGAGAAGTACAGATTATGGTATCCCCAACACAAGTTTTACCTGAACTAGAGGATTCCTAAATCAGATTTTGGCTGGGGTTTGGTCTCTCAATATCCTTGTGTTCACGCTGCTCTGTTCCGGCGGCCGGTCGTGGACTCTGTCTTCCTTGCCGTCACTCACGGCTGGTCTCTCCTTCCATGGCTCCTTTTCTTTTCCCAATTCCTTGCCTCCTTGATGCTTGGCTCTCCTAGGTGATGTCCATGGCGTGCTGAGCTGAGTGGTGTGGGGAACTGATAGAGGAGTGAGATGAAAGGATTTGGCCTGCTAGTACGGGTGTGGTAGTCATCCTCTTCAGGTCCACTTCGATTCTCTCCCTTGGACTATTTTACATTTGTAGTACTGTAGCTTACGTCTATCAACTAAGGCTGCTAGATATTAGCTAGTGCACAAAGAAATGATTTTGTTTTGGCTGCAGGTTTGCCTCATGATGAATTTAATGTCTATCCAAAATACACTCTAAAAAGAATTTTAGCTAGTAGATTAAAACCATGAGTCGGGAATAATATTTTCACCATTTACCTCTTTTATTTTAAATATAGATATTTCGAAATAAAAATATTTTACAGAAGTATAATATTGGTTTCTTTAATGTAGTTGAGTTCATCGATTAAAACATGTAAAGTGAATGTTGCACATTTAGATTTATTTCTTGTGATAAAATGTGTGCCTTCACACTTCATTATTTAAGTGGTGCATTTTAGCAACATGACAACATATTATTTTATTTTATTTTAAACTTGGAATGCCATTATTTATTTGTGGAGATTGGATAACTTCATGTGGATGTACAAAATTATTCCCAAAAGTTGAATACTTAACGTATTGGGAATTCTTTTTACACATAAAGTGGCTTTGACCTATTTGGATTTATTTCCTTTGATAACATGTGTGGCTTTACACTTCTTTATTTTTGTTTTGCATAAAGGCAACATGATAATAGTTTGTTATGCTAATATTTACTTGGGAATATTGGTTTTCAAATACTAAAGATGATTTGATGGCTTAACTCCGGGATATAGGTAGATATGATATTCAAACTTGTGTTTTGATGATTAAATAATTCCTGAGCTACTCCAAGTTGTTGTCTCTTGTCATGGTTTCCTACTTGAATCCAGTTGATCCAAATAGTCCATAGTTCATTATAATAATTACTTGAATATTTGATCCCTCAAGTCATTATTTGACTTAAGACAATTTCTTGAATTCCATTATCTAGTATCCAACCTCACTTGACTCAACCTTGTGGTGAAGACATCCATTCAATCCTAGCAAAGTTTTCTATTAATTGATTATAGAAGAATGTATGGGTATTCTATGACATCAATTTGCCATATGCATATAAGAGAAATTTGTTAACAAGGTAGCTAGTCTTGTCTTCAAACTACTTCTCATAGTCAAGTGGCTGAGATGTGCTGAATTATCTGACCTTCTATTTGTTTACATATGACACTCACTTGTTTATGTATACAAAAGTGATTTTTAACAAGGTTATAAGGCTTGTTATCAAACTACCTCTATATAACATCAACATTGAAATATCACACTCTTTCCGGAGATATTAATAAGACAAGATTCTGGTATTAGAGCTCCTTATCTCCATTGCAGATGATCATAGCACTTCTATGCCATCCCTAAGAAATACATCTTCAAGATCCTCTTGTTGCTTTACCTTGTTCTCTGGTTAGATCCTTTTGGTGAATGACTTCAAGAAGATTAGGAGATAAGAGACATAAGATTCTCTAGATAATGTAAGAAGATCTTTGTTAAGATTTAGGTGATTCAAATTTGTCTTCAAGACTGACATGATTACCATGTACTAGAGATATGTCTAGCACAATTGATTAGACTAAATGCTAAGGTGATAAATAGGGATAACTATATTTATCCACAACTCCTAAAGTATTGTCTTGGTGTAATAAGCTATATTCCCACTGGGTTTAACAACTTTATTGTGTAACTCTCTACCCAAAAAAGGGTTTAATCTAAGATCATCTTAAAGTTTATAACACTCAATTTGATGATCTACTTCAATTCCACCAACTCAAGTGAAACCTCAATCACTTAGTGTTTTGAAAACATTTGCGCAAAAATTCTTCGGATTTTCTGATGCATGAATGCAATGCACACTTCTGTGTCCTCTCTAATTTTGGACTCTAATCCTGGGATATTACATAAGCTCTGTTTAATCACGTCATGTTAGTTTATTTTCTGTAACTAAAAAAAAACATAAATGGGACACATTTTGACTTACTTTGATCTCCTCCGCAATTCTGATGACAAGGGTATCTGACTTCCCATCGGAACACATACCACATCGGTTCAAGGCCAGTGCAATCAACATGAATTTGATAATTCTTTCAGGTTACTTTAAATGATTGAACATAATGGTCTGACAGTCGATGAACAATCATACACTGTCTTAACTGATGTACTATGCAAAGCTAGAAGGGCTGTAGAAGCGTATCCATTTCTTCTATACTACTATTAAAAGAGCAAACTTGTTGGGATACTTTAAATCTGTACCGTTCAATATCCGATCAAACAGTCCAGATCGTCCCAATGTTTGACAACTCAACATTGTCCAGTTTGGACCGTTTTGCCCTCCCACCAAATCACATAATACAACCAAATTGCCACCGTTTTGCCATCGTTTTGTTTCTTTCAGCACGAAGCGTTTTGTTTCTTGATTCGCCGGTCAGGCCCCGCGCGCTGGAGGATCTCGGAGTGGTCGCGCGGTTGTGAGATCCCTAGCGAGGACTCGGGCATGCCATGGTCGGGGATGGTACCCCTTTATTCCGTGGAAAGGAGCGGGCCATGTCCTACTCCTTCCCCTCATTCTCCGTCCATGTCCCCGCTGGCCGCACCTAGCCGACGGGAGGTGAGGCGCTGTAGCATGAGAAGATGGGAGGGAGAGCCACGCAAAAGCTTCGCGAGGGATTACTGAGGGAGGCCGGGGACGGCGAGCAGGCAAGCGCAGCGGCGACGCCGATCCAATCGTACCACGCGAACGGAGGTCGTCGGTCACTCGTGTGCAAGCGAGAACAAGGAAATCTGCTGACGCTATAGCCACCGACGCTCGTGCTCGGCCTGCTAGCCGTCGCTGGCCACGTATCCCGGAGCTCCAGCAACCCAAGCGCTGCCCACGGCCAGCTAGCTACCCTTGATGGCGTGTTGCACGTGCCCTGGCCGAGGCACCTACCGCAGCCTGGTCGCCGACCGTCCCGCGCTCCGGCACCGTCGCTCGCGCTTAGGCGTGCGTTCATTGTCGCCCGCGTCGAGCCGTGTGTCTGCCATCGCCGTGCGTGCACTCGCCGCGACGCCGGATGATTCCGTGTATTCTGGGAGCGCGCCATGCATCGCCTCCGTCTGGAGCCACGACGTCTTCTGCCAGACCATGCTGCAACCTGCAACGCCCCCTACTCGCGCTGGCTCCTCTGGTATTCTCGCGCTATACGCGCCGTATTCGTCAGCTAGCCAGGTAGCAGCAACACATTGACAAGCAGCAGCTACAACAGCTTAGAGAGCAGAAAAAGGTGGACTCAAGAAACGACTACCAGTAGTATATCAACACCAATACACCATCCGTCAGTAGCTGTAGCAGCAGTCTACCACGCAAGTTTCAGAATAGGATAGAGGTAGAAGATAAATACTACTACATACGGGACAATATAGTTGGTGAGAGTAGAGATGTGAGATTTTTTCTGTGGTACGAGGATTAAAAAATCCGGTGTGCCAAGCGACCAGGATTTCGAGTTCAAGGTTCTTATTGAAAAGGACTTTTTTTTGCCAAAGGCCGGTGGAACTTTTTTTTTTTTGTGTGTACAGAATGGAGATAGACGTTGATAGGTATTTGTGTTAAAAAAATTGACTTGTATTTGTGCTAATATTTACATGCATAGAAAGAAGTAATCTTTATATCTTTATTTTCTTAAGCATAAATTGTCATGTTTAATTCTGAACATGTCCTACTTGTAAAATTTTATAACATTTAATTGTAAAGACGTGCATTGCACGTACATGGCAACTAGTGTTAGAAAAGGAGTAGGCCTAACCAAGGTACAATATACTTCTTCAATTGATGGTTTCAGCAAGGCAGGCAATAGTGACAGCAAATGAGAAGCAGCCTAACCTGAGTGTTGATGTTGCCCCTTTCCTATCCTCCTCTGCCTCCGGCAACCCGTCTTCGTCCCGTCCGTAGTCATGAGCATCGGTGACCAAATACCCCTGCTTCTCACTGTGTTTGCAGGTCGGTTTCTCGGCCGTATCCGGCCTCCTGCTCTCCTTAGTCTGCATCATGGGGCACCACATGCAAGCTCCCACTTTTCCTCCAGGTTGTGGTACTCTAAGCCGCCGAGGACGCTGACCGGTTGGAGCCACAGGTGGCTGGGAGTGGGGGAGCAGCGAGCCGGGAAGGAATAGCATCCGTGCGAGAGGGCAATCGACGGAGAAGAGTGTGGCGGAGCTGCGCCGATTAGCGGCGGCCCAAGGAGGCATGGGAGGTGGCCGGGATAGGTAGGCGACGGGGCTGTGGAAGGAGACGGTGAAAGAAAATTTGGGCTTTTTTCTATTCCAGGAAGGGGCAAAAAGAAGACAAACATGACACGTCCTCTTATCAATCAGAGAGACTGCCTAAGGATAAGGCTGTTTTTATTGTTGGTGGGACACAATCCATTAACTAATAAGAAGAAAAAAGCAAACAGCCAACCAAAGAAAAAAGAAGACCATTCCACCGGCTGCAGCTCCTAAGCTACCGGATAGACAGGATAGACAAGAGACGTACAAAGCCTGCTATTCTAAACAGCAACCGGACTCACAAAGGGAGAGAAACAAGGCAACCGGCTAGAGCATCGAACAGACAACCGGAAGGAAAAAGGATGACGAACGAGCTGACGTACAGTTCAAGCAGTACCCACCAGGCAGCGACCCACGAGAACAATTTCAAAGTCAAATTAAGCGGCCGCACATCCACGCGTCAAATAACGAGAGGTTTAGGATAGTAGTGTATGTATGTATAAATCATTGTCTCCTGGGCTCCTGGGTTGCAGGAACCTTTTACTCGTTATCCAAGCAAGAAGATCACCACCGCGCCAACGCCTTTTTCTTGGCTCCTTCATGCATCTGTCCTTACAGTAAAAAGGTACGTTTTTTTCTTTGAAATGGAGTTCCATGCTTTCTGTAGTTTTTCTTTTATTGAAGATATTCCATTTAGTTTTTTTTACAGAGTAAAGTACTTTTTACCTCTAGTAATTCCGAGTTGTTAGAGACTGCCAATTTTATTAGAAAACTCCTCTTTTTTCCCAGGGCTTTTGCCTACCGGAATTTTGTCTTAATAGAGCTTCCTGAGCTCTATCTGATGTACTTTTTTCCCCTCGAACCCTGATTAAATAAATTTATGTTTCTGGAACTAATGAATTGAATTTTATTGTATTGTAATACGGATCTGGATCTAAAACATATTTCACTTGATGATCTCTACAGAGAAGGGCATCTCATCGTGTTTTACCTCTCTGGCAGCAACTTATACTTGCTTTAGTGGTCTTACCAACAAAATGTATTGCCAACTAAGCTCTGAAGACGAAAGGACCTTGGACCTTTCCCCTCCCGCAACAGTAAAGAGGGCGATTTTTGGGCGTCCTCGCAGATCCACCTCGCCGGCGGCGTTTCGTCGGTTCCCCCTCCCTCCGCCGGCCGCTCCGGCGGCGGGAGGGTGGGGGAACCCCGCAGCTCGTCTGTACATAGTGTAGGGTCGTGTGAGTCCCGGGCCGGCGGCGTTGAGGAGACGGCGGCGTGGGTGGTGTGGTGTTTTGGAGCAGGGATCTTCCTCTACGGTGGTGGCGCTCTCCGGAGCTCCGTCGCTGCGGATCTGCTGCTTTGTGCATGCTCGCAGGCCTCTGGTGCTGCCGTGCGTGCTCTTCCCTCGCCGGAGTCCGAGTGCGGCGGATCCGGGTGCTTCAAGCTTTCGAAGGTGTTGGTGACGTGCGGCGAGGCGATGGCGATGGCGGTGCAGGGTGGAGGCTTCTTGAAGCTGAGGATCGTCGACTTCCCGTCCGCAGAGGGACTCCTCCTGATCCAAGGTCTGGGAGGAGCAGCGGCGGCGCGCCGGCGGCACGTTCTGTTCTTCGTCGTCAACATCGAGTTCCAGCTGGACCAAGTTGTAATTTCCCTTTGTTCTGGATCTTTCTGTAAGGACCTTGCTGTAAGTTTACCAGTGCTTTCCCGCAAAAAAAAAAAAAAAAAAACCACGCCACCAGGTCACTAATTGAGACCTTCATTTTTACAGGTTTAGGCACTATGGCAACAGTTTTGGATGGACTTGTTTTGAGCTCCTTGAAAAAGCTGGGTCAGCTTATCGGGGATGAGGTTGTGATGACATTGTCCGTGGGAAGGGATATCAAGAGGCTCAAGCAAAATCTGGAAGGATTAATGGCAGTTCGTCAGGATGCTGAAGCTCAAGCATTGGGAGATGAAGTGATTAAGTTATGGTGGAAGCGCATCAGCGATGTTATGTTCAATGTTGATGATGTCATAGATCTTTTTATGGTTCATTCACATATGCGACAAAGATCGTCGCCATGTTGTTCCATGTTCTCTTGCTTCGCAAAGCTTGTTGATGAACATAGGGTTGGTACGAGAATCAAGAATATAAACATAGAGCTTGATGATATTAAAAGTACAGCAGACATGTGCAACCCGGGAGACCCAATCTCCACAGCAACAACAGATAACAACTGTGGATACAAGTCAGACAGCTCCTATAGTCGAACCAGGGGTTGTTGGAACGGCTATCACTCATGCTGTTGATTCCATGTACAAGCTATTATTGTCAGTGCGTTAGACAATAATGAGTCATGTGTTTTTGGGATTGAAGGGATGGGAGGCATTGGCAAGACAACATTAGCTCAGAAGATATTTTGTGACCAGAGGATAAAGGAAGTATTCCAGATTCATATATGGTTGTGCATTACTGAGACCTACACTGTTACTGAATTGCTAAAGCAGGCGATACGAATGGCTGGAGGAACCTGTGGTCCACTAGTTGCACAGGCCGAGCTTCTAGTACGTCTAAAAGAGACAATCAAAAGAAAGAGTGTTTTCCTTGTATTGGACGATGTGTTTCTACCTGATGTGTGGATCAATCTTCTTCGGCTACCTTTCGAGGAAGCCCTGAATGCACACATCCTTGTCACTACAAGAGACCACCGAGTTTTGCAAGAAATGAAGACAAAACATATTCACTCCGTAAATAGAATGAGTGAGGCTGATGGCTTGAGGCTGCTTATGAGGAATGCCTTTCAACCATATGATGGTACATTCCAGGAGTTGGGGCGTGCCATTGTAGCAAAATGTGATGGCCTTCCTCTCGCCATCAAGGTTGTTGCAGGTGACCTGTCAACCAGAAGAACAATGGGGGAGTGGGAGATGATCCGTGATAGCCAATGGTATATTGAAGGACTCCCCCACGGAGTAGGAGGCCCACTGTATGTAAGTTACAGAAACCTACCCTATGAACTCAAGCAGTGCTTTCTCTCGTGTGCTTTGTTGCCTCCAAATTTTGGCATACATCGTGATGCTGTCTCTTACTGGTGGGTTGCCGAAGGTTTTGTGAGGAAAGAGCATGAGTGGCCAATATATAGGACTGCTGAAAGGTACTACAATGAACTGATTAAGAGGAATCTTCTCCAACCAAAACCGCAGTTCCTTGATCAAGGTGTGTCAACAATGCATGATGTATTGAGGTCACTTGGACAACATCTAACAAAGGATTACTCCTTATTCATGAAAATGGAAGATGATATCTCCACATTCATGAATGAGGAAAATAAGGGAGCCCTACCAAATCTGCGCCGCCTAGGGATCAGCTCTGCTGTGGAAGAGTTACCCGCTCTACAAGAGCACACGTGCTTGAGGACCCTCCTAGTTTTCCATAACCAGAACTTCAGGTCGGTTCGGGATGACATTTTCAGAAAGCTCCAGCATATCCGTGTACTAATTCTCAGTGGAACAAGCATCCAAAACCTACCAAATCAGTGGGAAACTTGGTACTACTGAAGTTACTAGATCTGAGCCATACTGAAATCAAGGAACTTCCAGAGTCCACAGGAAGGCTTATCAGCCTCGAGTACCTCTGTTTGCGTGGTTGCCACCAGTTCCATAGCCTGCCAGTTAGTTTAATGAGATTGTGTAAGATCAGTTTTCTTGAGCTAGAAGATACTGCACTTGATCATGTTCCGAAAGGGATAGAAAAGTTTCAGCAGCTCTACAACCTTAGAGGTGTTTTTGAGAGCGAGACTGGATTCAGATTGGATGAACTGCGATGCCTCCCCAATATTCATCATCTCTTGATTACCAAGCTGGAGAAAGCGACACCAGGGGTTGTCCATGTACTGGAGAACTGTGTTAGTCTTATAAAACTTGCACTCTGCTGCACAATGGGCATGAGTACTAATGACAGAACACTCTACGCGAACGATAAGGTTCAGGCAATTCAGCAAATCTATGATAAGCTCACTCCACCGCCAAGCCTAGAATACATTTTTGTAATTGGTTCCCTGGTACAATGTTCCCAGGATGGCTAGGTTTGGAACCGGAGCTTACTATGCCACGTTTGTGTCATATGCACCTCAACGAGTGCATCTCATGTTCAGAGCTCCCACCAGCAGGTCAGATGCCACAACTGCAAGTTCTTCAGATTAAAGGTGCAGATGCTATAGAAACCATTGGCACAGAACTCCTGGGTAAAGGAGTCAAAAGGCCAGGCTGTCCAGCTGTCTTTTTCCCAGAGCTGGAACTGCTTCATATCATTGGCATGTGCAATTTGCAAAGTTGGTCCCTCGACACTGGTAATCCCTGTGATAGTATGGAGGGCAACTTTCAACAGTCTCTGATGCCTAAACTTCAGCGTCTGCTACTTCTTGATTGCCCAAGACTGAGAGCTCTCCCTTCGGATTTCTTGATTAACCTGACGAGAATCCACATTGAAGGTGCTCATGAGCTGAAAGAAGTTGTCGACCTCTCTGCAGTTGTATGGCTCAAGGTGAAGAACAACTCGAGTTTGAGGAGGATCTCCAGCTTAGGGAGGCTCCAAGACCTGCTTGCGCAGGACTGCCCAGTGCTGGATCAGGCAGAGAACCTGTGCTCGCTGAAATGTGTGTACATGATTGACTGCACGTGCGCCCAAGAGTTCAGAGGTTGTCTCCCCGAAGAAGAACAAGGCATCCAAGTCCACGTTGCAACAGATGGACGTAATATCTTCCCGGATGAAACTCTCTATAATTAAACAGGTGAGAGATACAGGCCTATTTCCTAGTGTGATATGTTATTTTTTATTCCAAAACTGTGGAGATTCTTGCGTGCACTTGAAATCCTCTTTTCCATTATTGCAAACCAAAGTGACCCTCAACATGTTACTCTTATTGCAGGTTTATAGCACTAGCGCGGGGCGTATTAAGACATGATGGTAAATTGACACATTACTCAGAGATTTAGATGTGTTATATGTGGCCGCTCAAGATATCAGATTGACCAACACACGTAGCCTTTTAGAGGAGAATCTGCTCAGGGATTCAACAAAATCATTCATCATACCATGAAGCCCTGAAGCGCAACGGAGCTGTTTGATAGGTGTCCGACAACGGGAGGTTTCTGTTTGTTGGATCCGAAGCGTAACATTATTGTTCTTCCATTGCTTATTTCCTTTATGTGTGTTCCTGTGGGGTTGAGGTGAGTATTCAATTGGGCCGTCTACAGAAGGATAAATAAGGTTGACACCGAAAATGGCATACAAACCTTGAAGCTGATGCAAGCGAGTTGCCGTTGATGCATTTTTATTCCATCAGCAAGTTGTGTTCCAGAGGACGATGATTTGACGAGAGCTTTCTCCCCTTTGTTGGTTTTTTTAATCAGGCATGCCATTAAGTTAAAAGGCTCTTCAAACGACTACACCATCTGCATTTGGATGAATCGCATGGTAAAATCTGTAACTAAATAATACTGAGGGAAGCAAAACAAAAACGAAAGGACCAGCCAAATGAGCAAAACACATGCACAATGTTTCATTAAATTAATACCTTTCTCGTGCCATTAATTAACAATTGAGCACTGCTGCACCTACAAGTTAAAACCCATTCTTGTGACCATCAGGTAGAAATTGGATGATAAACACGTCCCATATTTGTGCCACACTATAATGCTTAAACACTGGTGCATTTACAGGCTACAAGGTTAAGGCAGCGACCAGCGGCGTTGGGCAAGCCAGCCGGTGTCAGTATTGTATTGTAGTACAACCTCCGATCCATATTAATGGACTCAACTTTATCTAGATACGGATGTATCTAGTTAAGTGTTTAGACTAGATGCATCCGTATCTAGACAATGTTGAGACCATTAATATGGATCGGAGGGAGTATTACAAAATGTGGCCATAAATTTTGGAAAAACTGTCGATAAAAAACACTAGGAGAACATGGCTTCGCCAGGTTGGTGTCAGCCGAGCGACATTTATCGCATATTACACTAATCAAACTCCTCGATTTCCGTAGTGTTTGTACAGTGTAGTCCCATTTCTTGATTTTAGTCAGACCCGCGATTAAGGTTCCCTGTTTCTGTGTTAGTCGATTCGACCTATGCACATGCCAATGTTCTATTGTCATAATCGGTTATGTTTCAGGATCTCAACTCTGTTTCTCTTTCCTTTTTCTTTTTTGAAGACAATGATCTCAACTCAGCGGCTTCTCTGAAGAACAAACCTGCAACAACTAGCCTAGTACCCATATCAGGTTACACCAGCTACTTCCTTCAGACTAACAAAACCTTACCAGAAGGCGGAAGGTGTATGCCTAGCTATTCCTACTGTATTTGGGCCTGATTTACCCTGCTAAGCAAAACTGAGTAGGTCTTTGTGTGCTGTTTTCGACGTCAGCTTTCTTTGGTACAGGTAACCGGTGCTGTAGAAGTTGTATCCAATTATGCAGGCATAAAGTTTTATTTTATAGATAAAATAAGATTGATAATGCATTTGACTGAATAAACTGTATTGTATTGCAAAATGTGGCCGGAAATTTTGATTTTTTTGTATAACCAATATAATCAAAGCATACTCAGTGTTCTCCAAGATGGACAGAGTGCCCGATAAAAAGCACTAGGCGATCATGGCTTTGCCAGGTCATTTGTCGCGTATTACACTCATCAAACTGTATCGGTAGTGTTTGTACAGTAGACTCTTCAAACGACTACAACATTTGCATCAGGATGAATTGCATGGTAAAGCCAGTAATTAAATAAAGTTAATACTGCACTTACAGGTTAACCATCCAGCACTGCTGCACTTACAAGTTAAAACTCATTCTTGTGCACCATCGGGTAGAAATTGGACGATAAACACGAGCCATTTTTTGTGACACGCCCACCCTAATTAAGGCTTAAACACTGCTGCACTTACAAGGGCGTTGGGCAAGCCAGACGGTGAGAGCGATCGACAAGCTTGTGGATTCGTCTCCGCCGTCGCTTAACCAGCACACTCGCCGGCGCATTGGTCGTCTGATCAGTCCCGGTGTCCACGGTCCGCCACGGTCGCACTGTAGGTACGGTGCACGATGCGCACCTTCTTCAGCGTGCCGCTGTCGGCAGGATCCTTGAACCGGACGTCGAACGTGGAGAACCTTCCCTCCCCTGAGCCGCGGAGCAGCGTGCCCGGGACGATGCGGCGGCCGACCAGCGGCAGCTCCAAGACGCGCAACTCGGTCTTTTTCGCACCCTCTGCACCGAGGCTTAGGATCTCGACGATGTGGTACACGGAGACGGCGCCGTCGCTGGAGCGGGTGGCGGCGAAGAGGTGGCCGCCGAGGAAAGGCAGGTTCTTGTGGTGCACCATCTCCCACTCAACCCTGTCCACGTCGAAAGCGCAGGTCCCCTTCTCCGGCGGATCCTCTGGAGGCCTCAGCATCCGCATGGAGTCAGAGACGGTGTAGGAGACGGACAGCAGGATGCAGGAGCCGACGACGGCGTATGCGGCCACGCGCACGTCCGGCAGGTCGAGGTACTCGAGTGGGTTGATACAAAACGGGAAGATGGGCGGCGGCGGGAGCCTATGGGAGGCAACGCGGCCGTTCCTGAAGACGAACGCCTCGGACCAGGGCAGGAAATCGACACCGTCATCGATTTTGGATTTTTGGGTCGACTCGAGAGAATGTAGAGCATGTCGCCGTGCGGAATCCTGGTAGATCTCAGGGCCAACCGACTCCGTGGAGGTGGTTAGGTCGTAGATAGTGCAGCTGCGGCTGTAGTCCCCGCCGACGCCGACGATCCACCGGGAGCCCACGGCCGCGAAGGACATGCCGCGCTTGGCGCGGCGCAGGGGAACCATCACCGGCGGCGTCGTTGTGCCGGCAACGACGATGGAGTGGGAGGGCTCCTAGACCTCGTGCTCCACCACAAGGTACACCGGCCTGTCGCCGGCATCTTCTGATGCTAAGGTCTTCTGCTTGTGAGTCATCTCTCTCGCGAGTGGGAAAACAGAGACGCTCCTCCTCGTCCCCGCGGGCGAGGCAGGGGCGAAACCCTAGCCGCCTCTTCCCCGCCCCACCTCCTCCTCCCCGCCTCCGCCGCCGCCGGCGGGAGCCGCCGGGCAAAGCCCACGCGGTGCCGGCGGCGGCGGATCTTCTCTACCCACGCGTCAGGGCGGCCTCGCGGGGCGGCCGGCGGCGGTGCGATTCGGCGAGGGTGTCGTCGCCGGCCTGGTTTGTCCCGGCGGTGGTGATGCCCTCATCCTCCTCGCGCGCGTTCGTTGGATGGAGGCCAGGCGACCTAGCTCGGGCGCGGCGGCGCCATGGTGGCGACTTTGGAGATGCGGCGGTTCTTCGATCTACAGACACAAAGGTGTGGGGTGTGCCTGGAGGGGTCGGACGGCGCAGCACGGCCGGGGACAAGGGGTTTCCGGCCGCCCCATTGTCTCGGACCAGGGCAGGGGCCCTGGGCCCGGAGCCCATCTGACCATCCACCTCCAGATTCGGCGATTCCGGCAGCCATGGGGGCTGCAGGTCGCGGTTCCTCTTGGAGGGGCCCTCACACTCGGCCCTGCTTGGTGGCAGGGGAGAGGTTGTTGATCAGGTCGGTGTCTTATCGATGGTGCTCGGGGCCTATGGCGGTGTAGTCGTCCGTCGCGGACAAGGCTGGCCGCCGCAGTGGTTTTTCGTTTCTCCTCTCCGTTCGGTGCTGCGGGGAGTTTGGACGTCGGGGCGGCGGCCCTGGACGGTGGACTCGGTGTTAGCTGTGGTCTGTGGTCGTACGGACGACACGGATTTCGGCGTGTGGAGTTCCTGGCGAGTCTGGCGAGGGCGCCTGTTGGGGGGGATAATAACCCGGTATACCCAAGACAAGTAAAGAGGATAACCCAGCCAGAAGATCAGTCGGCCAGAGGATCAGTCGGCCAGAGGATGACCCAGCCAGAAGATCAGTCGGCCAGAGGATCAGTCGGCCAGGGATGACTCAGCTTCAGGATAACCCAGTTTCGGAAGATGCCATAGAAGGAAGATTCTGGATGACCCGGAATCCTTGTACAAGTTGGACTCAAGACTTGGAGATCACGAAGGACTAAGATTAGGACTATGTATAACCCAGTTTTTACCTTGTACGACCAGGAGACCCAGCCACCCATATAAGCGGGCTCCTAGGTCATAGAGAGACAGTAGGTCGAATAAGATAGACAAATAGAGAGAGCTCAAGATATAGAGCTCCCACGACCGGAGTCATCAAACTCCGGCGACATCGCCATTGGCGCACCATGTAACATATTATCATATAGTGATTTATAGCAGGATGTAGGGATCCTCCACCGAGGGGACCTGAACCTGGGTAAAAAACATCTTCTCCCTCGTAGAGCTAGACAAATCTCCTGAACGCCAGAGTCGCCTTGCCCCAATCTCAAGTTACCCCGTGTAACATCTGCCGTGATTAACCCACGACAGTTGGCGCCCACCGTGGGGCATGCGTCAAGAGTGTCCTCATCAAGGGAGAAGCTCGGCGAGGGATGAAGAATATCGTCATCAGCAAAGTTACCACCAATCAGTAAGGAGGTCGCAGCATGTATGATTTTGGGTGAAACCGGAATATTAGTCGGAAGAATCAGAAGATCGGTCAAAGAGGAGCCGGACGTGAAGGAAGCAACCTTGAGCCGGCAATTGCTGGCATACGTAAGTTGAGATCGAGAGGTTCAGATTGCAACTCGCCGAGCTAATGTCGATTAAGGTTGTAGACATCATCGTATTCCACCCGGTCTACTTAGGCTGGTCGAGTTCAACACAACCCGGACAACACGTCTTGTCCGGTTCCAATCCGCAAAGGTCACGAACGAGCGCGTTGAGCCGGGCGTGGCTGAGATGCGTTTGCGTGCGAGTTATGAAGCAGCGAGAAGGAAAGAAAGCAGTCAAAACAGCCACAAGCCGGTCAAATCTCAATGAGTAGAAAAGGAAAAGGATCTGACAAGCAACCAGAGGAAAGTTGTACGTGTCTAATGTCTGCTGCTTCCAGCTAAAAGCTAAGCTGGTGGTCACAATCGAAAGAGCCGGCAGCAGTCTACATGTAGTCATGCACACATGCATCGATGGAACAAGTACCGAGGAGGACTGGAGAAAGGAAATTTGGAGCAGCTAGCTTGCTACTCCGTACGAGAGCTGACAAAAATATCTGGGGGAGGATAAGAGGATTCGTCAACTTCGGCGATCCGCTGATTCGCCAGGTAAGTAACCATTACCCGTTCTAGCTCGCCAAGCGCAGCATCCATCAAAACCAGGGATTCGCATGCCGGATCACGTCTGCGCGAAGGATAGAAGTATTAAAACGAGAGTTCCAATATACCGTGGTCGAGCAAATCGTCGTCGCCGTACAGCTCGAACAGCCGGGTCACCAAGGTTCGACCCAAATAGCCGGGTTATTTGATCAGAAAAGAAATACGTCGCCAGCCGGGTTACGATCAGACGGAGATTCTTTTCGTACAAGTTTGAGTTAAAATCCGGCTTGGCCAGCGCAAAGAAAAATCAACGCCAAGATATACCATCACAATGGATCAAGTCCAAGGAAAAGTTGCAGTGACCGGAGAGTTGCCCTTGAGTGCTCCTCACGCGTACTGCTGCTTGCTTTGGAAAAACAGAGGACAGATACAATCCAGGAATCACGTCTCCAATCAATGAAAAAAGAAAAGATTATGCGATCGGAGAGTTGTCCTCGAGTGCTACTCACGTGTATCTGCTCCTGATTTGGAAAGAAGAAGAAACGGAGAAAGAAAGGCCAGTGGTCAGCTCCATCTATCATGCGTCGCGGCCGGCTTCGCCAAATATTGTTACCATTGACGACCCGGCCATGGACCGGTCTCTCCAGCGATGTTCCCTTCCAACCTCGTCGCGGCTGATCATAACGGTCAGCCGACCAGCGAGCATCGTCTAATAGGAGAAAACACAAGCTAAGTCGCATTTATATTTAAGTTTCACATGTTTATTTATCTAGTCAATTAAATCTGTCTCCTTTGAGACAATCTCTGGAGTTAAATATTGTTTATAAGAAAATTACAAAGATCATCCAAAGGATTGCAGGACACTTTTTAAAAAGTTGAGCTATCTATCGCTCGCAAATGGATTTATCAAAGTCGAGTTATTTCTCACTCGCAATGGATTTCTTAAAAGTCGAGTTATCTATCTCGCAAATGGAACATCTCTCGGCTTCACCCGTATTACATATAGTGCTTCTTTTATGTCTAGCACCAATTATCTTGTTACAATGATTAGCATGGCCCAAGAGAGCTACACAACTTCGGTTAGTGATGCCCAAGAGTGCTTTGCAACCAAAAAAAAAGATTAGCCCAAGAGTGCTACGCAACTTCGGTTAGCGATGCCCAGGAGTGCTTCATATCAAATTATAGCTTAACTCAAGAAGTGCTTCATAATTTCGGTTAACCTTGCCCAAGATAGCTTCGCAACAAACTGCTAGCTTAGCCGAGAGTGCTACGCAACTTCGGTTAGCGTTGCCCAAGAGTGCTTTGCAGCAATGAATTAGTTTAGCCCAAGAGTGCTACGCAACTTCGGTTAGCGCTGCCCAAGAGTGCTTTGCAACAAAAAATTAGCTTAGCCCAAGAGTGCTACGCAACTTCGGTTAGCGCTGCCCAGGAGTGCTTCGCAATATTGTAAATTTTAGGTCTTGGGGGCTGATCGCTTGAATAGCGCAGTTACAAACTCAAGACCCGGCAAATAAGCCACTTTGGTCATGGGGCTGATTACTTATGAAAAGGTACAGCTACAATCTCATGATCCGGCCAATTTTAGAGCCATTATTTTCTTGGTTATCTTACTATTGAGCTCGATGTGACTCGCACTTATATGGCCTGATTGCTCACCTGTAAATTCAATCAGTCATGAGGCCCACTGGGACTTGCCTGACCCTGTTTTTATCAGAGAAGTTGCGACAGAGATAATCCATGCGAAAGCCGGCTCATAGTTAAAGAAACCAAAAGGGTCATCTAAACCAAAAGGATTTGCAGAACGACATATCATGTTCATGAAAAAAGCAAATCCTCAGGGTGCATGTACACCATCAGTATAATTATTTGTAAGTTACTAACTTATTTGGACTGATTATTATTCGACATCTTTGCCCAAAAGGAGTGCTAAGCAGATATATCCTATAGCAGTTGCCCTTGAGAGCACGCATAGAGACTTGATGTCCTATAGTTGATTGCCCAAGAGAGCACGCATAGAGATTTTGGATCAGTGGGGTAATGTGGCAGAGTTAAGCGCTTACCTTTAGACATTGATCCAGGTCTTGGGGGCTCTTACTTGAATAGTTTGTAGCTGCAATCCTAAGACCGGGCTTTTATGCCACCAGTTATTTCTTGGTTATACTTGCTTATCCAGTTTGATGCGACTCACAATTTATGGCCTGATTGCACACCTGTCAATTTCAATCAACTATGATGCCTATACTGGGACTTAGTTTGACCCTGTTTTGCAGAGAGGAGGCAACAGAGAAAGTCATGTGAAAGCCGACTGATAGATGCTAAAGATAAACCAAAAGGGTCATCTAAACCATGAAAGTATAGTTATTACATAAGAGAGAGTGTATCAAAAGTGCACAGACGCACTATCAAATTTAAAGTATTGATGAGCATATTACAATGCCCATGGGCCGAATGATTGTTTTCTATGCAGGATAAGACAAAAGTTTATAACATGGCTCAAGAAGCCGGGTTATCAGTTTCCATCTCCTTTGAAGGAGGATCTTCAGCACTGGCCGGGTTATCATCAGGTTTCCTGGACTGGGACTGATGTTCAGCATGAATTGGCTCTCCTGGAATTTTTTCTGTATCATCAGTCGGCTTATCTATAGCAACTTATGTTGGAGTTGGAGCATGACTTGGAGCAGGGATTATTGAGTGGAGGAGCTTGGAATGACAGCCTTTTTCTGTGCTGGATAATCTGGGAGAGTATTTCATCATGATGAGCAATATAATTCTGGGTTAAGAAGGAGGAGTGAAAGATGATAAGATGTCAGGCAACAATTTCAAGTATATGAGAAAAGCAATTCAGAAACATGGGGACTGAAATAAATTTCAGTCCACAACGGCAAGTAAGTCCGGTTGATATTATGCAAGAGGTAACGTAAGAGTACATTTATCCAAGTTCCGGATGACTGACAAGCAGATTACCCGGCACTTGGGGACTGCCATATTTTCAAAGTTATAGTTTGAGGATTGGGGCAATTTTTTTTAAGTACCAGATGATTGTTGATAGATCACCCGGTACCTGGGGTGTATGGTAACTCAAAAGTGTACAATGTTGATGTCAGTTCAAAATCAAGTCCCAGGTTATCATGAACTAATAACCCAGTATTTGGGGGTTACAGTATATGAAGAGGAAAGATTGAAAGAAGGTTAGATATCAGTCATAAATTTCAAATATATGAAGAGTATATCGGATACATGGGGACTGAAATATATTTCAATCGGAAATGGCAAGTAAGTCCAGTTGATAACAAGTAAAAGAAGATATAAGAGTGCATTTGTACAAGTTCCGGATGACTGAAGAAGCAGATCACCCGGCACTTGGGGACTGGTATGTTTTGAAAAGTTGCAGGTTATAATTAAAGCAATTTCTCAAAGTTCCAGGTGATTGTAAACCGATCACCCGGAACTTGGGGGTTATGAGGATTTGAAAGTTTAAAGTTACATAAAGCTACAGAGATTGCAGTATTGGTAACAGATAATAGCAAGTCCCAGGTTATCGTGGACTAATAAACTTGGGGACTGGGGTATTTTGAAGTTTTCGAAGTTGAACAAAGATACATATTTACAAGTACCGAGTGACTGAGGACAGTTTACTCGATACTTGGGGACTAGGTTTGGTATGTAATATATTTGGTATGTAATATATGGAGAAAAGAGAGCAGGCCTTCAAAATTCATATTGCCATAATGTGGCGTCAAGGAAGCTTTGTCCTTATCAGTCGGATTCGGGGAGCAGAAGGCATTTCCACTTACATCTTATCAGTCGGATTTGGGGGAGCAGAAGGCATTTCCACTTCCATATTATCAGTCGGATTTGGCAGCAGGCACAGTATTCTACTCAGCAATGGGAGGGCTTGCCCGTTAAGTCTTGCTTTTGCCCTGAAAATGGTGATAAAGAAAGAAGAAGTAAGTACAAGTGAAGGAAACAAGTTGAAAGCATAAAGTGCATAAAGATGTTGATTAAAGACAAAAACATTACCCGGTATTGACTACAAAGTCACGAGAAAGTTCGTCGCTGGAGCCTGAAGAAGCTATTAAAGAATATGACTTAGAGATTCTGATTTGACCGGCTAAAAGGATAACTATCAGATTGATGTTTCTGGAGTTCAATATTGGAAAAATGAGAAGTGCCAGAACAGCGTGGAGAGATCTTGAGGCATTATAGAGTTGGAGATAAATGAAAAGCCGGGTTATGAAATGAACCGCCAAAAGGAGCTGGTCTGATAACATAACCCGGACCACATCTTATTTAATGGTTATTATGTTTTCAGGAGTTTAACTCGAATAAACCCATCAGTAGCTGCCCTCAAGTAATCATATCAAGATCAAGATTATCAA
Organism: Poa pratensis; assembly: GCA_947311845.1. NCBI lineage: Eukaryota > Viridiplantae > Streptophyta > Magnoliopsida > Poales > Poaceae > Poa > Poa pratensis. The sequence goes on along the minus strand of CAMZMU010000106.1, from coordinate 27,578,642 downwards.
GTGAAGCGATCGATGAGCTTATTCAAGTCAAACTTGGGGACTACTGTTGGGGGGATAATAACCCGGTATACCCAAGACAAGTAAAGAGGATGACCCAGCCAGAAGATCAGTCGGCCAGAGGATCAGTCGGCCAGAGGATGACCAGCCAGAAGATCAGTCGGCCAGAGGATCAGTCGGCCAGGGATGACTCAGCTTCAGGATAACCCAGTTTCGGAAGATGCCATAGAAGGAAGATTCTAGATGACCCGGAATCCTTGTACAAGTTGGACTCAAGACTTGGAGATCACGAAGGACTAAGATTAGGACTTTGTATAACCCAGTTTTTACCTTGTACGACCAGGAGACCCAGCCACCCATATAAGCGGGCTCCTAGGTCATAGAGAGACAAGTTGAGGTCGAATAAGATAGACATAATAGAGAGAGCTCAAGATATAGAGCTCCCACGACCGGAGTCATCTAAACTCCGGCGACATCGCCATTGGCGCACCATGTAACATATTATCATATAGTGATTTATAGCAGGATGTAGGGATCCTCCACCGAGGAGACCTGAACCTGGGTAAAAAACATCTTCTCCCTCGTAGAGCTAGACAAATCTCCTGAACGCCAGAGTCGCCTTGCCCCAATCTCAAGTTACCCCGTGTAACATCTGCCGTGATTAACCCCACGACAGCGCCGGATCCTTGCCCAGTTTCTGATCTGGAGGCTCTGTTGCAGCCATGGTATCCCCTGTCCTTCACGGTGCAGGTTGGAGTTGGTGCCCTTGACGATGGGTAGGAGGGGATCGGACCGAGCGAAATCTCAAGCCGTCGCTGACGCCGGTGTCGGCGACGCCCGAGGGCGCCGCTTTCCCTCTTGGGGGCGACACCGTGGCTCCACCCCACCTCCCTCGTGTTTACTCCGGGTGAAAGCCTAGGTCAGCTGACCCGACGGTGGCATCGCTACTGCGTCGTGACCCCTTGGGGGCACCGTCTTGGAGCAGGGGTTTCGTCGCCTCGCCATGGCTATTTGAGTGCAAAACTGGTGCCTTTCTGTAGCTCGCGATCTGAAGTGAAGTTGCCTTGTACCTGTGCTTTCGTGGAGACATGGCCTGCAGACACGGTGGTCCGATCCCGCCCCTCTGGTGGCTGGCCGTTTTACGCAAGGGTTTGGTGCTCGCCGTATTCGGTGTTGTCCGATCCCGCCCCTCGGGTGGCTGGCTGTTTTACGCAAGTGTTTGGTGCTTGCCGCTGCTTTGGTGCGTTCTCCTTCGGCGTTGTGATCTTCGGCTTCCTCTCCTTCGAGCTCGTCGTCTGCTAGAGGCTCCGATCTTTCGTCTCCTGCTTCCCTCTCTGATGTCAAGCTCTGTGCTAGTCATGGTGGTTTCCGCGCTGGTGGTCCGATCCTGCCTCTTGGCGGGCCGTTTTACGCAAGGATGTGGTGCTCGGCGTAGTGTAACCCTTTTTCTTTTACCTTGTCCTTGTACTGCTGTTTGAGAGGTTCTCTTCAACACCTTGTATGTGTCGGATGTGTAACCCTGAGCTTTGTTAATTCAAAGCTGGGCATTTTATGTCTTTTATCTAAAAAAAAGTCATCTCTCTCGCCGGGACGGCGGCGGCGTGGAAACCTTTGCCAAGGCGTGTCGCCTTTTTTTTTTCTGGGGCCACTCCACCGTCCTATACTGAATCAGACGGGCCGTATCAGTTGGGCCGGCTGGAAGATTAATCCGGGTGGGCCGGCTGGTCCGCTCGTGCAAAGATCCCAACCCCAACCCGAAAAAAAAATCCAATCATCCAGACCCTAACTTTGCCCATCGCGATCGGCGGCGGCGGCGCAGCCAAGAGAGATGCCGCGCCGGAGGAAGAAGCCAAAGCTGAAGGAGGCGGCAGGAGTAGGAGATCCCCCTAGTAAGATCGATCCTAGAAGCGGTAGTGATGCCGCAGCCCCGCCGGTGTACATGGTGGTAGGTCACGGATGCGTGCGCCCCTCCTACTCCGTGTTCAAGGTGGACCCTTACGCCAGCGGCGGGAAAGGCGCCCCGGGCCGCCCGCTCGCGCGCCTCAAGTGCAAGCACAACAAGTCTTTCGTCCCCGTGAGATCCAGGCACGGCGCGTGGATCGTCGGCGTCGGCGGCGGCTCAACCCGGAACCGCTACGGCCCGGAGACTATCATCTTCGACACCAAGACACACGCGGTGATCACCGGACCCAAGCTCGGGTCGACCAAGAGCCACCCAGTCGTGCTAGCTGTCGGCGAAAAGATCTACGCCCTGGCCCGACACCCCTCCGTGAACGGAAGGGTCGACGCCGCCTTCGACGGCCGTCTCGACTTCCTGCCCTGGTTCGAGGTCCTTGATCTCTCCCAAGCCAAGGTGGTCGGCGGCTGCTTGACGTGCTGCGAGTGGAAGCCCCTGCCGAGGCCACCATTTTTCCCCTGGCTCCTAAACCTACATGAGTACATCAGCCGCGACACGCGGGAGTTCAGAGTCTGGTCATACGCCTCCGTCGGCTCCTACATTCTGGTCTCCGCCGGCGGACAGCCGGCCACGTACGCGTTCGACACGGAGACAGAGCAGTGGACGACCGTGTACGACAAGAACGCCCTGCCATTCGCCCAGTGTGCCATCCCGCACGGCCCAGAGGTCTTCCTCGGCGTGTCAAGGACAAGGAAGGCCATTGCCGCGTACAAGATCAGTGTTACGGCGGGTTTGTCGCTGGCCATCGTGGAGATCCCGGTGTTCTCTGACCTGCCAGGTGATGAGCAGGTGATGACCACCGACAAGTTCGTGTCCCTGGGAATCGACCGTGGTTTTTGCTCGGTGCATTGCTGGAATGTTGACGAATCATGGGATCCTCCCTACTTCCGCGAGCGCATCAAGTTGATTGCGTATGGAACAGAGGATTTCGTGGGGAAATGCCTAGACGTATCCAAGCGGTGGAAGCAGCTTTACGAGATCCACGATCCAATCCGGATGCTAGCTTCGCCATGTGTGGCTGGCGTCTTCTCATATGAGTAATTGTTAAGGATTTCCGCTTAATTTGGGCAGCACACTGTGGGTAGCTACTACTTTTCAAGTATTCCTAAGCTGATAGCATGCAGTGACCCAAATTGTTCTTTTTGTAATCATAATACATATAGCCTTGACATTTTAGCCCCATCGTATGATTTAATGTTTGTCCGAAAACTGGAAACAATAAAAATTCCAACATGAATCCAAAACTACAAAGAGTGATACTAAGAGCATCTCCAACGGTCCAGATAAAGTGTTACTACGATTTGTGTAATGTGTAGGATAAAAATGGGGTTTGCGAGGGTAAAGCCATTTTTCTAGAGAACGACTACTACACATACCAATGCCCCAATAAATGATAAAAATACTCCCTCCAATCCGTTGAAATTTTCGTGAGAAAACAACGTAACACGTAAAACTCGTACGGAAAGGCATGCGACAAATATTTGCTAGTAATTGTAAAGCCCCAATTCTTGACTGAACGGGACTGTGACATTTTTTCTGGATCAGAAAGAGTATGTTGTTAGGCATGAGCGTAAAAACAATACACGTATCAACACTTGATAGATGATAGGAAAAATGTTGTTTCGTGATGAGTCGTTTCTTACACCATGTTTTGTAAAATTCAGCGGTTAGGGTGTAAATACATGGTGTTCTTACAATATGCACTTATTATCTGAGATCTGAAATATGCTAATTTATATCTCTGTGACCCAAAATGCACCAAATGAAGAATTATTGAACTAGTTCAAATTTTCTTGTGTATTGTGCAAACCCCAAACATTCATTCTGGCTTAAGGAAGAAAACCAATGTTTCTACTATCTAATTCATATTGAAGTTATCCCTTCACCTACCTTAATTTTAGGTCCATAATATTTGATGGGTAGCACATAACGAGCTTTGATCCCGTGGAATATTAGTATCTCCATCATTTTCAGATCTTTACAATGTCGGCAGCTAGATTTTTTGTCTTGTGTATCTTCATTCTTCATTATTTTTATTCATGTACATTTATTTGCGCCTTTTATTTAGCCTAATCAAACTTCTATTTCCGTTTCTCATTTAGACAACACGAGTGCTACCACCATCGGTGAGTTCGATGCTGGCTATTGAGCATGGAGACTTGGGGATGTGAAGTAATTAATACTTGGAGATGATGATTATTGTTTTGATTTGTTTGTTTACTGGACCTATTTTATGTTCTAAACCTATTTTACATCATCTTAATTGTTGTAGTTATATACTTGCATTGCAATATTGGTTCTTTAATATGTGATGCACTCATGTTCGTTTCCTTATTTTGCACTTTTATCTCATTTAATTCTCCATTTATCAACATATGTGGACTCACACGTTAAGATCTAACTTCTTTGTTCGTGTTCATGTAAATTTCTGATGGGGAGAAGAGCAAGTGGAAAGAGGATGGGATGCATGGATGCTTTTTTGACGCAAAATGCATGTATGTGCCAGCAAATTTCAAGGTATGTATGTGTCTACTAAATAACAACCCCTACTAGTATGCCTGTAGTTTTGGGGAAAAATGTCTACATGGGATGATCCCTTGGACCTCCACAACCTCTTATATATAGTGTACCTTAAGCTTACATCTTAATTTGAACACAAAAATACTCTAGTCCCTGAAAGGACATTAACTCAGACTCCAACACTTCACTAAAATATTCTAGATTCTCCTAGGACACTACTACTACTACACAAACTCATACTACAACTAGCATATTAGTTTAGAATTATCTATGACATCGTCTTGTCTTATGCTTTAGGCGCTTAAAAGGTTAAAAGATGTCATGGCGGGCTCACCTTGCCTTACTAGCTTAAAAACCCCGACAATAACAAGCATGGATATGATAATGACAAGATTACTAACATGTCACACTTGGTTTATTGACGTTGTCTCATAATATGTTACATTATAACTGAAAATCATAGGTGAGCAGTCCTATTGGTTTGGTTTTGTCTAACTAACTTTGTGAAGTTGTTAATCGTACTCTATCATTTCCCGTTCTTTACAATGTCAGCTGACCAATTTGATCTAAGGAGAATTAAAGTAATTTTAATTTTGTCCTAAATTTATATACTTTTTTTTGGAAATTATATATTTCATGATATAGTATATTTCTAGATCGTCTATATGGCAACATAACAATGTATCTAGATGTTAGGTGTACAATTTTTTAATATCCAATTTTGATATATATCTTCAAATAAAGTTGCATTGTGCTGAATTGCATACCTCGTTTTATATCTTCAAATATAAAGTTATTCTTCAATTATTTTCAATAATTACATAAACTGTATAATGTATCTCTAAAGCTTACGACATAACAAATATCTTACTAGTGGTTTCCATTTCATGTCCTATTGAAACTTCTAGAGTATAAATTAAATCATTGACCCTATACTTTACATGAATTTGTTAAAATTTGTCTTACAAGTAACAATGGTTCTAATAACAAGTTGACTATGTATGCATACTCTACTTTGTATTTATATACCATCACTTATATTAATTGGTAATGAAGATAAATTACAAGCGCTCTTATATCTATCTCTCAATACAATTTATTTGATTTTCTTGCATGCAATTCACTTGTTATAATATAGTGCTTACTAGTGCTTCTGCCTGTTTTTAAATATAAGTTTTATACAAAACTAAACATGAAAAGCTAGTTAGAATAGATTTCAGTAGGTCTTAGTTTAAACTCGTAGTCGGTAAATCATATTACTTTGTTGCTACGTCGCATAAGTTCTGTTGTGTGGACTTTCTCCTGCAAATTGTGTACTTTTACATATGTTCAGATTTTAAACAGTAGTGACTTTACGCAATATATAGATAATCGTATGGTGGATACTTAAGCGTTTGGAGCTCTCCCCCTATGAGGACCGGGACGGTCGCCCTGGTACAATGACTCCTACCAAGCTTGTAAGATAACGTAACAAGCTGATAACAAAAATTAGCCAACACACCATACAGAAGTACGAAGCGTTACATCAAATGAATTCAAGCTTTATAAGTAAATACACTTATATTACAGCAAGACAGGACTAACTTAATCATTGCTACTGTATTTCTCAGAAAAAAACTTAATCATTGCTAATTATTATTTGTTGCAACTAGAAGAAATAACTCGATCGCTAGGTAGCTATCCATTCTATTCAAGTTCCATATCTTCAGATGGATATGATCATCTAGCCTTTTTCTTGGCGATGAGCTCGATGATGTCGTTGGCCATGCCGGCCAGCAGCTGGTTGCTGTAGTTCTCCTCCCACACCGGGTCCTTGTCGGTCCTGCTCTGCGTCAGCGCCAGCTCGCAGAAATTCGGCCTGTACGCGGCGTCCATGAGCTTGGGCCACGCCACGTCGGTGCGGCCGGCGCGGAGGTCGTCGAGCGCACCGGCCACCGACCCGTTCATCATCTTGTACATGGTGATGCAGTGCTGGAGGGCGTCGACGAGGTCGGTGAGGACGTGGATCGTCGTCGTGACGTTCTTGGCGGTGAGGTTGGCCGCGGCGGCGCCGAGCCCGCTGGCATCGATGGCGGTGGCGGCGGCCGGGATGGCAGAGAGCGTGCGAACGCAGTAGGCGTAGGGAGTGAACCAGGTGGACTTGGCCGCTGCGGTGCACGTCGAGTTGATGACGGGGGTAGTGGCGAGGCCATGCGATACGGCCGGCGCTAGGAGGAAGACGAGGAGGAGGAGGAGGGAGACGTGCTGCTGCTGGATCGCCATTGTTTAGTTGCTTCTGTCACGCCGCAGCCCCAACTTATTGACGAGATCCGCGGTTGTGAATATTTAGTGGAAAGTTGATCCAATCCAAAGTACTCCAGCCACCTCTAACTGAGAACTGATGCCTGGTCAAGATCTGCCCAACTTCCACGGCCACGTTGCAAGAAGCCGAGTGATGGCAGCTGCTTAAAGACTAGTTCTAGATCAGATAGGAGCCTACAAAAATGGTGCCACAACTTGGTGGCTTTGACTTCACTTTCCCATATTTTTTTCAGGAGCTCACGAGAAAAAACTTCTTTTTTTTATATATAGAAGGAGAGACATAGAGTTACAAAGCTCCACAACAAGCACAAGACGGACATAAACACAAAAATATAAAATCTCACAAGAGCCCTACGATGCTCCACCTATCAGGTTTTGTCATGATGGCATCGAGCACTCCCATAGCCAGGCGAGCCTCGCGGTAGAAAGCCCTCCTCTCGATCCAAATAGAGAACATGACCAATAACACCAAAGATCTATCTCTATACGCCTCCTTGGCAGGCCAATGCGAGGTCACGGCAATCCGCCATGGCCCTGAGAACCTCCGAAACCGACGGCGTAGACTCTGGCCGCCCGAGCCCCGAGAACACCTCAAAACCAGATGGGGCGCACAAAGGAGCAGCTGAGAAGAACGGGCTGAGACTACTCATAGTGGGGAGTAACATTGAGTGGTAACATACTCATGTTACTACCATATGTTACTACCTCCTTAGTGGGTAGTAACTTATTTGTAGTGTCATGCATAATAGCATTTATTAGTTTATAGACTCATTTTGTCTTGAGGTGTGTGATATTATGGTAACTATCTATGTTACTCTATTTGTCTCTCTCCACATTAATTAGCTGCCACATCATCTTTTTTGCTTAGGTGGCATGCATGCATGTTACTACCTATGTTACTTCCACTATGGCAAATAGATTTCGACTCCTGCAGACAAATATGACATAAGTTATTGTTGCCGAGTCCGTGCCTCAAACGCATGTCGTTTGTTCAACAACGATTCCACGCAACTTTATGAGCAAAGATCTTAAACTTCAAGGGTGCTTTACAACCCCATATCGATAGGTGAAGAGGCAAAATGGTCCTTCCCTGAAAAGAAAGCCATATATACCAAACTAGCAGATTTCTTTTCCGAGGCCATATATACAAAATCCGACAGGTGGCTCTGCTTGACAGAATTTCAAAGGAATGAGAATTGGGATATGAACCGGTTACAAACAAAATACGCCAATTGAAACAAAATAAAGTTAGATCAAAGCAAATCCGAGGAGTAATGGAAGCAAATATTAGTTTCATCGAAAACCATATTTTCGATGGAAACAATTGTATATTTGATCGAAACAACTTTATCATAGAATGCAAATTCTTTTATAGATGGAAACACTAGTTTGCTACTTTGGAATGCTTCGATACTACTCACGATCATCAAACCATGCTTCCAATGTCTTCCATGTCCTAGTCCTACTACCTAATAAGTGCTTCAATATTACACGTGACATGCTTTGATTTTAAGCACAATATGTTCCTATTAGTGACATGAGGCCTCCAACGGTATCACAAACCCAAGAATGAATGTTGAACCCTTGAGCCACTTACGATAACTTTGGACTTTGGTATCCACCAATTTTACTAAGTTCGGGGCCAGCCTATTGTGACATGTCTATGCCTCGCTAAAACTCCCAAAAAATGGTCCAAGGTGTGTTTCTCATTATTTACTCGATGAAAAGGAATTGACCTCCAACGTTCAAACAAAACGTAGAGAAAGACTGCACGACATACTTCACATTGCACTATTTGTCTTAGCAAAACCTTACTATGGGAGAAGGTTCATTGGAAGACTTGACCCAAGTGGAAACAAGTTAAATTATCGATTCCGATAAACTGTAAATAACAATTCTTGTTTCTGTTACCAGAATATACATATAAGCTATAATTCATTTTTATACAAATAAATATATGGAGCTACACACATGTTTTTGTTTCTATTTTGTTAGATCTAGTACCTAGGACTTAAATTAAAGGAAGTTCTTTAAATAAGCATTGTATCAAAGAGAGAAAATATTAAAAACTATAGTTTTGAAATTTCTAGGAGTATATATTTTCAGTAACAAGTGTTAAAATTGTATAATAGGTAAAAAATATATCTTAAAATTCTACAGTCGCAACCTTTTTTTTTTATGTCATGAGACATAAATATATATCAACATGATGCCTGATATAATAATAGAAAAATGTCATGTTTTACCTGTATACTTAGCAAATCATCAGGTTGTAAGTTTGGAAGATGGAACCTCTATTTATTATCGAAATGCACATCTTTTAGATATAAACTATATAGTCTATTTATTTCTAAAATTATCTAAGTTTTCAACATATGAAACAAAATTTATTTTATATAACTACAACAACTTTATATGCTGAACTGAACTTCCTTTGTATTGAAAATAAAAAATGCACATTTGAACATTATAGTCCAAAACTTGATGGAATAATAACGTATTTATGGAAATGTTTTACCATATTTTTTATTTGAGAAATATTGATATAGTTATATCTACATGCAAGGATATGATCTGAAACTAGTTGAGATTTAAGAATTTTTGCTCTAGATACAAATAATATTCTTCAACGTTGTCTTAAGCCACTTCGATACCAACGTCGAACTATAAATCACGCGTGTAACATTTTTTTTGTTGCTAAACTAGATATAGTAGTTAAAGTTTGTACTATATAAGCTTATGTAGACTTTAAAATAATTTAAATGTTTTGTGACAACAATCAAGATATAACTCTGGACGAGGGACAGTACCAACTTATAAGAGAAGACAATATGTGTTTGTACAAATATCTAACTATAGGTTCTTTAAGGAATAACAGTAAATATGACCCTGCCCATTACAAATATCTTATTAAACTAGTTAAGTACCAACCGCTACTACCCGAGATCCCAATTGTAATTCATCGTCATATCCAGCCGCTACCACCTTATAAACTTGTCAATCCAAAACATATATCACACATATGCATGTCGTCATATCCAGCCGCTTTGATATGTGCCACATCTAACCGGGATCCTCCGTGATCTATGTCACGCTCTCTCTGATTGACCATTGTGTAATGTCTCCAGCATGGTGCTTGAACTACAACCTCCATATATTCCCTACCACACCCATACACTCAATATTTTTTTTCCGAGGAAGACGGGGGGAGGAGCCGTCACACACTCAATATTGGATGTGACAAAATTTTATTTAATCGTATATGTGAGAAATAAAACCTATAGTCCGAGCCGATAATGATACCTATAAGTTTGGGTCACTTTCCATATATCAAACCGAGCGAAGAATCAAATCGAAAAAACTAACTATGAAGCCTCGAATCAATCGATCGTCGTGATCATCGGCCACGCCTGGCCGGCGAGCGGCGATAGTATCGATGGCCGCGCAGACGGCGACGGCGTCCACGCACGGGTCGGCGCTGGTCCGCGGCACGCACCAGCTGCGCATCCGCGGCCACGGCAAGCGGAAGGCCATCAAATCTAGAGGCTTCGAGGCGGGCGGCCACCTCTGGGGCGTCTCCTGCACCTTCGACAACGACCACGAGATCGCCTCCGTCTCCCTCCAGCTGCTCCGCACAGACGCCGCCAAGGATATCGTCGCCATGGCTACCCTCAGGATCGAGCACCCGGCCGGTGGCGGTGGCCGGACCGCCGCCGAGTGGCGGAGCGACGACGCGCACGTCTTCCCGGCTTGGCCCACTCCCTCGGCCGCAGCCAAGGCTACTTGCTGGAGCTGGGAGCTGGAGCTCCCGTACGAGTACCATCGTTCCTGCTGGAAGGAATATTACGTTGACGACCACGGTTGCCTCAATGTCTACTGCGCCGTTGATGTGCTGCAGGAGGACTCGGACAGACCCCCAGATCAGATCTCCGTCGTGCCGCCGCCGACAATAACCTGCGATCTTGGAAGACTTCTTCATCATCAAGAGGGGGAGGGGGAGAGAGAGCCGGAGACGGAGTTGGAGTTGTTGCGGAGGCAGTGCATGCTGCCAGACGTGACCTTCATCGTGGAGCAGGAGGAGATTCAGGCGCACAGGCTGCTACTTGCTATGCGGTCGCCTGTCTTCGCCGCCGAGTTCCGGTGGTACACCAAGGAGAGCACATTGCACGTCCACGACATGAGTGCCTCCACCTTTAGGGCCATGCTCCACTTCATCTATACCGACGAGCTGCCTCCCATGAAACCGGCCAGCAAAGACGTGACATTACCAACTATTGGTGGTGGTCGTGTGGCTATGGCGCTCGACTTGCTCGTGGCCGCGGATCGATACGATATCGAGAGGCTCAAGCTAATGTGCGAGAACATACTATATGAAAGCATGGACGTCGCGTCTGTCATGCAGACGTTGATGGTGGTGCATGGTCGGCATAGCTGCCAGCCAGTGGAGGCCTTCTGCATCCAATACATGGCGTCCGATCCTTATGTGTACGCCGCTGTGAAGGCAACAGAGGAGTACAAGGAGCTCAAAGAAAGTTTGTTGCTATTTTATTCTCGAGGTCACCGACAAAGTGGCCAATATCAGCATGGCCAATACTCCAGTCCCCGACCCCGATGCACCTTCCTCCTCCAGCAGACGTGAGCAGCAGATGAACACGTCCACGCATTACTCTTCGGAGGTGGTTGAAGGCACGCATGAGTTCAAAATTCCCCACTTTATCGCGGTCCAAAGGAGGCATGGAGTTGGCAAAGAAATTAGTTCCGACACTTTCAATGTCGGCGGTTACGATTGGAAGATAAAGGTATACCCATCCGCATCATCTGAGGAGGCGCAAGGGCATGTCTCTGTGTACGTCGAGCTATTCACTGATCCTGGACTTGCCGGTGTTAAGGCGAAAGTCGTCTTCGATATGGATGACCGTTTTGGATGGCCCGAGACAAAATGTTTAGAGAAAACATTTACCACCAAGTCAGATTGGGGGTATGCAAAGTTCATCACCGTGGAATCCGCCAAGTCAGGGTACGTTGCAGAGGATGGTTCCATTACCGTACATTGCAATGTTTCGGTCATCGAGAAGGTCTGCACTAGTACTAGCAACACCACAGATGGAGCCAGAGCCATGAAGCCGCCTTCCAACATCATCTTGGCACCTCGATCAGCTGCTGGTGAGTGAGCAAGGGTCCGACATGAGGTTCCTTGTTGAGGAGAGTGAACTACGAGCACACAGCCTCTTGATCGCCGCGCGGTCGCAAATCCTATATGAAGCGGTGGTGGAAGCAAAGAAGGATAACCACATCATAGTGGTCAATGATGTGACGGTTGCAGTCTTCAAGGCCTTGCTCCACTTCATCTACACCGACGAGCTGCCTCGTATGGAAGACCTAGCCCCTGGTGTTGATGGAGATGAAGTGATGATAGGCTAAGAGTTGCTTGTTGCGGCGTGCTCGTTCAGTCTAGACAGGATGAAAGCCATGTGCGAGAACTTGTTGTCAAAGTTCGTCTCCGAAAAGAATGCATTAAGCATGCTGGAGCTGGCAGAGGATCTCGATTTCTCAAACCTTGAAGATTACTGCAAGAAGTTTATTTCGTGGACCGAACTAGCTCGAAAAGGATGTATAGATTATCGGTTGCTCAACTACTTTAGTATATATTGATTGATCTTTTTTTTTGTCTTAGTATATTTTTCAGCATATGCGCTATCGTTTCACCTTCAAAATGCAGTGACCCTTACACTGTGTTTGGATTTAGAAAAGTTTGGTAAAAATTGAATTGGACTAGCATTTCCAAGATGGAAAGAAAATGGGCTCCAATTCAAATTCCATTGTCTGGTTATAAATGGAATTTATGCCTAGAATTAAAGAGTGGCACACGATTCCAATTCCTGTTTGGATGTATTAACCTTTGGAATTGGATGTTTTGTTAATTTTGGACAGTATAAAACTTGTTACATATATATAAAAATTGTATGTGTATATTTGAATATCGATATATTATTTTAATCTCGTAGTAACAGGGACGCACCACCCCAACTGCCCCATTTAAGCTCACCAATATTTTAATCTCCTTTCCAACATCTCCTTTGTAATTTTCAGTTCCTCACATTCATTCTTCGCCTGATTTTCTCTGACAAAATAAAGCCGATAAGCTTGTTGATCTTGTTGTGAGTTGCTCTTGGTCCTAAATGGCAGAGTTGTCCTTGAGAGCAAGTACAATATGTTCTGAATCCAAAGATTGTAAATGAAGATTGCTGCTGCAAATCAGTTGCAGCTGAATCCAGAGATAGAAAATAAAGATTGCTGCTGCAAATCAGTTGCAGAACCAACATATTCTGAATCCAGAAACAGAGAGTTCTTCTTTTTTCTGTGGATTAAACTTTCAAGTTATCCTAATCACAAAATTTGTCACAAGATCAATCAACCTAGCTTAACCAGCAGGCGAGCGAGAGGTGTTTCTGTGCCAAAGGCTCGACCCTCGGAAAGTTTCGGCCCCAGCGCCAGCGGACACTTGTGGCGGGCTGTGATGTCTACTATAACTTCTATTCTTGTAGACAGTGTTGAGCCTCCAAGTGCAGAGGTTTGTAGAACAGCAGCAAATTTCTCTTAAGTGAATAACCCAAGGTTTATCAAACTCAGGGAGGTAGAGGTCAAAGATATCCCTCTCAAGCAACCTTGCAATTAAGATACAAGAAGTCTCTTGTATCCCAACACACCTAATACACTTGTCAGATGTATAGGTGCACTAGTTCGGCGAATAGATAGTAAAATACAGGTGATATGGATATTAACAAGTGGTATATGTAGTCTGTGATAAAAATGGCAGCGATCGAAAATGTAGCAGAACTAGAAATAAACGGTGTTTCGATGCTTGGAAACAAGGCCTAGGGATCATACTTTCAATAGTGGTCACTCTCAACAATAATAATATAACTGAACACATATAAATACTTCCTCTTCAATATGCAACATAGGTGCTACTCGGAACTATTCTCTTGTTGGATAACGAACACCAAGACCACCGCGTAGGGCTACAAAAGCACACTTCAAAGTTTATATTCCACATCTAGGGCACAACACGACAAACACCACAATTTTATAGTGACATCAAACACAAAGAACATCTCATGGTAAATATCACTCTAATCTATTATCCTGGTAGAGTCACACACGCCACCCACACTGTCAATAAGGCTTTGTGTTCTCAACAATGACTCCGGAAATTATAATGATAAAACCAATCGAGTAGCATATCCATAACATAATGAAGGGGAAACATCTATGAATTCAACTAGATTACAATGCTCATGATCACATAAAGATCACACCATGGGAGAGAGAGATAAACCACATAGCTACCGGTAGAGCTCTCAGCCTCGATGAAGAACTACTCCTCCTCATCATGGGAAGCAGCAATGGCGATGAAGATGGCTCCGGGGGTACTTCCCCGTCCCGGCAGGGTCCCGGAACAGAGACTTCTGTCCCCCGAATTAGGGTTTTTGGTGGCGGCGGAGCTCGGAGTCGAATCTGGGAAAAGTCTTCGGTGCTCTCGTGTTTTTAGGTCAGGAGGGAATTTATAGGCGAAGAGTCGACGCGAGGCGGTAACCTGGTGGACTAGGCGGGCCCACGACGCGAGGTGGCTGGGCTGCGCCCCTAGGCGGTGTGGCGGCTGTGAGGCCCGCCTACAGGTGGTCTTCTGGCTCCGTGGCTTATTTGTACTGGAAATAATTCAGGTAAATTTTCGTCCAATTCCGAGCACTTTCATTTTTGGGCCTTTTCTGCAATAAACAGACAGAAACTGGCACTGCACTAGGTTAATAGTTAGTCCAATAAATGTCATAAAATGATTTAAATTTTAGGATAAATATGTGGCATTTGATATAAAACAAGCATGGAACATCAAAAATTATAGATACGTTTGAGACGTATCAAGCATCCCCAAGCTTAGTTCCTACTCGTCCTCGAGTAGGTAAACGATAACAAAAGATAATTTTTGAAGTGACATGCTACCAACATAATCTTGATCTTATAGTAATGTAAAGCATGTGAGCTGAGATCAAATCATTCAAAGCAAAAGTCTATATTTGATATCAAACAAACAGATGATAAAGCAAGACAATTAAACAAGTAAAAACTTTCATGGAAGATGCTATAAAGACATGAAACCGTACAAAGTTTATTATAGATGATTTAAGCATTCAGTATAGAAGTTCAATCCTTCTACTCAAGCATCAAGCAATCTTTCACAAACATAGAAAGGATCCAGTCAAGCAAAAGTATCACAAACGTAATGAATCAACTGTTTAGAAGTTTTACTCAACCGGTGAGCGTAAGTATTTGGTATTGGCACCAGATGTTATGGCAAAGAGAATAATAATGGGGGTTTGGAAGGCCAAAGGAAGATAGTCTCACAAAGCTATAAATGATCATTAGACAAGAGGAAGTCTTATAATCGAAGCTATGCAAGGAGTAGTGATTGCCATGCAACGGATGCACATAGAGCTATAAGTGTATGAAAGCTCTCCAATGGAACTAGTGGGGGTGCATCCAACTTGGTTGCTCACGAAGAGTAGAGCACTTTTGAGGAGGCTCATCATTGGAATATACAACCCAAGTTCTATAACGTTAGATCCCCACATAGTTATACTAGTAAAACATAAAAACTCTCTCATATGGAGTGTAGGTGCTAAGCATGAGCACAAGTGTGGATAAAAGATAGTAATGTTGCCCCCTCTCTCTTTATTTCTTTTTTTTTTCTCTTTTTCTCTTTTTCTTTTCTTTTTCTATTTCACTTTTCGATGGCCTCCATGGCTCTTTTCACTTTTTCTCCCTCACTGTAGGGGCAACATTCTAATATGATGACACACTTTTTGGTACAAATAACTCATAATGAACAAAACATGATGTATGAAACTGAGTGCCTCTGCCAGTGTAGCAGGATGTGCAATGATCTAGCGTAACATGGGTAAAACCACACATCAGCTGTACAGAATCATGCAAAGCAATATATAACAATGATGAATGACAACAAGTCATGTAATGTAAGATGGAAGTTGCATGGCAATGTATCTCGGAACAGCTATGGAAATGCTGTGATAGGTAGTTATGGTGGCTGTTTTGAGGAAGATGTTTGGCTTATGTGTAGGAGAACAAGAGGAAGTTCTCCCACGGGTTGGATGTACTGGCGAAGTATGCACAACTCTCAATGTGAGCAGAAGGCAATGCACAACACCGAAGAGGCTAGCAAAATATGGATGGTGGAAGTGCCAAAAACCGTAGCTCAACATTAGTCAAAAAGAACTCACAAGTTTATTGCAAACAACTAGCAGGTTCAACATTAAGAGCATGATTAAATTCACTCCAAGAGGGGCCGTTCACGGTGGCACAAGTACCCCGTTAGATCCCCCGACCTTAGCACGCAACTATGTTGTTTCCAACTACCTTCAAACATGAGAAGCTATCAAGTCCAACTACACCTTCAGCAATTTTAAGAGTTTGTAGTACGGTACAATTTAATAACACAACCACTAATCAGATTTTAGCTTAATTAACCAGCAAGCATTTAACATCTAATTTCTTAATATCTCAAAACATTTGCAAGGAATCAAGTTATCAAAGTTCAATGATCTACAAGACCATGCAAGTTTTTTTATTATACCACTACCACATGCATAACATTTTCTGCACCAACACATCAACCAAGCAACTCTCCAAACAAATATAAGTGAAGCAAGAGAGTACTTTCTACAAAAGAACTAATAGCTCTGAACAAGAGATGCATGAAAACCAAGAGCTAGAAGCTAAACAGTGCAAAAACAGAATACTCAACAGGTATAAGTGAAGCACAGGAGTATTCTATGAAAAAGCGGAGCGTGTCTCTCTCCCAAACAAGAATGTCGTGATAAAGCATTGTAATGACCAGAGAACAAAATAAAAACAAAACAAAAATAAAACACACAAGACGCTCCAAGAATAGCACATAATATGTGAAGCAATAAAAATATAGTCTCACTAAAGATGACCTGATAATTGTTGATGAAGAAGGGGATGCCTTGGGCATCCCCAAGCTTAGATGCTTGAGTCTTCTTAAAATTGCAGAGGGGTCCATGGGCATCCCCAAGCTTGAGCTTTTGTCCCTTCTTGATCTTCTTTCATCATCTCTCTTAACACTTGAAAACTTCTTCACACAAAACTTTCATAAACTTCATTAGAGGGTTAGTACTCAAAACATTTAATCCACTTTGTTTCTGTAATGACACATTGCAAGATCTCATTCTAACATCAGCTACTGTATACTAGGTCTTTTGCAGCAACTTTCCACAAAAAGAAACCACAAAGAAAATTCGTATAAGAAGCAATGCAAATTAAAGACAGAATCTGTCAAAAACAGAACAGCTAGTAAGATGAATTTTTTCGAGACACTTACGTAACTCAAATCAGAAAATGATAGACTAACGAAAGATTGATATAAACCTGAGGCTTATGCACAAAAATTACAGATCAATATCACGTACCGTTTTTTTGGAATTTCGTACATTGAAGCACAGAAAATCTGTTTCTGGCAGAAAACTCAGTTTTAACACTTTCTTGCCATTAGAGGCTTTTCTTGGCACAAAAACAAAAACAAAAAGATACAAAGGAGGTGTTACGGAGGTAACAACATCCTTGACTCAACAAAAGCAAAAAAAACAGAAAGCAAAATAATATGGGTTGTCTCCCACAAGCGCTTTTCTTTAAAGCCTTTTAGCTAGGCATGACAATTTTAATGATGCTCTCATAAGAATAAGTTGAACATAAGAGAGCATCAAAAGCAAATATTAAACATATTTAAGTCTAACCCACTTCCTATGCAAAGAATCTTGTAAGAAAATAATTATTGAAGCATGAAGCTGCTAGCATGGAAAGAAAAACAAGTGCAACTTCAAAAATTTCAACAAAAAGAGAGAAACTTAATATTATTGAGATATTTAGAACCTTGTTTTCCTCTCTCATAGTAACTTACAGTAGCATCAATTATAAAATCCACAATATATCTATCACATAAATCATTCTTATTATGATCCACAACCATAAAAGTACCATTACTCTCCACATAAGCATAATCATTAGTAATAGTGGGAGTAAAAATATCACAGCCATCATTGTAATCATCATAAATTGCAGGCATGGTATAATCATAATAAACTTTATCCTCCATAGTAGGTGGAACTAAAATATCACAATCATTATAATCATCATATATTGGAGGCAAAGTATCATCAAAGCAAATTTCCTTCTCAAACTTGGGGGACTAAAAATATCATATTCATCAAAACCAGCTTCCCCAAGCTTAGACTTTTCCAAAGCATTAGCAATAATGGTGTTCAAAGAATTCATGCTAATAACATTGCTACCACTATTATGCAAACAAAGTTCCATAGGTTTTTTAATTTTCTCTTCAAACACTTCTTGTCCTAACTCAAGATAAATTTCATAGAGAACTCTATTTTTTTTAGTTATTTTCCATTAAGCCTAACTAGTGAAATAAAAACAAGAAACAAAAAGATATAACTGCAGGATCTAAAGGAAATACCTTCAAGCACTCACACACCGGCAACAGTGCTAGAAATAGCTTAGTAGCCAGAAGATATGAGTACCGTTTTCCTTACCTCCCCGGCAACGGCGCTAGAAAAGAACTTGATGTCTACTATAACTTCTATTCTTGTAGACAATGTTGGGCCTCCAAGTGCAGAGGTTTGTAGAACAGCAGCGAATTTCCCTTAAGTGAATAACTCAAGGTTTATCGAACTCAGGGAGGTAGAGGTCAAAGATATCCCTCTCAAGCAACCTGCAATTAAGATACAAGAAGTCTCTTGTGTCCCCAACACACCTAATACACTTGTCAGATGTATAGGTGCACTAGTTCAGCGAAGAGATAGTAAAATGCAGGTGATATGAATATTAACAAGTGGTATATGTAGTCTGTGATAAAAATGGCAGCGAGCGAACATGTAGCAGAACTGGAAATAAACGGTGTTTCGATGCATGGAAACAAGGCCTAGGGATCATACTTTCACTAGTGGTCACTCTCAACAATAATAATATAACTGAACACATATAAATACTTCCTCTTCAATATGCAACTTAGGTGCTACTCGAAACTATTCTCTTGTTGGATAACGAACACCAAGACCACCGCGTAGGGCTACAAAATCACACCTCAAAGTTTGTATTCCACATCTAGGGCACAACACGCTGTCACTAAGAGCACCTAAGATAGTACTAAACAAACACCACAATTTTATAGTGACATCAAACACAAAGAACATCTCATGGTAAATATCACTCTAATCTATTATCCTGGTAGAGTCACACACGCCGCCCACACTGTCAACAAGGCTTTGTGTTCTCAACAATGACTCAAGAAATTATAATGATAAAACCAATCGAGTAGCATATCCATAGCATAATGAAGGGGAAACATCTATGAATTCAACTAGATTACAATGCTCATGATCACATAAAGATCACACCAAGGGAGAGAGAGAGAGAGATAAACCACATAGCTACCGGTAGAGCCCTCAGCCTCGATGAAGAACTACTCCCTCCTCATCATGGGAAGCAGCAATGGTGATGAAGATGGCTACGGGTTCACTTCCCTGTCCGGACAAGGTCCCGGAACAGAGATTTTTGTCCCCCGAATTAGGGTTTTTGGTGGCGGTGGAGCTCGGAGTCGAATCTAGGAAAAGTCTTTGGTGCTCTCGCGTTTTTAGGTCAGGAGGGAATTTTTAGGCGAAGAGTCGACTCGAGGCGGTAACCAGGTGGACCAGGCGGGCCCACGGCACACGGGGGAGGCCTGGGCCGTGCCCCTAGGCCGTGTGGTGGCTGTGAGGCCCGCCTAAATGTGGTCTTCTGGCTCCGTGGCTTATTTGTGATGGAAATAATTCAGGTAAATTTTTGTCCAATTCCGAGCACTTTCATTTTTGGGCCTTTTCTGCAATAAACAAACAAAACGGACAGAAACTGGCACTGGGCACTAGGTTAATAGGTTAGTCCAATAAATGTCATAAAATGATATAAACTTTAGGATAAACATGTGGCATTTGATATAAAACAAGCATGGAACATCAAAAATTATAGATATGTTTGAGACGTATCAGGCTGCACGCGGAGTTGGTCTAAGTGTTTCCAGGCCAAAATTCCCTAACCATCCCAAACAGTGGAATTTGAGCCCCAATTTCAGAATCCTCAATTTCAGGCCATTTTTTCTACATCCAAACGCAATGTTGGAGAAATCACGGAGGTGTCCTTATTTATAATATTTTCCAATAAGGATTATTTTTTAGATAAAAGGGTTCCCTCGATTTCATTTAAACCAAATAGTAACAGAGTCATAAACGCACCCAGGCCACACAAAAGCATGTGTACCAGGAAACATGAACACAAACAACCACTCACTCCCAGGTACAGAACAGCTAGCAGCGAGAGCCACACACACTAGACTAAAGACTACATCCCCCTATCTAAGAAAGGAACTTCTCGATCAAGAGACGACAAGTCTCCGCTTGCTGCGTGTTGAAGGCTGCCCGCTCAGCGTCAGACTCCTCTACTTTTGCCATCCTGGGAATCTTGTTCATCCTCTCCAGGCGATGCATAACAGCTCGTCCCTCTTCTTGTTCAAGATGAGTGCGTTTCTTGCCAGGAGCTCCGACACAACATCTTTTGAGAGAATTCTTCAGAGATAAAGATCTGCAGCCACCCTTCTCCAAATGTCTTGCACCCCCGGCCAGATTTTTCCCTAAAAACACATTTCGTTACGCAATTTCCACAAAGCCCAAAGAACAGGAGTACAAACCACATTCAGGGCAGCGTTCTTATTATTGCTCAACCACCAATGTGCAACAGACTCAAAGTCATGTCCAACATATGCACTAACAATCTCTGAAATGATAGGCCAAACCAGCTTGGCAACAAAACAGCCGAAGAACAGATGATAACACGTTTCTGGTTCAGAGCAAAAAAGACAAGTCAAGTCATCCACATGGTGTCTTTTCGCCAAGTTGTCACGAGTAAGTAACTTGTTATTGGCCAACAACCATAGGAAAACTTGAACACGGGGAGGCACATTTAGTTTCCACACCGTAGGTGTATGAACTGGAATCACTCCCCTGTCATTGATAATAGCATAAAAAGAGCTCACACTATAAGTCCCTGACGACTCAAATGCGCATAAAGGCATATCATCGTCTTGATTTAGCGTTACCGAGCTAACAAGTTGACAAAGCTCCAGCCACCGATTGAATAGGTCTGGAGAACCACATCTTATAAACGTAAACTTCAGATCAACACCATCCCAAACCTGAGAGATGGTGCAATCCTGTTCATTCACAATCGAAAACAAATCTAAAAACAGAATGGCTAGACTACAATTGCCAAGCCAAACATCACTCCAAAACCTAATCTTGGTGCCTGACCCAACCTTCCGTCTGTAGCCCATCTTGGCAGCACTAGCAGCCCAGACAACTCCTTTCCAAAAAGGAGAACAAGATCTAGGTTGGGCAACTAGGATATTGGTGGAAAGATCATACTTATGATCCACAATCAGTCTCCAAATTTTATCTTTATCTAAATGGTACCTCTTAATCCAAGAGGCCAGAAGGCAGAGATTAAAATTTCTTAAATTTTGGATACCTAAACCCCCAAATTCCCGTTTTAAACATACTAAATCCCAATTAGCCAAATGGTATTTCTTTTTATCCTCATGGCCACTCCACAAGAAGTGAGCCATTTGAGAATTAATCATACGAATGTCCAATTTGGGAAATTTAATAACCGAAAGGAGATACATAGGAATGCTAGCAATGCAAGCTTTAAGCAGGGTTAATCTACCTTTATAATTCAAAAGTTTACCTCTCCAGCCACCAAATCTCTTAAGAGTTTTATCAACTATCGGTTGCAAATCTTCTTTAGTAAGCTTAGCAAAATGCAGAGGTACACCCAGATACTTACAAGGGAAGGATGCCAGCTTACAGCAGAAAATTTGAGCAAACACTCTAGCCTGATCATGATCCACATGCACAGTCATAAGATCAGACTTGTGGTAATTAATTCCCATCCCAGACATGCTATCAAAACAAGATAAAAACCATTTCAGATTCCTAACATAGGTCTCATTTTTTTCCAAGAAAAGGATGGAGGCTGATGACACCACCAGGCACCACCTGAGGCAACAACCCTCTGATGAGATCCCGTCCAGTAGCTTTCCTTAGCATTTTCAAAAACACGTATGCAGCCAAATTAAAAAGAATGGGAGAAGAGGGATCTCCCTGCTTGAGACCTTTACCAGCTTTAAGAAAAGCACAGTTCAAGTAGTTAATCCTGACACAGACAGATCCCCCCACCAGCAAACTTCTAATCCAGCCCCTAACAACCGTGCCAAAGCCACGAGATGCCAACATCTCGTCCAGGAAAGCCCAATCCACCCTATCGTAAGCTTTTTCATAATCTAGTTTTAAAACTAGAGCACTGTCTCCACTCGAGTGAGCGGCGTGGATGAGTTCCTGGACAGCCACCACACTTTCCAAAATGAAGCGCCCTTTAAAAAATGCAGTTTGATTTTTAGCAATAATCTAATTACCAATAGGAGAAATCCTATTAGTAATAGCTTTCAAAATTATCTAAAGACTACAATTTCCTAAGCTTATAGGGCAAAATCTCTTCATATCCCTAGCATCAGGCTCCTTAGGGATCAAGGTGATAATAGCATAATTCAGCCTCGCTACATTCAACCTTCCTGACTCAAAGTCCAAAAACTAGACCCATAAAATTATTTTTGATTAGCTCCCAAAATTTCTGATAGAAGAGAAAAGAAAACCCATCTGGGCCGGGAGCTCCACCAGCATATGATTCAAAAATCGGTTTCCTAATCTCTTCTTTAGAAAACGGTTTTTGAAGTGAATCATTTTCCTCAGAAGAAATTAAATCTTCAGGGTCCCAGAAATGATCCCTAAAAGAAATACTACTCCTCTCTTCCTGAGAAAATAGAGACTTATAGAAGTTAGAAGCAACCTCCAACATCTCTTTATTTGATTCAACGGGGCCCAAAGGACCATCCAGCACAACAATATTTTTCTTCTTTCTTCTCTAGCTAGCAATAGCATGGAAGTAAGAAGTATTGCGGTCACCTTCTTTAATAAATCTATCTCTCGATCTTTGCGAAGCTTTAATCTCATCATGTTTAAGAATTTTTATCAATTTATTTTCTAATTTGATCCATCCTAGCTTTCTCTTGATTGGTAAGTAAATTAGATTCAGCAAAGGTGTCTAAGATATCGAATTCTTGGATCAAATCATTTTTTAGCTTTTTCTTGGCAGCTTCCACATTAATACTCCACCCTTTAATCTTTTTCCGTAACAATCTAAGTTTAAATTGCCACACTTCCACAACAGAAGTAAAAGAACAAGGGGCGTTCCAAACATAATGAACCAAAGCAACAAACTCTTCATGTTGTAGCCACCATTTATCGAACCGAAACAATTTCGGAGGAGGGGTATGATCAGAACCAGAATCAATAAGAATAGGGGAATGATCACTAACAGGTTTAGGTAACACCCGAACAGTAGTGAGAGGGAAACAGTTCCCCCAGTCAGTACTAGCCAGAAACCTATCCAGAGTTTCCATGATCGCATTATCCTGGTTGTTAGACCAGGCGAAACTTCTATTTGAGAGTTTAAAATCAATTAAAGACAATTTATTAATCCAATCATTGAAGAGAAAGGTCCAATTGTTATTAACTACACCATTACTTTTATCAGCACTATTTCTAACAAGATTAAAATCCCCACCCACAAGGGTAGGAACCACACTTTTATCCATAACATCATGGAGTTCAGCAATGAACTCCATCTTAAATTCATAATAAGCAGTACCATAGACCACCACCAATTGCCAAAACAAGTTTTCTCGCTTATAAAGAACAACAGCAGACAAACACTACTTATGGCAAGAGTGACTAATGATCTCAAAAAGATCATCCCTGAACCCAACTAAAATACCACCAGCAGTTTTTTTAGCAGGTAATTCAAGCCAGGAAAAGTCCTTATTATCAGAAATATAATTAAGGAATGAAACAAAAAAAATTCTCACATTTGGTTTTCTGAATACCAATAAACTCAAGTTTGTGTTTGGTAATCAGGTCAGCAATAGCTTGTTTTCAGCCAGTTTTACCTGTGCCTCTAGTATTCCAAATTGCTCCTATCATGATAATTATTCTTATTTTTTCTACTTCTAACAACAGTCCAAGGGGTAATATGAATCCCTGACTCAGGATCAGGCAACTGATCTTCATCAGGACTACCACCTACGGACACAGGAGAACAAAAACAAGGCTGTTGTCCAGGCAACTGGTTAGCAGAAGAACAAACATCATTATCTAAATCATCTGGCAGAACAACTTCAGGACTATTGACAGCAAACTCATGATTAAGAATAAATTCTTTGTCAATAAGAATTTGAGCATTAGCCATTTTCTCCCCATTAGAATAGCCAAAAGATAAATCCACATCATCTGCCATATCAATTAAAGAATTCGCACCAAGGACAGCGCAGGAATTACCTTTGAAATAAGTAGGCACCTCAAGGTTCCTCTTCTTCTGGTATTCCTTGGCCTTGTCAATGATACATTGTCGTGATTCCTGGCACTCCTTCTAGTAACAAAAGTAGGGCCCCACTTGCTCTTGGCCATGGGAGGGTTAATTCGAACCGATCCCTCAGCATCATCAAGGAAAGGAAGTAAAGTCTTCTTAACACTCCCAAGCTGAGCACAAGTATCTTGATCAAGACATTCCAATTGATTGTCATCATCAACATCACCGTCTTCATCAGAACCATCATTCAGTTCTTCCAGGATCTGAGAACAGTTCACCATGCTGGCAGATTTTTCACCAAGCTGATCAAGCACAAATCCAAAAAGGATTATTTCTAGAAATTACTAGTTCTTTCTGCCTAAAGTACATCCAACTAAAACATAACGATCCCTCAGGCAAGAATATTTTTTTGTAGATTATTTTCTTAGTACTTAATCTAGCTAGCTGCTATATGGGGTATGGAGGTGGTGACTCGTGAGGAGCTAGGAAATCACGACCAAGGGTACCGTGCTGGGTATTACCATGGTAATTTTCATTTTGTTGCCAAAGCACAAACGAATGCCAAAATCGTAAACAAAAAACTTTTAACGGATTTGCTAATTCTCAGTCACCTAAATCTCAATCACATCCATGGTCATAGGATTGTAACATTAAGATTCGTGTTTTTGTTATGTTGTTCGTGCGTCGGTGTCCCTGTGTGTTTTTGTGTTTCTGTGGACTGCGTGGTGTGGGAGTAATTGAACTGTGGGCTGTCTTTGCATTTTGTTCTTTCCTTTGCTAATTCCCAAGTCTACAGAGTTATTTAAATCTCAATCAACAATTATAAAGATAAAAACATAAACAAAAAATATCAAAAGGAGGTTAAGGTAAAACAAAGTCAACAGTATGAAGATAACACTACCATCTTTGCTCTGTGTAGCGCGCAACACATCTTATATTGACAAAGAAAAAAGAAACATGTAAAAGGTAAATGGAAGTGCCACAATTCGTAATATAAGGAATAATGGTAAAGAGCGACACACAAGTTGCTGGTGCAAATGAAAAAAACCTAGAAAACCTCGTTCTTTTTCTTTGTAATGAACAAAAAATTATCTTCATGTTGTTGACTTTGTTTACCTTCGATGATAGAGGTAAAAAGGAACGACGCAGGTCGACAAGGGTTGGGCCCGGTCTCTCGATCCGATGTTGCGGGCGATGTCCATGCAACATATTTCTGCCATACATTTGGATTAGGTATGAGGGTTGACAACCCGCACATTTAGTTAGATATGAGGTTCCGGTCGGGTGACGTTGTAAGTTTAGGCGGTCCGCCGGAGTGTATATAGACGAAGTGTGGATACGATTGGAGATGCATGTGAACTCGAAACGCGGTGACCTGATGTCCCCCAACACAAATTGCACGAATCTCATAGTAAGATTTAACTAAATACTAGTCAACAAAGAACTAGCAAATCCGTAAATTATTTTTGCAACCATGCTATTGTGAATATGCAACTAGTATATTAGAAAATGAAAACAAACAAATATGCCCAGTAAATGAAAAACGAGAAAACAATATTTTAGGTACATACTACCAAAAAAGATCGGCTGCTTACTTCTTCAAAATGTGCAACTACATAAACAATAAAGAGACAAAAGGCCAACACACGCATGGACAAAAGCTCAAAGTCAGTACAAATGAAAAAAAAAACCGAGAAAACCTCGTTCATGTTCTTTGTGATAAGCAAAATATTATGTTGTTGACTTTGTTTATCTTCGATGATAGAGGTAAAAAGGGACGACGCTGGTCGACAAATATTTAGTCCGATTATTGTCATTTGGGGTGGATCCGGTCTCTCAGATCCGATGTGGCGGGCGATGTCCATGCCACATATTTCCACCATTCAGACAGCCCGCACATTTAAGTTAGATATGAGGTTCCGGTCGGGTGACGTTTATAAGTTCAGGCAGTCCGCCGGAGTGTATATAGATGAAGTTGGGATCCGATTGGAGACGCATGTGAAATTGTGAACTCGAAACACGGTGACCTGATGTCACCCGACATATCTTCTTTACTATAATACGAGTAATGTTTCTTTCTTCGTCCGTTTGGTGGTATGTCTGGAGGTACGTGTACGTGCGAGCTGCCGAGCTCCCGTGGTTCGCTACAGGATTCGTATAGCGGGGAGAATAGGGAAAGAAGAGGCACGGAATCGCGTCCCTGCCTCCCCAATATTCTCCGTCGACGGCGAGCGCCGCGAGCGTGCAGGCGACAGATCGATGTAACCGCCGCCCAGGAGATGGACGGCCACCAGGTCTGGTTCGCGTCCCTGCCTCCCCAATATTCTCCGTCGATGGCGAGCGCCGCGAGCGTGCAGGCGATAGATCGATGTAACCGCCGCCCAGGAGATGGACGGCCACCAGGTCTGGTTCGCGTCCCTGCCTCCACAATATTCTCCGTCGACGGCGAGCGCCGCGAGCGTGCAGGCGACAGATCGATGTAACCGCCGCCCAGGAGATGGACGGCCACCAGGTCTGTTTCGCGTCCCTGCCTCCCCAATATTCTCCGTCGACGGCGAGCGCCGCGAGCGTGCAGGCGACCGCCAAGAAGCCTGCCCCCAGGGTCGAATTGTACTACCTACCCCCGTAGTATCTCATCCTGGCCACGCATTCGTCACTGCCTGCGCGACAGCAATTGCGGCGGCTAAAGGATCAAGATTGACCATGCATCCAACCTGCGTGAGTTTGGATACCTTCAGCAGTGAGAGAATGAGATGGAGAATAGCAATTGTCGTTATGGTGTACATCTCAATAGATTCTAATGCATGTGTATTATGTCAGTTAATTAATGATCTGAATTAGTTTCTCTTTGGGTGGATTGCAGGCTGTCCTCATCATGAAGAAGGTGTTCTTCTATGAGTTTTGAGGGTAAGAAGCGAGATTGATTGCCAAAGTTCATAGTGGAGAGAGCTTGGGTGCTGGACAAGATGGTGGTTGTGGTGGCCAGCGAATGTTTCTCTACAAGGGATGATGTGAATGTCAAACTAAAGCTTCTGACCTGTGCAAACTGGAACAGTAAAGTTTGCAAATTACAAATCATTAAGCGAAGTGTCATTCAGGGTGTGCTATGCTACTTAGATAAATTGTACATGTGTATCTCTTCCTGTTTACCATGTGAATCCTGCTATAGAAGTTGTGAAGGAAAAGTAGAATGATTTAGTTGAACTTGGAGGAGAGAAATGTTCAACCCTCATCGAAATAGGTTCTGGATGCTATTTTGTTGTCCATGGAGTATTTATGTTAAGATGCTCCATTCTAATCTGTTTTCAGGGTTTCATCAATTTGACCAGCATAGTAGAGGTTCTTCTTCAGCATGGGTGAACCATGAAGGTGCAAGGAGTTAGACTACAACACATGCAGGTAACTGTTCCGATCATCTGATTTACCGTTTCTGAACATGCAGAACTACCAGAACACCATGATCATAGCTACAAATTTACTTAGGAAGCAGCTGTTCATGGTGACCCCAAGGTTGAGCGACAAGCGTGGATTGGGCTGGCAACCAGAGGCACAAGCGAGTCAGCGACCACGGATGCGTAGGACGAAACGATCCAACTTCCACTGTCTTCGAGTAACAAATCTTTTCAGTTTCACAATCTCCCCGAGAAAGCTTCCCTCATGGCGCATGTCTCAGCAAGATAATGACCTTACAATTCTCTAACTTTGGGCATGTCTCAGCAAACTATAGCGTGCTGCTTGTTATCTTACAATTATATGAAATGTATGCATTTTCAAATGCACCTATTAGCAAGATGCACCTTACTCTTAACATATTTTCAGATGCACCTTACTCTTAACATATTTGGATGAACCTAGAAAGCTATTCGGTGTAAAAAATAATTTATTAAAATTGTTTCATCAGCTCGTTGCAACGCACGGGCATTTTGCTAGTATATATAAGATCGGAAAAGGAAAAGCCAGGTTACAAATATAGATAGATATATGTGAACGGCACACGACCAAACGAGAACATTAGGAAAGGCACAACATTCAGAGAATGCTTGCTTACACACAGCAGGGTTTCAGTTGGACAACATCACAAGTTGGTGATAGATAGATACGCGTACGCCGTCGGATCGATGGAGCGATCTGGCCTTATTTTTGGGATATTTAACATAACACACACACAGTAGTTGCGACCCATACTAGCTACGAGTAGTAGTTTTGTGCCATCCATCCATCCCTTTCAGCATATCTTCACTTGCAGGTGCACGGGTTGCAGGTGCACGGGTCGCACTTGCAGCCTCCGTTCTCGGCTCCGGTGGCCGCGGCGTCCTCGAACGACGGCTTGGAAGAGGGCGCAACGCCCATGACGAGAGTCTGAGAGGTGGTCACCTCCTCGTCCATGCCAGGGTACATCTTGCATCTGCGATCACAGAAAACACCCTGTCGATAAATCTTACTGGTGATTGAAGAGATCAGAGAGGATCCAAGGGCATGAAGCGCTTTAGGAAGAACGAAGAATATCGATCCAGGAGAGATAAAAAAGTTTGAGAAATTAACATGTAGACAGAGATCAGATCGGATCAGACATATAGATGTGGATACAAGAAAATGAAGAGGAGACAGAGGAGCAGTACCCTCCACAGCCGTTGCCGCACTTGCAGCCGGATCCGCACCCGCAGTTGCCTCCGCAGCACGACATGATTCCCAAAGATCTCAACACAAACTGATCTGTATATCTGTGTCTATCTCTGATGAAGATCTGCTCTGCTCTGCTCACCTGTTGTGCTCTGCTATGCCTGGATTTATAGGGCGGAGAGAGAGGCCGTCCGCCGTCCACGTCTCGCCGAGATAAGATCGCTAGCTATAGTGACGTGCACCGTTTATAGGACGCGGACAAAACACGTTGCATGCTCCACGATTGTACGCTGCCAAACGTGGCTTGTAAATATCGCATAAACTTCCAAAATATGTTGCACCACAGGGCCATACGATCGCAAAAAGTAATGAATGGGCTTGGGGACGTGGTGTGCATTGGACAAGATTTATGGCAAAAATGGTTTAATCCTGCCAATCAATTTGGCGTGTCTATCGGGATTTTCAAAGGGTCAAAAGTGGTTAAAAGGTTTCTCACGGAGTAAAAGTAAAAGTTTTGCAAAGTGTCATTTTAGGATAAGGACAACACCAAAGTGCACAAGAGGGTCATCCGAATATATATATGTTTGAGCTTATCCATGTGTTGGACATATCACTTAACACTGTGGCGGCGGACCACTCGCAATTAAATATAGTCAAATCAAAATCGACCAGAAAAAAGATTGGCCGAGAATTGTCTCTTGGACGAGAAAAATAGTTGGTTGGGATTTTTTTTTGACTTGGGTTGGGAATTCTTACTTCACCTAAAAATGACCCAACATTATTTGCACCGAAATATATATGGTAGGTATATCTTCTTTTTTCCTGAAAAAGGTAGGCATATCTAATGCATGCATGTTCATGGATCCAACTATTATTACTGTTCCATTTTGTTTTCCTTAAATATATATGGACTTGTCAATCGCCGGCCGCTATCCCACTCAAATCTAATGAAGCTTTCTTCAGCCCCCCCTTATGACGTCCTCCCATCAATTTCTTGAGTACAGGAAACAATACCTGAAATTAATTTTGGATTTGATCAACCTTTGATGGTTAATTGCACAAATTAAAGCCGTTAAAGCTCTGGCCGACGTCGCCGACAGTGATGCAGCATAAATCACCAAATTCTTTCATTCCGTCGAAACACGTGTAATATTCCCATCCTTAAATATCTGAGATAGCTAGTAGTACCTTCTAGCTACCGATGATGTGTCCTTGATTGTCTCCTTCAGATAGGCACTGCCGGAGTAGCTAGCGAAGTGCAACAACAGTATGTATACTTTAAATTAAATTATCCAGTCTCTCCTTTTTTTTAAGCTATACCTCTATTTGGCTGTGTGCATCCTTTGGATGCAGAGGCTGGGGGTACACTCTCCATTTCTAAAAACCCCCTCTATTTGGACGTATCTTTAATGGTCATTAGGTAAATGACATAAGAGGATTTAGAGTAAAATGATACTGCTGAGAGGCCGATGTAGGGGCATGTCAACATTGGATAGAGAAGAGAAAACTAAAGAACATGCATGATTACTTTTAGAACATGCATGATTACTTTTAATCATATGCAACTCGTAAATTCGAAAAACTAAAGAACATGATCTCATGTCAGCAAACTATACAGGTTCCGGTGACTTTCGATGACATGTGGGCGCGTATTAAGTAACCGTAAATCACGTATAGTGGTGTACGACTGTACGGTGACAACAGAGAGTAATATCCTCAAGTTCAATGATATCCAATGCATTTTACTCTATCCGCTCTAGATGCATGCATGCATCGCCGCTACGTGTGAAACCGCAAGGATATTCTCTTTCCACATCTCAATTCATGCACTACTAGAGTTTTCCTGACATTTTACGTCAGCTTTTTATGGTTATCCCGTTGCGTTTAAAAATCGTCTCACATGACATCAAAATGATGTACTATGCCCAGCAAAAATGGCCAGAAAACGCGAAAATGACTAATCATAACCTGAAATCATTCCGATATCCAAAATGGTGTGCCATAGCCTAGAAAAACAGCAAGAAAACATGAAAACGACAAAAACATCAATTAACAGTCACCCTAGAATCTTCCGGTGAGGAATCCATTCCAGGAGCACAAAATGGTGGGTTACAACATATGAAAACGGCGATAAAACGCGAAAACCATGAGTTTCCATGACACCCGGTAAAGTGACCCCAAGATCGACCGAACCTAATAAAAATCTTCTCGAGACTCGAAGACGCGTGCTATAGCTCACGAAAGCTCACGTCCAGAACTCGAAACATCAATTTTTCATGACGTCCCACTAAATGTTTACCTTAATCAACCAGACCTAGAAATCATCACGGACCAATTAAAGCAGTGTGCTATAACCCACAAAAACACGGAAATGATAAGTTTTCATGGCGCCCAACATAGGTTTAATGGAATAGTCCGGAAACACGAAAATGATCATCACACGACTCCAAAATGGTATTCTATAGCCACGAAAACGATGACTTTCACGGCATCACGGTAACCAGGATCGTGGGATTCATCAAGCTTGTAATTGTGTCGGCACCTTAGATAATGTGACATATATAGCCCTATAAAACTCAAAAACAGCGATTTTTCAATGTCCCATCACCCCGGGATCCATAGGGCCTGAGAATCGTCCTGGGACGCCAAAAAGGTATGTAAAGCCAAAAGGGTCAAAACGTAAAAAAACGAGTTTTCGTTATGTCCCAATAACTAGGGTAATGAGATCCAATGGACCTTGAAAATATTTCAGGGTGCCAAAAGACTATTATACACCAGTAAAATGAATAAAAACATGAAAACGATAGGTTTTGACGATGCCTTTGTATGTCTATAACTAATACCGGGATCCACCAAACAGGTAAATCATTATGGGACAATAAATGGTGTGCTATATCCACGATATGGCTACAAGCATGAAAAACCCAAGTGTTCAAAAAGCCCCAATAATCGAATTACTGTGTTTCAGCTGACACGGAAATCATCATGAAGACCACAAAAACGGTGTGCTATATCCCACAAAAATGACCAAACAAGCAAAAAACACCGACCGATAAATTAATTGTGTAAGTCCACTGTAAAGGCAGCAGAATAAATCTCCGAAATTGTGAAAGATGCGGTTGTTGTTCAAGGAAAGATAAAATCGGACCTTCCTTACTCTTGTCACCCCATAGATGCCATGCACGCCGAGAGAAATGTGTGTGACAGCTTGCTTGATCTCTTGCTCAACATTCTAGAAAAGACAAAAGATAGAGCAAAGGTTAAGCATGTCAGGCACGTCGAGAGAAATGTGTGTCATAGCTTGCTCGGGCTCTTGCATATTCTAGACAAGACACGAGATGGACCCAAGGCAAGGATTAACCTCCAATGTATGTGTATATAAGACACGAATTGTGGGCATCACACAAAAAAATAAAGATGATGCCGAAGACTACCTTGCATCCTGTTTGTTACGCTTTAAAGTTTCTTTCACCTTTTTTTGACTACTTTTTTTTTTCGAGATTGACAGGGGGAATAAAATTCCCCACTGCTTATTGCATTAATCGAAAAGTAGCCTGGCGGACCATGTTCTTACAAACGGATGGAGAATTTTACAGGGGGAAACAAGGGAAGAGAGAACAACGAAAATACAGGAAAAAAGACAACTAGAAAAGGAAAAGCAAGAGCCACCAAGAGAGGCAAAGAGGAGAGGGGTGCAGTCAAGGGGTCACAATGCCAAGACTCGGCAATCAGCCTAGCACCGCACCGGCAAGCGACTCGAGTCCCACGGCACAAATCAGGAGCACCACCATCATCATCGGCGAGTGCCAAGCCTAGCACCTAGCACCTAGCACGAAAACCTAGACAAGGAACTCCGCCACGGGAGTTCAAGACGAAAAGCAGGTGGGGAGACATCCATTGTGTCGTCAATTGAGCAAAGGTGAGCCGAGACGCCACCAAGAGCCTGAAGCTCTCCACGCCGCAACGGCAACCAAGGGAGGCTCTTGGGTAAGCACATCAACGGGGCCGAAACCACGCGAAGGCTAGCCGAAGAGAGAGACACACGCCGTCGGCCCCAAGCTGGCCGCATCACCACCACCAAACACAACACCGTCATCTGCTTACCCGAGCCACGAGACCGCTCGCGAACCACCCCTGACATCCCCGACCAGCGCCTCCATGGAGGGAACGACGTCGGAACGCCGCCGCTGCCCAAACAAGGGAACCGGGTTTTCACCCACACAGGAGGGCGGGTGATGGAGAAGGAACCTCGACGAAGCCTCCGAAGAGGGATCCGGCGCCGTAGCGTCGTCGACGTCGTGGCTACCGGCCAAGGGTTTC
The DNA here is from genome assembly GCA_947311845.1 of Poa pratensis. Lineage (NCBI taxonomy): Eukaryota > Viridiplantae > Streptophyta > Magnoliopsida > Poales > Poaceae > Poa > Poa pratensis. Next base: position 27,545,311 of record CAMZMU010000106.1, on the reverse strand, counting down.
CCCCGGTTCCAACCACCACACCACCATCCTCCCGTCCATCTCATGGAACCGTCGAGGACGAGGCCTCAAACACCATGATCCGGACGGAGGAGAGAACCTTGCAGGGTCGGGAAGCGAACCTGTCAGACCACCAGAGTTGGAGGCAGAGAACCTCGTCCATCTCCACCGGGAGCACCGCACCATGCGGGGGCAACCAGGACGGGGACAAACGGCCTCTCCAAGCATCTCGCCTGCAGAAGCACCACCCAAAGAGCAGCAGAACCACCTCCAGACTCCAGTCGTCGCACCGCCCGCCGCAGCCACGCCGACCGCCATCGCCAACCACCACGGGCCGCCGCCCGGGAACCCACCACCGGCCGCGTCGCGGACGCAGCCCAATGGCGACACCACCACGAAGGGGGAGCTGCCGTGGCCCGCCAAGCAACGCAGCGGTCGAGCCGAGCCAGCGCCACAAGCACGCCGCGCCATCCACCAGGACGCCGCGCTGCCGCCATGCAACGCGCGCCCACGGCTCGCCTAGCTCGCCGCGCCCTCCAACTCTCGTCGCGCCTATGAGTTGTGGAGCTCGAGCCAGGGAACGGACGCCCCGCCGCCGCCTTCCCTGGACGCGCTCGGCTTTGCCGGCGCTCCCTCCGATGGCGGCGGTGCGGCAGATGGGCGGCGGAAGGGCCTGAGGTGGGTGGCGGCTAGGGTTTCCCCCGAGTCGACAGGCGCGGGCGACGCGGGGGGGGGGGGGGGGGGGGGCTGTTTCAGAACTTTTCCGACTACTTGACAAACATAAAGGAACTTGTCGACATGGGGAATTGTGAACTAATCAATATGCACTCATTATTGTTATATGATGATCACAAAGAGCTAACATGTTGCAATTAAAGGTCCCACGGAGCCATGAGTCCGCAAGATTGCTCACCCACTCTGACGCTGCCTCTTCGCTAACTCGGCCGCCATGGTCACGGCTTCTTTTTTCTTTCTTTAGGCAATCAGTGGTAGTGTTCGATTTAGTTTGGCTCAATAATTTCTTGACTAGGGTTAACTGTTTGATTAGGGTTAGGTAGTAGCTATTTATCGAGAGAGAAGAGGTGGCGGCATTAGTAGTTTTCACAATGTTGATCGAGTCGAGATGTCTATTTGTAACAAATAATTTGTGAATTCTTTTAAGGAGGACATCAACTTTTCTATTTTTATGAATTATTGCCTAAGACTCCAACCATGCCCTCAATCCAGTCCGTACATAACTAACTACAATGTCGATGATGAATCATCATCATCGAGTATATAAAAGCTGCGCCGTTTCGCGGCCTGAGAGCGGCCCGAGTTACTGTAGCAGCTACAGTAGAGTTTGTAGCAACCTACAGTGTTCTACAGTGCACGGTTGGCCCACATGTCATCCTCACACCGCGCTACCGTTTTTTGCAAGAAAGTACGAGGGCGCCCAAAAATTACACATCCTTCACAGAAAATCCGTCGCGAGGGACCTGTTTGCAAATACGTGAAACTCCGGGTTCTTTTTGTAAAACTGCCACAATCCCCCACCAGCCCCTCTCCTCTCACGCCCGACGCGGAGCTCGCCGGCGATGCCGCGCCGCGCCCCCGCCGCTACGTGCCTCCGCGTCCAGATCGAGGCACACGGCGGACTCCGCCGTCCTCGGCTCCACCTCCTGGATGCGCGCCGCCTGCCGGGACGCCAAATCCGCGCCGGAATCGTCTCCTCCAATCCCCGCGCCCGCGTGCATCGCTCCGGGGCTCCGTCTTCTCCGATCAGGAGCTCGCTCGTTCGCCATGGCCGAGCTGCGGCGTCGACTGCGCCACCACAAGGAGGCGCCGGATCTCAAGCCACGGTCTCGCCTGCCCGCGCGTACGCCTGGCCTCCGACCAGGCCGTCCATATTTCCCGATCCAGATCCCAACTCCATCCCCGCGCGACCGCTCACCTCAATGGCCCAACTCCGGCGTCTACTTCGCCAACACAGGCGAGGCACATGATAGGAAGGCAGGGTGCGGCTGAATGCTGCTCGCCCGCCCGCCCACCATGCCAACCTCCATGGATCCAAAGATCCGTTCTTTCTTCCTCTTCTTTTCCAATCCAATTTCCTCCCGTCTTTTATTGGAACCAGCTGACAACATATTTCGCAGCAACAAGGGCCCTCCCAATCAGGACACGCATCGCGCTCAACCACGCCGTCCAGGTATCCATCCAACCCTGCTCCTCCTTTTGGTGTGCTACAGGGGACACCGAGACTTGCTGAAACCTGCATATTTATTTTCAGGTCCAAAGCATCTACGTTGCCACTGCCTCCTCAGCTCCATCTTCACCGCGACACACACCCCGCCGGTGAGCTCCCTTTCTTCCTCTTCTGCGTGCTGATTCCAGAGTACCACTGCCGTCTAGCCGTGCACATCCTACCTTGCTTATTAACTCAGGTTTAGCTTCCGTCTTTGTTTACTCTACCATCACATCTTAGTTTAGCTTCTGTCTTATTCTGGTCGGATCTCCGTGCTTGCTTAAGGATTTGTTTGTAGGAGACGGCGCCTGGCGAGCATGAGCATGTCCAAAAAGTGTATCAGCAAATAGCAGTTTTTTGTCCAGCGACGACATTAGGTAAGATCATGGCCAGAGCAGTATTATCAATTGGCACTGACTTCAGGTACTATATCCTGCTGAGTAGATGTATAATCGTGACTATGTGGGAATAAAATGCGGATTCAGTTTACTACATGAACGCCTCAGTGTTATGTAGGATCATTTTGTGCCGATGGTCCTACTGGAATACTATTTTCTTGAAGTAAGACCTGATGTTGTTGATTGCTTGACCGCATGATTCACAGAAGCCAACATATTAAAGTTGTCTTGCTTTCTAATTTCTGAATCATATATCAGATCAATATTTTGTAACTGGCCACTTACACCTCTGCATAAATACATGCTAAATTGTATATCATTGTTATCTTAAATCTGGATGTATTGACAACTTCCAAATTCATATGTTAGGTCATGGCAGTTCAATGCTTATCTTTTTTGGGCACCACCGGGATCTGCAAAGAATTGTCGCCACCGTGCCATCCCCAAAAGGCAGTGGCCTATAGCCCTCTTCACATATTAATCGGCGCTCTGGATGTACAGGCAAGGTATGTACGGTGCTCTCTTCTTCCGAGTTGGTTCTAGATATATGTGTGGCCGTGATTTTCTTTTTGCCCTTTACTGCATTGATCCGTAAACATGAAGAGGTTGCCGAGCTGCTGCTAGCAATTGGAGAGGCGGACGTATATAGATGCAGAGTTGCAGAATAGGGGAATTTCAGTTCAGTAATGCTACGATTTAGTATTATTTACATAATACGGTTGGTCCCCTATGAGCCAATTGGGGACATTGTTACCACTTTACGGCTGACAGATATTTCAGTTTGTAATTGTTGTTGGTGGGTGTAAGAAAATTGCTGCTTGGGCATTGTGGATTTCAGCCAATGTATATAAGCCTAAAATTTATAGCATTATATGGGTTTCCTGTCGTGTTCCAAGTAAGAACATGTGCATTATTTTTTCTTTTCTATTTTGCGACCATAGGGAAGACATCGACAAAAAAATACAACGACAAGTACATCACACGCACACACGAACATAAAGTCACCGCCCTGAACACATGTTTTTGAGCTAATAAAAGACAGTGATATATTATCTTTTCTTGCACAACAGACTTGATTTCTACAGGGGCTGCCGTTATTGGAGAGGCGGCATCAACCTTGATCTAAAGACCCAAGTATGTTATATCTCTTTGAATAAAACTATCTTATATTTGTTTGAACATACTACCAATGTCTGAAATTGTTTTGATAGAATTACCAACTCATGTCTGAACAAATTTAAATTCGACATGCTAATCCTTTGTTCGTTTGCTACATAGAGTAATATATGTTCATGTGCAATGATTCCACGTATCATTGTTGTGTATCTCTTCATTAGCAGAATTTTAGCAACCAACAAATAGATGGAAGATAATTTAATTTAAGATTATCAACCTAAGGAGCTGCTTAGTATTTTCATTCTTTCAAATTGTCTGCTAAGAATTCAGAAGTAACCAAAGGTTTGTTTCATCTTCTTTTTTATGTGATGTAACATTTTTTGTACAAGTGTGTGGTCTTACTACTTCTTTTGAACATTACCTTATTGATTTGATTTATAAGTACTTGCCATTTTCAAAGATGTGGCTTATAGTTTCTTATACATCAGTTGGCTGATACTCTGATCATTCAGACATGTGAACAGTTTGGCCTGATGGTTACTAAGAAATAAACCAATCAATTTTTTTACTCAAGGTTTATAAGTTATCTATGTTGTTGAAACTCAAAGTATTTTCGTCTAATTTCTCTTCAACAGAAAGTTGCATAAATGAATAAGCAAGCAAAGGGATTTCACATCTAATCACAGGGATAACTACTCCATAGCAGGCTCATTTCAGTTTCTGAGCTGAAGGATCATGCGAGATATTCATAAGAAGTTCTAGCAATTAGTCCGTACAAAAGGCGCACCGACACTTCAAGTGGGTTGACATTCAGGTCGTCGCATTCACTGTATACACGGTTGCCCTCTTGATAGTAATCTTTCCCGTAGGATGTTTTAACATACTTGGAACAGTAAGCAACACTTAAAATGCAGAACAACATAACATGTAAATCTCTAATGAATCAGACGTTGTCGTCAATATCTTACCCCAGAGAAGCGTCCTACCTGAAACAATAAAGAGTAAGATCCCTCGGCCCTTAATTTGTAGTTCCCGGATACCTAATAGTAAAGTGACAATGTTTCTTTTAGGTAATAACTGATCTGCCGCTTTTTGCAGACCATCTATGATCTTCCTTTTTTTGGAAACAATAGGTCTCTGCTGTAATTTTTTGGTTGATTATATGCAAAATATTTACAAAAGGTAAATAAAAGCAAAAGAAAAATAAGCAAACTAGAAAATTGCGAAATGGTAAATTGCTATCTCTATTTCACCTGATATATTTGCATATGCCTTCATGTCTGATTATGTTTCAGGATGATGCTTCAGCTTCATGGAGGATGAGGGAAAAAATCTTCAAATTTCCGGCTAGCCAATATACTCTAGATAGTAAAATCACTTGTGCGAGGAAATTCATGATGTGATTTACTAGGAATGGTCTATTTACTTGAGCAGAACCACGACTCGGGCATGTAATTCATTATTTTGGGGGTATGGAGATGAGTACAAGGACGTTGCAGCTAATTGTTTCTTTTGGTGAGAATATGTACTCAATTCCGTTTTGTTGATTGCATTTTACATTTTCTGCCTTGACCTTTCCCAGTGGGTTGTGTTGTATTGTTCCTCTTTTATGTTTTCATCGAACACCGGTCATTGAAGATACTAGGGCGCCAGCCATTCCCCTACATGAGTTATGTTTTGACAATTCTACTATGCTTATAATATACCATCTGATTATACTGTTTCATTACTTGCCTTTTTTGTTGCCTGAAAGAGATTATTTATTAAGTACAACTTCAATAAAATTGACGCCAGGGGTGCGGGCGGGAAAAATATAACAAATATATCACCATGGACACAAAAAATGTTGCTTATTTGTGGCACATGATAAAATTCTGAAATTTGAATATTTTAAAATTTAATTGCATCTCAAATATAGGCACTTTACCCCTATATGTAAAGGGGGAAGATTTTGAGGCTCTGCCCGCGCTCGGGGCACTGTAGCTGCCACAGTTGTGAACAGTGCCTGAGCGATCCGGACCTTTATCATTTTCAATTGAAATACAAGAGCAGCTTTGCCAACGATTATTTTCTTATGATCTACAAATTCGTCCTTGTTCACACGGACTACATTATACATTGTTGCACCTCCAATTTTGTACAAATCAAAGCTACCACTCTACTTGCAAAATATATTATGCAACCAAAGCAAAAAAATAATTCGTCACAAACAATTAGCATCAAGGGCGCGGCGTGCGCCGCGCCGATTCCACTAGTTATTGCCTAAGACTCCAACCATGGAACTGATGATCCGGGACGGCGGTGGCCTGGGACCGTGGGTACGGTTAATGTAACAGATGATCCGTGACGGTGGCGGCCTGAGGGTGCTCGCACGCGGTAGCAGCGATCACAGGCGAACAGAATAGAACGAGACCTGAGACATATGTATTTTTTGTTACATACGTATGGATCCGTGTCCTACTTAGTTACGCTGTCGACCGTAGATACTTACTGTATATGTATGATCGATCCTGGTACGTTGCAGGGACGACAAGGTTCCACAAGCAAGATAGATGGTGGAGTCGATGACGAGCCTCCCTAACAAAGTCGTCTGCAAGATCCTCCTGCTCCTCGCCGACGCGGCCACCCTCTTCCGATGCGCCATTACCTGCAAGCGCAGGCATTGCCTCGTAGCCGAGCTCTCCTTCCTCGATCGACCAGCGCTGGCCACCTCTTGATACATCGTGGGCGCCCTCTTGGCACGTCACTCATCACCGCGAGCAGGCGCTAGCGAGCTAGCATCTACAATACTTATCTCGACACTGCAACGCCAACCTTAGAAGAGGCGACGGACCAGTTGCATGACCATCCCCGTACCAAGATCCTTCCTATGGAGATTTTATGAAAAAGATTTAGATTTTGTGAATTCTTGCAACGGCATTAAATTTCTATAAGATTGTAATGAATTTCACTCCTCAGTGAATTATTGAGAAAGGCTAGACCGTGCGCTCAATCCGGCGCATGCAGAACTAGCTACAATGTCATAGATGATCTATGAGTGCTTCACATAAGTTTTATTTTGTCTAAAGTGTCGCTGCCACCTCCTTCTAAGATTTTTACCTCTGCATCACCACAATGCCTTGAGTGAGCGAGAATAATAATAATAATAAAATATATGACCACTAATACAAAAATATATTTTACATCATCACTCATTAGTTAACAATTAATTTTAAACAAGAGGGAAGGCTCTACTCACGAACGCACCACTTGCCAAAGAATACATTGAGCTAATCACTAGTTTGAGCATCCACACTAAATCAGCAAGGGTTGATCTTGCTGGATTATTGAAGTTAATAATGGAAAAGGGACCATGCAACGGTAACTTGCATCTTACACGCGCCGACATTGGGCAGACCACAACTTGTACCATATTTCTTGGGTGTGAAAACTATATCATCTCTTCTAGCATCTTGTTCATCCTCTTCTTCACATCGTGCCATAATAGAAATCTTGAGCCGATCTTTTTTACTCTTTCTAACGGAGACAACGCGCCGCGAAAGATTGATCGTGCCATTGCCACCGACGGGCAGTTTGCCATCTCTGAAATCAAGCAACATGACTTCGACATCATCTATGCTGACAGTACTTGCAGTGAATATGCCTTGAAAACCAACCGGTTATAAATTAGTTAATTAGTGAGAGAGGAAAGGCGACCGCATTATAGTTTTCACGATGTTTATTTATTCGAGGATGTGTATTTATAAAAGGTGAATTAAAGTTTGTGAGTTTCACATAATTATTTTTATGAATTATTGAGAAAGACTCCAACCATGTGCTTAATCGGCCCGTACAGAACTAGCTACAATGTCGAAGATACTCTACTAGTAAGTTTCTTTTTGCCGTAAGATATTAACCTCTGCCACCTCCTTCTAGGATCTTAACATCTGCATCACCACAATGCCTAGAGTGAAAGAAGAAACCAATACTAAAATATATGACCAATAGTACAAAAATACATTTTGACATCATCGATCATTAATCACAATATATCATTTTGAACCAGACAGAATGATCAACTCACGATCGCACCACTTGTCAAAAAAACACTAAGCTAATCATTAGTTTGAACTAGATTGAACAAGCAAGATTCTTGCTTGACTATTCAAGGTGATCTCTAGTTTGAGCATCTGGACTTAAACTAGCAAGGGTTGGTCCATCTAGATTATTCAAGTTAATAATACCCTTTAAAAAGGGACCAGGCAACCGTGACTTGCATCTTACACGCGCCGATATTAAGCACGCCGCAACTTCTACCATATTTTTTGGGTGTGAAAATTATATGATCTTTTGTAGCAGTCGGTTCATCCTCTTCATCAGATCGTGCCAAAATAGAAACCTTGAGCCAATCTTTTTTATCGTGTTCAACGGAAACAACACGGCGTGAGAGATGGATCGTGCCATTGCTGAGGATAGGCAATTTACCATCTCTAAAATCAAGCAACATAACATCCACACCATCTATGCTGGCGGTACTTGCAGTGAATACACCTTGAAAACCAGCCGGTGGCAATGATGATCTACAAGTGAGTCGCAATTGATTGCTGCCTCAACAGCACTGTCCATGTGGTGGAATCCTAACTTTAGCGTGTTGCGCTTGCTCGTGTAATCCTTATGAAAAGAACAATACATACTGCTTTTGAATGATAAGACTACAAAACTTAGATCCCTGTCATCAGATTCTGTTGCGCCCTTAACTTTGAGCACGATCTCGATGTTCCCAGGGTTCATACATGTAGCATCAGCACGGGTAGGACCTGTGAGTGTTAGATATGATTGCTGCATAAGCATCGGTTAATTAAGTCAGTTATTATATTTGTCGGTAGGTGTTAAGGACAGACACAAAAACATGGTATAAAGAAAGCACCTACAAATTACCTCCTCTGTGATGGTTTGACAATTATTTCTTGCACGAGCGAAGATGATATTGCGCTTGCGATCACTATCCAAGATATCGCGCATGGTGACCATGCCAAACACGTCGATCGGCCACTGTAGACCTCCTCTTATTGATGCTATTTTGACAGAGATGATTTGTAGGCTCTCTCTAGTTCTACCACGGCCACAAGGGTCGTCGGTCAAACACATGGGAGGAATAGGCGCTGCACCGATGGTACACATACATACATGTAGTAAGTTATGCACTGTGGAACGGTGGGGAAGTAAGTAGGATGCAATTAATTTGGTCCATGGAAAGTTTAGTGGCTTACTGATCTTGTCGGTTCCCCATGTCCTGTCACCAGAGAAATAGATGTGAGGGTTCCAACCTAAAAACTGGGATTTCTCTTGGTTAGGGCACCAAGACTCCTCCACCCAGCTCTTCCACATCAACGCCATCATCCGCTCTCGTCTCTTCCTGTTCTCCTCTTTTTCCTTCTGGCTCTCCTCCTGTTCCTGTGCACCGGCCATGGTAGATGTGGATCGTCGATCAATCTCCTGGTGCTGGCTTAGGTTAGGGTTTGGTTTGAGATAGTACGTGAGCACGGCGTGAAGAGATCGATCCGATAAACGTGCGTTTTACGAAAAGATGAATCAATCAAGCTGATTAATTGGTCGGCGGATGTAGGCAGAGTCGACGTGTCTCTGAATGGCTGAAAAGGCAAGGAAAACAAAGGAGTCTACTTGCAATTGGTGTGGCTGCGATTTTGTGGGGGATTTGGAAAGTTAGGAATTCTGCTTGCTTTGATAAAATTTGGCCAAATGAACCTTGTGATGTCATTTTCAAAATTTGCTATTGGATTCAATGGTGGAGTTTGTTGCAGGTGAAACGGGACGCAAAGGAGCAACTGGTGTACTTCGCTAAACTGCTGGAAAGAGTCGCAAAAGAGGTCTTTGGAGCAAGGAGGAGTTGGGCATCTTGGGTGCCCCGGCTGACATTCTGATGGAAGATGGAGAAATAAAGTAGAAGAAGAGGAAAGGGAAGCTGGAAAAGCTCTGAAGTTTGAAGTTGGTTTCTTGCTGGAACTCTTGTAGGAGATGTTTGTGAGAGTAGAAAGAGTAGTTGCTGTTTTTTCTCTCTTGTTTTTCATCTTCTGTTTGAGGAATTCTGGTAGTACTGTGTTTCGTACATTTGGTGGTGGTGTGTTTGGGTTGAACTCTGTGGCTCGTGGTTTCGTTAATGAAATTGGGGGAACCCTTTTATTCTAAAAAAAAGGAAAAATAACTCTACATATAAGGAAAGCTCTCCCTGCATGGCATGGAAGATCGATCCTGGTTCGTCGCTTCCACAAAGCAAGATCGATATGGCGAAGTCGACGACGGCGGTCCTCCTGCGCCTCCTGCGAGACCAGGACCACGAGATCCTCCGCGAGATCCACCTGCGCCTCGACGACGACGTGGCCACCCTCTTCCGGTGCGCCGCCGCATGCAAGCGTTGGCGCCGCCTCGTCGCGGCGCCCTCCTTCCGCCAGCAGTGCCGGTGGCCCTCTCGCGCTCCCCCCCTCGTGGGCTACTTCACCCAGTGCCGGTTGCCGGGAGGAGTAGGACCTTCGCTGCTCGGAAGTCGGAACTCGTCGCTGTTCCCTGAGCTCCTTTGTCCCCGCTGCTGACGCCGCCGTCGTGGACCATTCAGTGCCGCTCACCACGCGAGGCGGCCTGCTTCTCGTGCGCCTGTATCCGCGCGACGAGGACGTGGAGCCCAACGTCGTCCGCCTCGCCGTCTGCAACCCGCTCGCCGGCATGTGGGGGGTGCTGCCCGAGCTAGACTGCAACAGCAGATTCGGCTATTCCGACGGCTACGGCCGGGACATCCTACCGAGCAATGCCGGCAGCGACTTTAAAGTACTGATGATCGGCTCTGACAAGGAAAAAATCGCAGTTCAATCTCCACGCTTTCACCTCAGGCGAGGCGAGCTGGAGCGAGCCCGTGAGGTGCTTCGACGTGATGGAGCATAAGATTTGGGACATGAAGCAGACGAAAGCCGTCCTGTGCCAGGGCTACTCACACTGGCTGTTCGCCAGCGAGTCGAACCACTTCCTCAAGGTCGACTCGAGACATGCTACGACGTATCCTTGACAAGGCTTCTAGCTCCAGAGAAGAAGGAAAGGTCCCTCTTGGCGAATTTGGCTGACTTCAAACGTGAGCCAGGAACTTCAAAAGAGAAGAGTATGCGTGCACTAGGTGACCTCGCATGCGTACCGTGGCCGCCGCCTAGAGATCTGGACACAACAACACGATGGCGAGAGCGGAGATGGCGATGCCGAGTGGCTTCGCACCGGGGTCATGGACCACAAACTCACCGGGCTAATCCAAGAGCTTGAACGTCCGTCCTGCTTTTCGTCAAGCGAGAGGAGCGGCACGCTCCTCTTCGGGGATTTCCCCGGGCACCGCATCTGGCTTGTCTCGACACCGAGACATTACAAGAGGTGACGGACCAGTTTCCTGACCATGCTCGTAGCAGGATCCTTCCTATGGAGATAGATTGGCCGACCTTCTTCATGGAGTTAATGGCACCCGCGGTCACACAACTCGACGCCAATGTGCACTTAAGTCACACTTCTCCAGAATATGATTATTTGGTCACACAACTCGACAAGTGCGTGCACGCAGGTCACTGGCCCCACTTGTCAGTCCGTTTTGGACGGTAAATTTTCAGAAAACCCCTGGAGTAATATTAATTTGGACCATTTTGTAAAATTAGGAGGACCATTTTGTAAAATTAGGAGGACCATTTTGTAAAATTAGAAGGACCATTTTGTAAAATTAATATTACTCTAGGGGGTTTTCTGAAAATTTACCGTCCAAAACGGACTGACAAGTGGGGCCAGTGACCTGCGTGCACGCACTTGTCGAGTTGTGTGACCAAATAATCACATTCTAGATAAGTGTGAATTAAGTGCATATCGACGACGAGTTGTGTGACCGCTGGTGCTATTAACTCTTCTTCATGTCGTGCCTTAGTTAGTGACCTTTTTAGTAGAGTAACAACATAGATACCCTCGCTGAGATTATTGAAGTCGGAATATTTATCTTTTATACCAAGAATTTTATAGTAATGTACTATATATATATATATATATATATATATATATATATATATATATATAGAAGCTCTATTAAAGACCCTGGGTGTAGAATAAGTAATTCTGCACCCAGGTCACTGTACCGAGCCAGACCGGCCATGTATGTTGCGGTTGAGCCCAGCTTTTACCAGCGTCTCTGCGCCTAACGTAATTTCCTTTTTATTTTTTATTTCATCGACGGTTTCTATCCTTTTGATCGTGGGGTAGTGGGAAGCTCTCTGCCCACCTTCGTCAAGTCGAGTTAATTTGTGCGGTTCGGGAGTTTCGACGGACGGAGGCAGGGTGCGGCCGGCGAGCGACTGCACTTGGGGATTGCGGCGAGCAGCTGCTGGAGATTGCGGCGAACGGCCTCGGCCAACGGCGTGTGTCCTCGGCGGCGCTGTCGTGGTCGGCCGATGAGTGGCCCCTTGCCGGGCAGCGGTGTGCGGTGGTGTCACCATCAAGGTGAGCGGCGGCGGCATCCGCACTGCCCGACCGTGCTGGAGTTGCCCGGGCCCAGGGGCTGCGCCGGCTTCGGCGGCTGTCCACAAGGGCGGAGGCGGAAGCTGATCGCTCCCGATCTGGTAGATCGATTCACTCTTTAGTCCTTCGTGCTACCTTTTCGCTTGCGACGGCTGCAAAATCTGATCCTCGCGGCCCCGCCAAAGAGGTCGGGCCGTGCCGGACTGCTTGTTCTTTGCAGGATCGAGGAGGACGAGGGGCCGTCCGAGCGCCATGCCTTCCACCGCACCGGGCCTACACGAATGGATCCTCCCGCATGGAACCTGCCCGCTCTGCTCACCTCGCCATGCACAAAAGGTCCATCTCTCTTTCTCCTTCTGCCCAATCTGCTGTGTTTCCCGTGTGTATCAGCTTCCGTATGGATTGGATCTTGATCTTTAATCTATTTAGTTGGAGCGTCAACTGAAATTGGACCGGCCGGGGTCCCGCGGTAGCTGCCACAACGCTAGCATATGGCCGCGAACTGGCATCTAGCCCCTTGCAATTTTACGTCAGCTTGCAATTTTAGTAACTTCATTGGGAAGTTCTTCCACTGTCTCCTGATTCTCATGGAGATACCTATATTCAATTCCAAAAGATAGGTTCTGGTCTCCCACTAGTGTTGATTATTGACGGGGTTTGTTCAACTGGAAGTAATTAAATGGTGGCCATGGATTTGATACGGAAGCTCAATATATCTTTTTTCGTTCAGATTCATGTATACTCTTAAGCCACTGATTTTGTTCTTCAACCTAATTTGATTTCTTGCGTCCATTCAAGTATTATCAATTTCTACTTTCAGAAGTTTTGACCACTGCCGCCTTATATGCATGTTTTTTTCACAGATTGCATTATCCAGTGGCTATTAACCATTTCCAATTTTTCATATTTGCGGTAGGTCATTAGCTATATTCGAGTCAGTAGTTCTGTAAGTTTGCTTCACAATTATCTGTCTATATTTGGCAGCTTGTGGCTGGCTTTGGCAATCGGTAGCAACAGCTAGCTTTGCGAAAGACAAACTGTTTTATTATATTGGACGAACATAGAGCAAATATCAAACTGTCATATTTTCAAGTTTATGTACAGGCATGGATAGAAACCTGTCGATTCATTTGTTGAGGACTAGAAGCTTATCAAGTTAATTGAATGCTGAATTTTATAGTGCTAAAATAGCTAGCTCTCTCCCAGCAAAAGAAAAAGAAGTAGCTGGATCTCAAGTAACGAAGTGGATGAACACCCAACTAGAATATTGACCAAACTACTAACCAAACTGATGTTCACATCAGATCAAATTTTAATATTGCAGATTATTTCACCTTTTACGAACCAGCTCATCTAATATTAACTCTCAAGAACAGAGATCTGATGGTTATCTTTTTCTACGTACTGTTAATATTTGTAGCCATAGGATCCAATGGCACCATTCAGAGTGACGCTAGCTGCTGACTGAGTATTATTTCGATCAGATGCATTTTTCGCTTGAATTATAGCATATAAGATCAAGTTACATCATTCTTCTTATATAACCTAATTTCTTGATCTCCTCTTTTCTTGTACAGGGTGTCCAAAATCATTCCAAGACGGAAAAAAATCCCAATTATACATGTGCACGTGGCAGTCAGCATCTGTAATTTTGGTATCTCTCAGCGTTTTTCTGGCAAGGCAGCTGCAACCTACTTTGCTCTCTTCTAGTAATTTTATCTTTTCATGCTTCCTACTTCCTCTACTGCAGTCTCACTATTTCGTATGAGAAAGTCCTTTTAAGTTTCAGATTTTGCGCCAGTAAATTGTCCACAGCGAGAAGCAGGGAGGCAACAACGGCGGTTTGCACGATATGTCCTCATCGGAGGACCGGAACACCAATGATTCTTCGAACATGTGCGAGAAATGCATTTCAATTCTCGATCCTAGAGCTCCCGTCCACACCGACGGCCTGAGGCGTATGGGCTCTTACGGTGACTCCAACTACAATGCCTTCATAGCGGACATCAGCTCCCCGAACAATTCCCTCATGGACTCCTACCCTGCGGACTAGCTGGCTATCAGAAGATATAAATCTTGGAAAAACTATGTGATTCTGGACATTACACGGAGGTAGGTAGGAGCTAGCGTTCAATACACTTTGATTTTGGGACAAGAAGATACATGTTTGTGTTGGTCAGGTGTGTTCTTTCCCGTGGTAGCTAAGCTACGAGAGTAATCAGTGGCGACTGATTGGAAGTAAGCTGTAATCAGCGGCTCTATAATCCCTCTTTTCGAAAGCCAGAATTTCTATAAATTATGTTGTTTGCTGCAGAATTATTACATTGCAAACAACTGATTTAATCAAGTTAGTATTGAATTCTTTGGAGAACAACTGTATCTACTTTATATACCCTTAAATCAATGGCACAAGATTTGTTACAAGTTCGTCAGGTTGTTCGGGTCAATTTTACGATGTGTCATCAGGCAATGTAATCAATCAAATTCTTATGTCGTGTAATCAGGCAATTTAATCAAGAATAATCTTACTCTTTGTGTAATCAGGCGACGCCATCAGGCATAATCATATGTCAGGGCATCAGTTCTCACCGTTAATTACATTCATGAATGATAGTTTGCGAAAAAGAAAAATCCTTAGCGATGCTGAAGAAAGAAACGTAACATAATCTTTGTAATCTTTTTACGCTGGCTGGCAGATTCAACCAAAGAAATACGTGACCAGTTTTTACAACCATGATAACGTTACACGGTCTCGACAGAGAAAAATCACACAACACTACTACTGTATTTTATTACGATTGGGGTCAATAGAGCTAGCGGTGGCCCAGCTTATTCTACTCTCTTACGTTGCCCCTACTTATTTTACGTCCCATGCACTTTACGAAGGTGGTTTTGGCCCAGGCTCGGGCGGGCGGTTTCTAAGGACGCGCGGGATTGAGACGTGGGCTGACTGGGGAGTTCGTACGCTTATCCTTTTCTTTCTTACGTCGCAGACCAATTTCTTACGACATGCGAGATGGAAGCGGGGGTGCGGACGGGCTCGCTGGTGGTTCCTCGCGTCGCTCGGGTGGGGTGTAGAATAACTATTCTATATATATTGTTCTACTGACATATTGAGATGCATGAATCGTGCATACATGCCTTTTGTTTGAGTTATGGATGCATTTGCTTGAGTGATTGTTAACACGATGGGTTTTAGTATATGATCGGAAAAAAACTTTTATCTGATTACATGGGTCAAGTAGTGCTGACTTTTGGCTTGTGCTATCTTCAAAAACAGCATGCATCATTGGTGCACTCAAAACTTATTTAGTCACAAATACTTTTGCAACATAAAGTTGAAGGTCTACAAACATGGTTTTATTTTCTGAAGCAATCAATTTATCTCTCAGCTGCAGTAGCAACCAATCTACAGAAGGAAATGATGCAGTAGCAATATTACCTGCAGGCCTGGTAGGGGCATGTGGCGATCATGCGCTGTCTTAATCCTTCGAGATACGCTCTGTTTTTTCCTTCTTCCAATTTAGTTCGTGCTTTTGCTTTTTCAATGAAACCTCGATCTCCAAGAACCAGCCAGCCGGAACCATTACCACTTCTCTTCTAACTTTTATATACACATTAACTTTACTTGACAGACAAATTGTTGTTCCAGGAAAGAACAGACAAACTTACACAATCAAAGCAGAGAGAGCTGCAAAACACTCTGTTTCTCCACTTTGTTTAGTTGGTGTGCGTGACTCCCCTGCCTGCCTGTCACTACTTCAAAAAACTTTTCTGAGGAAACAGCAGAACTTTGCTGTAATTTTTAAATTTTTTTTAAAGAAAGTACAAAAGAACAGCTAACTAACAAAGTAAGACAGGACAGCAATAAGAAAGGAAAGATCTAGGGTACTCTGTAGTTCTGAACCAAAATCTTGAAGCCCGCCAAACTTTGCTTATTTGCCCTGAGAACTGCCCAGTCCAATTCCTCTTTAAACTTCTTTTGGCATCCAGGCCAGCCTGAATCGTTATCTATATGCATTTCTTCCTTTTCAAGATTTTGTTTTGCAAATAATCGACAATAAAGTGGAGTAAGATACTTCTCCAAACTTTCCGGGAGGAATGATATACATGAACTACTGCAATTTCTCAACTTTGTTCGACTGCTTATTAATTTGCTGGTCCAAGATATTCTTGCCTGAATATACATTCAAACAAAACAGTACTGAAAATCAGTGCTTCTCCACTCCACTCATGCCTACTCAACATGCAAAATTTCTCAGCAACCGGTTTTAAAATGAATTTCTAAAACCCTGTAACAGTCCATTGACTGTGCTCCTACAAAACCGAATTAATGGACTACCTAAGCTGGGTACTGATCAAAACATTGCGAGCTGGAGAGCGAGCTCGGTGACCAGCTCGTCGAGCACGAAGCCGGCCACCTCGTCCCCTACCTCATCACCTTGCCACCGGAGCTCCAGCCAGCGGTCCTCCTTGGCCAGATCACTCAACATCATGCCTTCGACATCGACGCTGGGCCGTGGCTGCTCGTCCAGCTGACGGCTCACTCTATCCCACAGCTCCTTCATGGCACGCCGCCCCACAGGCTTCGGGCGAAGATCGGAGGACGAGAGCCAAGAGTGCCCGGGCCTGCCTGAGGCGGCATACATCTTGTACATGTCGAACAGCGCCTCATTTGTCAGGTCAAACAGGAGGAACTCGTCGGCGGACATGTCGACCATCGCGAGGTCCGACTCGGCGGTGGCCGAGAAGCTGAGATCAATGTGCTGGCAGCCCTCATTCTGGAGCTTTGGCATGTTCTGAGAGCGCCACGCGTCGAAGAGTGATTCGTTGGTGAAGCTGGACTTGCTGAATATCTCCTTCACGTAGTCCAGCACAGCCTCCTTCTCGGGATCTTCTGCTTTCAGTTGGAGGTCTTGTAGATTCCCCTGAATGGATGGACTAGTTGATTCTTTGACATAAGTGGTAGAGTTGAGACCGTCTCCACCGACTGAATCGTCAGCTTCGTTTGAATGGATAATGTTTTCCTTCTGACATGAACCTGTGAAACAAATGTACAAGAAAGTATTAGTTGGAATTGTTGATGGGGGTTTGAAAAAAAAATGGACGAATGCGAAAGATTTTTTCTTGTAGTTGAGAATTTAAAGATTAGTGTTGTTGATTATTTGGTAGTAAGTTCACTGTAATTTATTAAGAATCTTTCGCATTCCGAGATGCTAACCCAGGTCAAAGACTCTCAGATCAAAGATTATAAAGTGAAAATAATTTATATATTGTAGTAGGCTAATGCAGCCTCTGCAATCTGTATACTAGATAAAAAAGTTCTCACCATATAGCATTGTACGGTCTAAGAAGGAGATATCCAGAACTGAGGTTGGACTTTCAGTTTCTTGTGCACAGCCTAAATTTAACTCATCTTCAGTATCTTGCTTGGGATCAGAAACACAGCGAGTACCTTCAAACGACTGAATTTGTTCATCGTTAGAAATCATCGCGTCGTCTCCTGCAATGCTAATGTTTTCTGAAGGTTCATCATCAAAAGGTGTCACGTGTCGTTTTGCGTTCTCGATGTCTTCTGATTGTAGACGACTAAGAAGAGTGCATGAATCAGTCTCTGTCGACGAGTGACTAAGATCATCACCACATGTTGCAGCAGCGTGTTCTTCCGAGACATCAACCACCTCTTCTGAAGGTAATGGAACATCGCGCTTTTCCCCACTCGAGTAGTCTTTAAGCAACGCAGGACTCTCAGAGCCACCAGCAACCTCCCTATTACGAGAACTCCCTCCCACAGCAAACCTCACATCTCCATCAACAACAATCTTCTCCGGAGCATGCGCTGCAGAAGCATCTTCAGGAATCACAGGGTATTCAGCAAGTCTAGTCATACCTTTTGATCTGAGCTGAGAGTTAGAATGATCCCTAGTAGACTTGGAGCTTGTCAGCACCCTTTTGGCCTCACTGCTTGAGATGGAATCGAGTAAGTGAGAGTAGCTCTCCAATGATTCAGACAGGGAACGAGAACGCCGAAAACCCGTATTTAGATGTTTCTTTGCAGTTGTACCAGTATAAAGTTTCAGACCATCCCTATGATACGTGGCTGAGGCTGATCGAGCAAGTTCTTCTACGTTTGTATCTCCAGAAAACTTCTGCCCATAGGGGACCTTGTGAAGAATCCCATCCATTGAAATGCTACGGTGGCTCTTCGGTTTCACATGCTCATCACCTCTAGAACTATCCAGGGAATTATGTTGCAAGTTTGTGCCAGCGGCATTTTGTGGTGAAAATTTAGCACCATTTGAAGAAGCATCACCATTGGCAGCTGACTCGCCATCAAAAACATAGATATTGCTTTCTAAATAATGTATCGAATGGGTGCGCAGGAGCCTTGGTGCGGCAAGAAGCATCTTTTCTTTCTGACCTCCCTTTCTGTACAATTTTCTTGAAATAAAGGATCTTAGACCTGCCTTGCCAGAATTCGTTTTTGAAACCTTGTGTTTATTTGTAACCTAAAACGAAAATAATGGACTATGATCAATTCACATCTTCAAAAAAACTAGTTGTATGTGTAAGTATTTTGGAGGACATAAGTACTTATCAAATTACTTATATGTAATTAAGTAGGAGCACGCAAATCATCATATCTGTATGAATGTAAATACATCAATCATTTTCCTTGATAAATTTTAGATGTATTATAACAATGAGTACAGGTAATTTAAGTTTATGTACACACTAGATTCTGACACAAATATACAATAGCTCATCTCCTGATCACAATCAGAAGAAGTTTCAAAAGTATCACTCCAGATTTTTAGAGAAAGAAAAAGACTAGTAATCATATAATTTAAGTATTTTTTACAAAGATTTAAGTTCTTATCTCTTAGCATAACAGGGTATGTAAATGGGCTACTGGATACAAATGAATTCAAGAGCACCACAAAAGTTGCCAATCAAGGTGGGTAATTGGTATATACCTGAGTGTTTTCATGGTCATCCATAACACTACTGTCATCATCCTTCAATGGCATATAGCAACCTCGAAGTCTACTTCCTGCAATTAATTTCATGATCAATATAAAATACAACATATCTTTTAGGAGCATAAGCTGTAATACTTGTAGATACTTGAAACCAAGGTATGAATTTGGTATAGTTCTACATAACAAGAAATTAGTTCTTCGGCACATTAAGAGCTAAACAATAAATTTTATCATTAGTTATGAAAGCTCAGACGGGAAATTCCGAAGAACATTTGAGCACATGAATGACACATATTATCTCCTCTGCCCAAATACCCTCCACTCAACTGTACTCCAATTGGTTTTCCACTAGAGGACGCCGGGACAAGGTTAAATAACGGCGACAACTTACCGCCGGTGCTTTTCTCCTGATCATGTTTCTTGTCAGAGAGCATCTTATTAGACCGCAGACGACGGCGAAGGCCAAAGAACTGAAGAAAGCTCCACCGGCACCCCTGCATCTCCTTTCCATAGAACCTTGACTCCTGGTGGTGGGTCATCTTTTTTTTTCACCCAGGAGCAAAGAAGAGGGTTGATGAATTGCTATCAGCAACACCCTCGCAGATTACGGAACGGTGCCTCGGTTTCAAATAGCTTTGTGACCTGTCATGAGAAGATCTGACAGTGATTAACAACCTAAGCAAAGCTCGTTCCTAGACTTTACCAACTCCAAATAGATCATAGCCTTAAAGAAAAACGAAGAGGCTGATCATGAGGAAACACATAAAGCAATAGAGGACCATAATAATCAATAAACAAAGCTTGTAGAAGTAAGTTAAGAGGATCATTTGTGCTTTTCCCGAGGGGTCAACGATGGTGACACGAACACCCTTCTTTCTGAAAACATGCACAGAGACACCCACCAACTGCAATTGAACCATTTTTTAAGACACACGATGTATCCTTGTTAGTTAGGCCCCCTTTGATTCTCAGGGTAGGAAATAGAAAGGAATAGGATTTTCCTAGGAATGACTTGCCCTGCCCACTTGAATCCTACGAGCATAGGAACTAGGCGCAGGATTTTTAACATGAGGTCTAAGCTCATGTTTGCTTTCCTTTGAAAATACACTATGTAGTTGCTATAGGAATATTTCCCGTAGGTTATAATCCTATGGATCAAACGTGTTGGAAAGGAAATCTTCCACAGGGTCTAAATCCTACCAAATTCCTTAGTAAATCCTTTGAATCAAAGGAGGCCTAGTGTTTCAACTGCTAATCAACAACAATAGGACAGTGAGATAGTGAAAAATAGAAGAAGCTACTTAATTGAAGAAAAAGATTGTGAGTTCCTTTTTTTCTTGGGAAAACATATTTAAACAGTGTAGGCACATCCACGGTCCACAGGGCAGATCAAGGAGGTGGAGGAAGCTTCTAAGGAAGAATCGAAGAACTGTGGCAGAAAATCTAGTCACATGCTGAGAAGACGGTGCATCCGAATTGTTTTCGGCATTAAACAAAAACCATATGGAAACGCATCCATCTGTCATGACTCGTGCCTATAACAAAAATTGCTAAACCATGCATGGTGACTATGAAAATTACATGTACCATATAAAAGAATGCCACCAGGATCTAGTCCCTGGTGGTGGTTGGTCGGATCTAGTTTTTGTACCATCACTAGGCGGATTCACTCCAAGGATAAGCCTCCAATTTAGTGGTCTCTAAAGGACAAGTCTATGAAGACGGGCTGACCATACTTCTGAGGACTAGTTGGATAAAAAATTCTGTACTCTAACCAAAACAAAGCAGCGATGAGTACTCAATCAACAAAGTCAAAAATAAGTAATTACTCCTTCAATGAATCAAAATCGGAGCATGAACTGCTGCGAAACCACTTCATTCAGCAACCCCATTCGTTCAATTTTACGTGACAAAAACAACCAACAATTTGGAGTTAATGATATACGGACTGAGCCATTAACATGACTCCATGGGAGATTACTTCAGATAAGTATAGAAAAAGAAGATCGCTATTAACTCAAGGTTTCTCACATGCTAACTCCCGATCCATAAGCCAATGGGATCGTGGCTATCGTAGCGCTACAACAACCATGGGAAAGAACAGAGAGTTTCAGCCATGCATCTCTGCGAGATCATACCGAAATCGGAACCGGGTATGGCAGAGACAAATCAACGAGAACTAATCTCGATCAGCCACATGAACATGTACATGTAGTGATCCGGACACACACGAAAAAACCGAACTGAAATACGGAGGAGAGACGTCTTGTTCCTGAATCCTGACGATGAACAGTTTGCCAGCTCCTCCTGACGAATGAACAAACGAACAAGCGAAGAGAAACGCTCACACGCACGCACCACAGGCGTCTTTCCACAAACAGATAAAACGCACAAAACAACCAAGATAGAAAAAGAACATTCATGTTTCGTCAAGGCAAGGTCCGTGTGGAAGTAGCGACAAACCTCGGTGGATTCAGACAACGCGCGGCTGCAGCCGATGAGGAGGCGGGAAGGAAGGTTTGGGTGGGATGGGATGGTAGGCTTGGTGCTCTGCTCTTCTCCGGGAGGAAGAAGAGTTGCTGGTGGAAGGAAGAAAGGGATCCGGGAGGAAAAGGCTGCTGCCTGCCTACGGGGGTTAAATCCTGGACGGCGGTGCCCGGTGCTGACCCGTTGAATATTTCAGCCTCCCGACGGCCACACAGCTTTATCACTTATGTTTATTGGACTGTTTTGTTAGTTGCTATGATGCTATATCCTCTGTGCTCTCTCTGAATTCTTTTTTTTTAATTGTACAAACTCGAAAGGGTGGGTGCACCGTGATTCTATTGAGAGTAAAACTGGTGAATTTATAATTTAGGGTTTTAAGTTCCGAGAAGCCACATCTCTTGCGGTTTACGTTGTGCGCTCAAGAGGCAGCGAGTATGTGGAGCTTGGCTGAGAGGGAGTCGAGAACGGTGACGGCCAGGTTTCGGACTTACTGCTGCTCTCAAGCGCGCGAGTGGAGGACGACGTTAGGGTGGGAGCAAGGGGAGGGGGGCTTTTGGGGGTGTCGGGGAAGGTCGAGTGGCGGGAGCGAGGTGATGGGACCATAATGGCTTTTCAAATTTGGGTTGTCCGAAAGTAGTCGGTTATAGTTGGCGTGTGTCGACGTGGCGGAACCGTAACCACATGGACATAATTGGAGTAACTACTACAAAACGCCCAAGATACCGTTCAACATGTTTCTTTATATAAACTCCGCGACGATCATGTTCACAAAACAAAGATCTAGATCCAATTTGCTAGATTGAAGTTTATCCCTTCCCGACGTTTAGACTGGCGAGACAGTGGAGGATAAAGTTGTGGTATGTGGAGGAGGTAGGGGAGAACTTGTGCGGCGTACGATAAGGTGGAGCGACTGGAGTGAAGCGGTCGACTACAATGGCTTTTCAAATGTGGGTTGTCGGGAGATCGTAGTTGATCATATTTTGTGCGCAAGTGCACGAGGGGAATCTGTAACCAAGATGCAATTGGCGCACGAACGCCTATATGGAGTGAAAGCTAGTGCTACAAAAAGACCAAGAAAAAATATCCCTTGTGCTTCTTTTGTAATAAGAAAATAATATATTTTAGCTTAAATATAATACGAAGGCAGGGTGTTTCTTTCTTTTCATGTGCAGAGTAATAGGTAGATTTATGAATTTACCATATTGGAGTTGCCGCCACCCTAGGTTTAGGAGGGTACGTCAACGGAGGACAAAGCTAGTGTAGGAGGGGAGAAGCGATGGACGTAGGAGAAGGTTGAGTGGCTAGAGTAAGACGTTCGGGCCATGATGACTTCTTAAATTTAGGTTAACAAAATACACGTAGTGGGCTGTGCTTCTGCACTGTTGCAGGTGGCAAAGTTGTAACCAGGATGCACGCGGAATAAAAATATAAAGGCCCAAGAGAATATTTTGTTTTGTGTTTCTTCCGTCATAGAAAATAATATGCTTGATCGGAGTTATAGTACGAGCGCGTGTTTCTTTCTTTTCCTATGAGGTTCCCGATGTCCAAGATTTAGGGGGTGTGGCCCCCCGGGGGACAAAGTTAGGGTACAAAGCGAAGGAACTCGACAAACGTAGGTGAAGGCGGAGTGATGGGAGTGATACGTTTTTGGACCATAACAGATTTGTAATTGTATGTTGTCCAAAGTTACATGGAGGGTTATACTTAGTGTGTGGTGGCGCGTAGCAAAGTCGTAACATAGGTTCAATTAGCATACAAATTGTAGTAGAGTAAAAACAAATACTAAATGTTAAAAAAAAAGTAGCATCTTGTTTATTTTGTATTAGAAAAAAAAATTCAGCGGAGTTCTCATACAAATGTGTGTTTCTTTCTTTTCCTGTTGTGAGTATAATAGGTAAAGTTGTATTTATTTCTTAAATGGTTGATTAAGATAAGGCGTGTTTAATTGTACGACACATGAGATCACCTATTTAGTTGGCTACTAATAATTTTATGCAATATTATGTATTCTTTGGCTATGTAGCCCAACTTTGGTTCAAAATAACTTGCCTAAACCAGGATATATTCTACGACATTGATTATAAACCAAAAATACCCCTTCCACTCATTACATTCTCTATGCTGTCAAATTAGTAATAAACATATCACCAAATTAATAAAAAACGCCACGGGGGAAGAGAAGTGGTGCCAGTCCTTACCAGACGATGAGAGCAAATTAATTGAGGGGCACACCAGCACATTTAATATTTTCAAAATCAAAGCAAAGTACTCCTTTTTTGTGACCTTGTTTGCATCACTGTGGGCCACAGGAAAAGTTGGTGTGAATGTGATTTGACCCCACCGATGAAGATATTTTTTTCACCAAAATACTTGTGCTTGGTAAATTGGCTTGCTATCTGCAAAGATCTCGTCGAGTTGGAAAATATCCTCAAATGTGTCACATTCATTGTTGCCCAGACGTTATAGATTTGCAAAATATCATTTGTTTTAAGATATCAACTAGGAATTTTTCATAAATCAACTTTGGTGCTTAATTAATTGTACAAAAGATATGAACGCATTTGCTTGGTCAAAAGATTGAGGGTACAGTACACGCAGCAGCTAGGATCCGGACAAAATTGACATGCTTTTTGAGATATGGGTGTGGTCTCGAATGACTTGTTCTTGGCCAAGGGATATATACCATGCATGAGACAAAGAAAATAAAAGGGAACTATATATGCATATCAGCATATGTGATAAGGATATTAAGGAATATATTTTCTTCCTCCACATGTTAATATCTAAAATAAAACAATCTGTGATTCTTTAGTTGATGCTTTTATATATAAAGTTGGTGGCGCGTTATTTTTAATATAATTCTTTTTCAGAAAGACGCTGAGATATAGTATTAATACTATTATATCGATATCTTATGGAAATGCAATTATTGTAGAAAATTGAGGTAGTTTTAAATTACCCGGATGTCATATGGAGATAAGTATTTTTTCTTGAACTTCATAACTATTATTCAAAAATTTAACTTAGGTGGTAAGTGAATTATTTTCAGAAAAAACGTCGTGAAGGTATTCCATACCCGATATGTGGAAACAAGTACAATGATGTGAGAAGTCGGTGTTGCCTAACATATATAGGAAAAAAATCAACAACTACAGTAAGTACCAAACATACTCCAATCACATCATGGCCTTGAAGAGGCGATTGAAGCTATCCACAATACATCACAAAAACATTGACAATAACGTTTCCGCGGCACCACTTTCAAAGAGTATGCACGACAACATAGTCGCAATAATCATGTAGACCAAGCCAAGATGAAGATCATTCTCAATCTTAACTTGATCTAACATATATGTGGTGTTGGGAACCATTCCGACATGTCTCCACTAACTAAAGTGACATTGTTGCCCTGAGAATCGCCAGCGACACAAGATCATTTGGACTGTTGCAGACACCATCACCTGTATAGGATGAAGCGCAACATCTGCATGACACCTAACTCCGGACACACATGTACCTAATTGATATGGTCGCTCAGATCCACGGGACAGCACCCTCACAAGCAAAGAAATCTAGTTCACACACCTACTGAATCTTAGTTCAAATAATTTACAAATGGCATGCATTGTATGCATTCTGTTGAATTAACATATGAGTGCTTAAAAAACAATAGGATCCAAATCAACCAATTTAATCATAGGTGACAGGGACTGCTGCGATGTACCTTCACATGCATCAGCGAGTATTCTTCTCAGCTCTCACTGAGTCACTGTCGAGTGATTAGTGTTCTTCTCAATCCCCCTCCTGCTGCTACAAGCCTACAACACCCTCTTTTGACCATCAAATAGTGTCCAAATAGTGGACTAAAAGTAAAATAATAGTATTGTATTGAAAAAGGTAGTAATGAAGAGGACAAGGTAGTAATGAAGAAGAAGATGACACTGGAACATTCAACAATCATGCTCTGCATATGACTGTAGACACAGGAGGATTGTTTGGATGAAGTCGTGCAAATTTATGTTTTTGGGGGCAAACATATGTAGTTCGTGGAGAAGGCCTTGGATTCTGCCAGGAACATTCACACTGGCTGGCTGAATACTAACAAGCACACAGGTCACCCAGAGGTCACAGTGACCGGCGACAAGACCGGCTGTGAAAATGATGGTCAGCAGACTCTTCTGGTCTCTTGAAAATATCCACCTCAAGGCATCTCCTGAGAAAAATCTTGACCTGTACTTTCTTGTAAAGAAGAAATATTGATGGACAAGCAAGTCAGGAGTGAAGCTGACTGGTCAGGAGACAGCTGTGTCATCCAGGAATGCAAAAGAAAATTCCACTAACACAACATTCAACGGTAACCTGTATGTTCAGTACCCAGAGGCCAAAATAGACTTTCTTCTAGTGGCTGCGTACAGGACCAACATGCAACAATGTCAAAGCATGAGCATGTCCGACCTCAGATAAGATGACATACGCAGGAATGCCAAGAGTCAAAACGATAAAATG
Organism: Poa pratensis; assembly: GCA_947311845.1. Taxonomy (NCBI): domain Eukaryota; kingdom Viridiplantae; phylum Streptophyta; class Magnoliopsida; order Poales; family Poaceae; genus Poa; species Poa pratensis. The sequence continues at coordinate 27,519,077 of CAMZMU010000106.1, read as the reverse complement.
ACATATGCAGGAATGCCAATAGTCAAAATGACAATGCGATGCTTTATCTTGTGCTTAGTAGACAAATAGAATACGAGCCGATATCAGGTGTAACAGAAATAAACTCGAAAGAAAATTTCAACAACAGAGAAGCAGTACATTCTTCAGATTAGAACATCTGGACCACAGGTCTAACAAGGGCACAATTAACAGAAAATGTTTGCATAAAATCGACGACTTTTAACTTTCCAACTCTGGAACAGAACAAATATTGGATCTCCAGAGGCCAGCCTGCAAGCTAGCACCACCACTTCACAGGAATGGGGGTAGGATCACCCATCGCCGAGGGTACTTTGGCCTGCCATCCTTACCGTCAAACAGCTGCACAAGAAGCAATGTCAGTAAAAAGTTTCATGGTATTATCCAGTAATTCAGCGTGCAAAGAAGAGGTACACTTGCCTTCCTCAGACGGTTGTGCTTTCCGAGCGCCCAGTTGGTCATGATAGCTGCCGCCACGGCGAGGAAGACGTAGCCCGCCACGGTCTGCGTGGCGACGTTGAAACCCAGCCATTGGTAAATCTCAGTGGTGTAGTTTGCGCATGTCACGATGTTGAACAGAAACCCCGTGGGATTGGTAGCCGCCGCTGCCGGTCGGGCTCCTGAGGTTCCTCAGCAGGATATGGCAGTAGAAGTTTGCGACCTGGCACACGATTCCAATGCCAAACCCGATCTTCATCTGCAGGTCACTCACGGGGGTGTAAAGAGGGTGGTTGCAGTAGTAGGCGATGTAGGCTCCAAAAGTCCAGTAGTAGGCGCAGTTCCTGAAGACGTTTGACACGGGGGAGGTCGCGTGGCTGAAGCGGTGGACAAAGAACGTCTCCATGATCCTCTTGAAGTAGTGGAAGCAGAAGTAGTACATGGCGTAGGTCTGGACAGGATGGATGACCCGCTCTCCCTCGTATCCAAAGTACTTGTAGACGGGGAGATAGTAGAAGATGGGGTAGATGAACAGAGGGCCCACATATTCCCAGAAGAAGAGTGTGCTATAGTAGACCTGCGGACCTAAATCTTTGAAGACCACTGTCAGGGACCCGGAGCCCTTCTCGCAGTATTCCGATAGGCTGGCCTTTTGATTGAGGACAACTGGCTTTCCAGATTTTCCAGGTTGTACAGGGAGGGTGAGCCGCTGCCGAGCGGGATAGTACTTCTTAGCTGCACAGCACAGACACAAGTGATTAGCAGCACATACATGATCAAGTATGCCAATCTAGTCCATTCATGACCCATCCACATAAATCAACCGGAGAAGTGAGATAAATGTATCAATAGAGGAGATCAAACAAAACACCGTCCTCAGCATTAGCAACTAACGGTGCCATCCCCACCAAAAGTGAAAAAGTTTTAAAAAAACTGATAGTGCAAGCTCAAAATCAGACAAGCAGTAGTATGTATGCATCTAGAAGAATGCTACACTTAGTTTAGAAGTAAAATAACTATATTAGTCTTGTACTGACCATGCCTGAGGACAATGGCAATACATGGAGCTACTTATGCCAACAAACAATAAATAAACTGCAATAAGTGGAAAGGGCACAAGATTCACCATGACCAAGATCAGTTTTTTTTTGGAAGGGTTTCATTATGGTGGAGCTATTTTTATTCAAAGTTTCTAACATATCTATTATATACTAAAAGCAAAATGAGGTAGTTTTTCAAAGCACCACGTTAATCCACATACGTTAGAAATATATAATCCGTTGATTTTAGTCGTAGCGGTTGAGATTAAAAGCTGAAAACGTTACGTACAACTTTAATCTGGTACAAATAAGGTTTTTCACCACGTACAACAAAATCATGTCATATTCTCTCAAAAATAAAAAAACATCACGTCTATGCTCGAGCGGATATTTTTTCGGATTTAACAAATAACCGAATCTAGACGAGATTTAAGCTGGTAGAGTCCGGGCCAAATACAACTGTACAGGAGGCTAACTCCTAACCATACGGAAGCCTCCAGCCTGATCCGTGATGCAAAAAAAAAAAACAGGAAAAGTGATGGATACCTACAGCGAACATTGGAAAAAAAAATACACAGCTGATCGGTGCGTTAAGCTACTAGCTAAATCTTTTTTGAAAAAAGTTGATCGCACCGAGCAGCTGATAACGCACGCACGTACGTACGTGTTTTGTAGAGCAACATGAGCCCTGTATATTTTTTTTTTGAAAACAATATTTTAAAGTTTTACAAAAATCCGACAAAAATCGTAAATGTAAGCAATGATGTTTTCTATCAATTCATAAAATTTCAACTCAAAATACAATATATTCTAGGCTATGTAAAAATGACCAAAGTGAATTCTGCAGTACCGAACATTGCAAAAAAAAATTGAATCTATTTTTTGTCCAATTTGTCTTTTTTTTTGTCCGATTTGTCTTTTTCTGTGGCTCAAAATACAAGGTGTTTCTGGCTGAAATTTTGCATATTGCTAGAATACATCATTATCAACACCTGGAATTATTTCCGAATTTATGAAACATTATATGTTGTATTTTAAAAAGGACATGCTACATGTAGCTCGGGCTACCTTTCACCTTTTCGTACACTAGAGCGTGGTGGAAACCTAGCAAGAGACATGTAGGAGAACTATACAAGTAAGAGTGGCGTTTTGCCTCCCGGGAGCAACTACTCCTGTTTTTAAAGTGCATTTTAAATGATTTTGTTTCACGTGTACATCCCTACGTTCTATATGTTCCCCAAGTACTCTCACCGAAAAGGACTTTTTTTGTCATCTATATAAAAGACAAAATCCAGTGCGAAAAAATATTTCCAAATTTCAATGTTAGCAAAATAAAAAAGAATCACTGGGATCCAATTTTCTATGTTGTGTGGATTAAGTTTTGGGTCACTACGTTCCACAGTTGATTAGAAATTTAAGTTCACAACATGGACAAAAATAAACGAAAATTAGAAAATCTCACAATATAACTGAGCATATGTATGTCAATGTGATGAGCCGCCTTTTATAGCCAACCCTAATAGATAGGTCATACTTATTAATTATCACAACCATACATCTTAATAATTTTTATTTTTAGCATAAATTGAACGTGTAATGCAAGAGCATAAAAGTAGTATATGCTCAAAATTCTCACGAATAACATTAAAGCACTAATCAGGTACAAGCACCCTCTTTATTAGTTGACCAAAAATGATAAATCTTCATAATCAAACATAAATGAGATTGCACCCTGTAAATCACCATAATTTAAAAAAATTATGATATCTTACAAACTCTACAAAAGGATCGATCAATTTACTTTTATGTTAATTACGAAGATGATATGGTGACGCACACCATTTCTCTCTATAATTTTATGAATTTACTGTCAGACGGTAAAGTGGATGTGAGTTTTTGCCATGGAGTTGAGATACATAATCTATTGGAACAATACATCCAATTAAAGAGATGGATTGAGTGCAAGTATGTGCAAGGAGGAGTTTTGGTGGTTTGTAGTTAGGTCGTCAGAACTATGATACTTATATAAAATATCAATACCACTGTAAATATGTTTGTTATCCGGAGGCAACACTTATAGGGTTGATCTTACGATCAATATGATTAGAATCTTTTTCTTTTATCTACAGATCATAGCAAGTTTTAAATAAAAACTACTTTGATTCTAACAATTCTGAATAATTAAGACACAATTATTAGTGAGTTGATTTTAATTAAATATACAAATGTCATACCCCGGCAGTTCGGATTTGCAAGCCGTCCTCAAATTTTGAGCCCAACTTTGACCATGGATTTAAAATAATATTATAAGTTGTATTTCACAAAAAGTGAACCATTATTTATTTTTTGTAAGTAGCTATGAACGATATGATCTTTTGACAAATAAATCATATTTTATTGGTTAATTATATGATCACAATTAGGCTCAAACCTTGAGTAGGCCTTACAAACAGGTATAGAAGGAGCATGACATGCAAACAAAACATGTGACTATTAGTGTGATAACTTTGAGATATCCGAACTATCATTTCACATAATATCTTTGGTGGTTACAAAACTATATAATGTTTTACCCCATTATATGACATTATGTTATTACACAAGATACTAAAAAATAATAAGGATGATGCCCTCGCATTTGCGAGGGCCACCATGCTAGTTTGGCTAAAATCAGGAAGTGGATTATTGTCATATGTTTCACGAGAACTGTTTTTAGTTGAGCACCGTGACACCACCAGAGCTATATTATTCCAATTCGGCAGCTCAAGTCAAGATTGGTGGCATTTCACACATTAGAACAGTACTGCTAGAGTGCTAGTGCTACTGCACCAGTGCACCACCATACGTGGTAAACATACGTGGTGATCTGTCTCTCGACTGAATCACATGGCACCAGATTTGCCTTAATAAGTAATAAATATGTATGAACATCACTTCGGGATAACATGATGGCAAGTTAATAAGTTAACATGGCAGCTCTCTGGGTCTGCAAGAGGGTGCAAAGGATAAGATGGTGCCTACAAACTTGGCATATAAATACCACAAGTACACAAGGTAGGTATGATTCTTGATCACCAGCAAAAATTCTACGAGTTCAAGCAGTGAAGTGTGTTTTGCTCAGAGACAGTATTCCACTAGTGTACTTACCAACTTAGAGAAGGAGATTCTAGACCATCTCAAACAAGCTTGACCAACATAAAGGGGGAAATGAATGCAGATCATATGAAAGTTTCACGTTTTCACTTAACTAGAAGCTCGAAAATCATGATAAACGCATATGCAGTATAAACATACACATGTAGTAAAAAGACAGGCTTACTGAACATTCTGTACTACTTGTCTTATTAAATGTAACACGGTTGGATCAAGTCGCTTCCAATAGGATATCATCTTGCTGCCTGCAGCAGCTTATTTTCATTTTCAGATGGTATCTTTCACTTCAGACCATCAAAGCATCAACTTACCGTCAGGTAAGTAACAAACTGTATCTCAGCAGATTTGAACTCGAATCTAGAGAGGCTTTGATGTGGAGAGTGAGGAGAGAGGGGCCGGGGACTTACTCTTGGCGTGGATGGCGTCCTGCAGATCCGCGACCTTGGCCTGCGAAAATCGAGCGCACTCTTGCGTGACGGGACTGGACGGGACGAACAAACAGCTCGCGGGCGCCCGAGAAGGAGGCAGGATGAACGAAGGCACAAGGGCACGTACCGAGTCGTCGAGCTGGATGCCGCCCCTGACGACCTCGCGGCCGCTCCGGGACACGACGGAGACCTTCATGCTGCTCCTCTTTCCTCCGACGGCGGCAAGGCAAGACGAGGTCCGTGTCCTGCTAGAAGCTTGGCCGGAGAGGTGGAGACGGGAGAGGAGGTGGTGGTGGGCTGGTGTATTTGATCCCGCGGCGGGCCGGTGGGGCGTTGGGCGGCACGGGCCCACAGGATTTACGTGGGCGTTAAAGAGGAGGAGGAGACGGATACAGCTTCCTTGACCTGGACCACTTCCATGGATCCCATCTCAGCCTCTCTATCGTCAGAATTCAAACATACTAGCACGCGGTGTATGGACTGGGTGCACGGCGCATAGGGGCAGTTGGGGAGTAGGCCGGGCGGCCCAACGGCCCCCAAACACATGGCTGCGCACAATCTTCCCGTGATTCCCATCCATCACCCATTCCTTGCTAACGGTATTCAGATAGGTACTGTTAGCTTCCACTGGTGATCAGTCTACTCAAAGTGGTTAGAGCTCAGACAACTACTCCATCCGTTCCAAATTACTTGACTTGCATTTGTCTAGTAACGAATGTATCTAGACACTAAACAAGTATAGATACATCTGTATTTAGACAAATCCAAGTCAAGTAATTTGGAATGGAGAGAGTAGATGCCATAACTAAGTTCGACATGCTTGAAACTAGATGCACTAGCTGATTTGTTTATTGGGGAAGTTTCAGTTTACTGTGCACATTGATCGTGCAGAAAGAAATAATAATTTGAGAAATTATTTATCTGCCTTTTTGTTTAGGTTAACAAGGATCAAATTGCCAAATGGATAATTTTCTTTTCAAGTACACCCTGAGCCAGGCGAGACGATTAGTGCTTCCTGTCTCCCGTCGGCACTGTTACATCTACCCGCCTCTGTGTCCTTCGAGCCACAGAGGCGCGGTGGACCTCAGCCCTCGTCGGCGGGAGGGTTCTGTTTTTCTGGTTTTAGTGTCCAGATTTTCTGGGGCGGCGCTTTAGTGGTGGCGGCGACGCTTCTTGCAATAATGTCTCCCTGTCTTCAGTCTCATCTCGGCGACGATGTCGACAAACTTGTGAGAGTGGTGTGTTTCTTGAGGACTTCAACTGGCGGTGGCGTTCTCCGGATCGTCATGGAGCTTCATGGTGATTCATCATTCTTCTTCGACTCTAGAACGGATGTGGTTTTCTTAACCCGTTCGGCGACTTCCCGTCCGCAATCAACAACGTCAGGCTGGCTCTAGCAGTAGCGGCAGCAGCGGCGCGCTGTCGATATGGTCTGGAGGTTGAAGACGAAGCGCGCGTCAAGGATCTCGTTGTAATTTTCTATTTTATTGAACTATTTGTACTGTTTGGGGTTCTTTTGATGGCAGGGTCCTTTTCACACAAAAAAGTACACCCTGAGGCGAACAATGACCAACACAACGGTAAGGTTTTCTCATTACTTATGAAAAATGGCTATAATTCATATTTCCAAACGCAATTTCCTTGTTACACATAATAGTTCGCTCATGGCAATTTTACTCTAGGATAACTTGGTGATTTACGGAGATTCCCTTACATTCAATTCTCCAAATATGGAGGCTCGTTCATTACCAACCCAATACAAGAAGGGAAGATGTACAGAGTTTCAAACCTCGGTGTGGGGAGCTAGTTTTGGTTGTCGATGTGTCAAACAAGTAGATGTCATAACTAAGGGAAACTCCAATGAGGCGACCTAAATGGACACCCATTTTATCCTTTTTTTTTCGTTTGGATCGTGAGACGGACACCTATTAGGCAGAATACCGCATCCGGTTCCATACGGATACGAGTCCTTGTTGTAATCGTGTCCAACACGAACTGTTGTTTGTTAATATAAATCAAGAGCCAGCCGTGGGGCAAAACCACGGCACACAAATCAATCTATTCCAATTAACTTGGTATCAGAGCGAGAGGCTATAGGGTTCCTCTTCCGCCGCCATGGCGATGACGACTTCCGCCGCCCAGTCCTCCTCCGCCGCCGGCTCCCTTCCGACCGGCGAGCCCAACACCATCACCGTCCGTTTGGACCGGAGCAACTTCCTCCTCTGGAAGACCCAGGTCATCCAAAATCTCACTGGTTCGGGTCGATTAGGTTTCATCGATGGTAGTTATCCTGCGCCGCCGAAGACCATCACTACCGGCACCAGCGATGCTGCAAAGACTGAGGCGAATCCTGCTTACGCCGCCTGGGTGCGTGCTGATCAGCGGGTCCTAAGCGTGTTACTCGTGTCTATGACCGAGGAAATTCTCGCCCAGATGATCGGGCGAACGACCTCCGCCGCCGTGTGGAGCTTCCTTTGCTCCATGTTCTCCGCCCAGGGACGGGCGAGTGTCCGTGCATACCGTCGCAAGCTGGCGACGACGAAGTGACACGACATGGGAGCAGCTGACTATTTTCACCTAATGAAGGGGTTTGCTGATGCCATGGCCTCCGTCGGAGCTCCCTTGCCCGATGAAGAATTGGTCGACTACATACTTGCTGGTTTGGGCAGCGCCTATGCCCCTCTTCAGGCGTCCCTCAATGTCTTCTCCAACACCAACCCCAACGCCGTCATCCAGCTCCCTGACTTCTACTCGATGCTTGTGTCTCATGAGGCCCTACAGGACCTGTCCGGGCACGAGGTTGATTTCTCCTCCTTGGCCAACGCTGCTCGTCGCGGTGGCTATCAAGGCGGCCAAGGTGGAGGCAGGGGAGGTGCGCAGCAAGGTGGTGGCTACCAAGGCGGTGGCTACAACGGCGGTGGCTACCAAGGCGGTGGCTACAACGGCGGCGGCTATCACAACGGTGGTCGCCAAGGAGGCGGCGGTGGTGGCTACCAGAACGGTGGCCACAACGTTGGTGGCCCGTATGGCCAAGGTGGTGGTCAGCAGGGCTACCAGGGAGGTGGCTACAACGGCGGTCAGCAAGGCGGACGCAACGGTGGTGGACAGAACGGCGGACGTGGTGGCGGTCGTGGTGGACGACGCTTTCGACCACGCTGCCAAATTTGTGGCATATGGGGTCACGATGCGTTGGCATGCATGTCACCGCTACAACCAAGGGCATCAAGGTGGTGATGATTCTCGTTCCGGCAACGCCGCCTCTACCAGCCAGAACCATCCTGAGTATCAACCTCATTGGTTAACTTGGTGTTCCTCAACCCAAGCCACCTGTCTTATGGTGTGATAATTTGGGTGCCACATATTTGTCTGCCAACCCGGTGTTTCATGCATGCACCAAGCATATCGAGATTGATTTCCATTTTGTGCGCGAGAAGGTTGCTTCGGGTGCTCTCGACGTACGCTTCACTGCTTCTGGAGATCAACTTGCTGATATTTTCACTAAGCCTGTTAGTCATCAGTTGCTTAGTCGTTTTAGTTCCAGTCTCAACCTTGTTCACGACGGTTTAGATTGAGTGGGTGTATTAGGCAGAATACCGTATCCGGTTCCATACGGATACGAGTCCTTGTTGTAATCGTGTCCAACACAAACTGTTGTTTGTTAATATAAATCAAGAGCCAGCCGTGGGGCAAAACCACGGCACACAAATCAATCTATTCCAATTAACTACACCAAATGGCCGCGTGTATCCGCCCATTTTCATGTTTCCTTCGTTATGTGTTGTATTGTCTGTGTCTCATCTCTACCTGAGTAGCTTATTTTCGCTGTAACATTTATTTTGCTGAACTTGTAAAGACATTGTCATGTCGACTCGTCGTTTTAAGCGTGTTTGTCGTTTTCGACCCGTTGTTGCTGATTGGGAATGAGCCGTGAGATAGTGCCTGTGTTTGCCAGTATTTTGTTATATATGAAGTAATGCCTCCATGTGCCATTATTTTCTTATGCATGAAAATAAAGCCTGTATTCGCTAATATAAGTTCAAAACCAAATAAATGTTTCGTTGTTTGGAAACTTGCACCTCATGTGCTATCACAACTAAGTTACGTAATGATCAGCTTTTGATATTAAGATTCTCCCACAAGTTTGTCCAATTGGTTGTCTGTGTTATATACTAATTACTTTACGCCTGCCGCGAAATACTCCCCAACCCAGAAGCTCAACTATTTGTCTAATTATCTCCGTTATCTGCCAATTATTTCACTCCTGTCCAAAAAATGCGTTGCTATGGAATATGAAATGCATATTTTTAAAAAGACAAAAAAAAATATATAATCTAGCCTTGTAAGGATTATTATACCTTGTTCTGATGCTACTCTGTTTCCTTGAGTCAGTGCGGGAAAATTATGAACATGCTTTTTTACAATAAACAAAAGAAAAGGGATTTCCATATTTAAAATTAGGTATATGCCATTCTCAATGCACGTGAAAATAAAAATACCCAAAAAAAATAAGAACATGCCATTTTAGGACAAAATATGCTCCAGGTATAGAAGAGACAACTAATTGGACAAACCAGAGCTTTGCTCTACTTCGCCGAACATTTTCGTGTTCTTTGAGCACCGATTTTGGATTTCCAGGGTGAAAATCCTATGTCTGACCTTTAATGGTTATAATTGGTAATAATGGATCTCTATCTGTTCCCTTGTTGAAGACACTGTCTAGATATTCCTCGGACTTTCTCCGAGTGAAAATCCATGATCTGACTGTGGTAATTGATCGTGCAATGATGGAGTTTGTGCACTGTTAGGAGGCATTGCTGTCGGAAAACTTTTTACACATTACGAGTCTTGCCAATGGTGTTGATTGTTTTTTCTACTTAGATTTCTCTTCAATAGGGTATTTTCCTTTATTTTATTTTCTCTTTTGGTTGTGTGCATCCATTATGTCACGATTCTATCTTTATGTTATGTTTTCTGAGAGACTAGTTTAAATGGTATCTTTTTTATGTTAACATATTCCCTTTATAAAAAAACCCTCACAAGACACCCGAATCAGGATGCTAATCCAATAGCTCTTGAGTTGACAGAGATCTAACTTAATTCCTGGTCGACAGTAAAATTAGCAAAACGATGATTATTGCTTCCACAAAGACATAGAATCCACCAAGGATTATACTAGTTCATGAATCCATGCACACATGCATTTCTGTTTTCTTTAGTGAAGGGATAGCACCAAGAGAATCTGAGAGGTACGTCAAGCATTCCTTTTCTTAATTTTCGAAGTTTTTAAACTCAGTCTTGGCTTGGGTCATAGTGCTTACAACAAAACAAAAGAACTACTCCCACTGGAGTAGTGTTAAACAAATCTGTGGCTAGTTGGCAGTATAAAATAATTCTCAAGGCATCAAAACTGAGCACTCACATTGGCACTGGACTGGGAACCCCCGACGTAGCCCAGGTGACGTGAGGGACACTTACATGTGGGACAGCCAGATGTGAGGGCCACATGTCAATGACCCCATGTCAGGCTGCCGTATGTCAGAGGTGCGGCTTTCATTGGCACTGTCAGATCTTATGGATGATAATACTTGGGGTTGTAGATTTATATATTTATCTATAGAGTTGGTGAAACAAATATAAGTTCGACTTAGTACAAGTATATGACTTCAAATAATTTGGAATGAGTTAAAACTATGGAAGCTTGTGTGGCCAGTTCGGTTTACCAAAAGAATTTTGACGCCAACCATTAAATACAACCCTGCAAGAATTGTGGGCACCGAAATATAATTCCACCGAGTTAATTTTCTTGCGCCCAAGAAATACAATGCAGCAAGAATTATACTCACTGAAATAAATCCAGCAAATTAATGGCTTGTCACCTGGTGATCACTAATTATCCGTAGGCACATGCATCAATAAGCAAATAACCAGAACAAAGGGTTAGCACCAAAAGAATCATTACTACAATTGCATCTAGCCTTCCTCTTCTGAATTTCAAATTGATCAGTCTTGGCCTGGGTCATACTTTTTACAACAAAATAAGTGCTTCTTTGGCAAGTTGGCAGTATATACAAACTTCAAGCCAACAAGACAGAGCACACCCGTTGACACTGTCGGCTCTCACCATCCAAAAGAATCCCCTCTGCTTCTCCTCCTTCCCCGGCCTCTAGCTGTCCGTCCACGGTATCTGTCTCCGGCCATGGCCGCGCCTCACCCTGCCCTGCAGATCAGCCCGGCATGCATGGATCGCATGGAGTATGTATTGAGCGTTATAATTCAACATTGGTATTGCACCGGGCCCAAATATCCTGAATTTGGGCGTGCGTTTGGCTGGTCTTGGCATTCCCCTTCGTGGGGTTCAAGCCGAATATTCAGCAAAGCTTGTGTCCACAGACACTGCAACAAGCTGCCCCTATCCCCAGGTCCCAGGATGTATCCGAGCCACATGCATGACGCACCTAGACAGCTTTGCCGCCATGTTCATGAGCCGGACCAACACCAATGCGTACGTGCAGAGACGTTTCGTTAGTCGGAAACGTAACCATGCGAGACGGAGGACGAACTGAACTGAAGCTAGCGTACAAGCAAATACTAGTACAGCCAGTAAGGGTTGTGCCGTCTCGTTTCCAACCGTGACCACCACAGACAACGACGTTTTTCATATCATATCTTAGTGCTTGGACAAGTAACACTATCATCACAGAAGAGTTAATGGCACCAGCGGTCACACAACTCGTCGTCGATGTGCACTTAAGTCACACTTCTCCAGAACGTGATTATTTGGTCACACAACTCGACAAGTGCGTGCACGCAGGTCACTGACCCCACTTGTCAGTCCGTTTTGGACGGTACACCCCTGGAGTAATATTAATTTTACAAAATGGTCCATTTTGTAAAATTAATATTACTCCAGGGGGTTTTCTGAAAATTTACCGTCCAAAACGGACTGACAAGTGGGGTCAGTGACCTGCGTGCACGCACTTGTCGAGTTGTGTGACCAAATAATCACGTTCTGGAGAAGTGTGACTTAAGTGCACATTGGCGTCGAGTTGTGTGACCGCGGGTGCCATTAACTCATCACAGAATAACACCTTTCTTTTTGCGAGGACATAATAACATTAAGTGTCTCTCATCTCAAACTGTACACATATGTAGATATGTATATTCTCCTTTTCTCCATTTGCAAAAAATAAAAATATACTCGCTCGGTTTAGATTTTTTAAGTCCTCGTCGAAATTTAAGCTAAACTTTTGCCATGATTCGTTTTTCTAAAAAACAAATAGTGTATGTATAGATTATCGAGAGTCTCATACTAGTCGACATGTTTGAAGATTTGAACACATTTATTTTCGGTGTGTAAAGAATATTTATAGTCTCATAATTTCATGTCAGATTCAAACGAACTTCAAACCGTTTAGCCGAGAAAATTTCATGAAAGTTCGGTGAATCTCAATAAATCAAATCCAAAAGAATTTCCGAAATTTCTTTAAACTTTCTCTGTTACAGAAATCTTTCTGCCATTAGGAGAAAAAGGAAATCCTAGATTGCAGCAAGATATACTAGAATTAACCAGTGCAATTATTGGTTTTGGACAAGGAATAAACTGATGTTCCAGAAAATATTAATTACAGTGAAATAAATACATGAGATTAATTGATCGTCCGTTTAATTTTGTGTAGCTCTAAATTTAACGAAAAGTGTTCTTTGCTCCCGAGCTCTAGTGCTCCCTCCACTTAAAATAAATGGAAAATTATATTTGTGAGCTTCTAAAAATCCTGACAACAATTACGTGTGTAGCCAATGGTCTATGTCACAAACTTGCAAATTTTCAATTTGAAATACTTTATAGGATGGGCTACGAATCAAAAACAAAATCTGTTAAAACTTAGAGATTTGAAAATATGTATATTTAGATCCACACTTTGTCATTTTTGTGTAGCTCAAAATACAAAATATTTGAAGTTAATATTTTGCACGTTCGTGTGATATACTATTGGCTACACCCGGATTGTTTTTTCAGAATTTTTATAAACTCATAAATATGATTCTCGATTTTTTTTAAAATTGGAGTGAGCACTGGAGCTCGGAGCCAAAAGTCTTTCTCTAAATTTAAAGAATTTAGTGATGCGTTTTTTTATGTTTGTAGGATCCATCATTTAGTACATCCACTGTTCAAGATATCTTCTGATGCTTCTCGGTGTCTGGCCGATAAGATAAATCGGCCGATATGCCGATAAATCTGCCGATTTACCCCTTATCTTAGGTCGACCGATAAGTCTCCAATAAGCGATATCCCCAACATTGAGTACATCCGTAATTTTTTTTAGATATTTTAAACTTTTAAATTTCTTTTTGATATTTTAAATGAAATAGATCACTGGAGCTCGGGTGACGCACATGCATATCCTAGTGGACTGGAGCAACAGTATAGCACCAAAAGAATCTTACAATTACGTCTAGCCTTCCACTCCTTAATTTTTAATTTGTAAGACAGTCTTGGCTTGGGTCATATTTTTATAAGCAACAGAACAAAATTAAAAATAGGCACCTGTGTGGTTAGTTGGCAGTATAAAACATCTCAAGGCATCAAAAGAATCTTACAATTACGTCTAGCCTTCCTCTTCTTAATTTTCAAATGCCTAGACTAAGTCTTGGCTTGGGTCATAGTTTTTCAAGCCGAATATTCAGCAAAGCTTGTGTCCACGGACACTGCAACAAGCTGCCCCTGCCCCCAGGTCCCAGGATATTGCCGAGCCACATGCATCATGCATGACGCACCTAGACAGCTTTGCCGCCATGTACACGAGCCGGACCAACACCAATGCGTACGTGCAGAGACGGTTCGTTAGTCGGAAACGTAACCATGCGAGACGGAGGACGAACTGAACTGAAGCTAGCGTACAAGCAAATACTACTCCACAGACAACCACGTTTTTCATATCATATCTTAGTGCTTGGACAAGTAACACTACCATCACAGAATAACACCTTTCTTTTTGCGACGACATAATAACATCCTTAATAAGTGTCTCTCATCTCAAACTGTACACATGTGTAGATATGTATATTCTCCTTTTCTCCATTTGCAAAAAATAAAAATATACTCCCTCGGTTTAGATTTTTTAAGTCCTCGTCGAAATTTAAGCTAAACTTTTGCCATGATTCGTTTTTCTCAAAACAAATAGTGTATGTATAGATTATCGATAGTCTCATACTAGTCGACATGTTTGAAGATTTGAACCAATTTATTTTCGGTGTGTAAAGAATATTTATAGTCTTAGAATTTCAGGTCAGATTCAAATGAATTTCAAACCGTTTAGCCGGAAAATTTCATGAAAGTTTAGTGAATCTCAATAAATATAATCCAAAAGAATTTCCGAAATTTCAGACATATCGGCGAGGTCTGAACTTTTTCTGTTACCGGAATGTTCCTGCCATTAGGAGAAAAAGGCAATCCTAGATTGCAGCAAGATATACTAGAGTTAACCAGTGCAATTATTGCTTGTAGACAAGGAATAAACTAATGTTCCAGAAAGTATTAAATTTAGTGAAATAAATTCACGAGGTTAATTGATCGTCCGTTTCATTCTTTACCTGGTGATTTTTGCCAAGGGCGCATGCAAATTTTGGTGGACTCGAGCAACAGGAGTCCTTATAATTACTTCCAGCCTTCTTCTTCCGTATTTTCAGTTTGTTAAACTGGCTTTGGGTTGAGTATGGATATTTTTGGCTCCCAAGTCCCAAGTGCAGGCAATCCTTTTATTTTTTTCTAAATTCAAAATCACATTTACAAACTTTAAAAAAATATTCTTGATGTAGTCAATGACATACCATACAAACGTGAAAGACTTCATTTTGAAATACTTCGTATGCTAAATTGCACAAAAATAGAAAAGGTACCCATCAATTATAGTGAACAGCTCATATTTTCCAAATATTTTGAAATACTTTGTATGCTAAAATATTTTGAAATTCTTTGTATGCTATTTTTTTATATATTTTAAAATAAATAGATCACTGGAGCTCGGGTGACGCACAGGCATATGTAATCAAAATAAGTTTTCCTTAATGAAGGATTAGCACCAAAAGAATCTTACAATTACGTCTAGCCTTCCACTCCTTAATTTTCAATCTGTCAGACTAAGTCTTGGCTTGGGTCATAGTTTTTACAAAGCAACAGAACAAAATTAAAAATCGGCACTTGTGTGGTTAGTTGGCACTATAAAACAAATCTCAAGCCATAAAAAACAGAGCACTCCCATTGGCACTGTCAAGCTCTCACCGTCCAAAGAATCCTCTGCTTCTCCTCCTCCACTTTGTTCTGTCCGTCCACGGAATCTCTCTCCGGCCATGGCCGCGCCTACCGCTGCCTTGGCGAGCCCGCTCCTCCATGAAGGCGTCCTCTTGCCGGACGCGACGCCGCGCCGCCGGGCCCGCCGCCCGTGCGCCGCGCTGGCCATCGCCGTGGCCCTGCTCGCCCTGGCCGGCGTCCTGCTGTTGCTCTTTGGCTCTGGCGCCGATCGGAGCCGGAACAGGGTGGGCGGCCCGCGGCTAAGCACGCACGAGGTGCAGTCGGGAGCGGGCGCCGTGGCGGCGGACGACGGGCGGTGCTCGGAGGTGGGCGCGGCCGCGCTCCGGGCGGGCGGGCACGCGGTGGACGCGGCCGTGGCGGCGGCGCTCTGCCTCGGCGTGGTGCACCCGATGTCGAGCGGGCTCGGCGGCGGCGCGTTCATCGTCGTCAGGAACGCGAGCTCCGGCGAGGCCGTAGCCTTCGACGCGCGGGAGACGGCACCGGCCGCGGCCACGCCGGTACGTTGTTGCTGTCAAACCTTGCAATCATGTGCGGCAACGACAGAAAAAATCACTTCTTTTTTCTCCCGCGCGTTTGTTATGCTTGGCCATGACATGTGGGCCCATGTCCTGCTAACAACGTGAGCATGCGGTTGGTAGATGATCACATTCGGTGGGCCCAGCATGCTTACGCAATAGAAAACTGACTAGTGGCACTATGATTTAGCTTTTTCTTTGAAGAAGAAATACCCGGTGTTGATTAGACGAATGAGTTGCTCATGGTTACGTGAAAGCAAAGAAGAGCAACAAAAGTATTTAATCAATCACTACGATTATAGATAAGCGTGGCCGTGTGTACTGGCCACATCTTAGCTACTACTCCCTCCGTTTTTTAATATAAAATGTTTTAGCATTTGTCCACATGCACATGTACACAAGTGTATGTAGACATATATTAATGTGCATGTTCACTCACTTTAGTATGCATCTGGACAACATGTACAACACTTAAAACATCTTATATTAAAAAACGGAGGGAGTACGTCCCACTCCAATATTTTACTACTCCTAGTCAAGATCAAGGGCTTAATTTCAATTAGCTTTAGTGTGGTTGGTTTGTCTGTGCAGTTGACATAAGTGTAGTGGCCACGAGTGGGACATAATAATGGATTAAGTACATCTTATCCCAAACCATGTGTCGAGCGTGTCTCAATAATTTAGGTTTAGTGGAGTAGTTGCACGTGATTTGAAGGAGTAGACGCAAAGTTAGTTAGCCATTTGTTTCTTTGCAGTATTAGTGGGTGAGCTTTACTGGAACTATGTGTTGCTGCTAATCTAGCATCTAGTATTTCCGATTAGAGAAGAATGTCAAAATGCATGCTCAGCTGAATGCTTGAATCTAATGTATTAACATCAACTTAATCGTCTTTTGCTGTGAATAACTAGATTTACTATCTGTACCAGAACATGTACGAGGCCGACCCGGCGACCAAGTACAAGGGCGCGCTCTCCATGGGCGTGCCGGGGGAGCTCGCCGGCCTGCATGCCGCGTGGTCGCGCTACGGCCGGCTGCCATGGAAGTCCCTCTTCGCGCCCGCCATCGCGCTCGCCCGCGACGGCTTCGTGGTCGTCTCCTATGTTGCCAACGCACTCAAGGAAATAGAGGACGACGTGCTCGCCGATCCGGGCCTCCGCGCCGTCTTCGCTCCAGAGGGAAAGCTCCTCGCCGCCGGCGAGCTCTGCCGCAACCCGGCCCTTGCTGACACGCTGGAGGCTCTGGCGGAGCGCGGCGTCGCGGAGTTCTACGGCAGGGATGTCGGGGCGAGACTGATAGAGGACGTGAGGCGGGCGGGCGGGGTGGTGACAGCGGAGGATCTGAAGGGGTACAGGGTGGCGGTGACCAATGCCATGGCGGCTAACGCCATGGGGTTCACCTTCCTCGGCATGCCTCCGCCATCCAGCGGCACCGTCGGCATGTCACTGGTAAGTCCATTGTTTAGTTTTTTTTAATGAAATTCCCTTTGTTTCGAGGGCTAGCAAAATTTGTATTTTGTTGAGTTAATTTATTTATTTTTGGTTCATTTGAATTCCAATGATAAAGAAGCTCTAAAATTACTTACTCCCTCCGATCCATATTAGTGGGCATAGATTTGTCTAAATTCATATGTATCTAGTTAAGTATTTAGACTAGATACATGTGTATCTAGACAAAGTTGTGCCCACTAATATGGATCGGAGGGAGTATCATAAACATCCCAACTATTACTAGAACTGGTGTGATCAATTTCTAACTAAGGCAAAATAAACAATGAGACATAATGTATGTACGAACACAGCTAAGCATAGTGTATTTTTAGCCCCTCGTCTAAATTCAAATTTATGCAAATTCAATAGAAACACTCATAGATTTGTTTGAAATGAGATTGATAAAAAACTGCCACCTTTGAGGCAGACTGGAAGTTTTATATTAGCTTTTTATTTAATGATCCTTGTGGATTGAACACTGAATTTTTTTCTTAGGATTGATGATATATTTTTTGCCATCTTTTAGGGAGACCGGAAGTTTTATAATAGCTTTATATTTAATGATCCTTGTGGATTGAACAATCAAATATTTTTCTTAGGATTGATGAATATTATTTATTTATATTTATATTTTCTATAGGTGTTGAACGTATTTTATTTGCTTTGAGAATAGGTGTTGAACATCTTGGGTGGGTACAAGTCGACGGAGTTCTTGAAGGGTTTTTTGAGGGTGCACCGGCTAATCGAGGCGGTTAAGCACATGTTGGCTGCCCGAATGGACCTCGGCGACCCCGGCTTCATCAATGTCGCCGGTAATGTCTCCGAGATGCTGTCGCCGGAGTTCGCCGACAGTATCCGCCAGAGGATTGCCGACAACACCACCTTCCCATCCGCCTACTATCTTCCAAAGTGAGTACAAAATAATTAATGCTCTGTTAATTGATGTAGTATTACGATAATGTTTTTACTCGCAAGTTCTTGAAACCTCAGATGGAGCCAGCTGAGAGACAATGGGACAAGCCACCTGTGCATAGTGGATGGCGATCGGAATGCGGTGTCGATGACGACCACGGTGAACTCCTTTTTTGGCGCACACGTGTTATCGCCGTCAACCGGCATCGTGCTCAACAACGAGATGGACGACTTTTCTGTGCCCCAACAGAGCCCCGACCACCTCCCGCCGGCACCAGCTAATTTCATCGCCCCAGGGAAAAGACCCCTCTCCTCCATGACGCCGGTGATCATCCTCAAGGACGGGCAGCTTGCCGGCGTGTTGGGCGGTAGTGGTGGTACCAATATTATTGCGGCAGTGACACAAGTATTCCTGAACCATTTCGTGGTGGGCATGAGCCCCCTGGCCGCCGTGCGGAGCGCCAGGGTGTACCACAAGCTGGTGCCCAACGTGGTGAAGTATGAGGACGAGACAGTGGCTGACGGTGAGGTCATCGAGCTCAGCGCTGATGCCAGGGAGTTTTTGAGAAGTAGAGGTCATATCTTGGAGGGCACGAGTTCAGGGGCCGTGTGCCAGATGATCGTGCAGGACCTGCTCTCTAGTGGAGGCAGTGGGGGAGAGAACGTGTTCCGTGGGATGCTGACGGCGGTGAGCGATCCGAGGAAAGACGGTTGCCCTGCTTGTGTGTGATGTGGACCAATTATTCTTACATATGAAAACATGTACATACATTCAAACATTTGAGACAACAGATTGTTGTAGTCAGTTTGGCAAATCTAAATGTTGGTATATGTGTGTGACAAGTTTCAAAGAAAATTCTAGACAGACAAGTCGGCCAAAAATATTACTCCCTCTGATCCTAAAAGACGGTCGCTAGTTGTGCTATGGGTTTGTACTTGTTTAGTTATTTTCCCACGAACCTTAAAATGGATCGGAGGGAGTAGTTTCAATACTGAACCTGCACCCTTCAACACGACAAGGGCGTCGTGCAGTCGTTGCTCCCAAAGAAACCACATTTTGATGGCTGGGCGGCCGGTGTCCGGCGGTGGCGGCATGTCCCGTGGGATGGTGACAACGGTGAGCCTGCCGGAGTGTGGTCGTTCGCATAACTACAAGATCAATGCATACAAGGAATATAGCGACAGCATGGGCTTCACAACCTAGACTAGCCGGTGCACCATAAGCGCAATTCCTATATATCGCCGCAGGCGGCGCTAGACGGCCGCGCCGCGCTGCGGGCCGGCCCATTTGGTTCGGTTTTCAAATTTCATTGTTTTTTCTTCTGGTTTTACTTTGTTTTCTTTTCTCTTTATGTTTTTCGTTTCTGTTTTCGTTTTCTTTATTATTTTTTGTTCTTTTAATTTTTTTCTATTACATTTTTCTTACCATTTTAAAAAATGAACCATTTTCACAATTTGAACATTTTCAAATTTAGAACCATTTTTAAAATTGGAACCATTTTCCAAATTTTGGAACCATTTTGAAATTGGATCCATTTTCAAATTTGGAACCATTTTTGTCTTCGTTTTTCTTGTTTGAAAATGTTCAGATTTTGAAATGGTTCATATTTTAAAAATATTTATATTAAACAAATATTCAGCGCAGAAATAGTCGAAGCAGCGAAACAGTCTACCGAGCGAAACATTTTGCGCGCTAATAGTTGGGCCAAGCCCATTTACAAAAGCCTGTAGGCGGCGCGGGTTGGAATCGCCGCTAACGCAGAGCTCCCCCATAGCCGAATGACCACTTTATTTTTTACCCAAGCATCGGCGGCTCGGCGCAGCCATGGACTTGTTCGCCGGCCGGCCGGCCAGGTTAGTTCCTTGCTCGGTCCATCTCCATCATCAATCGAAGGATCTGCTAACTTCAGTTCCAAAGAAGTTAAACACCGACACCTAACGTCTCAGCTTTTCTGAAAAGTACATCGATCATGTGTACTACCTATATCATCCTGAACAAGGAACAAATACATTCGGTGAACACAACAGGAGAAAAAGAATAGGAGAAAAAACACTTAGCAAATTACATAAATAGCTAGGAACGGTAGAAAATAGTACCGAGGCAAAACAAAACTCATGGCAAGTTGGGAGCGATGATCACGATCTAGAATACAAGAAGTAACCTAGTTAAACATGAAACATTTTTTTGAAAAGTCGAAGGCGAGAGAAGTTTCCAATCACTTCATTGCAAGCGAGATGAACTCGGTGCAGAACATCTTGAGCTCCTTGCACCGGTGACCCAACGCCAGCTCTAGCATGCTCAAGGCGTTGTCTTTGGTGACGAGTTGGCCGACCAAGTTCTCGCACATGGCCTTCATCCTCTTCATGCCAACCCGGCATGCTGCCGCAAGCATTTCTCCGGCCACCACCGCGTCCTCCACAGGAGGCAGTTCATCGGTGTAGACGAAGTGGATCACGGCCCTGAGCACGGCGGCTTTCATGTCGTCAATTTGTACGACCCTGTTATTCGTCGATGACACCACCCCTTTAAACAGGAGTGGCGACCGCACTGCGATGATGAGCCAGTGCGCATGGATCTCGCTCTCCTCTACCAGGAACGTCAAATCCGACCCTTGCTCGGTAACCATTAGTTGCTCGAGGTGGGAGGCGATGTTAGACGGTGGCACGGCCATTATGGGTCTGGCAATGGTGGCTACGCCGGTGCTAGTAGTGTATGCCTCCTTGGTGACGTCAATGTCACGGTGTATGGTAAGGGAGCCATCATGTCCCATGTACCGTGACTTTGCAGATTTCACTGTGATGAACTTTTGAAACCCCCACGTTTTATACGCGTTAGTGTAAATGTTTTGTGACCCAAGTATGTTGGACGGAAATTTGCCACTAGGGTCATCGATCCTGAACCCTCTTGGACACCTTGACGCCTGAAGTTCCAGGATCAGTCACTAGATGGAGGTAGACAGATATGTACTCTCTTGGGTTATCAAAACCTGATGGGTACACATTCACCTTCCAGTCATAACCTCCTACCCTGAATACGTTGGAAGTGATTGGTTGGCCAATACCATGGCTCCTCTGAACAGAGCTAAAATTTGGGATCCTGAACTCGTGCGTGCCACGGACCACCTCCGACGAATTAAACATGGACATGCTCTTCTCTGGTGGCCGACGGCTATGAGAGCAAGAAGGGGAGCTAGTGTGGCGAGCCATGTTGTGAGTTGCCACTCTCTCATTGATCTCAATAATAAAAGAGCTGCATGTTTCCTTGAGCTCATTGTACTCCTCACTCGCTCTCACGGCTGCGTAAACATCGGGATCAGATGCTATGTACTGGATGCAGTAATCCTCCAGCTGAAGGCAACTTTGCCGGCCACGCACTAGCAGCAACGTTGGAATGACAGTGGTGGTGTCGATGCTGTCGACCAGTATGTTTTCACACATGAGCCTAAGCCTGTCGAGATCATACCGATCAGCGGCCACGAGAAGGTCGCGCGCCATGGATTCACGCTGGCTTCTTGATTCCACACCATTGCTTGGTTTCACGGGAAACTCGTCACTGTAGATGAAGCGGAGCATGGCGCTGAAGGTGGAGGCGCTCATGTCGTGGATCTGGATACGGCGCGTGGTGCTCTCTCTCATGTGTCCAAGGAGCTCCGCGGCGAATACCGGCGACCGCATAGCGAGCACAAGCCTGTGCGCGAGGATCTCGGTGTCCTCGACGACAAACGCCACGTCCGATGTCTTCGGGTACTTGTCGAGAAGAAGCAGAAGCTTGTGAAAATCACCGGGGATGGTCGGCGGTGGCACCGCCGAGACGAAACACTTTGTGGGCTCTGCGGTGGCTGCAGGGGCGTCCTCCTTGAGGACCTTGACGGTGCAAAGGATGGTGAGGCGGTTGTCGGTGCTCACGTAACAATCCTCGTACCCGCAGAACGCATCGGGGAGGGCCAGCTTCCAGCACCTGTTAAATTTCTTGGAGAAGGTGTTGGCGCCGTCGCTTCGCCACACGGCAGCCGGCAACCGGCCGTGTGGGTCATCAATCCGGAGGCTGGCCGTGGCGACGACGTCGTCTGTAATGACGGTGCCGAGCAGCTCGAGAGTGATAGATTTAAGATGGCCACGACCTTTGTCGTGGAAGGTGCAGACAAGGTCCCAGGTGTAGCCGCCGACCTCAAAAGCGCCGGACTTGATGGTGGTGGGGGTGGAAGCGGCCTGCAGGATCTCGGCGAGGGAGGTGAATGTCCTACGGGCGCTGTAGCCGACGATGTGGAACTCGTGTGTGCCTCGGGCGACCGACGACCTGTGCGTCGACGCCGTCTTCTGCGGCGCTGACGCCATGGCCGGACGTAGATCGCTCGATGGGATGCAGAAGATTTGATTTAGATTGATTTTATTTGATTCGATCGATCGTAAAACTTTCATGGGACTCCTGCCATAACACATACGGGTACGGACGTGTTACAAAGAGCCAGACTTGTGGATAAAACGTGACCACTAGGAATCGGATGCCGATTGTTGGCTTCCCATCGGACCCTGGCGCCTGTACCGTATATGGATTATCCGAATATTAGTTAGGATTATCCGATGGTTATAATCCGAATAATCCGATTTTCTACCGAAATGTCTAAACTAATAGAGCACAATTTGTATTTAGTGAGTTGTGGAGCTCATTTGTTGAACAACGACTCCCTTGCATGGTCATTCTACATACTATGGAGTATAACTTTGTTAGATTATTATGTTGTTGAGCTATTATTTTTGGTTATGTGGCTTGATGATATACATTGCGCATACCGATCCGACTAATTTTCTTTCCGCCCTGAATCCGCTCCGTTTCCGTTCCGAATCCGTGATTATATCTATCCGCCCCCGAATCCGCAACCGTTCAATATCCGATCCGATCCGAATCCGAGAAAAAAATATGGTAAAGGATATGGTAGAGGTAAAATCCGATCCGATCCGATCCGATCCGTTTACACCCCTAGTACCGTCGGATTGGAAGCACACATGCCGTTCGATTTTTAACTGGCCCCGCGTCTAATTTCCTATCAGATCCGCGCTTGATGCACCAGCTGGCCCCACGCGTGATGCATGCTTCCGTTAAAAACTACCCGTAAATCATGCGTTGGATTTTCAACGAGGCCCACGGCAAGCATGCTTCCATGAAATGAGGGTCTGATTGCATTCGCATGCAAACCTTCCCTAAATGAATCAACTGCTTCTTGATTTAATTTTTCCACATATTAAGGAAATGAAATCGTGTTCGAAGGGAACTACCAACTTTAGCAAAATACCAGCTATGCGAATAGGATATTCATAACGGGTAGTAGGTGCAGATGCACCTACTACCCAAAAAACATTTTTCAAAATGTAAAAAAATTCAAAATAAAAATTTCGCATGTAGTCCAAGATGTATCATGTTAGCACAAAAAGTTACGGGAAGAAAAAATATTTTTTGCAACCTGTGAAAAAAAGACAAATTCAGACGCACGGAAATATCTTTGTACGTGTTAGATTTTTGTCTTTTTTGTACAGCTCACACAAAATGTTTTTTCACCATGCTAATTTTTGTGCTAACACATCATGTTGTAACGTACATCCGGATTTTTTCCTGAATTTTTTTGACATTTAAAAAAAAACCAAAAATAAATTACATAACGGGTGCATCTAGACCCTCGAGCCAAATCGCCGTGTCCCGATGCGAATTTGCTTCTGTGGGAAGCAAAATTTTAATTCCCCGTGTTATTAATTTTGCTTCATCTGAAACTAATGTTTGCTTCGATTACAGATGAATTTTGCTTCAATATTAAATATTTATTAAACATATCAAAATATTTTTTTGTGGATAACAGAATATTGCTTCCATGGTGAGTGGATTTTCTTGGATGTAGAATAAAAAAATTGTGTTATGTGTAACGGGTTATATGGAAGCACATAGCTAGAAACTTCATTCGCATGGCTAGGGAGCATAGTGAACTAATGTCGGAAGCATGATTGGTGTGTTAACAAAACTTTTTCAGATACTTAGGAAGCACATGTGTATTGTGCAATTTGCAACCATATTTGTTTTTGTGTGACCACAGAAGTTTCATTCCTATACTTCGACAAGATTTTTAGTGCTTCATACATTCACTTGACATATTTCAAACAAAATACAAATTTGCTTCCTTCAAATCGTTAAATACACGTTGTACATACATATCACATGTTTTCTACATGTTACAAATTTGCTTCATTTTACAGGACGGTATGTTTCCTGGATATGTTAACCACGATTTGTTTTTGTGTGAGGCTGTTGTAGCACAGCCAACTTGCGATGCTCATTGATATGGTCGCAGGACACCGCCTGAAGGTGCATGCCGGTTGCAGACATGGCCTTGCCTCGCTTGCGCTGCTGGAAGCACGCATGAGCAGCCTTGAAACGATCCACAAGTATGCTGGAACCTCGTCCCTTGCAGCCACATTCTACGACAAATAAACATGTCTAATATGTGGTTACCTTGATATGTGGATCACGACGACTCCACCCCGCAGCGGCAGCATTCCGCCGGTCCTTCTACCGAGGTAGTAGGCGTGCACCCACATGCCACATGCCGGAGTCGAGCGCGCCGAGCCGTGTACGCGCGCCGAGGTTGGCGATGAACGTATGAGTCGTTGGACGGGCGCCCTGCCACAACAGCATCAGCGCCACCCGAAGAACTTGGACGGAGACATTGTACGGAAGCACCGATGATCATCGTGTTCCAGGATACCACGTACTTGGCCGGCGACATGGTCAGGAAGCACCGAAGCACTGGATGCCGTCGCTCGCCGCACTTGGCGTACATGTGGACCTGCCCGTTGTGCGCGATGATGTAGAGGGTCATCCCCGCGATGAGGACACGGCGACACGCCGGTGCACCTCCCTAGCCAGCAGGAGGTCCCCGGCGAGGGCTACAGCGTCGACGATGACCTCGCCACAGCGTCTTCCATGGATGTCCAGGAGACCATGTCCGGTGTCGGTGCACTACCAGTAAAGACGGCGCCCGGCGCAGCGCCGGCCGCACGCGAAGTAGGGTGCGATGAGCGGTGGCGTCTGTCGAGGCTAAGCTTCGTGGCGTGGGCGAGCAGCATCGGGGCGGCCTCCCAGGCGCCGGTGACGACGCGGTGTCCAGGCGCTTCGCAAATGCCCGGACCTCGCCGGTCGGGGGCTTATTGCAGTTTGCTTGCCGTCTGATTTCGTGGCGTCGGGGTCCTCGGGGATGGTGCTCATGGGGCGCGATCTGGGATCTAGGTGACCCTAGCGTCATTTGTGGGATGGAATGGGATTGATCCCGTTGTTAACGACGGAAAAAAAAAAGAGGAAATCGTGGCCGAAACTTTCTTTCCCATCGGCCCAACGGCCTCAGATAGGTACTAGTATTTACCTAAAACAAATGAGCGCGAAGATGGGCCTCTCTCCTTTATTAATTCTTCCCCTACCGATCCACGTGCAACTTATAGATTGGATAAATCACGACACAAATCCAACGGCTAAGAAGATGATTGACATTTAGTTAATTCTCAGCCGCCTAATAAGGGAGAATTGGGTCTGTACCATTAAAAGATCACGTCTTTAGATTTATACCATCAAAAGATCAATCTGTTGGTTTATACCATCGAAAGGTTGCAGACCATTTGATTCTTACCATTTCTGTGAAGTCTCCGTTTGTGGTACCAATTAATGAAAAAACTGAAGGAGTTCTAGGCAGGAGCAAAAATAAGCAGTGACGGCCGGCGTTGGGGACGAACAAGAGGAGGACCACGGGGAGACGGCGTGGGGGACGAGCCTGTGCTCGGCGTAGGGGTCGTGTCGCGGCCGGACGAAGTGCGGCGGCCGCCGCCGCGTCGGCGAGGCCACAGACTGCAAGGGCTAGGGTTTCAGGCGGCTGGCTGTGCCCCTTCTCTCCATGCCTATGGGAGCTGGCTTAGCCGGGATTGGAGGTGCGCCACCAAGGATATTCTTCGCCGGGCTCGTCGGATTCAGTGGTCGCCGCCGGTAGGTGTATGCGGTGGTCGCTGCTTTCTCTTCTTGTTCTGTTCGTCGTAGCTGTGGAGAAGAACAGCCCTTTGGGTTCGTGTAGATATGCACAGGGGTAAGACCGGGATTTATTAAATTCTTTAACCAGCAAAAAAAAGAAATTTCTAACGGAAGATGACGGAGTGGTATTAAGCAGTAACGTGCCAACCTTTCGATGGTATAAATAAACCAACAGATTGATCTTTGGATGGTATAAACCTAAAGACGTGATCTTTTAATGGTACAGACCCAATTCCCCCGCCTAAGAATTAGCAAAACCCAGAACCTGCCTGTGATAGGATGGTTATGAGGGTGATTGTACCCACAGCCCATCAGAGTTCAAACCTCAGGTTTGACGCTGGTGTTTCTCATTTAAGCGGAATATTATTCAGTGGGAGGCGACGTTCCCGGCCGTCGACAGCGAGGCGCCTGTGGTGACTTCGTCAATCTCGAGACCCAACCGCCGGCTCAGTCTCTCGGAGGTGTTCATAGGGGTAGGGTGTGCGTGTGTGCGTTCATAGTGGTGAGTCTGTGCACGTGTATGTAAGCGTCTGTGTTGTACTGTGTTTCGTAAAAAAAATAAACTAGCAAAACCAAATAAAATAATATTAATTTTAGAGAATATGAAAACAGATTGTCAGCACATTATATATACCTAGTCTATGCTCATTTTTAACACTTGCTTGGCCAGGTGTTGCATTGAGATATACTCGATGCAATACTCCTCGAGCTTGGAGCAATTGCAACGACGTGCCAACTTCAACATGCTAAACGCGTTGTCATAAAACATGTAATTGGCTACCAAATTTTCGCACATAGCCTTCATTCTGTCTAGACGGAACCTGCACGCCGCTACCAACATGTCTCCTGCAATCACAGCGTGGTCTCTGTCGTCGTCTGTGAGTAGGTCATCCATAGGAGGCAGCTCGTCTGTGTAAATGAAGTGGAGGACAGTCCTTAATACGGTCGCCTTCATGTTGTCGATACGGACGACATGGTTATTATCGGTGATCGTTGATGCCATTAGGTCGTATAGGGCCGGTGAACGGGCAGCGATTATGAGCCTGTGCGCGCGGATCTCGCTATCCTCAACTAGGAACCTCACTTGTGCCACTTCCTTGCTCACCAACAGCTGCTCGAGATGACCGATGATGTCAGATGATGTATCGGAAATGCTTGATCCGGTGTGATCTATGGTGGTTTCTGGACTAGTGTAGTCCTTCTTAAGGGCAACAGTGCAATGTATGACAAGGGAGCTATCATGATCAAGATAGTGCGACTTGGCAGATTCCACAGTGACGGCATCTGAAAAACCCCACGCCCTAGCATCACTAGTAAAGATGGTTTCCGCTCCCAGATCGATTGTCGGTGGTTCGTCACTACTCCAGTTATGGATTTTGAAAAGTTTCAACGCCTTGACATGGGCAGTTCCAGGATCAGTCACTAGCTCAAGGAAGAGGGAGATATATTGCCCTTCATCGTCATCGTGGTCTTTGGATCCTGATGGGTATACTCTTAATTTCCAGTCATAACCGCCGACCTGAAAAGTACCGGAACTGATACTTTCGCCAACACCATGTTTTTTCTGCATGGCACAGAAGTTTGGGATCGTGAACTCGTGCAAGGCGCTCACCACTTCTGGCGACGTGCTCTTCTTCATCATCTCCGATAACTCCCTGTACTCTTCGAGTAGCAGGACCTCGTGGAGATCCCCGGAGATCGTGGGCGGCGGCACCACCGAGATGGTCCCAGCCGTGAGGGCGTCCTCCTCGTCCTCCAGGACGTCGACCGTGCAGTGGATGATGAGGCCTCGGGTACCCATTGCCATCTGGACCCGCAGCGTTGTTGTAAATGTCGGCCATGACGGCGATGATGAAACAGATGAGCCACCGACTTGGTTGTTGGAGCCGGCGTAGCCGAAGTCGAACAGAAGCGAGCAGTCGCGCCGAGACGCTCCCCAATAATCTTATCGGCCGTCTCTCGGTGCAGGATCTCAACAGACGGGGTTTCAGAGGCCTGCTCTCCCGGACAGCCGTGTACGCGATCGTCGGGATGGGGAAGTCTGGAAGCAGCACAACAAAAGGAACTACGCGGTGGAGAGACATGAAGAGTTTGGATGAGCTAGCGTTCTGGATCCGTCCGACCTCTTCTCTATAGGTAGAGAAGACAAGCGCCACGCGGTGGAAGCACATGGCAAATGTCAAACATGCACATGCCTGTTGACACCCACAGATGGTACGCACAAAAAATAATATTTCACCAAAAAAGAAGCTCTAACTCGAACTCGATTCACGACGCGCGTGGGCGGCGGGGGAGGAGCGCACGTGAACTGCTTCTATTCTCACTCACTTAGTGAGAATATAACATCTCACCTTCTAAGTTGCTCTAACTCTCTCCAAGCTAATAGTATGGGACTAAACATAACTCCAACTGTCACTTCCTTGTATGTACACAACATGAACCAACCTAAAATTGGCCTTAGAGATTTTAGTATTTATTGGGCCTAACTAAAGTGCAAGCCCAATAAAATTCAACAGATAAAGAATTAAAGGCCCAATTTGATCGATGAGGATTGGCCGGCTGTTGACGTGGTCCAAACAGGGACCCCTACCTATCGCCTTTAGCGAGTCGTACGTTACGACTCGCCCGCGTCCGAGCGGATGACGTGAAGGCCCATTAGCATCGAGGCCCATAAAGCTCTATGGTGTGCCTGTGCACGAGATCAATTGGCTCCAGTACCGTTACCTTCCCCGTTTTCCTATTTCTTTTTCTTTTCTTGCTCAGGCATGTATGCAGGAGATTGAGTCGCTGGCCCTCCTACCACATAAACTACCTACTTTTTATTCCTTACGATCTTCTCTTAGTTTTCCGAAATATTATCCCAAATAAATCTGGAATGTTTTTCTAAAATCGGATCCAATTTTTAAATCAGAACCATTTTATCAAAAATTGGAACCATTTTCATAAATCTGAATTTTTTCAAAATATGAATATTAAAAAACAGAACCATTTTCAAAAAAATCTACATTTTCCAAAATCGGAACCTTAAAAAATGAACCGTTTTCAAAAAGGAACATTTTCAAAAATTGGAACAATTTTCAAAATATGGAATCATTTTCAAAAAAACAAAACCATTTTTCCAATTGGAACCATTTTGTTTTCCTGAATAATTTTCTAACAAAGGAACCATTTATAAAAAATCGGAACCATTTTTAAGAAATTGGAACCATTTTTTAAATCTGAACCATTTTCAAAAATCGGAACTATTTTTAAGAAATTGAAACCATTTTCAAAAGACAGAACCTTTTACAAAAATCGGAACCATTTCTTAAATCAGAACCATTTTAAGAAATCGGAACCATTTTTAAGAAATTGGAAGCATTTTTTAAATCGGAACCATTTTCAAAAATCAGAACCATTTTTAAGAAATGGGAACCATTTTTCAAATCGGCACCATTTTCAAAAATCGGAACCATTTTTTAAATCGAAACCATTTTCAGAAAAAAAAAACCATTTCTTAAATCGGAACAATTTTAAAGAAATTGGAACCATTTTTTAAATCGGAACCATTTTCAAAAAACTGAACCATTTTCAAAAATCGGAACCATTTTTAAGAAATCGGACAATTTTTCAAATCGGAACCATTTTAAGAAATTGGAACCAATTTTCAATCCTAATCATTTTCAAAAATCGGAACCATTTTTATGAAATTGGAACGAAATTTTAAATCGTAACCATTTCTTAAATCTTAACCATTTTAAGAAATTGAAACCATTTTTTAATCCGAACCATTTTCAAAAATCGGAACCATTTTTAAGAAATTGGAACCATTTTTAAAAATCGGAACCATTTTCAAGAAATTGAAACCATTTTTTATATCGGAACCATTTTCAAAAATCTTAACCATTTTAAGAAATCAGAACCATAAGAAATTGGAGTTATTTTTTAAATCGGGGATATTTTTAAGAAATTGGAACCATTTTTTAAATCGGAACCATTTTCAGAAACAGAATCATTTCTTGGAACCATTTTTTTAAATTGGAACCATTTTCAAAAATTGGAACCATTTTTAAGAAATTGGAACCATTTTTTAAATCGGAACCATTTTCAAAAAACTGAAACATTTTTAAAAATCGGAACCATTTTCAAAAAGCTGAACCATTTTAAAAAATCGGAACCATTTTTTAAATCGAAACCATTTTTAAAAATCGAAACTATTTCTTAAATCGGAACCATTTTAAATAGGAACCATTTTAAGAAATTGGAACCATTTTTTAAATCCGAACCATTTTCAAAAATCGGAACCATTTTCAAGAAATTGGAACCAATTTTTATATCGGAACCATTTTCAAAAAACGGAATCATTTTCAAAAATCTTAACCGTTTCTTAAAACGGAACCATTTTATGAAATCAGAACCATTTTTAAGAAATTGGAACCATTTTTTAAATCGGAACCATTTTTAAGAAATTGGAACCTTTTTAAAATCGGAACCATTTTCAGAAATAGAACCATTTTTCAAAAAATAGAACCATTTTCGAAAATCAGAAACTTTTTTAAACCATAACCATTTTCAAAAGAGGAGTTATTTTTAAAATGAACGAAATCGAGAACTAAAAAAACAAAAATAAATAGTGAAGCCAAAAATATTAATATAGCTCCAAATAACGTACGTATGAATAAAGAAGGTAAAGAAAACTTAAATAAATAATAAAACAGAAAAAGAAAGAATAAAAAAGAAAACAAAAAAGAAACAGAAAAAAACGAAGACATCGAAGGATAGATAGATGAATAAAGTAGCTTCGAACACGAAGCAGACCGTAGACCAGTCGGTACGCACTCGGTACTTAACAGCGGAGATCGCTAGTTCGAGTCCTAGGTCGGTACTACACACATAACGTTCTACGTTTAAGCAAATCTGTAGACCGTTCCGACAATGTTGGTCCTAATCCTGAGTGATCCGCGCGAGCGCACATGCAGGAAAATGCCAGAAAACACTACGCACAATGCATAGTTAGCAAAAAGACAAAAGTGAGCATTAAATGCAAAAATTCGAATATTCAAAACATTTTATAAGTCAAATTGTTTATCTGATTTAGGATCCGTTTTCAGTATTGGCCTAGTCGCGACGAGATCTTCGAAACTAGATCCCATCTTCATATGTTCCGACGACTTTTTTTGGGACCCGAAAGTTACCCATGCGTAACACGTGAGTTATCCAATCGGTTGTACATAACTTACCCACCCTACGAACGGTTTGTATGGAGCCTTTTTTTTAGATGCATAAAAAACAAGACAAAACGGCTAATTTCACCGTATTTAATGCCAAATCCAAATATTTAAAAAGTTTGTATCTCAAACCGTTTATCGGATTTAAAATCCGTTTTCACCGTTGTACTAGCGGCGCGGAGAGAATTGCAAAAACCCACCATAGTTGGGTAAAGGTGTCAAACACCTACCATTTCATGCGATTTGTGGTGGTTTTTCATGGTTGTTATTTCTACCCTAATTGTGGTGGTTCTTGCAATTTATTCAGATCTTCGAAATTAGATCCGATGTTAATATGTGCCAACAACATTTTTCGGACCCGATGTTAATATGGTAACTATTAGCTAAAGCGTAGGGTAAATGCATCGATGTCTTGGTGATAACTACACCCTAAACACCTGAGTAACTCCATCGATTTCGTGGTGATAACTATATCACGAGTATATGGATAACTCCACTTGTATGTGATGGGTAATTATTACTAAGAGAGTAGGGTAACTGCATCAATTTAGTGGTGATAACTATATCATGAACACATGGCTAAGTACATTAGTACTTTATGGGTAACTATTACTTAGAGAATAGGGTAACTATATTGATACAATGGTGATAAATATCATGAACACATGGGTAGTTTCATCAGTAATTGATGGGTAATTATTATCTAGAGAGTAGGGTAACTGTATTGATATTGTTACCGTGGTGATAATATATCATGAACCTATGTGTAACTCAATCAGTATTGGCTGGGTAACTAGGTAATCTAAACAGTAAGCTAACTGCATCGATATCGTGGGGATATGGTTACAACCTTAACTCACGGGTAACTCGTAATTACTGGGTCGGTAACTATTACCGCCACGGTAGGGTAACTTTATTGTTACTGAGTTGATAACTATTATCTAAATAGTAGGGGAACTGAACTTTATTGTTATTGTCATCGCCTAAGGGTGCATGTTCGGTTGATTCATTAGTTCGGTTTAGGTAATACGTGTCTTCGGTAATCCATTTATTTTCGCTTCAGTTTCGATAATAACTAAACTAAACAAACGTTATGCCAAATTTTGAACATGGTCTTATGTTTCAGCTTCTATTCACTTTTTCACCGAACTGAATGTGTTGCAACTTGAACCTATACATGACGTTAACCATGCTACAATTTGTGACTTGAACTACATACTGCCCTTACAATCAATCTAGTAATTAATATACAAAATACAAGGTAAAGATCTGAAGGAGTTAGAAGGAGTAGTTTGGAAGACACCATGCATTCCATCAGAAATGATTAGTAGTAGCTCGGAAGATGAGATGGTCCTGCACCCTTGCACATCATACATTCATACTAGTAGGATGCGACTCGACTCGTACTAGCATCGAAGCTATACTCGAACTGAACGTCTTGCAAGACTGAAACACAAAACTGGCTCGTGTCCTGGTCTGTGAGCTGCAGACCTTCAGAGGAGCTGAGATAGCGAGGACGGGAGAAGAATATGAGATGGAGGCCGGAGGTGGGGGCTCGCCGGAGCCCTGAGAGGTGGACGGCGCGCCACGTCCTCTCCTTGGAGTGGAGGTCGAGCTTGTGATTCGCAGACCGGCGGAGATGCGGAGGAGAGGAGCCGGCCAGGACCACATCAAACCCGACGCACCAGTTCGGCAAAGCATCCTCGCCTTACACCGCGGCGGTGGAGTCCGGAGCACGCTCGCCGTCACACTGTAACACTGGCGATGGGCAACGTCGAGATCTCCGGCGACCCCGGATGAACTTGCACTTCTCCCGGAGGTGGTGCCGAAGTGACCAGCGTGCTTGGTGCGCAGCTTGGCGCACATGCCGACGGCCAGACGGATGTTCAGGCGGCGGCTGGCCTCGACGACAATGTCGAGCTCCTCCTCCTTCTCGAGCACGATCACCGTGTTGATGTACTCGAGGTCCTTGTATCCGTTGCAGATGAGCAGGGAGTCGAGGCTTCCGCACGGCGAGGCAGCTCATGGTGAGCAGCAGCTCCGGCTTGGAGCCGGCCTCCAGGCCAAAACCGCGGTCGGAGGCGGGGACGAGCTGGAGCAGCATCTGCTATCAGCGCTGGGGCGGAAGGAGGCGGATCAGGGAAGACTTGGTGGTCGGCGACCTTGACGCGGAGGGCGGCGGCGCGAGCAACTCGAGTCACCGATCGGCGGAGATACGCAGAGATGAGCCTCGGCGGAGCAACTGCTCGCCGGACGCGGGTCCGGGGAGAGGAAGGAAAAGAGGAGACGGAGTAGCGAGCAGGGAGGGCGCTGGCGTGGGAGGCGGCGGCGTTCGCTGGGGTCTGGGAGGAAGGTAGCGAACAGTTGATCACGTCCGTTCCCGTGAGAGTAGATCGGACGACGCACGTGGATCCGCCGCGGATGGACACCCAGCGACCGTTCTAAACGTAGAAATTCCTTTTTATAAAATAAGAATTATGATTGGGTTCTATCCTTTTTATAAAATAAGAATTATGATTGGGCCGGCCCATTAAGAAAACGGACGCGGGCGATTCGTAGTGACGACTCGCAAAAGGCGATATATAACACCCCAAACATCTCTCAAGGTTGGGAGAGCACTACCTAGGGTTATCAGAACACTTTTTGCCCAATTTTGTCCGGTTGCCCAATACACGATTTGGAAGCGACTGGGGCCAGCTGGTTTAAGACCCCCAACCTCATCGCGAGGGGAACAACTGATTTGTTTTTTTTGTTGTGAATCCTTTCAAACGTGTGGAAATTGTAACATCTTTGTAACATTATACAGCAGATGCAGGACGAACTGGAATTACTAAGATTCTTGGATATTTGGAATCACGAAACGTCGCCGCCGTGCTACGCAATCACCGCGGCGAAATTCCACGCCGGCGGCGACTCCGGTGGCCTAAACGTGGCGGCGCCGCCTCTTCGGGGACCCCACGCCAACGCGCACTCGCCGCGGCCACGGTCGCGTCCCAGCACGCGCGGAGGCGCCGCCGGCGAGTCGCCGCCGTCGCGGCACGGCCGCCGCGGCATCCGCCCACTGTGACGTCAGCATGACGTTACAGTGGGCCTGGGCGGGAAGACGGGCCTCTGCTGGGCTGGCTCGGCCCTTTTATTTTTTTTTCCCTTCCGTTTTGTTTTTCTATTTTCCAAATATATTTGTACCTTTAAAAATAGAGCTCAAAATCAAATGAATCCAATTTCAAAAAAAAAGGAAAAATAAAATCACCCATTTTAAACACTTAGTGACCTTTTCCAACTTAGTCTTCAGATCATATAGACATATACTATGAGAAATACATATTGTAGTCAAGTTTTAGAGTAGGTTGTTTTATTGTTCCTTTTAAGTTAGAGCATTCATCTTTAGACCATGTTCCTTCTATTGTCTGTGTACAATGTTTTGAATGTACCTTATTTGCTACTTATGCCGGATATATTGTCATGTTGCATTTCGAAACATGGAAGTATGCATATTTTCTTATATTTATCATTTTTATCTGTTTATATTGTAAGGCATGTCAATACTAATGAAATATCACATAGTATTGTTTTACCTCTCGATCAACAATGGGAACTTTTTGTATGAACGAGCATTGTGCTTTGCTCTAAAGCTATTTTAATGCCACTGCTATGTATATTAATTGTTGACTACCTGTGTCATATTAAGAATGTTTGTCATAATGTTTTGCAAATCGAAAACCAGTGTCAACGGCGGGTGGCGCGCGGCAAGCCGCGCCAGGGAATCTAGTTAAGATGATTTGTCGGCAGACGTGAGGCAGTGTCGTCAGATCGATCCGATCCGTGTATAACTCCAACTCCTGCGTAGTAGTACTATAAGGAAAGTAAAGTTCTCCCTGCGCTGTTTTCTAATAAAGCAGGGCCGTGACCCGTGAGGCCTCTTGTCTCATATGGATTAACTAGATCAACGTATACTTTTGGATGGAAATAATTTTATATGAGAAAATTTGTCAAGTGCAGACTTTTAGCTTGTGCTATTTTCCCAGTCTCCCAGAATTAACAGCATATGCACCATTGGTTCGTTCAACACCCATTTAGTCACAAATACTTTTAGGGTATTCTTTTTTCAGGGTACTTCCGAACATACACACGGGCTGTTGCCCACACGTCGTGGTATTTTAATAAGGGTACATCCAAAAATACACTCGCAGAGATTATTGAAGTCGGAATATTAATCTTTTTTACCAAGAGTTTTATAGTAAAGTGCTATATATATATATTGTTCTACAGACATAGTGAGATGCACGAATTGTGCATACTTGCCTAGTTATGAATGCATTTGCTTGAGTGATTTTTTTTTGACATTGTACGCCCATAGGCATATATTACTTGTATATTGATAAAAGTACGGATACAAAGATGACACGAATACAAGCAACATAAAACTAAGAGAAAACAAGCGATTAAACTGCTGCAAACCGCCATCACCGCAACTACCAATCATCCACGTCTTCCACCATCGCCGGAGAACAAGAACACCAGCAGTTGGTCCAAACCCCTTGCCATAAGGTGTTAATGAGCCGCAATAGCCACCAGCCCCGTAAGGCTGGATCTATCTCGCTAGGCGTTAATGAGCCTATTCAACGTCGGATCCGGGGCCAACGCCACCCCACCTTTCAACAGGCGGCCGGATCCCCACCATCTTCCGCAGATCCACAGCAGTCAGCATCACTGTACTCCAAGAGCAGCCCCTTCCCGCCGTCACGCCTAGACGCAACGTTAGATTGAAACTGCTCCAACAGTTTGGACTCCACAAGCCTCTCGCCGGCGCCAGCAACACCTCCGATGAGCAGGAGCAAGAGCTGGAAGACCGCTATTCCTACGAGCACCATCGGCATCAGCTCCACCATGACACCGAAAGAGGAAACACGAAACCTAAAAAAACTTAAGACGAAAACACCACACGAACGAGAGCCAGAGCTCCCCTCCCCCTTGTGCTGCCAAGACGGCGAGCGGAGGGGAAGGTAGCGGCGGATCGCCGGTGGGGAACTCTAGACATGAAACCGCTGGCGGCTAGGTTAGGAACGGGAGAGCGTCGAGATCTTTTTCGAGTGATTGTTAACACGATGGATTTTAGTATATGATTGAAAAAAAACATCTGATTACATGGGTCAAGAAGTGCACTAGTGCTGACTTTTGGCTTGTGCTATCTTCAAAAACAGCATGCAACATTGGTGCACTCAACACTTATTTAGCCAAAAATACTTTTACAACATAAAGTTGAAGGGCTACAAACATGGTTTTATCTTCTGAAGCAATCAATTTATCTCTCAGCTGCAATAGCAACCAATCTACAGAAGGAAATGATGAAGTAGCAATATTACCTGCGGGTCTGGTAGGGGCTGCATGTGGCGATCATGCGTGGAATTTTTTTATGCCTATTTGTTCTCCACTGAGCTGAAACTGAGATGTTAAAAGTTCTTGCTCTGCTCGGGGATAAGATTTCTCGCTTAATCCTTCTTCCAATTTAGTTCGTGCTTGCGTTGCTTTTTCGATGAAGCCTCGATCTCCAAGAACCAGCCAGCCAGAACCATTACCACTCCTCTTCTTACTTTTATATACACTAGTTGAATGCCCGTGCGTTGCAACGGGTACGGATTTGTAATTATTTTCTCTTGTCATAAATGCAAAATATAGGTATATAATATTGCATAAACAATGAGATTCTACTTTTCTTATAATGTCATTCAATAAACTATAATTTGACATCACATGTGTAGTAAACAACAATTCCAACAATTATCTTTTATTGACTAAGATCCACTTTGCTCACATCCCAGAGACGGCTTCAAGTAATAACTTTCATAAATCTCGAACCTGGATTGGTGTTGTCTGGTGGCCAAGGATTGTTCTAGGCTAGTATATTACAGGATTTCTTTTTGGGGCCAGAATTGCAACCTAAAAGTAATGATCGGTTTACAAGCTTTGAGATTTAATTTTGAAATGAAAATGAATTTCCTCTACTTCAGGTGGGTAAAGTTAGCCTCAAAGCTAAAATTGTGTTTGGTCTATCATGCTGAAAGATGCCGAACTTCAAATATGACTTTTTATTCACGAATTAAATTTATGCTATTTGGGTGAATTAAACTTAATCAACTCAACTCCTGAATATAGTTGTTGATAGCTGGTTTCCGTCAAATTAATTCCCTAGGCTAGACTGCTCAATGCCAATTTAGGTAGTAGCAATAAAATTTAGTACTGGTACGTCGGTAGAACATCTGTATGGTGCAGTGGAAGGTCATATGAGTGTGAGGTAGAGTGATATGGATGCACCATCATTTTTTTCATTCCAAAGCCTACGCACGACCAATTCCAAAGGAGGGATTGGTTGTCAGAATACAAAATTTAAGGCTAAACCGAAATTTCTTAGGAGACCAGCTGGAAAACTCGACAGCATTGCAGACATGGGCTGAGCAGGAAACTGGGCGAGAGAACACCAAATATGAAATATGTCCACCGATCACCACCGCAAAACTGAAATACCAATGGAAGAATCACAACAGAGTGATTCTGAAAATCCTAGTTTCAAATGCATCTCTCCAATGAACAAGGAGCTCACTAGTACAGAACGACACATCATCAACGGAGCAAAACCTTCTATGGCAACAGAAAAACCATCCGTTGCCCCGCTTCCGATGCTGATGTGAGAGCATCTCATCTGCTACGGTAGTTTTGTCCGTTTCCATTGTGGGTCATAAATATAAAATAAAAAAAAACAGGCCACCGGTGGTGACCGGTAGCGAAAGCAATAATTGATACCGACAGCACTGCATTTTACTGTACTCTTTCGCACAGGATACAATATTTATAAATGACTATGTCAAAAATACACAAGGGACAAGGTTCAGTATACACGATAGAACTATGCCTAGTATACACTAAAAATGCATACTCTCGCAAAAAATTAACTAATGGACTCTCAAAAAGATTCCATCCAACCCATCACGCTTTGCTGCATCTGTCTTTACTGGCAATAGAAATCGAAGTAGGCCGGCCATCGCTACAGATGATGCTCCAGATCCTTGCATACAGCTGCATTTTTTGAAGAAACAACAAAAGCTAGTTATCTCGCATGCAGTACCATCACAGCAACAAAAACTAGTAATCTGGCATTCAGATCAGTATATTAGCACATTGACAAACTCAATATTAGTACTAGCACAATAAATCAAGGGGGCAGAGCAGCAAATGCAAATCACCATTAACAGAGCAGTACACCGAACTAGGAAACCCCACAAGATCCGGTCGAGCCAAAAGACATCGAATCCCACACAGAGAAAGAATCAAGAAAAAGAAAAGAAGATCCGCGCGAGGTGAAGAAGTGGATCCGGCTGCAGCCATCACCCATGAGATACTATAGGAGCACCAACAATTAGATTAAGAAATCGGCCGGCCGGAACACATTAGATTAAGAAATCGGCCGGCTGGAACACACGCGTAAACTACCCAACAACACGAAGCAGCCTATACGAGCACATGCATACCTTGGAATCAAGCAGCTTAAGATGTTGGTACTGTTGTCGCTTGTGTACACCAGATCGAGGCAAAGGATCTGGTGCAGGGGACAACGATGCACACAGACGTGGCACCGACGGCGGAGTGGAGCTCCGGATGATGCTCCGGATCCGCCCGCCCAGATCCGCCGCTTGGCTGTCCGCAAAGATCCAGCGTCGCTGCCGCGCCAGCAGCATCCTCGACGCCCTTCCCGGGCCTGATCTCGCCGGGCAGAGTTCCCTCGTCACCGGCGGCGGCTGACAGAGTAGAGATACGGGAGAGGAAGGTGGTAGAGGGGATAAGAAGCGTGTGGCTGCAGGAGAGGATAAGTTGAAGGCGTGCGACACTAGGGTTGGGGACTATTTATTGAGCATGTGTAAACAGGCCTTTCGGCCCACTTTAATTGCATACGGACGAATATTTTCAACCGTTTCTAATACATTGCATACGGTTAAATATATATAACCGTTGCCCATGTGTCGCGATTCCATTCCTGTAAAGGCTCACTGGTGACGTGCAATTTTTTTAACCGTGGCCTTTGTGAGCGTAGTCTGTTGCCTTTTTGCTGCCGTTTCCATAGAGGGGTATCCTATGTGTCGTTCTGTACTAGTGATATTAACAATAGTATAGAGTGATGCGAATATTTCGAGTCAGTTCATCAGGTGGTCTGGCAAGCAAAGCATGCAGACCACATAAATAATAGCACATATAATATTACAGGCTAAAACATCATCCTTCTTGACCATCACCCCTTGTTCTAAGCAACCACTAAACTTGGTTGATGCATGCTTATAGGACAGAAACATTCCACATTACAAGATAACTCATGTTGTTGTACATTTACCCTTTTCCAAGATATGCTGGACTTGCAGATGAGAAAAACCTACCCCATATCACTGCTTTTCTACATTGTACGCCCCCATGGCCATTTGCTAAACTCTGGGTTCCAATGCAAGGGTAATCTTCTTCCTAAGTCCCAGAAAGAACTGCACAGGTATGTAGAGAAACAATGTTTAAACTATAATTATAATTCATGAACTTTTGGGCCCCTAAAACTTATGACTTCGTTGCGAGAAGTACAACAATCCCGTACCACTTGTTTTTCCCCTTGTGAATCTGTAATCATAAATTCATAATGCACGTCCAAAATCATGTGTATAAGAAAATTTTGGGCCTAATCTGCTACTTCACGGAGGAATGCCCAGGTTGC
This sequence comes from Poa pratensis, assembly GCA_947311845.1. Lineage (NCBI taxonomy): Eukaryota > Viridiplantae > Streptophyta > Magnoliopsida > Poales > Poaceae > Poa > Poa pratensis. Next base: position 27,478,770 of record CAMZMU010000106.1, on the reverse strand, counting down.
TGCTGCCGTTGGTTAATGTACCCGAGTCTGAATTCAGACCGTGTGTTCGACCTATAAGCATTGTAACAATAGAAAAGCTGCAACATAGCACAAGATATACCTTATGTAATGTTGTGTTTGATCCCATCGCTTCTTTTCCACATTTTATGAGAAGACCATCGCCACTTCAATGACTGAAGATGCAATCAAAACAATACTGTTCAAACCAACCTGCTTAGTATAATTGTACAAATCAAATGCAAAGCACACGAATTATACAGAAATAAGTCAGTGAAGAACACCTTAAATAAATCTAGACCAAGGCATCAAGTCGGGGTCAAAAGGAAATCATGTTTTCTCGAGAACTAAACCGTCGGCAACTTCAATACGCAAACAAATTGGTTCAGTCATGGAAGCGTTTTCCCTTTGGATCTCCCATAGTGTACTGTTAATACAAGCATTCACCTATGTTCTTTTCGGTATCTCATTAATAGGGTCTTCCATTTTCACAAGAGCCTGGACATATTTGGCAAGGGAACCCTATAACTGGATCAACAAATGAACAATATCCAAAATGAAAAGAAGCAAGTTTCACATATCTAACCCAAGAAAATAGAGGGAAAATACAGTTTGCATCGTTCATATTTAATTTTGGATAACATAAACTATAAGAGGTCAGCAACTGGAGCTAACAACTTTGATAGATTGTTGAAGAATGATAATAGAGATTTAACAGGCTTGTTACATAGTTCTGCTCACCTTGGGTCTTTAATTTCCTACAGCGTCAAGCACTAAGTTTGCTTTTGGAATAGGCGATGGAGAACAAAACCACCCTGAAAGTACACATATCACACAAGCATCATGAAGAAGCAGGAGCAACCGAGCAGTACAATGTTCATTTCGAGAACAAGTGATTTTGTCTTAGGAAGTAGTAGTTATGACCTTGTAAGCTTCAAATGAGAAAAAACTGTACACTATAAGAAACAATAAGGTATATCAAGAATATGTGCAAGCTTCCTCACGCGCTCCCTTGAGAGCCCCCTCCTTTCTTGTACCTGCAAATGCTTTAACAATTGCAGTCAGGGATGTATCAGAGTACATGATTACGTACATATGTACTACCAGTATATACAATGAAAAAGGCAAACCAGATCCTCCTATCACCCTTCTATTCTCAGTTCACAAGTAGATTTTTTTTCTAAAGATAAATGTCCATTATAGCTTTTGTTAAAAAGACAGCTGATAAGAATTCTGTGTAAAAGCGCTTAAATAGGTACGAAAACCAGGCAAAGGTACCGCAAAACCATGTTGGATTATGTATAGTTAATCAAAATACACCAAGCATAGCATAGCAGGATCTAGTTTTGTATTATCAATATCTAAACTAATTAACCATCAAAGTTCTAATTATAATTAAATGGCATGCGTCTTCTGCCAAGTTTGTCAGAATCAAAACCACAATATTAGCAATACTTTTTGTTTCTTCAACACAAACAAGGACAATTACATTTTGATGGTAAACAGTTAGATCTCATTTTTCTCATTTCTGAATTACACGAGAAAGATAGTAAATTCCATAGAGTTAACTTATGTGAAGCTCGGATAAGATAACATAAATAAACATCACAGGACTCATGAAAACATATTGATAGCAAGATAAATTATAAGGAACCAAGATCCAAGTGACTAATACAACAAAGAAATATTTGACAAAGGTGTGTTATTTAGTCAAATTCTTGTAAGACAAAAGGGCCTGCCAACAACTGGACTCACCATCGGATTGAAACTGATAGCTCCCCATCCTTTTATTCTATTCCAAGTCTTGCTTAAACCATCTTAATTTCTGCATATAAAACATGGCTCACTGGTATTAATTTTCAACAATTGAGAAAAGGATAATGATGCTCATCGGAAATCATTTGTCTTTCTGTGAAGCATTCTGATAAACACATGACAGTCAATTTAAAAATTCCGCGTGTACGCTGGTGGATGCAGTACCTTGAGAGTAGTTGAGGCTGGAGACCACGATGCAAAGGGAGGCGTTAATCCTCAAGTAGCAACTGTACCTAGCTTCTAATAATCAAGCTTGGCAATTATCTCCAAGCAATCTGTAGTATCTACATGAGAAAAAAGTCAAACAACACAATTTAGTACTCCCTCCGTTCGGAATTACTTGTCTCTGAAATGAGTGACCTACACACTAATAAGTGTCTAGATACATCCAACTTTGAGACAACTAATTCCGAACGGAGGGAGTAGTTCAGATAAATAAATTTACGGGTTACAAACAACACAATTTTCACAACATGGAGATCTTCCAAACGAAATATTGCACAGAAACACCTGTCGCATTTTATAAGAACAAAACTGAAAAGACAACTATATCTTTGAAGGAAGTAACATATTTACAAACTGAATTTGCAGCTATACATGATTTTGTCTAAGAATACCTCCATAGACCCTGTAAACAAGATCTCAGACAATAAAACTACTACCAGAACAGTGGATGAATCATTTTGGCACCTTATTGTACAAGGTCGAAAACATTGTACCATTATTTCAAGTTTGAACCTCCTAGTGACATTTCCTTCAGTTGCAAACAACATGATACTTCATATTTTCCAAATGTAACTTTTTTGCAGAGAAATTTTCAAAATTAACCAAGCTGAAACAACCAAGCCCAGCAGCTACATGACCGTAGTCATGTTTACTGATGCTCCCTCAAATAGGATAAGTATCAAAAGAACATAATGTAAATATACACTCTTCTTAAATTTAAAAGGTGCTGACCCAGTAAACTATCCTTGACAATTATCAGTGTCACATAATAGCAAGCCTAGCTTCAAAGTAAGGAATGTATATCATGATAAGATAATAATATGCGCACATTCAGAAACTTAGCACACACAATCAACTGACCAGAAAATAAGATAACACAACCTTGCCCACTAGTACAGAACGACACATCGGATACCCCTCTATGGCAATGGCAAGAGTTAGGCGACGGAAAAATGAGCTCCGCGCGCTTCCGCGAGTGTGCGAACGCGCTAGTCGGTCGATGGGCCCGACACAATGGTAACGGAGGCTGAAAAGATCTCCGTTGCTCATATAGGCAACGGAGGAAAGAATATCTCCGTTGCTGATATTGCCACATCAGAAACGGAGATCGGTCTATCTCCGTTTCCCATGTGAAGGCACATTAAGAGGTGTCGGTATTAATATCTCCCACTCCAGTACTGTATCTCACTCTCACTCTCAGTCTCACTCTCCCCAGTTCCTAACCCTAGCCGCACACGCTCTCCTCCTACTTCACCCATTGATGGCGAACCCCTCCGGCGCCGATGGAAGTCAGGATGGAGCATCTTCCTCCTCCCACCCTCCGAGGCGCAGCCCGGATCTCCCCTACAACTGGGGCGAGATCCCCGGCGACTGCGGTCGCGAGTTCATTCTGAGCCGTCAAATCCCATCCGGATCCACGGCGGCGGCGGCCACCGACGCCCGGATCTCGTCCTCATCGTGCTCCTCGGACGAGGATCTGGAGGTCCGTCTCCTCCTCTCTCGCGCCTCCTTTGAGCGCGAGCGCGCCGAGGGTGTCATTCGGGCGTCTGCGATGTAGAGAGCTATCCGCATCTCCGCCGCCGAGCACGCGATAGAAGCCGCCGAGGAGGCGTTGTTCCAGACGCGGCTCCGGGCGGCCATAGACCGCTCTCTTCTCCCTGGCCAGGGCCCTGGGCCAGATGCGGCGGCGGCGGAGGAGGAGCATGAGGAGGAGGAGGACGCTCCGGTGTTCGAGCAGGATGAGGTCTCCTCTGACGTCTCCTCTGGCAGTTGCTCCGGCGCCGACGCCTGGGACGCAATCCGCGACGGAAAGCGACCCCGCCTCGCCTAAGGTAAATGACCGCTCTGTTAGCTACTTATTTAGCTCGGTTTGCTCTGTTTAGCTTGCTATGTTAGCTACTTATTTAGCTCGGTTTTCTTTGTTTAGCTATGTATTTGCTATGTTAGCTACTTATTTAGCTCGGTTTGCTCTGTTAGTTAGCTCTGTTCAGCTATGTATTTGCTATGTTAGCTATTTATTTAGCTCGGTTTGCTTTGTTTAGCTATGTATTTGCTATGTTAGCTACTTATTTAGCTCAGTTTGCTCTGTTAGTTAGCTCTGTTCAGCTATGTATTTGCTATGTTAGCTACTTATTTAGCTCGGTTTGCTTTGTTTAGCTATGTATTTGCTATGTTAGCTACTTATTTAGCTCAGTTTGCTCAGTTAGTTAGCTCTGTTCAGCTATGTATTTGCTATGTTAGCTACTTATTTAGCTCGGTTTGCTTTGTTTAGCTATGTATTTGCTATGTTAGCTACTTATTTAGCTCGGTTTGCTCTGTTAGTTAGCTCTGTTCAGCTATGTATTTGCTATGTTAGCTACTTATTTAGCTCGGTTTGGTTTGTTTAGCTATGTATTTGCTATGTTAGCTACTTATTTAGCTCAGTTTGCTCTGTTAGTTAGCTCTGTTCAGCTATGTATTTGCTATGTTAGCTACTAATTTAGCTCGGTTTGTTTTGTTTAGCTATGTATTTGCTATGTTAGCTACTTATTTAGCTCGGTTTGCTCTGTTAGTTAGCTCTGTTCAGCTATGTATTTGCTATGTTAGCTACTTATTTAGCTCGGTTTGCTCTGTTCAGCTATGTATTTGCTATGTTGCCGAAGGGGTTTTTGGCCCGTTTCCGATGTGTCGTTCTGTACTAGTGACCTCACATGTGAAGATATCCAGATTTGTCGGTTTGGTGCTTGCTTGTTTACAACATGTCTCCCTAAATCTCCTAGCCTTGAAATAATCCTTGGTGCTTGCTTGATTCTTAAATTCAGGAAAATGAACAAAATAATATCAGTGATGCAATGCGCGAAAGGATGCAAAAGAGAGAGGACATTTCCTGGGTTGGAAAATCTCCTAGCCTTGAAATAATCACGAGTTGGAAAATGAGGATGACGAGACAGTACTATTCAAAAGGCAAGACATCTGACCCAGTAAACTTGGTGGCTTCTTCTTCATGTAAAGAGAGAGCACATTTCCTGGGTAAATTGCTGCCTGCATGAAACATGTTGGATAATGAGCTGTTCTCTTCTGGCACTTGCAGTTTCGAATTTATACTGAAGAAACTTATATGTGGTGTTCATGTAGAATTTATACCTTGGTGACGCTCACTCCATAATTCTTCTCACGGATTTCTCTAGTAGCTCTCTCCGAGGCATATAAGAGAACAGGAACTGCCAAGTACATCCATCCATGTGGAATCACATCCGAAATTGCAATTTCAGTTTCTATGCACGAACTTTAAATTCACAAAATAACTACTCTTGCCCAATAGATGCAGGAACAATACCGTTTTCTTGTACCACTGCTTTGTGGGGAATATGAATTAGGAGTGCATCACGAGGAACAAATCCGCAGGTGACGGCGCAGCCACGAACGCCACAATGTTGAGGACGCCGCAGATTTGTTAGGTTCAGTGCACGGTCTCGCCCAGGGTGGGCAGGTCGCTGCACGTCGCGTACACGCGGTTGTTCGAGAACATCTCCGCCGCTGACACGCGCGCCGGCGCCACGACCACCGCCACCACCACCACGAACTCGAACAGCACAAGAGCCCGCACGACGGATCAACAGGGTTGTTGCTGCAGACACCCTGCCCTCGGAGGACGGCGAATCTCTGGGCTGGAGGACTTAACGGGGATTCTGGCCAAGATAGCGCGATGGGGGATGGTTGTGCAGCAGGCCGAGATCGAGATCAAACCGGACTCGACGGCCTCTTGGCGCTCGGCGGATCTAGGGAAGCGATCTTCGCCGTGTTCCTCGACGCAGAGGCTCGGGGATAGGGAGTGGGGCTTGGGGGGATCGGGGCGCGGAGTGGCGTGGCGTTGGTGGCCGGCGAGGAGGAGCAGGCGGCGGGGACGGAGGAAATGGAGAGGAGTCAAACATCATTCGTATTCTATTAATGAAAAACGGGGACGGCGGCGGGGACGGAGGAGATGGTGAGGACTGCGGGTTGATTTATAATTTTTCGAGGGACTAAAGTGAGAAACTGCCGCGACGTACGACGGACAACGGGCAGGAGACAGGACACTCCATACTTTTATAGTAGAGATATACTCCCTCCGTTCGCTTTTAATCTACATCCTGGGTCAGAAATTTGTTCTGTTTTAATCTACATTCTAGGGTAATTACTCTCTTGTATTCCTTCGTTTTAGGTGCAGAATTTAATTAGAAATAGTGATAACCAATAGACAACCCTACCGCACATCGTTTCCCTTTCCATGCATGGATGGGATTAATTGCATTGATGCATGCATGAGCAGTATTGGATGTAAATCGCATGATGGCATTAATTCAGATTTGTTTACGTGCAGATGGTGCTTTGTTTCCTGTGCGGGGTGTGCCGAATTAATACTAATAAATATAGGTCTAAATTGTCTGAATTTTCCTAGGATGTAGTTTAAAAGAGAATGGAGGGAGTACACATTAACTTTACTTGAAAGACAAAATTTTGTTCCAGGAAAGAACAGACAAACTTACACAATCAAAGCAGAGAGAGCTGCAAAACACACTGTTTCTCCACTTTGTTTAGTTGATGTGCGTGACACCCCTGCCTGCCTGTCACTATTTCAAGTTTTCAACATCTATCTATTGGATACCTCACCTGAACAACAGCATCCAGGCCAGCCTGAAGCGTTATCTATATACATTTCTTCCTTTTCAAGATTTTTTTTCCAAATAATCGACAATAAAGTGGAGTAAGATACTTCTCCAAACTTTCCGGGAGGAATGATATACATGAACTACTGCAATTTCTCAACTTTGTTCGACTGCTAATTAATTTTCTGGTCCAAGATATTCTTGCCTGAATATACATTCAAACAAAACAGTACTGAAAATAACTGCTTGTCCACTCCACTCATGCCTAGTCAACATGCAAAACTTCTCATCAACTGGTTCTAAAACAAATTTCTAAAACCCTGTAACAGTCCATTGACTGTGCTCCTACAAAACCGAATTAATGGACTACCTAAGCTGGGTACTGATCAAAACATTGCGAGCTGGAGAGCGAGCTCGGTGACCAGCCGGTCGAGCACGAAGCCGGCCACCTCGTCCCCTACCTCATCACCTTGCCAGCGGAGCTCCAGCCAGCGGTCCTCCTTGGTAAGATCACTCAACATCATGCCTTCGACGTCCACGCCGGACCGTGGCTGCTCGTCCAGCTGACGGCTCACTGTATCCCACAGCTCCATCATGGCATGCCGCCCCACAGGCTTGGGGCGAAGATCGGAGGACGAGAGCCAAGAGTGCCCGAGCCTGCCTGAGGCGGCATACCTCTTGTACATGTCTAGCAGCGCCTCGTTCGTCAGGTCAAACAGGAGGAACTCGTCGGCGGACATGTCCACGATCGCGAGGTCCGACGAGGCGGCGGCCGAGAAGCTGAGATCGCTGTGCTGGCAGCCCTCATTCTGGAGCTTTGGCATGTTCTGCGAGCGCCACGCGTCGAAGAGCGCCTCGTTGGTGAAGCTGGACTTGCTGAATATATCCTTCACGTAATCCAGCACAGCCTCCTTCTGTGGATCTGCTGCTTGCAGTTGGAGATCTTGTAGATTCTCCTGAGTGGATGAGCAAGTTGATTCTTTAACAAAAGTGCTAGAGTTGAGATCGTCTCCACCGACTGAATCGTCAGCTTCGTTTGAATGGATAATGTTTTCCTTCTGCCATGAACCTGCGAAACAAAAGAACATAAAAGTATCAGTTGGAATTGTTGATGGGAGTTTGGAAAAAAAGTTGGACGAATGCGTTTTTTTTTTTTTTGAGAATTTCAAGATTAGTGTAGTTGATTATTCGTTAGTAAGTTCACTGTAATTTACAAGGTATGAATATGTGATTTTTCTTATTAAGAATATCATTCCGAGATGCTAACCCAGGTCAAAGACTCTCAGATCAAAGATTATAAAGTGAAAATAATTTATATATTGTAGTAGGCTAATGCAGCCTCTGCATACTAGATAAAAAATCTCACCATATAGCATTGTACGGTCTAAGAAGGACACAGACAGAACTGAGGTTGGACTTTCAGTTTCTTGTGCACAGCCTAAATTTAACCCATCTTCAGTGTCTTGCTTGGGATCAGGAACACAGCAAGTACTTTCAAACGACTGAATTTGTTCATCGTTAGAAATCATCGCGTCGTCTCCTGCAATGCAGATGTTTTCTGAAGGTTGGTCATCAAAAGGTGTCATGTGTCGTTTTGCGTTCTCGATGTCTTCTGATTGTAGACGACTAAGAAGAGTGCATGAATCAGTCTCTGTCGACGAGTGACTAAGATCATCATCACAAGTTGCAGCAGTGTGTTCTTCTGAGACATCAACCACCTCTTCTGAAGGTAATTGAACATCGCGCTTTTCCCCACTCGAGTAGTCTTCAAGCAACACTGGACTCTCAGAGCCACCAGCAACCTCACTATTACGAGAAATCCCGTCCACAGCAAACCTCACATCTCCATCAACAATAATCCCTTCCGGGCATGCGACACGGAGGCATCTTCAGGAATCACAAGATATTCAGCAAGTCTAGTTATACCTTTTGATCTGAGCTGAGAGTTAGAATGATCCCTAGTAGACTTGGAGCTCGTCAGCACCCTTTTGGCCTCACTGCTTGAGATGGAATCGAGTAAGTGAGAGTAGCTCTCCAATGATTCACACAGGGAACGAGAACGCCGAATACCGTGATTTAGATGTTTCTTTGCAGCTGTACCAGTGTACGGTTTCAGACCATCCCTATGATATGTGGCCGAGGCTGATCGGGGAAGTTCTTCCATGATTGTATCTCCAGAAAACTTCTTCCCATACGGGACCTTGTGAAGGATCCCATCCATTGAAATGCTACGGTGACTCTTCCGTTTCACATGCTCATCATCTATAGAACCATCCTGTGAGTTATGTTGCAAATTTGTACCAGCGGCATTTTGCGATGAAACTTTAGCACCATGTGAAGAAGCATCACCGTTGGCAGCTGACTCGCCATCAACATAGACATTGCTTTCTAAATAATGCATCGAAAGGGTGCGCAGGAGCCTTGGTGCGACAGGGAGCATCTTTTCTTTCTGACTTCCCTTTCCGTACAATTTTCTTGAAATAAAGGACCTTAGACCTGCCTTGCCAGAATTCTTTTTTGAATCCTTGTGTTTATTTGTAACCTGAAACATGAGAAAATAATGGACTATGATCAATTCACAACTTCATTGAAAAATAGTTGTCTGTGTAAGTATTTTGGAGGACATAAGTACTTATCAAATTACTTATATGTAATGCAGTAGGAGCACGCAAATCATCATATATCTATGCATGTAAATACTTTAAGCATTTTCCTTCATAAATTTTAGATGTATTAGAAGTTTAGAACCATGATTACAGATAATTTAAGTTTATGTACACACTGATTCTTACACAAATATACAATAGCTCATCTCCTGATCAAAATCAGAAAAAGTTTCAAAAGTATCACTCCAGATTTTTACAGAAAGCAAAAGATTAGTAATCATATGATTTAGGTTTTTATTTTTGCAAAGATTTAAGTTCTTATCTCTTAGCATAACACGCTATGTAAATGGCCTACTGGATACGAATAAAAAATCAATAGAAAGAAAGGATATCAGTACTAGTATTCAACAGTCAAGAGCACAAAAGTTGCCAATCAAGGTGAGTAATTGGTATATACCTGAGTGTTTTCATGGTCACCCATGACACTACTGTCATCATCTTTCAATGGCACGTAGCAACCTCTAAGTCTACTTCCTGCAATTAATTTCACGATCAATAAAAATTACAAAATATCTTTTAGGAGCATAAGCTGTAATACTTGTAGATACTTCAAACCACGGTATGAGTTTGGTATAGTTCTACATAACAATAAATTAGTTCTTCAGCACATGAAGAGGTAAACAATAAATTTTATCATTAGTTATGAAAGCTCATATGGGAAATTCAGAAAAACATTTGAGCACATGAATGACCTCTGTTTAAAATAGCGGGCTATTGTGTTTAGCGTCGGCGATTTCAAAAGCTACGAAAGGCTATAGCCGGGCTATAGCGCGGCTACGGCCTTATAGCTGTTGTGCTAAATAATGGAAAAGAAACAATATTTAGGTAGCATATATTTGAATATATATCAATAATTCACAGATGCCATGGCTGCCGCCTCTCTTGGTTCTATTTTTGGGAGAGAGAGGATAAAATGAGATGAATTTAGGGTTAGGGTTGACATTTGGACGTCGAAATTGGATAGAGCGGGACAAATTTGGCCCGTGCGGTACAAATTTTGATCCAAATTTTTGGATCCTGTGCGGGAATATAGCGGCTAAGGGACTAAATTGATTTAGCCGGGCTATTAGCGGCTATTACCTTTTTAGCCTACGAAGGCTTTATCTATAGCGCAGACCCTCTCGCAAGGCTATAGCCGGGCTATAGCGCCGGGCTATAGCCAGGTGATAGCCGGCTATTTAAAACAGAGTGAATGACACATATTAGCTCCTCTCCACTTGATTTTTCTCTGAATCAAAAGCGATATACTCAAGGACGCTCTGAAAGGGTGAAAGAACGGCGAGAACTTACCGCCCGTGCATTTATGCTGACCATGTTTCTTGTCAGAGAGCATCTTGTTAGACCGCAGACTACGCCGGCGAAGGCCGAAGAACTGAAGAAAGCTCCACCGGCGCCCCTGCATTTCCTTTCCATAGAACCCTGACTCCTGTTGATGCAGCAGCTGGGCCATTTGTTCTTTACCCGCAGCAAAGAACAGGGATGATGAATACCTTATTAACAACACCGCTGCAGGTTATGGAACAGTGCCTCGACTTCGCTTAGCTTTGCGACCTGTCATGAACAGAGTTGACAATGATTAACATCCTTTTGATCAAATCGCGTAGTCACGTACCTAACGACTTTTCCATCTCCAAACAGATCATTTCCTCAAGACCATACTGGAAAAGTCTATGAAGCGGAAAGATAAGACAAACGAAGATGCTAATCATAAGGAGACAATACAGAAATAGAGGAGTATAATAATCAGTAAACAAAGCTTGTAGAAGTAACTTAAGTGGATCATTTGTGCTTTTCCAGAGGGGTCAACGATGGTGACATGAACACCCTTGTTTCCGAAAACACGCTCACAGACACCCACCAACTGCAATTGAAGCATTTCTTAAGACACCATGTATCCTTGTTAGCCAGTGTTTCAGCTACTAATCAATAACCACGGGACAGCGAAATAAAGAAAAACAGATGGAGCTACTTTGATGAAGAAAACGATTGCGAGTTCCTTTATTTTGTTTTACTTGGTAGAACATATTTAAACCGTATACGCACATACAGAGCCACAGGGCAGATCAAGAAGGTGGCGAAAAGCTTCTAAGGAAGAATCGGAGAACTGTCGCAGAAAATCTAGTCACATGCTAAGCAAGTGGTTCTTCAGCATTGTTTTCGGCATTAACAGAAAACCATATGGAAACGCATCCAATTGCCATGTCTCATGCAAATAATAAAAAATTGCTAAACCATGCATGGAGACTCTGAAAATTACATCTACCATATACATAAATGACACCAGGATCTAGTCCCTGGTTGGTTTCGTCGGGTCTAGTTTGTGTACCATCACTAGGCGGATTGACTCCAAGGATAAGCATCCAATATAGTTGTCTCTAAAGGACAAGTCTAGGAAGACAGGCTGACCATAGTCTAACCAAAAAGGCAACAGTCAGTACTCAATCAACAAAGTCAATAAATTAGTAATTGCTCCTTCAATGAATCAATCGGGTCATGAACTGCTGCGATACCACTCCAATCTCTTCCATTCAACAACCCCATCCGTTCAATTCTACGTGACAAAAACAACCAACAATTTGGAATCGATGATCTGAGCCATTAACATGACTCCATGGGAGATTACTTTTCAGATATGTATAGAAAAAGAAGATCAGTATTAACTCAAAGGTTTCTCAAATGCTAAAACTCCCGATCCATAAAACAATGTGGACCGTGGTTATCGTAGCGCTGAAACAACCATGGGAAATAAAACAGAGAGTTTCGGGTATGCATCTCTGCGAGATCATACGGAAATCGGAACCGGGTATGGCGGAGACAAATCAACGAGAAACAAATCTCGATCAGACACATGAACATGTACATGTAGTGGTCCGGACGCACACGAAAAAACGAAGTGAAATACATACGGTGGAGAGACGTCTTGTTCCTGAATCCTGATTGTGAACAGTTTGCCAGCTCCTCCTGACGAATGAACAAACGAACAAGCGAAGAGAAACGCTCACACGCACGCACCACAGGCGTCTTTCCACAAACAGATAAAACGCACGCAAAACAACCAAGATAGAAAAAAGAACATTCATGTTTCGTCAAGGCAAGGTCCGTGTGGGAAGTAGCGACAAACCTCGGTGGATTCAGACAACGCGCGGCTGCAGCCGATGAGGAGGCGGGAAGGAAGGTTTGGGTGGGATGGGATGGTAGGCTTGGTGCTCTGCTCTTCTCCGGGAGGAAGAAGAGTTGCTGGTGGAAGGAAGAAAGGGATCCGGGAGGAAAAGGCTGCTGCCTGCCTACGGGGGTTAAATCCTGGACGGCGGGTGCCCGGTGCTGACCCGTTGAATATTTCAGCCTCCCGACGGCCACACAGCTTTATCACTTATGTTTATTGGACTGTTTTGTTAGTTGCTATGATGCTATATCCTCTGTGCTCTCTCTGAATTCTTTTTTTTTAATTGTACAAACTCGAAAGGGTGGGTGCACCGTGATTCTATTGAGAGTAAAAACTGGTGAATTTATAATTTAGGGTTTTAAGTTCCGAGAAGCCACATCTCTTGCGGTTTACGTTGTGCGCTCAAGAGGCAGCGAGTATGTGGAGCTTGGCTGAGAGGGAGTCGAGAACGGTGACGGCCAGGTTTCGGACTTACTGCTGCTCTCAAGCGCGCGAGTGGAGGACGACGTTAGGGTGGGAGCAAGGGGAGGGGGGCTTTTGGGGGCGTCGGGGAAAGTCGAGTGGCGGGAGCGAGGTGATGGGACCATAATGGCTTTTCAAATTTGGGTTGTCCGAAAGTAGTCGGTTATAGTTGGCGTGTGTCGACGTGGCGGAACCGTAACCACATGGACATAATTGGAGTAACTACTACAAAACGCCCAAGATACCGTTCAACATGTTTCTTTATATAAACTCCGCGACGATCATGTTCACAAAACAAAGATCTAGATCCAATTTGCTAGATTGAAGTTTATCCCTTCCCGACGTTTAGACTGGCGAGACAGTGGAGGATAAAGTTGTGGTATGTGGAGGAGGTAGGGAGAACTTGTGCGGCGTACGATAAGGTGGAGCGACTGGAGTGAAGCGGTCGACTACAATGGCTTTTCAAATGTGGGTTGTCGGGAGATCGTAGTTGATCATATTTTGTGCGCAAGTGCACGAGGGGAATCTGTAACCAAGATGCAATTGGCGCACGAACGCCTATATGGAGTGAAAGCTAGTGCTACAAAAAGACCAAGAAAAAATATCCCTTGTGCTTCTTTTGTAATAAGAAAATAATATATTTTAGCTTAAATATAATACGAAGGCAGGCGTGTTTCTTTCTTTTCATGTGCAGAGTAATAGGTAGATTTATGAATTTACCATATTGGAGTTGCCGCCCCCTAGGTTTAGGAGGGTACGTCAACGGAGGACAAAGCTAGTGTAGGAGGGGAGAAGCGATGGACGTAGGAGAAGGTTGAGTGGCTAGAGTAAGACGTTCGGGCCATGATGACTTCTTAAATTTAGGTTAACAAAATACACGTAGTGGGCTGTGCTTCTGCACTGTTGCAGGTGGCAAAGTTGTAACCAGGATGCACGCGGAATAAAAAATATAAAGGCCCAAGAGAATATTTTGTTTTGTGTTTCTTCCGTCATAGAAAATAATATGCTTGATCGGAGTTATAGTACGAGCGCGTGTTTCTTTCTTTTCCTATGAGGTTCCCGATGTCCAAGATTTAGGGGGTGTGGCCCCCCGGGGGACAAAGTTAGGGTACAAAGCGAAGGAACTCGACAAACGTAGGTGAAGGCGGAGTGATGGGAGTGATACGTTTTTGGACCATAACAGATTTGTAATTGTATGTTGTCCAAAGTTACATGGAGGGTTATACTTAGTGTGTGTGCGCGTAGCAAAGTCGTAACATAGGTTCAATTAGCATACAAATTGTAGTAGAGTAAAAACAAATACTAAATGTTAAAAAAAAAGTAGCATCTTGTTTATTTTGTATTAGAAAAAAAAATTCAGCGGAGTTCTCATACAAATGTGTGTTTCTTTCTTTTCCTGTTGTGAGATATAATAGGTAAAGTTGTATTTATTTCTTAAATGGTTGATTAAGATAAGGCGTGTTTAATTGTACGACACATGAGATCACCTATTTAGTTGGCTACTAATAATTTTATGCAATATTATGTATTCTTTGGCTATGTAGCCCAACTTTGGTTCAAAATAACTTGCCTAAACCAGGATATATTCTACGACATTGATTATAAACCAAAAATACCCCTTCCACTCATTACATTCTCTATGCTGTCAAATTAGTAATAAACATATCACCAAATTAATAAAAAACGCCACGGGGGAAGAGAAGTGGTGCCAGTCCTTACCAGACGATGAGAGCAAATTAATTGAGGGGCACACCAGCACATTTAATATTTTCAAAATCAAAGCAAAGTACTCCTTTTTTGTGACCTTGTTTGCATCACTGTGGGCCACAGGAAAAGTTGGTGTGAATGTGATTTGACCCCACCGATGAAGATATTTTTTTCACCAAAATACTTGTGCTTGGTAAATTGGCTTGCTATCTGCAAAGATCTCGTCGAGTTGGAAAATATCCTCAAATGTGTCACATTCATTGTTGCCCAGACGTTATAGATTTGCAAAATATCATTTGTTTTAAGATATCAACTAGGAATTTTTCATAAATCAACTTTGGTGCTTAATTAATTGTACAAAAGATATGAACGCATTTGCTTGGTCAAAAGATTGAGGGTACAGTACACGCAGCAGCTAGGATCCGGACAAAATTGACATGCTTTTTGAGATATGGGTGTGGTCTCATATGACTTGTTCTTGGCCAAGGGATATATACCATGCATGAGACAAAGAAAATAAAAGGGAACTATATATGCATATCAGCATATGTGATAAGGATATTAAGGAATATATTTTCTTCCTCCACATGTTAATATCTAAAATAAAACAATCTGTGATTCTTTAGTTGATGCTTTTATATATAAAGTTGGTGGCGCGTTATTTTTAATATAATTCTTTTTCAGAAAGACGCTGAGATATAGTATTAATACTATTATATCGATCTCTTTGGAAATGCAATTATTGTAGAAAATTGAGGTAGTTTTAAATTACCCGGATGTCATATGGAGATAAGTATTTTTTCTTGAACTTCATAACTATTATTCAAAAATTTAACTTAGGTGGTAAGTGAATTATTTTCAGAAAAAACGTCGTGAAGGTATTCCATACCCGATATGTGGAAACAAGTACAATGATGTGAGAAGTCGGTGTTGCCTAACATATATAGGAAAAAAATCAACAACTACAGTAAGTACCAAACATACTCCAATCACATCATGGCCTTGAAGAGGCGATTGAAGCTATCCACAATACATCACAAAAACATTGACAATAACGTTTCCGCGGCACCACTTTCAAAGAGTATGCACGACAACATAGTCGCAATAATCATGTAGACCAAGCCAAGATGAAGATCATTCTCAATCTTAACTTGATCTAACATATATGTGGTGTTGGGAACCATTCCGACATGTCTCCACTAACTAAAGTGACATTGTTGCCCTGAGAATCGCCAGCGACACAAGATCATTTGGACTGTTGCAGACACCATCACCTGTATAGGATGAAGCGCAACATCTGCATGACACCTAACTCCGGACACACATGTACCTAATTGATATGGTCGCTCAGATCCACGGGACAGCACCCTCACAAGCAAAGAAATCTAGTTCACACACCTACTGAATCTTAGTTCAAATAATTTACAAATGGCATGCATTGTATGCATTCTGTTGAATTAACATATGAGTGCTTAAAAAACAATAGGATCCAAATCAACCAATTTAATCATAGGTGACAGGGACTGCTGCGATGTACCTTCACATGCATCAGCGAGTATTCTTCTCAGCTCTCACTGAGTCACTGTCGAGTGATTAGTGTTCTTCTCAATCCCCCTCCTGCTGCTACAAGCCTACAACACCCTCTTTTGACCATCAAATAGTGTCCAAATAGTGGACTAAAAGTAAAATAATAGTATTGTATTGAAAAAGGTAGTAATGAAGAGGACAAGGTAGTAATGAAGAAGAAGATGACACTGGAACATTCAACAATCATGCTCTGCATATGACTGTAGACACAGGAGGATTGTTTGGATGAAGTCGTGCAAATTTATGTTTTTGGGGGCAAACATATGTAGTTCGTGGAGAAGGCCTTGGATTCTGCCAGGAACATTCACACTGGCTGGCTGAATACTAACAAGCACACAGGTCACCCAGAGGTCACAGTGACCGGCGACAAGACCGGCTGTGAAAATGATGGTCAGCAAGACTCTTCTGGTCTCTTGAAAATATCCACCTCAAGGCATCTCCTGAGAAAAATCTTGACCGGTACTTTCTTGTAAAGAAGAAATATTGATGGACAAGCAAGCTCAGGAGTGAAGCTGACTGGTCAGGAGACAGCTGTGTCATCCAGGAATGCAAAAGAAAATTCCAGTAACACAACATTCAACGGTAACCTGTATGTTCAGTACCCAGAGGCCAAAATAGACTTTCTTCTAGTGGCTGCGTACAGGACCAACATGCAACAATGTCAAAGCATGAGCATGTCCGACCTCAGATAAGATGACATACGCAGGAATGCCAAGAGTCAAAACGATAAAATGACATATGCAGGAATGCCAATAGTCAAAATGACAATGCGATCGCTTTATCTTGTGCTTAGTAGACAAATAGAATACGAGCCGATATCAGGTGTAACAGAAATAAACTCGAAAGAAAATTTCAACAACAGAGAAGCAGTACATTCTTCAGATTAGAACATCTGGACCACAGGTCTAACAAGGGCACAATTAACAGAAAATGTTTGCTAAAATCGACGACTTTTAACTTTCCAACTCTGGAACAGAACAAATATTGGATCTCCAGAGGCCAGCCTGCAAGCTAGCACCACCACTTCACAGGAATGGGGGTAGGATCACCCATCGCCGAGGGTACTTTGGCCTGCCATCCTTACCGTCAAACAGCTGCACAAGAAGCAATGTCAGTAAAAAGTTTCATGGTATTATCCAGTAATTCAGCGTGCAAAGAAGAGGTACACTTGCCTTCCTCAGACGGTTGTGCTTTCCGAGCGCCCAGTTGGTCATGATAGCTGCCGCCACGGCGAGGAAGACGTAGCCCGCCACGGTCTGCGTGGCGACGTTGAAACCCAGCCATTGGTAAATCTCAGTGGTGTAGTTTGCGCATGTCACGATGTTGAACAGGAAACCCCGTGGGATCTGGTAGCCGCCGCTGCCGGTCGGGCTCCTGAGGTTCCTCAGCAGGATATGGCAGTAGAAGTTTGCGACCTGGCACACGATTCCAATGCCAAACCCGATCTTCATCTGCAGGTCACTCACGGGGGTGTAAAGAGGGTGGTTGCAGTAGTAGGCGATGTAGGCTCCAAAAGTCCAGTAGTAGGCGCAGTTCCTGAAGACGTTTGACACGGGGGAGGTCGCGTGGCTGAAGCGGTGGACAAAGAACGTCTCCATGATCCTCTTGAAGTAGTGGAAGCAGAAGTAGTACATGGCGTAGGTCTGGACAGGATGGATGACCCGCTCTCCCTCGTATCCAAAGTACTTGTAGACGGGGAGATAGTAGAAGATGGGGTAGATGAACAGAGGGCCCACATATTCCCAGAAGAAGAGTGTGCTATAGTAGACCTGCGGACCTAAATCTTTGAAGACCACTGTCAGGGACCCGGAGCCCTTCTCGCAGTATTCCGATAGGCTGGCCTTTTGATTGAGGACAACTGGCTTTCCAGATTTTCCAGGTTGTACAGGGAGGGTGAGCCGCTGCCGAGCGGGATAGTACTTCTTAGCTGCACAGCACAGACACAAGTGATTAGCAGCACATACATGATCAAGTATGCCAATCTAGTCCATTCATGACCCATCCACATAAATCAACCGGAGAAGTGAGATAAATGTATCAATAGAGGAGATCAAACAATAACACCGTCCTCAGCATTAGCAACTAACGGTGCCATCCCCACCAAAAGTGAAAAAGTTTTAAAAAAACTGATAGTGCAAGCTCAAAATCAGACAAGCAGTAGTATGTATGCATCTAGAAGAATGCTACACTTAGTTTAGAAGTAAAATAACTATATTAGTCTTGTACTGACCATGCCTGAGGACAATGGCAATACATGGAGCTACTTATTCCAACAAACAATAAATAAACTGCAATAAGTGGAAAGGGCACAAGATTCACCATGACCAAGATCAGTTTTTTTTTGGAAGGGTTCCATTATGGTGGAGCTATTTTTATTCTAAGTTTCTAACGTCACGTGCTTGGGTAACAAAGGGGATAAACATCGCCGGAAGAGGCCGGGCGGCGTCGGCTGGGTAGGGGATGAGATTTAGATCATAGATGAGAGAGATAGATCTACTAAAAGTAGATTGATATATTTCTTATTCTCCTGCGTTACAATGACCTCCCCTTATATAGAGGGTCTAACTTGGTCCTCAAGAAAGGACCTTATCTCTAACTGAATACTACCAACTCTAAAGATAGACTTCGTTACTAACAGACTTACAGAGATCCTAACAATTACTAAAAGGATAATGCGGAGTCCATCCTCTGTGTGTCTCCCGCCAGGGCTGGAAGTCATGGGACATGACATCTCCTCCCCCTTCGATGACCAGCTCGTCCTCGAGCTGCTATGTGGCGTCCACGGTTGCAAGCCCAGGAATCCCCATGCCGAAGATTTCTTGTAGTGCTCCATTGAAGACCAATTCGTCCTCAAGCTGCCCCTGTTGAAGTAGTTAGGGAAGTCAGAGTTGCTGTAGTCGAAGTCCATGCTGCCCCGCACCACTCTCACGTCCCATGCCATTACACCACCCTTTTTGAGCAGCTCGTCCTCGAGCTGCGGTGGTGGCCACGGCTGCAGTCCAAGGAGGCCCCAAACTGATGGCTGGACATGGCCGTCATCGTTGTGCAGCGCCTCTAATCTTGAAGGAGAACTCAGCAGTGCCCCCGCTTTTGAAAGTGGGAACTTCTCCCTTGATGACCAGATCAGCGGCAAATACGGCGGTGGTGAACCCCGTGGAGCCGCTGGCGAGTAAGTCGTCAGCACCAACGATGAGTCCGCCATCAGCGCGGCCACCAAAACCTGATGCATCTCTTCTCCGATGCGGTCTCCCGACTTCACGCCTCCCCTGGACTTGCAGCTCGTCCTCGAGCTGCTAGGTGACCGTGCCGCTGGCGGTAATGGCGAGGAAGTTGCGCGCAGGAGCAACAGTGGCAGGGAAGTGGAAGGCGCTGGCACCGAGGGAGTCGGCGGACCTAGCGTCGAGTCCAACATGGCCGAGGAAGTCGGTGGCGCTGGCTCCGATGATGAGGAAGTCGACGGGGCTGGCGCCGAGTCCCGCATAACTGCTGCCGAGGGAGTCAGACGCAGGGGCAGCGGTGGCAGGGAAGTCTGCGGCGCCAGTGCTGCGTCCAACCCCGTCTTGATTGTCTGGGGCGCCACCCTTGCAAAGATCCTGGGGAACGCAGCTTCCCTGCGATGCGTGTCATCAATTGGATGCACCCGAGAGAGATTCTCGAGAAAGTGCTTGGAGTACTCCGCCACCGTGCCAGAGCGGCGTCTCGAGATCAGCTCGCCAAAGGGGTTGGCGCGTGTCGGCGGTCCGAAGTGATTGGAGATGAGAGTCTGGAACTCTCCCCAAGACGGCCGCTGGCCCAACTTCGCCTCGAGGTGGCCGTACCACAGGGCTGCGACGTCGGTGAGATGGTAAGAGGCCAACCACGTCTTGTCGGAGTCCTGCGTTCGCTGACCGAGGAAAAAGAGGTTGCAGCGTGTCAACCATGGCCGCGGATCGCTCGCCCCATCGAAAAGAGGAAAATCGATCTTGTAGAGCCGTGGCGCACGATCAGCCGGATCTGACAGGGGCGTCTCGTCGGCTTTGGACGTAGCCGCCGGCGACTGCATGAGCCCGAGGCCACCTAGCTGGGGCTTGCCCTTCCCTTCGAGTCGGAGGATGGCCAGATTCTGCGCGCGTTGTTGTTGCGATTGTTCGGCGAAATCGACCTGGAGCTTCTTGAGCGTCTCGGCGATGGACTTGAGGGTGGCGCGGTCCTCCGTACGTTCGTCCCTCGCGGCCTGATTTTCATCGGCGAGGCTGGTGAGGGTCGCGAGCACGGACTCATGATCCTCCTGTTGTTTGGTAATGAGGTCGGCTAGGGTTTGCGGAGGTGGCGGCGGAGGCGCCATGGCAGCCGCCGGGATCGAAGATGAATCTGATACCAAGTTGTCACGTGCTTGGGTAACAAAGGGGATAAACATCGCCGGAAGAGGCCGGGCGGCGTCGGCTGGGTAGGGGATGAGATTTAGATCATAGATGAGAGAGATAGATCTACTAAAAGTAGATTGATATATTTCTTATTCTCCTGCGTTACAATGACCTCCCCTTATATAGAGGGTCTAACTTGGTCCTCAAGAAAGGACCTTATCTCTAACTGAATACTACCAACTCTAAAGATAGACTTCGTTACTAACAGACTTACAGAGATCCTAACAATTACTAAAAGGATAATGCGGAGTCCATCCTCTGTGTGTCTCCCGCCAGGGCTGGAAGTCATGGGACATGACATATCTATTATATACTAAAAGCAAAATGAGGTAGTTTTTCAAAGCACCACGTTAATCCACATACGTTAGAAATATATAATCCGTTAATTTTAGTCGTAGCGGTTGAGATTAAAATCTGAAAACGTTACATACAACTTTAATCTGGTACAAATAAGGTTTTTCACCACGTACAACAAAATCATGTAATATTCTCTCAAAAATAAAAAAAACAACACGTCTACGCTCGAGCGGATATTTTTTCGGATTTAACAAATAACCGAATCTAGACGAGATATAAGCTGGTAGAGTCCGGGCCAAATACAACTGTACAGGAGTCTAACTCCAAACCATACGGAAGCCTCCAGCCTGATCCGTGATGCAAAAAAAAATAGGAAAAGTGATCGATACCTAAAGCGAACATTGGAAAAAAAAACTACACAGCTGATCGGTGCGTTAAGCTACTAGCTAAAACTTTTTTGAAAAAAGTTGATCGCACCGAGCAGCTGATAACGCACGCACGTACGTACGTCTTTTGTAGAGCAACATGAGCCCTGTATTTTTTTTGTTTTGAAAACGATATTTCAAAGTTTCACAAAAATCCGACAAAAATCGTAAATGTAGGCAATGATGTTTTCTATCAATTCATAAAATTTCAACTCAAAATACAATATATTATAGGCTGTGTAAAAATGACCAAAGTGAATTCTGCAGTACCGAACATTGCAAAAAAAATTGAATCTATTTTTTGTCCGATTTGTCTTTTTTTTTGTCTGATTTGTCTTTTTCTGTGGCTCAAAATACAAGGTGTTTCTGGCTGAAATTTTGCATATTGCTAGAATACATCATTATCAACACCTGGAATTATTTCAGAATTTATGAAACATTATATGTTGTATTTTAAAAAGGACATGCTACATGTAGCCCGGGCTCCCTTTCACCTTTTCGTACACTAGAGCGTGGTGGAAACCTAGCAAGAGACATGTAGGAGAACTATACAAGTAAGAGTGGCGTTTTGCCTCCCGGGAGCAAATACTCCTGTTTTTAAAGTGCATTTTAAATGATTTTGTTTCACGTGTACATCCCTACGTTCTATATGTTCCCCAAGTACTCTCACCGAAAAGGGCATTTTTTGTCATCTATATAAAAGACAAAATCCAGTGCGAAAAAATATTTCCAAATTTCAATGTTAGGAAAATAAAAAAGAATCACTGGGATCCAATTTTCTATGTTGCGTGGATTAAGTTTTGGGTCACTACGTTCCACAGTTGATTAGAAATTTAAGTTCACAATATGGACAAAAATAAACGAAAATTAGAAAATCTCACAATATAACTGAGCATATGTATGTCAATGTGATGAGCCGCCTTTTATAGCCAACCCTAATAGATAGGTCATACTTATTAATTATCACAACCATACATCTTAATAATTTTTATTTTTAGCATAAATTGAATGCGTAATGCAAGAGCATAAAAGTAGTATATGCTCAAAATTCTCACGAATAACATTAAAGCACTAATCAGGTACAAGCACCCTCTTTATTAGTTGACCACAAATGATAAATCTTCATAATCAAACATAAATGAGATTGCACCCTGTAAATCACCATAATTTAAAAAAAAAAATGATATCTTACAACTCTACAAAAGGATCGATCAATTTACTTTTATGTTAATTACGAAGATGATATGGTGAAAGTGCATGGTTGCCCCCATGTGTGGTTTTGGTAATTAATGACACTCCTTATGGACTAATGTTTACATTGAGATATTCTTATAGATCTTGTCCATTGGAGTTCATGTGTTGGACTCTTGAAGATGGCATGATGACCAATGCTCTATTTAAGGGTTTATATGAAGAATGGTCATGTGTAGAAGATGAAGTGCAAAGGAGACATGAAGACGGAGCTTAGCGAGGCTTTCCCATAATGGTGTATGTGGGAGCATTTGGAGAAGTCTTCATCAAGCATGTGCTAGCAAGCACAATCAAGAAAGGTGTTCCAACTTGAGAGAGTCAAGATCGTCATCATCGAGCTCAAGTGGAATGCGCAAGGCAAAGGTATGATCTTGATAGGTTTTCTATTTTACCGGTCTCATGTTGTTAGTGGGAGACCGGGTTTTAGGATAGACGGCGTACTATCAACAGGGGTTCTCAAGTGAGTAACTTGATCGCATCTTTGTGGAGAGCTCATACCTTTGCATACTTGGCATATCATCTTTCTTGGTTCTTATTTAGCTTTTCTCCTTGTTGGGTTTTGGTGCTTGTCGTGATCTTCATGACAAGCCCAAGTTCTTCGAAAACGGATTTCTTATGGAAAACTTGTTGCGTTTTCGTGTTGGAAATATTACCGGTCCACCTTCGAGTTAGGGTCCACACCTTCCCATGTGTGGTATCCCCTCTATATTTGTGACCCTTAATATTTCCACTTTCTGTGTGATAACACTCGTCGTTACCTTTCCAACGCAATTGGATTCACCTGATTTGGAGTTCATACGAGAAAGTTATTGCATTTCAGGTTTTGCAGTTTCACTGCTTTCAGGCCAGAGTCTCCGGTCTTCTGGACCGGAGTCTCCGGTCCTTGGTTTTCCTCGGAGAGTGTTTTACTTGTTCAGCCCCTGGTGGGGGCCGGAGTTTCCGGCCCAATGGGCCGGAGTATCCGCCCAGGCCGGAGTTTCCGGTCCCAGGGGCCGGAGTTTTTGCCTGTGCTTTTCTCGTCTGGAAATGGTTCACCCCCTGGTGGGGGCCGGAGTTTCCGCCCCAGGGGGCCGGAGTTTCCGGTGTAGGCCGGAGTCTCCGGCCACTTTGGCCGGAAACTCCGGTGTGAATCTGGCTGCAACGGCTAGTTTTTCTGGGAGGGGTATAAATACCCCTCCACCTTCCTCCAGCCAGTTAGCTCTTCCAAGCAACCTTTGCTTTCTCTCTCCTCCATTGTTGCAAGCTCATTTCCTTGGTATCTCCCAATCCCTACACCCAAACTCTTTGATCTTTGGAGGATTGAAGGAGATGACCTAGATCTACATTTCCACCAATCAATATCTCCTCTAAGTGAGGGGAACATAGTGGATCTAGTTCTTGGAGTTCTTGAGTGGTTCTCCTCTTTGTTCTTCCTCTCTTATTCCCCATAAGCATTTGTTGCTTTGTTGGAATTTGAGAGTGGAGGACTTGAGCACTTGTGCTCTTGCCTTTTGCATTGTGCATCGGTGTGCTCCCACGAGGATTCGTGGAAGTTGAAATCTTGTGAACTTGTTACTCTTGGGTCTTCGGGCCCTAGACGCCTTTGTGGTGGTTGGACCCTTGTGTGGTCACTTGAAGCCGTTCGGGAGCCCCCAATCCCTTTTGTGGGTTGTGCCTCGGATTGTTGTTGAGAGCGTTCGGGAGCCCCAATCCCATTGTGGGTTGTGCCCCGGATTGTTGTTGAAAGGCTCCGGATTCCGCCTCGAAGGAATACCGATAGTGGAAGGTGAACCAAACCTTTGTGGTGCGGTTCATCGGAGAAGAGGGTGAAACCTTTGTGGTTGTTGAACCGTTGTGTCGGTTCACACCTCTCCAACGAGACGTACTCCCTTTCAAGGAGGAACTCGGGAATACATCCTCGTCTCCGCGTGCTTCGGTTATTTCTATACCCGAGCTTTTTACTTATGCACTTTACATTGTGATAGCCTTCGTGCTTGAAGTATTCTATTGCTATCACCTTGTTGCTTGTCTTGCTTAGCATAAGTTGTTGGTGCACATAGGTGAGCCTAGTTTATTTAGGTTGTTGGCTTGTTAATTTAAACACATAGTTTTATTCCGCAATTAGCAAGCCTTTAACCGGAAAAGTTTTAATCGCCTATTCACCCCCCCCCCCCCCTCTAGGCGACATCATTGTCCTTTCATATGGTGACGCACACCATTTCTCTCTATAATTTTATGAATTTACTGTCAGACGGTAAAGTGGATGTGAGTTTTCGCCATGGAGTGGAGATACATAATCTATTGGAACAATACATCCAATTAAAGAGATGGATTGAGTGCAAGTATGTGCAAGGAGGAGTTTTGGTGGTTTGTAGTTAGGTCGTGAGAACTATGATACTTATATAAAATCAATACCACTGTAAATATGTTTGTTATCCGGAGGCAACACTTATAGGGTTGATCTTACGATCAATATGATTAGAATATTTTTCTTTTATCTACAGATCATAGCAAGTTTTAAATGAAAGCTACTTTGATTCTAACAATTCTGAATAATTAAGACACAATTATTAGTGAGTTGATTTTAATTAAATATACAAATGTCATACCCCGGCAGTCCGGATTTGCAAGCCGTCCTCAAATTTTGAGCCCAACTTTGACCATGAATTTAAAATAATATTATAAGTTGTATTTCACAAAAAGTGAACCATTATTTATTTTTTGTAAGTAGCTATGAACGGTATGATCTTTTGACAGATAAATCATATTTTATTGGTTAATTATATGATCACAATTAGGCTCAAACCTTGAGTAGGCCTTACAAACAGGTATAAAAGGAGCATGACATGCAAACAAGACATGTGACTATTAGTGTGATAACTTTGAGATATCCGAACTATCATTTCACATAATATCTTTGGTGGTTACAAAACTATATAATGTTTTACCCCATTATATGACATTATGTTATTACACAAGATACTAAAAAATAATAAGGATGATGCCCTTGCATTTGCGAGGGCCACCATGCTAGTTTGGCTAAAATCAGGAAGTGGATTATTGTCATATGTTTCACGAGAACTGTTTTTAGTTGAGCACCGTGACACCACCAGAGCTATATTATTCCAATTCGGCAGCTCAAGTCAAGATTGGTGGCATTTCACACATTAGAACAGTACTGCTAGAGTGCTAGTGCTACTGCACCAGTGCACCACCATACGTGGTGATCTGTCTCTCGACTGAATCACATGGCACCAGATTTGCCTTAATAAGTAATAAATATGTATGAACATCACTTCGGGATAACATGATGGCAAGTTAATAAGCTAACATGGCAGCTCTCTGGGTGCAAAGGATAAGATGGTGCCTACAAACTTGGCATATAAATACCACAAGTACACAAGGTATGATTCTTGATCACCAGCAAAAATTCTACGAGTTCAAGCAGTGAAGTGTGTTTTGCTCAGAGACAGTATTCCACTAGTGTACTTACCAACTTAGAGAAGGAGATTCTAGACCATCTCAAACAAGCTTGACCAACATAAAGGGGGAAATGAATGCAGATCATATGAAAGTTTCACGTTTTCACTTAACTAGAAGCTCGAAAATCATGATAAACGCATATGCAGTATAAACATACACATGTAGTAAAAAGACAGGCTTACTGAACATTTCTGTACTACTTGTCTTATTAAATGTAACACGGTTGCTATTTCAGATCAAGTCGCTTCCAATAGGATATCATCTTGCTGCCTGCAGCAGCTTATTTTCATTTTCAGATGGTATCTTTCACTTCAGACCATCAAAGCACCAAC
Organism: Poa pratensis; assembly: GCA_947311845.1. NCBI lineage: Eukaryota > Viridiplantae > Streptophyta > Magnoliopsida > Poales > Poaceae > Poa > Poa pratensis. The sequence goes on along the minus strand of CAMZMU010000106.1, from coordinate 27,452,353 downwards.
TTACCGTCAGGTAAGTAACAAACTGTATCTCAGCAGATTTGAACTCGAATCTAGAGAGGCTTTGATGTGGAGAGTGAGGAGAGAGGGGCTGGGGACTTACTCTTGGCGTGGATGGCGTCCTGCAGATCCGCGACCTTGGCCTGCGAAAATCGAGCGCACTCTAGCGTGACGGGACTGGACTGGACGGGACGAACAACAAACAGCTCGCGGGCGCCCGAGAAGGAGGCAGGATGAACGAAGGCACAAGGGCACGTACCGAGTCGTCGAGCTGGATGCCGCCCCTGACGACCTCGCGGCCGCTCCGGGACAGGACGGAGACCTTCATGCTGCTCCTCTTTCCTCCGACGGCGGCAAGGCAGGCAAGACGAGGTCCGTGTCCTGCTAGAAGCTTGGCCGAGAGGTGGAGACAGGAGAGGAGGTGGTGGTGGGCTGGTGTATTTGATCCCGCGGCGGGCCGGTGGGGCGTTGGGCGGCACGGGCCCACAGGATTTATGTGGGCGTTAAAGAGGAGGAGGAGACAGATACAGCTTCTTGACCTGGACCACTTCCATGGATCCCATCTCAGCCTCTCTATCGTCAGAATTCAAAACATACTAGCACGCGGTGTATGGACTGGGTGCACGGCGCATAGGGGCAGTTGGGGAGTAGAGGCCGGGCGGCCCAACGGCCCCCAAACACATGGCTGCGCCTCACGCACAATTTTCCCGTGATTCCCATCCATCACCCATTCCTTGCTAACGGTATTCAGATAGGTACTGTTAGCTTCCACTGGTGATCAGTCTACTCAAAGTGGTTAGAGGTCAGACAACTAGATGCCATAACTAAGTTCGACATGCTTGAAACTAGATGCCGCTAGCTGATTTGTTTATTGGGGAAGTTTCAGTTTACTGTGCACATTGATCGTGCAGAAAGAAATAATAATCTGGTAATAATTTGAGAAATTATTTATCTGCCTTTTGTTTAGGTTAACAAGGATCAAATTGCCAAATGGATAATTTTCTTTTCAAGTACACCCTGAGCCAGGCGAGGCGATTAGTGCTTCCCGTCTCCCGTCGACACTGTCACATCTGCCCCGCCTCTGTGTCCTTCGAGCCACAGAGGCGCGGTGGATCTTAGCCCTCGTCGGCTGGAGGGTTTTTTTTCTGGTTTTAGTGTCCAGATTTTCTAGGGCGGCGCTTTAGTGGTGGCGGCGACGCTTCTTGCAATAATGTCTCCCTGGTTTCAGTCTCATCTCGGCGACGATGTCGACAAACTTGTGAGAGTGGTGTGTTTCTTGAGGACTTCAACTGGCGGTGGCATTCTCCGGGTCGTCATGGAGCTTCATGGTGATTCATCATTCTTCTTCGACTCTGGAACGATGTGGTTTTTTTAACCCGTTCGGCGACTTCCCGTCCGCAATCAACAACGTCAGGCCGGCTCTAGCAGTAGCGGCAGCGGCGGCGCGTCGTCGATACGGTCTGGAGGTTGAAGACGAAGCGCGCGTCAAGGATCTCGTTGTAATTTTCTATTTTGTTGAACTATGTGTACTGTTTGGGGTTTCTTTTGATGGCAGGGTCCTTTTCACACAAAAAGTACACCCTGAGGCGAACAATGACCAACACAACGGTAAGGTTTTCTCATTACTTATGAAAAATGGCTATAATTCATATTTCCAAACGCAATTTCCTTGTTACACATAATAGTTCGCTCATGGCAATTTTACTCTAGGATAACTTGGTGATTTACGGAGATTCCCTTACATTCAATTCTCCAAATATGGAGGCTCGTTCATTACCAACCCAATACAAGAAGGGAAGATGTACAGAGTTTCAAACCTCGGTGTGGGGAGCTAGTTTTGGTTGTCGATGTGTCAAACAAGTAGATGTCATAACTAAGGGAAACTCCAATGAGGCGACCTAAATGGACACCCATTTATCCGTATTTTGTCCGTTTGGATCGTGAGACGGACACCAAATGGCCGCATGTATCCGCCCATTTTCATGTTTCCTTCGTTATGTGTTGTATTGTCTGTCTCATCTCTACCTGAGTAGCTTATTTTCGCTGTAACATTTATTTTGCTGAACTTGTAAAGACATTGTCATGTCGACTCGTCGTTTTAACCGTGTTTGTCGTTTTCGACCCGTTGTTGCTGATTGGGAATGAGCCGTGAAATAGTGCCTGTGTTTGCCAATATTTTGTTATATATGAAGTAATGCCTCCATGTGCCAGTATTTTCTTATGCATGGAATAAAGCCTGTATTCGCTAATATAAGTTCAAAACCAAATAAATGTTTCGTTGTTTGGAAACTTGCACCTCATGTGCTATCACAACTAAGTTACGTAATGATCAGCTTTTGATATTAAGATTCTCCCACAAGTTTGTCCAATTGGTTTTCTGTGTTATATACTAATTACTTTACGCCTGCCGCGAAATACTCCCCAACCCAGAAGCTCAACTATTTGTCTAATTATCTCCGTTATCTGCCAATTATTTCACTCCTGTCCAAAAAATGCGTTGCTATGAAATATGAAATGCATATTTTAAAAAAGACAAAAAAAATATATAATCTAGCCTTGTAAGGATTATTATACCTTGTTCTGATGCTACTCTGTTTCCTTGAGTCAGTGCGGGAAAATTATGAACATGCTTTTTTACAATAAACAAATGAAAAGGGATTTCCATATTTAAAATTAGGTATATGCCATTCTCAATGCACGTGAAAATAAAAATACCAAAAAAAATAAGAACATGCCATTTTAGGACAAAAAAAGCTCCATGTATAGAAGAGACAACTAATTGGACAAACCAGAGCTTTGCTCCACTTCGCCGAACATTTTTCGTGTTCTTTGAGCACCGATTTTGGATTTCCAGGGTGAAAATCCTATGTCTGACCTTTAATGGTTATAATTGGTAATAATGGATCTCTATCTGTTCCCTTGTTGAAGACACTGTCTAGATATTCCTCGGAATTTCTCCGAGTGAAAATCCATGATCTGACTGTGGTAATTGATCGTGCAATGATGGAGTTTGTGCACTGTTAGGAGGCATTGCTGTCGGAAAACTTTTTACACATTACGAGTCTTGCCAATGGTGTTGATTTTTTTTCTACTTAGATTTCTCTTCAATAGGGTATTTTTCTTTATTTTATTTTCTCTTTTGGTTGTGTGCATCCATTATGTCACGATTCTATCTTTATATTATGTTTTCTGAGAGACTAGTTTAAATGGTATCTTTTTGATATTAACATATTCCCTTTATAAAAAAAAACTCACAAGACACCCGAATCAGGATGCTAATCCAATAGCTCTTGAGTTGACAGAGATCTAACTTCATTCCTGGTCGACAGTAAAATTAGCAAAACGATGATTATTGCTTCCACAAAGACATAGAATCCACCAAGGATTATACTAGTTCATGAATCCATGCACACATGCATTTCTGTTTTCTTTAGTGAAGTGTTAGCACCAAGAGAATCTGACAGGTACGTCCAGCATTCCTTTTCTTAATTTTCGAAGTTTTTAAACTCAGTCTTGGCTTGGGTCATAGTACTTACAACAAAACAAAAGAACTACTCCCACTGGAGTAGTGTTAAACAAATCTGTGAATAGTTGGCAGTATAAAATAATTCTCAAGGCATCAAAACTGAGCACTCACATTGGCACTGGACTGGGAACCCCTGACACAGCCCATGGTGACGCGAGGGACACTTACATGTGGGCCAGCCAGATGTGAGGGCCACATGTCAATGACCCGATGTCTGGCTGCCTGGTGGCTCTAGGTTGACGAGGGAATATCTCCCGGCAATAGTGCCAGAAACAATGCTTGTACGTCACACGTCAGTTGGGAACCCCAAGAGGAAGGTATGATGAGTGCAGCAGTAAGTTTTCCCTCAGTATGAAACCAAGGTTTAATCGAACCAGTAGGAAAACGAGGTTTGCTTCGAAGGTGTTGGTGAAGGAGTGTAGTGCGGCGCAACACCAGGGATTCCGGTGCCAACGTGGAACCTGCACAACACAATCAAATTACTTTGCCCCAACTTAACAGTGAGGTTGTCAATCTCACCGGCTTGCTGAAAACAAAGGGTTAAACGTATCGAATGGAAAATGATGTTTGTTTGCATAAAACAGTAGAGAACAATGATTGCAGTAGATTGTATTTCAGATGTAAAAGAATGGACCGGGGTCCACAGTTCACTAGTGGTGTCTCTCCAATAAGATAACTAACATGCTGGGTAAACAAATTACAGCTGGGCAATTGACAATTGATAAGTGCATATAACATGCATGTGTGAGCTGTGGTGTCTACTATGAGATTCATTTGGGCATTACGACAAAGTACATAGACCGCTATCCAGCATGCATCTATGCCTAAATAGTCCACTTTCCGGTTAACATCCGTACCCCTTCCAGTATTAAGTTGCAAGCAACAGACAATTGCATTAAGTAATGTGCGTAATGTAAACAATACATTCATCCTTGAATAAAGCATTGCTGTTTTACCCCTAGTGGCAACAACACATCTACAACCTTAGAACTTGCTGTCACTATCCCAGGTTAAATAGAGGTTGAACCCAACTATCATGCATAAATACCCCCTCTTGGAGTTACAAGTATTCACTTGGCCAAGGCTTCAACAAGTAACGGAGAGCATGCAAGATCACAAATGACATAGACATGATAATATAATATTCAGCTCCACATAGGTATCAATATAAGTCAGATCCCAGCAAACACAACATGTAGCATTACAATAAGATGATCTTGATCATGATAGGCAGCTCACAAGATCTAAACATGATGGCACAAGTGGAGAAGACAACCATCTAGCTACTGCTATGGACCCATAGTCCAAGGATGAACTACTCACGCATCACTCCGGAGGCGGGCATGGCGATGTAGAGCCCTCCGGTGATGATTCCCCTCTCCGGCAGGGTGCCGGGAAGAGCTTCAGAACCCCCCGAGTTAGGGTTGACGACGGCGGCGGCAGCGAATATGTTCTGGATGAAAGGCTCGGTGTTTTAGGGTTTTCGCGTCTCGGGGAATAAATAGGCGAAGGGGCGATGTCGGCGGACCCCCGAGGGGCCCAAACCACAGGCAGGCGCGGCTGGTGGGCCGCGCCGCCAGGTGGTTTGGCCACCTCGTGGCTCTCCTTCGTCTCTCCTTCGGACTCCGTGTACGTGCTGGAAAAATAGGGACTGGCCTTTTGTTTCGTGCAATTCCGAGAATATTTCCAGAAGTAACTTTCTGAAACCAAAAACAGCAGAAAACAGGGAACTGGCACTGTGGCATCTTGTTAATAGGTTAGTCCCAGAAAATGCATAAAAGTGATACGAAGTGTATATAAAACATGTAGCAAATGGTATAATATAAGCATGGAACAGCAGAAATTATGGATACGTTGGAGACGTATCAAGCATCCCCAAGCTTAGTTCTACTCGTCCTCGAGTAGGTAAAACGATAACAACAAATAATTTCTGAGGAGACATGCTTTCACACAATCTTGATCAATATATTGCAAGGCTCATGTCATGAATGAAGTGACTCAAAGCAATGATCTATAGTTTGCTAACAAATAGATAAAGAGTAAACAATGAATCATATAAGCAAAAACTTTTCATGAATAGTACTTTCAAGACAAGCATCAAAAAGTTTTGCATAAGAGGTAACTCATAAAGCAATAGATTCAAAGTAAAAGGCATTGAAGCAACACAAAGGATGATTAAGTTTCAGCATTTGCTTTCAACTTGTAACATGTATATCTCATGGATAGTTGTCAACATAAAGCAATATAACAAGTGCAATAAGTAAATATGTAAGAATCAATGCACACAAAGTTGACACAAGTGTTTGCTTCTAAGATAGAAAGGAGTAGGTAAACTGACTCAACATAAAGTAAAAGATAGGCCCTTCGCAGAGGGAAGCAGGGATTAAATCATGTGCTAGAGCTTTTTAAGTTTTCGAAAGCATATAGAGAGCACAAAATAAGTATTTGAGAGGTGTTTGTTGTTGTCAACGAATGGTAGTGGGCACTCTAACCCCCTTGTCAACCAGACTTTCAAAGAGCGGCTCCCATGAAGGACGTTATCTCTACCAGCAAGGTAGATCATCCCTCTTCTCTTTTGTTTACACATGTATTTTAGTTTCTTTATAGATGACACTCCTCCCAACCTTTTGCTTACACAAGCCATGGCTAACCGAATCCTCGGGTGCCTTCCAACATTCACATACCATGGAGGAGTGTCTATTGCAAAATTAAGTTGCTTACTGATAAATCAGGGCAAAACATGTGAAGAGAATTATTAATGAAAGTTGTAATTAATTGGGGCTGGGCACCCCGTTGCCAGCTCTTTTTGCAAATTATTGGATAAGCGGATGTATATGCCACTAGTCCATTGGTGAAAGTCTGTCAGAAGTAAATGACAAGATTGAAAGATAAAACACCACATACTTCCTCATGAGCTATAAAACATTGACACAAATAAGGAGTAATAAAGTTTTGAATAGTTTAAAGGTAGCACATGAAATATTTACTTGGAATGGCAGGAAATACCACATAGTAGGTAGGTATGGTGGACACAAATGGCATGGGTTTTGGCTCAAGTTTTGGATGCACGAGAAGCATTCCCTCTCAGTACAGAGTTTAGGCTAGCAAGGTTGTTTGAAGCAAACACAAGTATAAACCGGTACAGCAAGAATCACATAAAAACATATTGCAAGTATTATAAGACTCTACACTGTCTTCCTTGTTGCTCAAACATTTTACCAGAAAATATCTAGACCTTAGAGAGAACAAATATGCATCCCAAGTCTCAACAAGCTCTACGGTAGTTCTCCACTACTAGGCTTTAACTACATGATGCAAGAGCTTAAACATGATCTACTTGAGAGCTCAAAACAATTGCAAAGCATCAAATCAAAACAAGACAATGATCTACAAGAATGCATATGTCTTTTCCAATACCAACTACTACATGTAGCATTTTCTTTCTTCCAAACAAACACCAATAATTTATTTAAACATAAACTCTCCAAATGATAATATAATGCAGCAAGAGAGTATTTATAAACAAGTGCTAACAGCTCGAAGAGATGCATGAAAAACAGGAGCTAAAAGCACTGCAGTAGCTAGTTAAGAATACTCAACAAATATAAGTGAAGAACATGAGTATTCACATGAAAAAGCGGAGCGTGTCTCTCTCCCACACAAGGATTGCTAGGATCCGAATTTATTCAAACAAAAACAAAAATAAAAACACACAGACGCTCCAAGTAAAGCGCATAAGATGTGAAAGAATTAAAATATAGTTTCACTAGAGATGACCTGATAAGTTTGTTGATGAAGAAGGGGATGCCTTGGGCATCCCCAAGCTTAGACGCTTGAGTCTCTCTGAATATGGTTGGGATGAACCACGGGGGCATCCCCAAGCTTAGGCTTTTCACTCTTCTTGATCACATAATATCACCCTTCTCGCTTGATCCTTGAAAACTTCCTTCACACCAAACTCAAGACAGTTCTCATTAGAGGGTTAGTGCATAATCAAAAATTCTCATATTCTGTAATGATACAATCAATCCCAAAGCTTCTGGACATTAGCTACAGCCACCAATGCTTTGTGGAGCAAAGAAATCCACACAAACACAGTAAAAGAGCGAATGCAAAACAAAAGGCAGAATCTGTCAAAAACAGAACAGTCTGGAATGACGAATTTTTTCGAGGCACTTAAGTTGCTCAGATGGATCTGGCCTAAAATAATGAAAGTTGCGTACATATCTCAGGAATATGCGTGATTTTTCTCAGAATTTTTTGAATTTTCTACAGGGAGATAAGCTCAAATCCGTGACAGCTAAAAATCTGTCACTGCGCAGAAATCCAAATCTTGCATCAACTTTCAATATAGAACTTTACTTGGCACAACATTGCGATAAAATAAAGATACAAAGGAGTTGCTACAGAAGTAACAAAACTCCTTGACTCAAAGAAAACAAAAATAACAGCAAATAAAAACGATGGGTTGTCTCCCATAAGCGCTTTTCTTTAACGCCTTTCAGCTAGGCGCAGAAAGTGAAAATCAAGTGTTGTCAAGAGAAGAAGCATCAACGGAGAGTTTAGAAGTTTTCTCAACGATGCATTGCACTTTATCTATGTAAGTTTCAGAAACTCCCCTTTCATTACTTTTAGGTAAACTATCCTCATCAAATAAATTTTCAGGCACAATCCAATTAAAGTTCTTTTCTAGTGCCTCATGCATTCCTGCAATCTTAAAAGGAATTGGTATTTTATTCTCTCCTTCATAACTAGTTTCTTTAGTGTACTTGGATCTTTCCTTCTCTAATTTTTCAAGTATATTGGCGATATCAATGTAATAACCAAGCATCCTATATCGCATAAAAACTTTTCTAGCTTCACTAGCTACATCTCCAAATTCTTTGAGAAGGGTTTCTAAAACAAAATCCTTCTTTTCCCCCTCTTCCATATCATGAAGTCTAAGAAACATATGCTGCATTATAGGGTTAAGGTTAACAAACCTAGCTTCAAGCATGTGGACTAAGGAGGCAGCAGCAATTTCATAATTAGGGGCAAGTTCTACCAAGGATCTATCTTCAAAATCTTTCAGCTTGCTAACATGACTAAAAAATTCTTCAATGTTGTCTCTTCCAATGATAGACCCACTACCCACAGATATTTCTTTTAAAGTGTACTTAGGGAGAGCATGATGAAATAATAAAAACTAAACAGAAAATAAACTAGATGCAAGTAACTAATTTTTTTGTGTTTTTGATAAAGAGAGCAAACAAGACTAAATAAAAATAAACTAAGCAAGACAAATAACAAAGTAAAGAGATTGGGTGTGAGAGACTCCCCTTGCAGAAGCAATTCGTTTTCCCCGGCAACGGCGCCAGAAAACGTGTTGGTGGCTCTAGTTGACGAGGGAATATCTAGTGCCAGAAACAATGCTTGTACGTCACACGTCAGTTGGGAACCCCAAGAGGAAGGTATGATGAGTGCAGCAGTAAGTTTTCCCTCAGTATGAAACCAAGGTTTAATCGAACCAGTAGGAAAACGAGGTTTGCTTCGAAGGTGTTGGTGAAGGAGTGTAGTGCGGCGCAACACCAGGGATTCCGGTGCCAACGTGGAACCTGCACAACACAATCAAATTACTTTGCCCCAACTTAACAGTGAGGTTGTCAATCTCACCGGCTTGCTGAAAACAAAGGGTTAAACGTATCGAATGGAAAATGATGTTTGTTTGCATAAAACAGTAGAGAACAATGATTGCAGTAGATTGTATTTCAGATGTAAAAGAATGGACCGGGGTCCACAGTTCACTAGTGGTGTCTCTCCAATAAGATAACTAACATGCTGGGTAAACAAATTACAGCTGGGCAATTGACAATTGATAAGTGCATATAACATGCATGTGTGAGCTGTGGTGTCTACTATGAGATTCATTTGGGCATTACGACAAAGTACATAGACCGCTATCCAGCATGCATCTATGCCTAAATAGTCCACTTTCCGGTTAACATCCGTACCCCTTCCAGTATTAAGTTGCAAGCAACAGACAATTGCATTAAGTAATGTGCGTAATGTAAACAATACATTCATCCTTGAATAAAGCATTGCTGTTTTACCCCTAGTGGCAACAACACATCTACAACCTTAGAACTTGCTGTCACTATCCCAGGTTAAATAGAGGTTGAACCCAACTATCATGCATAAATACCCCCTCTTGGAGTTACAAGTATTCACTGGCCAAGGCTTCAACAAGTAACGGAGAGCATGCAAGATCACAAATGACATAGACATGATAATATAATATTCAGCTCCACATAGGTATCAATATAAGTCAGATCCCAGCAAACACAACATGTAGCATTACAATAAGATGATCTTGATCATGATAGGCAGCTCACAAGATCTAAACATGATGGCACAAGTGGAGAAGACAACCATCTAGCTACTGCTATGGACCCATAGTCCAAGGATGAACTACTCACGCATCACTCCGGAGGCGGGCATGGCGATGTAGAGCCCTCCGGTGATGATTCCCCTCTCCGGCAGGGTGCCGGGAAGAGCTTCAGAAACCCCCCGAGTTAGGGTTGACGACGGCGGCGGCAGCGAATATGTTCTGGATGAAAGGCTCGGTGTTTTAGGGTTTTCGCGTCTCGGGGAATAAATAGGCGAAGGGGCGATGTCGGCGGACCCCCGAGGGGCCCAAACCACAGGCGGCGCGGCTGGTGGCCGCGCCGCCAGGTGGTTTGGCCACCTCGTGGCTCTCCTTCGTCTCTCCTTCGGACTCCGTGTACGTGCTGGAAAAATAGGGACTGGCCTTTTGTTTCGTGCAATTCCGAGAATATTTCCAGAAGTAACTTTCTGAAACCAAAAACAGCAGAAAACAGGGAACTGGCACTGTGGCATCTTGTTAATAGGTTAGTCCCAGAAAATGCATAAAAGTGATACGAAGTGTATATAAAACATGTAGCAAATGGTATAATATAAGCATGGAACAGCAGAAATTATGGATACGTTGGAGACGTATCACTGCCGTATGTCAGAGGTGCGGCTTTCATTGGCACTGTCAGATCTTATGGATGATAATACTTGGGGTTGTAGATTTATATATTTATCTATAGAGTTTGTGAAACATATATAAGTTCGACTTAGTACAAGTATATGACTTCAAATAATTTGGAATGAGTTAAAACTATGGACGCTTGTGTGGCCAGTTGGCTTACCAAAAGAATTTTGACGCCAACCATTAAATACAACCCTGCAAGAATTGTGGGCACCGAAATATAATTCCACCGAGTTAATTTTTCTTGCGCCCAAGAAATACAATGCAGCAAGAATTATACTCACTGAAATAAATCCAGCAAATTAATGACTTGTCACCTGGTGATCACTAATTATCCGTAGGCACATGCATCAATAAGCAAATAACCAGAACAAAGGATTAGCACCAAGAGAATCATTACTACAATTGCATCTAGCCTTCCTCTTCTGAATTTTAAATTGATCAGTCTTGGCCTGGGTCATACTTTTTACAACAAAATAAGTGCTCTTTGGCAAGTTGGCAGTATATCAAACTTCAAGCCAACAAGACAGAGCACACCCGTTGGCACTGTCGGCTCTCACCATCCAAAAGAATCCCCTCTGCTTTCCTCCTTCCCCGGCTCTAGCTGTCCGTCCACGGTATCTCTCTCCGGCCATTTTTTATAGATAAAGGGAGTTTTATTACTTAAAGGTTTAAGCATTACACCCAGCCTCTGCATAACGAAGATGCACACAGCCGAAACAGTCTGAAGTACAAAAAAATAAAAAGGCGAATTACATATCAAAATGAGAAATTGTAAAAAACGCCTATGGTGATGGAGGGCCGATCCGCAAATTATGTTGCCATCCATGTAGGGATAAAAAGTCTCTCGCCGATCCTCCAGTCTTGTACACACCTCCATAAACAGGTCTCGATGCCCACACGTTACAACTGAGACCACGAACGGAGTGTAGCAGTAGTCCCTGTAGATAACCTGCCACCCTAATAAGTTGTTTTAAACCTATTATAAGAGAGCATTTTTATCGCTAAAAACCTTGTTATTTCTACATAGCCAAAGCGACCATATTACGGCAAGCGCTGCCACCCTAATAAGTTGTTTAAACCTATTATCCACTCCATTTAGCCAATTGCCAAAATATTAGCAATGCTTTTAGGTGGGTAAATAGTAGAACCTATCTGGTATGATGGACCATATAGAACTAGCGAATTTGCACTCGAAAAATAGGTGTTTGATTGTCTCGTCTTTATGACAGAAACACACTGTTTACTCCCATGCCAATTGCGTTTCGCAAGGTTGTCTTTTGTAGAATTACACCTCGACGAAGATACCACGCAGAAAACTTTGTTTTTAAGTGGAATTTTCATCTTCCAGATTTTCTTATTATATCTACTGGCACTTCCGGCTGAACGAGTGCTGTATACATGGAGTCACAGAGAATTTACCGCAATTGCGTAAATTCCACCGAAACTCATCGGTCCCTTGAGTCAAATTGACTGTAGCGAGTCGCTGTACAACTTATGCCAAGATGCCAGTCTGGGCCCAACAAGATCTCTTCGGAACGTCACTGTTGGATGATTATCAACCATACTTGAGCAAGCGTATCACTCTTGTGACGTCCTTGGACTATACCATATAACGCTGGATATTGTTCTCGGAGTGGGGTAGTACCCAACCATGTATCCTCCCAGAACCTTATCTCAGACCCATCCGTAATGGAAAAGAGCCATATGGGAAGAAGAATTTTTTTCATCGCCATTAGGCCCGCCCAAAAATGTGAATCACCTGATTTCCAAGAAATCTATAATAACGCACTTGAGCCTATGTATTTCTCCTAAGAGGGTTTGCCACACCCCTCTTCCGTCAGAAGCTTAAAACAGCCACTTACCAAGAAGAGCTCTATTCTGACCTGAAGGTCATGAATCCAAGACAACCATGGTCCTTAGGGCGGCACACTACATCCCATTTTGCCAGCCGGTATTTCTTTTTTTCATTATCCCCTTGCCAAAAGAATCTGGATCGAAAGTAATCCATATATCGATGCAAGACTCTCTTTGGTAGTTGAAAGAAAGATATCATATACAGCACATATTAGTTAGGACTGAATTTATGAGCACCAATCTCCCCCGGTCCCCCCTAAGGATAATAGTTTTTCCTTTCCAGCTACTCAGCCTCTTTTGTAGTCCTTCCTCAACATGCTTCCATTGAGCTATCGTTAGCCTCCAAAAGTGAAATGAGATGCCGATAGTTGATTGGAAACTGGCCAAGCCCACAGCCGAATAATTCGGCATATTGGGTAGCCTCCTCTTGGGCGTCGCCAAAACAAAACACTTCACTTTTATGGAAATTAATTTTAGACCGGAAAGTTGCTCGACGCTGATACTATAATTTCAGGTTTCTTCTTTTTCCATTATCATGTTCCATAAAAAGAATTGTATCGTCGGCGTATTGTAGAAAGGATAATCCGCCATCCACTAGATGTGGTACCACGCCAACAATTTGCCCATCGGATTTTGCCGCTCAATGATTATGGCTAACATATCAGCAACTATATTAAACAATATAGGTGATAATGGATCGCCTTGCCGTAATCCCTTTTTCGTATGAAAGTTTCTACCAACATCGTCATTAACTTTGATGGCGACACTTCTTCCGGAAACGAAATTATGAATCATTGCGCGCCACTCAGCTGAAAAACCTTTCATCTGAGTGTTTGTTGCAAGAAAGACCATTGACTTTATCATAAGCCTTTCAAAGTCAATTTTTAGGAACTCCATTAAGTTTTTTTCCGATGCATCTCATGAACTGTTTCATGTAAAATCACAACTCCATCAAGAATATTGCGACCTTGCATAAACGCCGTCTGAGTGGGTCTCACAGCATGATCAGCCACTGAGTTAAGCCTAATAGTAGCGGTTTTAGTGAAAATCTTGAAGCTAACGTTAAGAACACAGATAGGTCTATATTGTTGAATCAGTTCTGCTCCATTAACATTTGGCAACAAAATTATCTCACCGAAATTTAGGCGAAAAAGCTC